>OY986995.1:5267898-5922524 GCA_963920545.1 Lepidium didymum
TGTTTGGTTTATGATGTGTAATCTCTCTTCTTAAGCCATTGTATGATGATTTCGAGCCTAGTATTTCCCAATTTTGGAAGATTTTTTTGTGTAGAATCAAATTTTTAGATTGATGGACAATTTAGAGAATATTTGGAAAATTCGGTTTAGAATAGAGTATGGAACAAATTTTTTGATGCATTGCTGGATGTTTTGATGTGTTGTTACTAGGTTTAACTAATTGTCTTCACATGAATTTTGTTCTATGATCAAAAATTTTGATTTTTCATACCTTAGAAGTCGATTTATGCCTTGGTTTTTTCTGTGCTTGGTAAAAGAGTTAAGCGACCTACAAAAAACGTTAAGAGATCCTCATTGCAAAGATAGGAGACTTGCCAATTCCATGGTTATAGGCTAGACAATCCTGCCGAACCTCGCACTAATGGGCCATGGCCTCGCCTAGATGGTATACCTTTTCTGTCCCATGAGGGTCATCTCACGGACTCATCAACTCTCAATTCAGATCCTGATTATGTTTTGAGAGGTAGTGTAAGCAATTGGGAGCATCATCACAGTGTTTTCTACGACCAGCTCTTGTGGAACAAGATAGCTCCCACTAAGTTCATATGCACCAACATATGCACCAACAGTATGTTGGACAGACTTAGTTTTGGGACGTTCGCATATCGCAGTTATCCTTCGTATCCATAGCTCATTTGTCAGTTATTGGCCTCCTACGAGGTACAGTAAATTGTGGATCCACATGGTCCAGTGTACGCATGTATTCTCACCTTTCTCTCTAGCGGTGTACTGTATGTGATGACGATCGAACAGCTTTGTCGGCTTTACAGATTTTGCGGACGCGCATAGGACCACCTACCTTCACCAGATTGTCCAGCTAATTCAGTACTGTGGAACATTATAGCAGACGGTGGGTACTAGGGTCATGCATTAAAGCTAACTCATATTAGGAATCTCGCGGTACAAATGGTAGCGAAGATCATTGGTTTTACTGTACTTGGGAAAGAGGAGTCTGGGGTAGTTACTAAGCCTGAGATGGTACTGCTTCATCATGCCATTGCTCCTGCAGTCCCTAACCTTTATGGTGAAGCTCATACTCCTCCATAGACATGCCTTGACATCAACTAGGGTTTCGCTTTCGTTGAGTTGCTCACAAGCAGACCGTTTCGAGGATCACTTAGTCAGCCGCTAAAAGAGACGATATGGGGTCTCCTAACTCTGATATTCTTACACCATCGGTTGGATCTCTTTAACACACCCAAGGTCGAACGTATCCATCTGATGGATGAGAGATTCATGACTAACTGCATGTACCTGATAGTTGGAGATAAGTGGATGTACTACGATCGAGAGTGGGAGTCTTGCTGGTGCAAGCTTCTGGTGCCAGAGCTCACCTCAGTCACTACTCATACCAGTGTAGAATTCGAGCCACATATTACTCATCCAGTGGTTGCTGAACGAGAGCCTCGACGTCCATCACGCCAAACTACTACACGATGATATGAGGATCAGGCAGACTCGCCACCTCCTGCTCGGTCACGGCCATCCACCACATGGCCCCATGAAGAGCCTACTATGGAGCACATCATTCCAGAGTAAACTACCGAGTATGATCCCTCTCTTTTCTCTGATGACTTTACTGATAGGGAGTACAGGCGATGGGCGTATGACATTGCGATGAAGAAGCACTCGATGATGCAACGCATATGGGACACACTGAGGAAAATCAAGGTGCATGTGCCTTCTTGCCTCAGCGAGCCATCAGGGAGTACACGAGCAGAGACGAGCACCATAGCAGTTGATGCAAGGCCTGATGTTGCTGGACACGAGCATGTTGTTGCATCAGATAACGAGGATGACGAGCAGTATAACTAAATCATCGCCTCCCTCGACGTCGCTGAGCTCCAGGAGAACATGGGAGCATTAGTCCGTGAGACTTTTATAGTTTGAATATCAATCTTACCTTTTTCATTTTTGTACTTTTCTTATCTTATTTGTCTGCGTAATTCATGCTTCCTTTAGATTTATTCTCACACCGGGACGGTGTGAAGTAAGTCCGAGGGAGGACATTTGTTGTGACTAACGCTATTTTTCTTTATTTTGTTAGTATTTTGAGTCATTTTTATGTTTTTATTGAGGCAATTGAGTTTAAAACCGGGTATAGGAACTTTGATTTTTGAAGTCTATTTCATTTTCAAGAACTTATGTAACCATTGACTCAGATTTGACACGAATCGATCGACTATTGGAAAACCTAAAGACAACATAACTTCTCAACGTTACCCATATCTTCTTGGGTATTCGAAGAATTTCATTATGGCTTCACAACTAACCTGACTTAATTTTCTTGTCAAGGGGGTTAGTATACATCAGATCGGGTTTCCTTCAGTCCTGAAAGACTTATTTGTGTGAGTATTGTTCCCCTCTCTCTCATCTTTTCTAAGTTCCTGTGGTGAATGTGCTATCTATGAAGTAACTATAAAAACAAAGCTGGATGCAATGTTAGTAGGCTGCGGAAAACTCCAATGACACTACTCTTGTTTTCATTATTTGAGTTGCTAAAGAACCAACCAAAAAAAATATAATGATACCCTAGGTAATCAAGGAAAAATTGGTTGGACAGCCGATAAAAAAATGTAATGATACCCTAGGTAAGTAGAGAAAAATCGGCTGTAATGTGGATGAAAAAAAGAGGAAAGGAACCATAGAGAAAATAGTCTTAAGGCTGAGAAAAACCCATGTGTTCTTTGATCGATATCCCCTTGATGAGACCGCACTTAAATACTCTAGGAAGTCGGTATGGTGCATTCGGGTCACTCAATCGGAATGTGGTGTTTGCTTGGGACAGTTGCAGAGTCTAGGGGAAGTACAAAGTGGTCTCGGTTCTATCAGGTTGTTTTTCATGTGGTTTACTAAAGGAATTGATTTTGTATTACTCTTATGACAGATGAGTTCCTTTGATTACACTTCGCTTTTTAGTCTTGGTTTCTCTGCTTGCTTGAGAACAAGCAAGAAGCTAAATCTGGGATCGACCGTTCCAGACTGTGAAGAGTGATATGCGCCCGATGTGCAGATAGACCAGTTGATGACGAGATTGACCACTCTATAGTGGATCGATCAATCCACAGGCCTGCGCAAGATTTCGATGGCAGATTTTTGTAAGCCTAGAGAGAAGATTTCTGAACCCTATTTGATTTATTTTATTGCAATTCAGTTATTTCTGTTAACGGAAGCAAAAATATACATCTTGTTCTTATAGAGAAGAACAAATTAAACCTGACAAATAAACCGGAATTAAAACAAATCGGTTTATAGAATACCGAATTACATAATCTTATAACTCAATACGCTTTTGTCAAGAGATTCTGATTAAGAATGTACATGAGAGATAAAATGTGCATGAGAGGTAAACCTATTGAGGCGTGTGAAGTTTTTTATAAAATGCATTCTCGTATTCGTGGAACAATATCGTCTCTGGATTTGTTAAATCAGGGATGTTGGTGCGTGCACTGAGTCGTGTTAGAATTGTTGCTAAGAATTCTTCAAACATTCTCAGTTGTCATAAAGACTGAATGATCACTAATGAATCTTTTTCTCAGAAATCCCAACCTCTTCTCTCATTTTGGCTGCGTACGATTCAACCTCTGTAAACGAATGAGCTTAAGTTCCTTCAACCTTTAATGAATATTTAGTGCTCACTACACCAAATGAGTTGATAACTGAGTACCTAATACTGGGCTCTTACATGTAAACCAAACAAAGCAAATGCAGATATACAAAGCTTAAGTTCAAGCTGAGAGTAAGAACAGAAATACAAATTTGAAAATGTTAAATTCCAAAAGCTGAGAAAATAAAAATATACTGAGGGTTACCAAATTGTAAATAACACAAACATTCATATTTTCTTTAATTTGTCTACAAAAACTTGAGACTTGAACTCCAACAATTCTTGCCATAAAAACGACAATGCTTCAAGTAACATGAAAGCATTGAAGGCAAGTAAAAGAAATAATCTCATGCTTGCCATTAACACTTCAGCATCTGCTTCCTTATGATTTTTTTTTTTGATAAAATGCAAATTATATTTATCAGAAATAGAAGAGTTTTTTCTTACAATTAGCCTTTACATATCCAAAAAAAAATTAAAAGATATGATTTATAACTAAAGCGGACAATATGATTTTGTTACGCATGCGTGAACCAGAAGGAGAGAAGTCCTTTGCCCTTCCGAGTGGACCTGATTGAGAGTAGAGCATCCCTGATACTCCTATCAATGCCTTTGAAGATGGCCTGCGAGGGTAGTGATACCTGTGTATGCAGCCGTGAGTTACGCTCCATAGACTGTTGCTTGAACACCCAGCTTCTTGAGGATTGAGGGAATACCATGGGATCTTCCTAGCAGCCATGATTCCATAGATCCCATGTTCTGAAATGAACACACCGGCAAGCCTAGTTTTGCAACAGTAAATTCCAGACTTCCATAGCATATGGACAGTGTAAAAGTATGTGATCTCGAGTTTCAATTTGGGCTCGACATGAGGTGCAAACTGGATCAAGATTAAGTCCCCAAGATGCTAGTCTATTCTTCACCGGAAGACAATCGAAGTGCGCAATTCAAAAGTGGAAGGAATGTTTTGGTATATTATGCTTGAACCAAACGGCAGCACTCCATGTTTTCATGCTCGATACTTACCTTAAAGCTTCCCATGTGACTTGTGCTAAAAGATGATTTCCTGTTGGAAGGAGGTCCCCAAATATAATAGTCTGAACCACTAGTGTTACTTGGGGTTTGACGGTGGGAGAGGTGCTCCATGATTGCCAAAACCTGTGGGTTCCTAGCTCTAGATGATGGAAGAATCCAGTTGTCGTTTCTCACAGCATCCTTGACCGATGCATGAAGAGAAATACTAAGTATTGAAGGACCAGTTGCACCCATGAGGTTAATAAGAGGGCAGAGCTCCAACCAATTATCATACCAGAAACTCGTGGATTTTCCATACCGATGCTGCAAGCTGAGAGAGTTCTAGCTTCTTACCGAAGTGAGAGGATCGATCTCCAAATCCAAGAGTGAGTTGGCTTAAGAGTGACAGACAAAATATACTTGTGCTTTAGTCGGTGGGATTTCATCCAAGCAACCCACAAAGACCCGGCAGAGGACAGGAGAAGCCATATGAGCTTGAGGTTCAATGCTTTGTTCCAAATCTGCATATTCCTCAGGCCTAACCCTCCTTCATCTTTTGGTAAGCAAATTTGTTGCCAAGAAACTTTCACAGCAGCCTTTTGATTTATTTTACCAGACCATAAGAACTGTACTAAACATCGATTCAATCCTTTTAAGACAACCCTTTGGTATAATGAAAGCAGATGCCCAAAAATTTACATGGCTTTAGATCACAGCAGATATGAACTGCATGCGGGCAGCAAAAGACAACATTTTCGAAGCCCAGGAACTAAACCTAGCAGCAATCTGATCGATGAGCGGGGAGTAATCTAATTTCCTGAGGCGGTAGTGAAGCAGTGGTAAACCCAAGTATTGAACTGGTAATGAGCCTAGTTTGAAGCCTTGGATAGCCTCTAGGTCCGAGTTTCCATTGGTTAGGAAAAGGGTTGATTTGTCCCTGTTCATTTGAAGGCCTGATAACTGTTTGAAACTGTCCAGAACTGTAGCAATTTCTCTCAATGAGGCAACTGAACCATCATAAAAGATCATTAAATCATCCGCAAATGCCAAGTGTGTAATGTGAAGATTTCTTCGAAGAGGATGGTAGCCTATAGAGCCATCTCTTAATTTTCATGCGAGCATACTAGATAGAACTTTCATTGCAATTACAAATAAACATGGGGAAAGCGGATCTCCCTGTCTTAAGCCTTATGATTTGATTCTACACTCAGGTCAGAACCAATAGCTTTATGTATTAACAACAATTAAATGTTAAAAAACTTAAAACATCATCATACAATTAAGTAGTTTACACACATAATTCTTTCATTCAACGTTTTCTTTAGAAATTGTTCTTTATTCGTATGATGAAACAAATTCAACAAATGTGAATTCTGTTCCTCCCAGTCAAACAAGAAAACTTTCATCATCCATATAAAAAACTAGCTATTTTAGGCTACAGAAATTATAGATTAGACACTATCATCTTCCCTCACTGATATTGAATCCAAGCATTGGCTTAGAGCTGGTGTCTCCGAGTGAGGAAAAGAAAAAAGGAATGAATACAACATGTTCTCATAACTGACCTGGTTTTACACTAGCGGCAGATACTAATGGCCCATAAGTCCCGTCAATAGGATTACTACATGTTCCTGTTCCAGCCCAGAAAAGATAAAACGTCAAGGTGATTCTCTGATACATTGGCTTTATATTCTCTCTTAACAGCACGAAAAGAAGAGTCACCAGCTGTTCTGCGTACATCAAAATCCTTTTCAACAAGTCTTCCCTGTAAAAAGGAGCTCAATCTTAGAATTTATCAGAACCATATTTGGAGATACACCAAAAAATCAACTCGTAAAGTATAAAACTCGATCAAGTAGTGTAAACCTGGACATAAATGTCAAATCGTCGTCTTCCTAAGCTTCTCCAATCTTTAGATCTGGAATCATTTATTTGTACTTCAGCAAACTGTAGTGTTACAGTATAGCCTCCAGTTTCTAGCCCCAACCCATAATACCTAAGGGAAGTGTAAAGAAGTAAATACCATATATTATATTTATGTAAAGAGAACCGATTACATTGATGTTAATACCTAGATCAATCGTGTATATATACTTGAGAAGAATAATAGAAACACATCCTTTGATCAATACTCTATATGGTATCAGAGCAAAAACGATACCTAGACCTAAATTAAAAACTTTCTGCCACCTCTCTCCTTCTTTCATGTCTACCGGTGACAATTCCACTCCCACTCCTAATGTTTCTTCAGCCGACACTGTCACAGTCAATGGCACTTCTCTTCTCAATGTCAACATGACAAACATCATCAAGCTCTCTGCTTCCAATTACTTGATGTGGAGTCGTTGAGTTCACTCTCTTCTCGATGGTTATGGTGTTTCATTTCCTAATGATATTCAAATCCTTATCAAAAAAATAAAGTAATCTGGAAACGAAAGATTACTAATGGATGGTGAAATAACTCCATCAAGTTGCAATCCATCTAGCTCCAAACGAGTAACTCTTTTGTGTTTGCGGCTACATGTAACCCCACCTTCCAGTTGAAGAGAGATAATGATTTATTCCATCAGGACCACAGCCTTATATTCACGAGTAACTCTTTACATGGTATCAGATATTTGGGAAAAATGTTTTCTCATCTTATTCGACGGCCACAACCTTATATTCACATACATAGATTAGTTTTAACTTAATAACTAGAATTATACCCGCATTATAACGTGGGATTTGATTATTCTTTCCAAACCGTATTCGTTTGGTTCTTAGACCCGTGTTGATATATTGAATATTAATTTTGAAGCTCAAAACCAAACTAAAATCAACTCGAATTAGAGGAACCGAACCCAAACCAAATTTGACAAAATATCTCAATGGGTATTTGAAAAAACTGAACATAAACTCGAATATCGAATTAGATGAACCGAACCCAACAAAATATCATAATGTGACCAAAATTTATGTATCAGAAAAATCTATTCTCAACCCGAATCGAAACTGAATTAATAACCGAATTTGTAATCAATATATATTTTTATTGTAATATTATGAAATAATTAAAAAAATTATTCAATTTGTTGCTCTACGGTTTATTTAAAATAATTAAAAAGATTATCTTAATCTTGTTACTCTACTGATTTTAAAAATTGAAATAATCTAACATAGTAAGGATTTTAAAAATGTGGACTAGTCTAAATCATAGCTTAATTTTTATCCTAGAATTTATAACATAAGATATATATATATATATATAAGGCCCAATAGAAAACTTACTCTTTGTTAGTATTCCTTCGTTTACACATAATTAAGTAATTTATACACATAATTCTTTCATTCAATTTTTTCTTTAGAAATTGTTCTTTGTTCGTATGATCCAAACCGAAACCATATTCCTCTTCTAAACCCATTTATGGTTTAGTCCCACATATACAACAAGAACATTGAGCCCTAAGCAATTGATCTAACAAAACGAAGCTCAACAAAAAAAAAAAAAAATTTAACCAGAAAACTTTCATTATTCATATAAAAAATTATTATAGGCTACAAAAATTATAGAGGAGACATTATCATCTGCCGTTATCTCCGAGTAATATCTCGGGGGAAGGCTTCACAAAGCTTGTGGAGAAGTTTGTACCTTTGGTTTGAAAATTGCTGAACGAAGAGCTTGAGGTGTCATCAAATGTATAGTCAATTGGGTAGTCTGGCTTAGAGGTGGCATCATTGACCTCAATATCTCCTAACAGCATCGCCAACACTCGTGACATTGGTCGTCTCAACGAATGAGTTGTCTGGGTGCACAACAGAGCAATACCAATCAAACGTTTCACTTCTTCCATATTGTATTCAGTTAGCTTATCATCAATTAGTTCAACATCACGGCCTTTCTCGTGTAGATTCCACGTCTGTATTCAAGAATTAAACAAGTATTATCAGTCTTTTGTCATTCATGACTGTCTCAAGCTTCCCCCAAATATGGAAAAGTAAGGACTTACCCATTCAAGAAGATATTTTTTTCCAGCTCCAACTTCTCATTGAGTTTCTTCTCTACTCACTAACTCAAGAACCACAACACCAAAAGCATACACATCCGCTTTCTCTGTTAAATGTCCACACATGGAATACTCTGGCGCAACAAGATACCCACTGCATTGATACAAATCATATGTGTTATTCATCCATAGTTGTGAATTGCAAAACAAAGGTTAGGTTTTAAGGGAAAACTTACATCGTCCCAGCCACTCGGGTGCTTATATGGGTTTTTTTTTCTTTCGTATAGTTTTGCAAGCCCAAAATCAGATACTTTTGGGACAAGTTCAGAGCCTTCACATCCCTATGTACTATGCGAACACTCACCTCTTCGTGGAGATAAAATAAACCTCTAGCTACTCCAAGACATATCTGATAACGAGTTGACCAATCAAGAAGTAAAGTCTTATTCCCTGCAACATTCAACCAAGAGCATCGTGAATAATTCAGCTTGGTAGCAGCAAATATAGATAAGTCATGATTATGTTCTGATACACTCAGGTTTTAACCCTAGTAATTTACTGCAAGTGCACAACAAATCAAAGTAGTACTTAGGGATCGAATCCACGAAGACAAAAAATTGCACTATCGATTACTCAAATCTAATTCAAGCTAAGACAACTCAATATAACAGTTATAAAATTCAATAATAAAAAGCACCATGCATCGGATATTCATCAGGAAAGAAAAAATCGAATCAGGAATAGGACACAAGCACAACCAATTCTCGACTCAAACATAAAAATATAGCAACTCGCTGTGTGGCGTCGACTACAATATCTAGCAACCTAGAATCCTAAATTGTTGTTTGGTCCTAGAGATCTAAACATGCATTATCGAATTGGTCTGATAGGTCCACAATTAGCCTTAACATCAGCTTTCGTTGGTTAAAGACTAATTGCTCATCTTAGTTATTTCAGGCATCTAACAAACACTTTTGGTGGTATTGGGATCAATCGATCCTGGTGAGGAACAATCGATCTTCGTAACTAAAAACGCCATCAATGCTCTTTTTTCCTCCAATCCATGTTTTGAGTGCTTAATTACATATTAACCTATTTTGTACCTGAAAAAGCTCTAAAAGACTAACAAATACTCGAAAAAACAAGTGGTAATATGAGTCAAAAACCGATAAAAATGGGATACATCATGTTCATTACCAAATAATGCCTTGTCAGTACTTCCATTAGGAAGGTACTCATATACAAGCAATCGATGATCTCGTTCAAAACAACACCCATAGAGTTTTACTAGGTTGCGATGTAGATGATATGTATGCAATTTAGCATGTTTTAGGAGCCTTAATTAGCACATTTTGCATGCATATTCATAGCATTTCCATCATTTTAGAGTCCTTTTAGGTTCATATTGCATACTTTTCTCTTTGCATTGAATACATATTGCATATGGAGTGGTTTCTAGGTACTTTTGGAGCATTATGGATGTAAGCACCATCATTGATTGGATATGAGGACTGAGCACAACAAAGGAAGCATCTAAAGGCCAGACTAAGCTCAACTCTACCTGGCAACTCGATTGGAATTTACCAAAGTTGAAAATTTATGAAGGCAAAAGTGCAACTTGACTTGGCAACTCGATTGGAATCTGCCAGAGTTGAGAATTTCTGAAAGCAAAAGTGCAACTCGACCTGGCAACTCAATTGGAATCTGCCAAAGTTGAGAGTTTCTAAAGGCAAAGTGCAACTCGACTACCCAACTCGACCAACATGGGTCGAGTTGGCCATTTCCCGAACTTTGACTATTTTTATGTTAACTTTTTAAGTAGGGTTTGTAAAGGAGAGTATAAATACCTTTATTAACCCAAAAAAAAGGGCATCCACATTTTTTAGCCTCTTTGTTTTTGAGAAAACACTAGAAAACTCTCTCTAGCTTTATATGAAGATTCTTATGATCTATTGAGCATTTGAGTTTAATTTCTTTTGCATTCTTCTCATAGTTCTTTGCTCTTTAAGATTATGTGCTTGTTTAAAAATTTTGGTTTTGTGTTCTTGGTGACAAAATCTAAGTAGATTCCTTTGGATGTTGAGGAAATGAGGTAGATCTATGTAGATCTAGGGAAATCTTGGTTGCTTAAGCTTAGAAATGATAGGATCTCATCACTTTTAGTGATCTTCATGCTTATTTCATCTTGGCCATTTGAAATTTGATCTTAGGCATTTTTCCACCCATCCAAGTGTTTGAAAAAATGCTTGAATGAACTAAAATCTGAGATAACCTTTTAATTGTTGGCTATTGTGGATTATTTCTTCATGCTTGCTTGATTAGATTTCGCTAAAGAGAGTTAGGTCTGGTTCTAGTTAAGCAAAGTTCAATATGCATGAGAGTGATGTTGATTGTGTTGAATCCATTGTTTGAGATCGATTCATGCTGGGTTGTCAAGCAATCTAGAGATTCCTAGCTAAGCGTAGGTCAATAACCTCACTCCTCAATGCCCAACATGCCATTATCGCCCACTGTCTCTTTGTTTATTCAGTTTATTGCTAATTGTATTTTACTTTATGCCTTGTTTAAGTTTTAATCTCTTGTTCTTATCATTTGCATCTTAATTTTCTAGTTTTAGGTTGTTAGATAACCATCATATCGATTTGGCTTGGATTAGAGTAGTCTATCACATTCTGATTGTTAGTTACTCACCCATTTGGATTGACACCTATAACGTTGCAATGACCATGCCTAGTGTAATAGGAATTGCATAGCAAGAGCTTACAAAATTATGTTATTAGTAGAACAGAAGCAATTGCTACAATTTCATAAACAAATTGTTCCTTCCCATATCGGGATCCAGTAGACAACCACTTCATTGCGACCTCTCTTCCACCGTTAAGGTTTCCCTATTAAGTCATTAATCGAAACAAAACATATTAGAAGGTATTACATATTCTCTCCTTCCCTAGTATCTCTGAAGAGTTCAAATGTATTGTATGTTTTGGTAAGGGATATAGAATAGGAGGCTTATTATTCACATATGATTGAATTACAGTTATATACAAGTGTATTGTAGCCCTAGCTTATTGTATATTAAATTTCATAATTAGCATTTCCTAATTGCTCTCTACGCCCCCTCAAGATGAAGGGGCTTTAGCAACTCCAATCTTGAACAAAAAGTCTTGAAATCGTTGTCTTAGAAGCGGTTTTGTAAGAGCATCTACTAATTGATCCTTGGTTGAAATGTGAGCAACACGGAGATCCCCAGAGTGGACGTTGTCTCTGACGAAGTGGGAATCTAGTGCTATATGTTTCATGCGGCTGTGAAAGACCGGGTAAGCACATAGATATGTTGCTCCTATTTTGTCACAGTAGATAATCAGTGTAGATGGAAGTGTAACATGAAGTTCTGTAGGTAAAGAACACACCCACCGTAGCTCAGATGTTGTAAATACAATAGCTCTATACTCTACCTCGGTGAGGATCTATCAACTCATTTTTGTTTCTTTGATGACCAAGAAATCAAGCATTACCAAGGCAAAGAATATAAGCATTTGTGGAGACAAAATCTTCGACATCATCACCCTAATCTACATCAGAGTAAGCATGAAGTGAGAGACCTGTGTTTGCCCGAAGATAGATGCTATGTGTGAGCGTGCCTACAAGGTAACGAAAGACACGCTTGGCAGCCTGCAAATGTAGATTAGTAGGTGAGTGCATGAACTGGGACAGTTTATTGACAGCATAGTTGATATCCGGTCTTGGCAAAATGAGGTATTAGAGACTGCCAATAATATGTATGTATTGTCATAGATTAGGAAGTTTGCTACCAGCTGATTGTGTTAAACTTGGATGCTGAGCCATAAGAGTTGTATTTGGACGAGCATCACGCATGTTGTAACGAGTGAGTAAGTCAATGATGTAGTTTCTCTGCATCAGGTGCATGTCTTTTTCTTATCTTGTAACCTTTATACCCAGAAAATACGATAAATCTCCCATTTGTTTAAGTGAAAACTGATCAGATAAGAGTTATATAGCACCATCTACATGTTCAGGTCGATTCCTTGTCACCACAATATCGTCTACATAGACAAGAATGTAAACGAGAATACCTGAATTATGATATATGAAGACTGATGTATCAAAAGTGGAAATCACAAACCTAATAGCAATAAGAAACGTACGCAGTTTTTCATACCAGCTCGTGGCATGGAGCATGTTTAAGGTCATAAAGAGCTTTGTTTAATTTGCAGAAGTGATTTGGTTTGTCCTTATCAACGAAGCCAAGAGGTTGTGAGACATAAACTTCATCTGTTAAGGTGCCTTGCAAGAACGCATTGTTCACATCCAGTTGCTTTACCCCATTTTTTTGCTACAATTACCTCAAGAACAATCCTTATCGTCGTTGATTTGACAACATGGCTGAATATCTCTGCATAATCAATCCCATATTACTGATTAAACCCACAAGCAACAAACTTGGCCTTGTAGCGACGAATCTTCCCTGACGGTAGAAATTTGAGAGTAAAGATCCATTTTGTACAGATAACATCTTGTCTTAAGAGGAACCAAGTCAAATGTGTGATTCTGAACAATGGAATGAAATTCTGTTGTAGCTGCACGTCTCCAATTCTCATCTGCAAGAGCTTGAGTAATGAAGTAAAATATAGCAAAAGATTTAAAGAAATACTCTTTTTTATTGATTAAGAAACTATCTCAAAACTTAACCAAAACTCTCTTGCTTGTCTTATGGAACAACTCCCCAAAAGACCCTTATTTATAGAACTAGGCTAACTCCTTATTCTATTAGGAAATAGACTAACTCCCTATTCTATTAGGATTTAATTTAGATCAATCTAATCCTATTATTTGATCTTATCTCTAGTAACTAACTCTTACTAAAGATAACTTAGACCACAAGTCTAGGAATTATCCAATATTCATCCCCGTAATTCCGACTTGAACTCCGGGAAGAATGATCTCATTAACTCCGATCTTGCTCATCTCTTTGAACTTGATTCTCTCTAATGGCTTTGTAAGTATGTTTGTCTTTTGTTCTTCATCTTCCTTGTCTTGTATATGAAAACATTTTTGATAGCTTATCTCCATCGGTGCTTTGTAGAGACGATTTGGAGACCTTGTTACTTGAACTAGTAGTCTTCCTTGTGGATCTCTAAGCGTCAGTTTATCTCCTTTCATCTTTACTTCACACTCATTCTTTTTTGCTTGTCCAAGACTTATGATGTTATGTTTCAAATTGGGTATGAAATAGATGTCCTTAAGTTCCCTTTTTCCACTGGTTTTACCAACAAAAACAATCGACCCTTTCCCAACTATGTTGACGTGTGAACCGTCTCTAAACTTCACTTTTCCTTTAACATTTTCATCTAGTTTAGTGAAGAATTCTTTGTTCTCTGTCATGTGATTACTTGCTCCATTGTCAAGGTACCAAATTTTTGATCCTTTATTACTTTTACCGTAAGTTTTCGGAAACACTTTGTCCCCATTCAAGAACACAACTTCATGAACATAGAGAGCTTCTTCCTCAATTTCTTCGCCTCCTTCTTCATGTTTATTAAAGTTTGCTTCTTGATTCTCTCTAAGTCTATCTGGAAAAGCTGAAATAAAGTGGCCCGGCTTGTCACATCTCCAACATATCACCTTAGATCGATCTTTCTTTCCCTTTTGGTTATAGCTTTTGCTATCTTCTTCTTGGTCACGGTTATTGAATCTACCACAACCTCTCTTGTGGCCTTTTCCACCTCTACCACCTCGGCTATAACCTCCTCGAGTTTCTCCTCTCCCATAATCATTATTTGAAAACATAAGTTTTCCTTGTTCCTCCACATGTTTGTTGTTAACGCTAGTACGTTCTTCAAACGCTTTTATTCTCCCAATTATGTCTGCAAAACTTGTTGTCTTAAGGTCTAAGACTTGGTCAAGAGAAGCCACAATGTGAATATACTTATTTGGTGGTAATCTATTAAGAAATTTCTTGACTAGCATTGTTTCATTAATGGATTCACCAAGTGAGGCAGACTAAGCCGCAATACCGGAAATCTTTCCCGTAAACTTATCAACTGTGTCATTGTCATTCATGGTTCACTTTTCTAGTTCAGCCATTAAGGTTTGTAACCTTGCTTCCTTCACACGATCAGCTCTTTGATACCGCGATTTAATAGCATCCCAAATCCCTTTTGTCGTGTTTTGATCACTGATTTGCAAGATTAGTACCTCGGGAATGGATTGGAACAAGAGAGCTATGGCCATATCATTCTTCTTTACGTCCATAGATCCTGGTTCAATTGTCTCCCACACTTCACTAACTCGAAGCATGACTTTCGTTCTCATCGCCCAAACCGTATAGTTTGTCGATGTCAACATTAGACACTGGATCGATGGCACTCCAGGGTCCTTTCGTGGTGGTTGTTGGTTCACGTGTCCCATCCTTGGCTACGTGAGGTTTCTCCTTAGCTCGATCGGATCTTCGACTCAAGCTCCGATACCAATTGAAGTAAAATATAGCAAAAGATTTAAGGAACTACTCTTCTTTATTGATTAAGAAACTATCTCAAAACTCTCTTGCTTGTCTAACTTCCTATTCTACTAGGATTTAATTTACATAAATCTAATCTTATTATTTGATCTTATCTCTAATAACTAACTCGTACTAAATATATCTTAGACCAAGGAATTATCCAACAAGTCATAGATTGAGGTTCTACCGGAATGATTGAATTTGTGACATCAAGTAGATTCATTTTGTGGAGTGGTTTTGAGATGTTGTTATTGGCCCTAGTGCGCAAAGGGTGAGCATTTACTGCTTCCGGGATTGCCGACGTGATGGTCAGAGCTGGGTTTGCCGGTGGTAGCGAAGAAATCGACCGATTCTCTGATTCACGAGTCGTTGTCGGCTAAGACTCATGTGGACTGCAAACTGGAGTTGGGCCCGTGGAATTAGAATCTGATTGTGGATTTGTTATTGGGCCTATTACTGCTGGTGGACCTTTTTCTTGACTTGGGCCAATGTATGTTGTTGGACCCTGAACTGAATTTGGGCTTAATTGAGATTTATGAGGCAATGGCGATGGAGCAACCGGTGGGTACGACGATGTGACAAGCGGAGGAGTTGAGCACGGGGGAGACTCTGGCGCTACGGCGGTGAGCTGGATAGAGCGGCTGACAGGTATTTGGGTGGTTACGGGTTGGATTGTGGTGTTTAGGGTAGGATTTTCTGGATTTTCGGATGGTGAGAGTGGTGTTGTTTGGAATGAAAGACCGTTTCGACAAATTGGACGTGTCTAGACGTGTAAATCCGGCCAGTAGTGGGTTGAAGAAAATGGTAAGCACTTTGAGTATTGGAGTACCCAAGAAAGACACATGGTTGCGATTTTGCTTCTAGCTTGTGTTTGTTGTAAGGCTTGATCCATGGGAAGCATAAACACCCGAAAACCCGAAGCTTCTGATAGTTAGGTTCTTGATTGAAGAGACTCGCATATGGTGATGTGTTGTTGAGGTTCGGAGTGGGCATTATGTTGATCAGGTACACGGCGGTGGAGAAAGCATGTCTAATATGTTGGCGGATCTGATGCTTGGCTTAGTAAGGTGAGTCCAGTTTCTACAATATGTATGTGCTTCCTTTCTGATATTCCATTGTGTCCTGGAGTATGCGGTGGAGTTGTAAGATGACTAATCTCGTAGTATAAGGTGCCAATCTTGGTGTTGAAGTTATTTTCCACAAGAGGTTTGAACACAATGAACGTTTCTCGAACCTGGGACTTCGCTTTAAGAGGATAAAACCAGGTGTAATGGGTGTGATGGTCAACGAACACAAGGTAATATTTGTAGGAGTCTATATAAACAATTGGTGATGTCCAAACGTCTGTGTAAATGTATTGAAGGGGATTGGTGGAGACAATAGAATTTGTAGAGAAAGAAAGGTTGTGGCTTTTATTCATTAGGCAATTGGAACAAGAGAAATGTTATTGCAAAGAATCTTAAACTGGTAATGAGAATTTGGAAACAACAGAATTTAGAATAGATAGAGATGGGTGCCCAAGTCTTGAGTGCCATGATTGAAGGTTTTTTTTGGTGTAGGTGAGGTGTAGTAGGTGGTGATTGGTGGAGGTTTGGTTGGCCACTCATACAGCTCATTCTCCGCTTTGCGTTGGAGTAACGGAACCCCTGTGCTGAGATCCTTCACTTGAAACAAAGGCGGGAAAATTTTCACAGAAACATCATTAGAGTTGCAAAGTCTATAAACCGAAATTAGATTCTTTTGAATATTTGGAACATAAAAAATGTCCTGCATGTGTAAAGGACGAGTAGAAGTAGAGAATGAAGTGGAACTAGTCTGAGATATAGGAAGCATTGAACCATCTGCAAGCATCACTTCTTCCCCACCATTGTATTGTTGATGAAGTGACAAATTCTGCAGGTCAGCTGTCAAGTGATGGGTTGCACCACTATCAGCAATCCAATTATTCGAATTATAAAACTGATTTGTGACCATAATTGCACGTGGTTGCCAAGGAACAAGAGTTTGTGACTGCTGTTGTGAAGTTTGAGAGCCCGCAAGCATATGCAATTGGTTGCAGCGTCTAGCATTGTGGCTATGTACACCAGAAATCTGACATTTCCCTTGTTAGCCACGAGGATGTTGATTTGGCGAGACATCATTGTTTGGTTGTTGCCACGATTGAGCTGGTTGTGATTGCCATTGTTGATTGTCTTGGTAGTTAGATTTGGGCCATTCTGGTTCTGGTTTTGGCGTGAGGTGTTGTTGTAGCGACGGTAAGAGACAGCATTGGTCGTGACCGGTAGGAGATGAATAGCAGCAACAACATTTATCTTTAGTTCATGGTTAATTAATTACTCATGTAGCTCAGTAATTGTAGGAGGAGTGTCTCTTCCATCAATTTGATCCACAATGACTTTGTAGTCATCCGTTAGGCCTTCAAGGATGTGTTTAACCTTGTCTTCATGGTCCACAGGTTTGCCAAGAAGAGCCAGTTGGTCGAATCGATTGGTGAATCCATGTATGTATTCATCGATGGACTTGCTTCCTTTTGTCCAATTTTTGATTTGCTGACGGAGTTGTTTGAGATGTCCTCTGCTAGGTTTTGCTTAGGTGAAAGAGAGAATGCTCCAGATTTGTGTTGAAGTTTCTGCAATGGAGAGAATCGGTTGAATTGAGTTGGTGATTGCTCCTAAAAGAGCAGTGTAAATGAGACGATCCTAATGCTTCCAGATTTAAAACGTTGGATTTGCAGTGGTGGTGGTGCATGTAGTGATCGTGGTCGGTGGGACACGATTGGTCTCATCGAGATATCAAGCTAGTTCATATTCATCTAACAAAGCATGGACTTGGCGTGACCACATGAGGAAATTGGAAGCATTAAGCTTTGAAACATTTTTCAGGTTTACATTTAAGATGGTAGTGTTCTCAGAGACCGTAATAGTCTCGGGAGATAGTGAGGGAGAAGCCATTTGATTGATCGAATAGAGAATGAGAAAAGCTTAGGTTAGATATCGATAAAGCTCTGATACTATATAGAATCTTATTATTCACATACGATTGAATTACAGTATATATACGAGTATATTGTAGCCCCAGCTTATTGTATATTAAATTACATAAGTAGCCTTTCCTAATGAATAAAAAGTTTTGATTTCATCTTCTTGGAGACAAAAAAAAAAACAAGATAATTATATGGGAGGAATTATAGGTGATCTAAATTTCGATAACATGATCACAGTGGCACCAATGGGATCTAGTGGGGATTAACCTTATTTTACAAAAATCTCTATAATATTACTTTATCTTATAAAGATAAAGTTATGGACATTTCTCTGGAATTACAAGGAAATTTTTTTTTTATTTCCTTCATTTATGGAGAACTCGTTTATAACTTGAGAGAACGAGTGTGGGAAAGATTAACAAGGTTTAGGGTCTAACGATCAGATCTGTGGTTCACTATAGGGGACTTTAATGAACTCTCGGGTCACCATGAAAAGAAAGGAGGCAGATTGCACAGCTTAAGCTTATTTGTACCTTTCAACAAAATACTACAAAAATACGGTTTTGTGGAATTTCCATGCATCGGAGAGACGTGGTCATGGAGGGAAGTCAAACAAAATGAGATTATACGACGTAAACTAGACAAAGCTTATAGGAATGAGGAATGGCACGCACTATTCCCACAGACTAAAACTGAATACATTCAAATGATTAGTTCAGATCATAGGCCAATATTTACGGAAATGAAGTACTCTGAGCCTACCCGGAGGCCAGGATTTCATTGTGACAAAAGATGGCTTGGCAAACAAGGCTTTTACAAAACCGTAGCGCAGGGCTGGTCAAGATATGCAGATTTAAGGGGAAACCGTGTTTCTGATAAGATTCGTAACTATAGACGAGAAATCTCGCGGTGGCGGAAAAGGCAAACCCCTTTTGGATAACAAAAAATAGATTACCTCAAAGATAAATTGGAAAAAATGAAGAATCTTGACTCTTGTCCCACGATGGAGATTCAGTAAGTGGCATATGATCTAGTCAAGGCATACAAAGAAGAAGAGACTTACTGGAAACAGAAAAGTCGAATTCGTTGGTTGGTAGAAAGGAATAGAAATACAAAAAATTTCCATGCCCAAACGAAACAACGAAGAGCAAAGAACAAAATTATTGGTATTTTTGATGACCAAGGAAACTAGGTCAATCAGGAGGAAAATATTGAATCTGATGCAGCCAAATACTTTGAGAAGCTGTTCAAAACAAATGAGAACTCAGATTTTGAGGAGTCTCTAGAATGCTCAGTGACTCAGAAACAGAACCGCTTACTGCTCGAACCTGCAACAAAGGAGGAAGTTAAACGACCCTTATTTATGATGGATCCAGGGAAAGCACCAGGTTCGGATGGAATGACAACACTCTTCTTCCAACAATCATGGGTTGTTATCAAGAATGACATAGTACGCGTTGTTAATGATTTCCTTATGAATAGAGCTTTTAAACAAGAACTTAATCACACGAATATTTGTCTAATTTCGAAGACGACCAGACTAACAAAGATGACAGAATTTTGACCCATCCGCCTGTGCAACGTCATTTACAAGATCATTTCCAAGGTTAATATTGGATACTCAATCCGCCTTTGTGTCAGGGCGCCTACTCTCATACAATATTCTGATAGCCCAAGAAATGTTTCACGCCCTAAAAACCAATAAAAGGATCAAGGGTGATTACATGGCAATAAAAACCGATATGAGTAAAGCATACGACCGCATTGAATGGGACGTCCTACGTTTTACCCTCATCAAACTCGGTTTTCATGAAAGGTGGGTAAACTGCATTATGCACTGTGTGAGCTCGGTCACCTACTCTATTCTGTTGAACGGAGTACCACGAGGTAGTGTCAGACCTACACGGCGCCTCCGTCAAGGGGATTTCCTATCTCACTATCTCTTTATCCTTTGCATTGAAGCTTTGATCTCCAAACTTAAAAAGGCGAAAGAGCAAAAGAATCTGACGGGGATCTTAATCGCCCGGTCAAGCCCAGCGGTATCTCATCTCCTATTCGTGGATGATAGGCTCTTCTTCTGTAAGGCCAATCTTGGAGAAGCCGAGATTATCCTCCGGATACTATCAATTTCGGAGCACAATGTATCAGACGTAGTTTGTCTTCTTTGCACTCAGAATTGGAGGCGCTTCTCTGGGCCATGACGTGTCTTGCATCTCTCCAGATTATGGAAGTCGAGTTCCTAGTTGACTACTCCGAGCTGATTAAGATGATCGAGGAACCTCTCGGGTGGCATGCCTTCCTACCTTATTTGGAGGATTTTTCAAGACTTAGGAGCTCCTTCAGGCGTTGCTCCGTTCTCCACATTTCCGCACACTGAATCACAAAGCTGATCACCTAACCCGTACAGTCAAAGGTTTTTCTCGGTCTCATACCTTTGTACACAATGTACCTTTTATGTAACCCTTGTATTGTGGAATGACTTAAGTTGACAAAAAAAAAAGTAGCCTTTCCTAATTACTCTATAAGGGACTTACCTTATAAACAGACCCAAATCCTCCCTCTCCAAGATTGTTTGAAGGATCAAAATCTTGAGCTGCACTTTTAAGTTCCTAGTAATTAAAAGTGTAAGGTTTCACGTCCATGTTTAGTATTTCTGCCAGAAAAAAAATTGTACAGTTATATACTACAATTGGCCTGCTAAAAAATAAAAACAGAGCAATGTACCAAAAAAGTCAAACTAGCCTAAGGTTACAGCCAATTTAACATAAGAGATGAGAACTTTTTCCTATCTCCCTTGGAGAGAATCGAGTCCTTGATATGCCTGTCTAGTACACTGAAGATAACCTCAGGAGTAGTGGATTGATTGGAGTGAATCCTGTTGTTGCGTTCCCTCCAGAGATAATATTCATGCTCTATACTGGCCAATATTCTTCATTTTAAGATACATTTTGAATTCAAGCGAGTCATAAACACTCTTGACTGTGAGGGAAAATTCTTGCTTCTTAGAAGACATGTTTGTCATGTTCATACACAAAGAAATTGAATTCTCATGTTACAGAGAATAATCTGTCTCGGAGTCACGCGTCACAAATCTTGGGCCCGTATCAAATGTTTGAAAGTTTTGCTAGCCTCATATTGCTTATTCAATTTCTGGTTTAGGTATGAAACCGAAGGAAATTAATTAAAGTGATCAAAAAAATATGAATTCCAACCGGGTTGGAACTTGCGCATTGAATTGGTTTACTAATTGCATTTAGTTTAAAGAAACTAGTTGATGCTGGAGCACCACTTAAAAATCTTAAAACTTATTCTGTAAATTTAAAAGAGGAATTAGCAAAGAGTGGCTATAAATTCATCTTTAACTAAGTCCATATATAGTTAAAAACTTTAAAGTCAACATTATTCAACATATTTTCTATATTATTTGTCAAATTATTCTTTTAATTGAATTATTAAATTTTAATATTTTATTTTTTCAATATCTTCTCACATTCTTCATTTTATTTACATTATGTCTTATAATAAAAAAAATTAATTTAAAATTTAAAATTTCTTTTAAAAAATATAAATTTTTTTCTACACATGTTAAGATTTCAATTTTTTAAATGACCTATCATTAATATAAAAACCAAATATGTTATATAAAACTCATTATTTTGTTATATTCCACCACATAACTTGTCTCATATTCATAGTTCATGTAAGACAAACTATCACTTTTGTTTTCATATTAATAATAATTCTATCGTATATATAACAATTCTATATATTATATAGTAATATAGTTTTAATGTTTGAAAATAATATAGGGTTTGTTGATATGGAGATTTCTTAAAATATATACATAAATGTATATAAATTGTTGAATTATAACTAAATAAATTTTGCAGGTGCTCTTTAGTCTAGTGGCAGGTGTTAAATCTACTAAAGGCAGACGTACATCTATATTCGAAGATCAAATTATATTGCATATATTATATAAGAACTTAGCTAATTGGTGAGTCATGATCTAACGTTAAAAAAAAAAACTAAATAAATTTCTTTTTTTTCCCTCAATTCCTTCGTCAACGTAGATTCCTTTTTTCCTTTTAATTATTAAGACAATTAGCAAGTGGGTTTAGCATGGGTACTAAAGTTCTAGGGCTTTTAGCTAGATTTTTTAATTTAGTCATTAGCATAATCATATTCTTAATTAGATTACCAAATATGGCTATTCGGCCAATTCTTCCATTTAAAAGTTTTTTAAAAAATTGGACTATAACTGACCGATCTATTAGCTAAATTCCTAATATAATATAGACAGTGAGACTCAATCCCTGAAAGTAAGATAGTGTCTGCTTTCAATGAACTTATACCACCTACCACTAGATCAATATCACTTCACTTGTTTAAAAGTTTAAAGTCATTTTTATAATATTAATATCATATTTTTATAAAAACATAAAATCTATACAAACATAATTATCAAAAACTAAATAATACAATTATAAAATAACTCGTAATTATTTATTGATTAAAGTAAATTTTAAAGATTTTTAAGTCTTTTCTTGTGTGATAAGTAGGTCATCTTGTAAACGTATATATATGGCTTATGCCTTACATCGTTTTTGAATATTATCTTACGAAATAATTTTTCAGAATACAATTACATAACACTCGAATATCTAACTTAAAGGGGGAAAGGAAGCTGCAAAGACTTTTCCAAAAAGAAGCCAGTCAAAAGACTTATAAGAAGTTGATCAGTTCAAGACAGGTTAGTGTTTTCAAAAGTGAATTATCTTTCAATAAAACGAAAGCAAGAAATTAATAAAAAGAAAACAAAAGCGAGAGAGATAAAAAGAGTACATTCATATAAAAAAAAAAAAAAAGATATAAAGAGGTACAAATGCTAATACATTTTTTAAGTTTATTTTGGCATCAGCGTCTCCTTTACTCAAATTTAAGAGTTTACTGGAAACATCGTATGATTTGCTTAGGATTACACTACAAGAATACATGTCGAAATCCGATGAAATTTCAGATCGGGAATTTGCTGTCAAAAATATTCCAACCACATTCGATGGACATTGACCAAAAAATTAATTCCGTAGGAATCCATCGGATATTTCCGACAAGAATAGTCATGTCATAACTCGTCGGAATATTTCCGATAGATTGCGACGAAAATTGACATAAAATTTAACTCCGGTCAGAAACCGTCGGAGTAATCCGACCATTAGATTTTTGTCGGAGTCTATCAGAAACCATCAAAGTAATCCGATCGTTAGGTTTTTGTCGGAATGTTTCTGACGGACTCAGATGAAAGTGGTTACATTTAAACCCACATTCTCCATATGTTGTTTTGGATTGTAACCAAAAATTAGGTGGTCGTCAGAAACTGTTTGAATTTTTTCATCTACATATTCACAAGAACTTCATTTCTCCCCATCACACTTTCTTTAATTCACTATAAAATAGAATGTCAAATAAAAAATTTCGATCGTGGATGGACAGCCCACAAATTGATGAAGCGCGACAGGGTCACTAGATGAAGATTATGTCACTTGGTTGAAACAATTTACGGATTTTGCGGCGTACCGGAGTTTAACGCTCGAAACGGATAAGATGTATTGTCCATGTATAAAAAGTCAGAATATAAGATTTCTCAGTGTTAAGAATGTTTAGAGTCGTCTTTATACTAATAAAATATGGTATTCGCATGAAGAAAATAGTTTGAATGTTAACTTTGGTAGTCATAGCGGACATGGTAATCGTGGTATAGTGGAAGAATCATCTAACCAGGTAAAAGAACAAATTGATGTTAAAATCTTGGCAATAGTGGTCAATATAATGAATGTGGTTTAGGTATGGAAATAATAATCCTGGTGGATACAATATAGGTACATTTCAGATGGTTAACGATGCATTAAGGGAGGACATTCCATCTTTTACTGAGGCCATAAATAGGAGGAAGAACCAAATGCAGATGCACATAACTTTGTTTGTATGTTGGATGCAACAAAGCAGCCGTTGTATAGTGGTAGTAGCGATGACATGTCACCGTTGTCGGTCGTAGCTGGATTGATGAATATCAAAACCGATGCAATTTACCTAAGAACTGTGTCGATGCATTTTCTGGTTACATTAAGAAACTTCTTCTTGCAAATAATACATATGCTAGATCATACTACGAGATTCAGCTTTGGATTCCCATATCAGATAATAGATGTATGTGTAGACAACTGTATGATTTTATGAAGAGAGGATTCCGATGAGATGCGATGTTGATTTTGTCGTAAACCTCGATTCCATGAGACGAGTGGGAGGACACAGGTCCCATACAAGATGACGTGATATTTGTCATTAGCAAATAGACTAAAAAGGTTGTATCAGTCGGAGTGTACAACAGATTCTATGAGATGGCATACAAAACATAATTCATTTGGTAAAATAACACAGTGAATACAATGAGATGGCATGCCGAACATAATTCATTTAAACAAAAAAACCTATTGTAATCATTATTTATTTAAAAATGTTTTTAATTTAAATTTAATATAATTTTATCTATACATATAATAAACAAATTAAAAAATGTATTAAAACTTGTTAGAGACGGTCGGAAATAATCCGACGGGTTCCAACGACTTTTGAGTCTGATGGGTTCTGATGGTTTTTGATGGGATAATGCCAACGGCTTCCGATGGTTTGTTTCCAACAATTTCCAATAATGGTTTTTGTTGGAAATCGTTGGAAATATCTGACTACTTTCAACGGGATTTGTGATCGCGACCGCATTATAGCAACGTCTTCGTCCGACGGGTTTGGCCGTAGTGTTAGGATGTCAATTAGGACTCGAAACTCTATTTAATAAATACATCCATATCGTATATGAAATTAAATTTATTATAATTCCTTTATAAAGCAAAATCAAACTGGGTTAAATGGATGAATCTTGTTAGACCTATTTATTAAAAGAGTTTTGACAAGAATAAATGGACATGTAAATTAATTAGATCAACTAAAGCTTTTTTGTCAACGATTAGATCGAGAAACCACGATCCATAACTAAAATTCATTCTAAAAAGAATGAATCGAATCTCATAAGTCTGGACATTTAGGTACCTGTTCGAGTTCGGGTCGAGTCTTTTCAGGTATCAGGTTTCCGGTTCCAATGATTTAAAGTTCATTCCGATATTTCTATATTTCGGGTCGGTTCCGTTCGGGTAAAGATTGAGTTTGGATTCAGATATTTTTATATAAATTTAATATTATTTAACAAAAATATATCATGTACCTATTCTGTTATTGATTCGGTTTCGGTTTTAATTCCAATTCGCTTTTTTAAGTACATAAAATTTGTTTCAGTACACCATTTGCGATTCAAATTCCTCTAAAATTAGGTTGGGGTGTAGTTTGGTTGGGTGTGCGTTTGACGTTTGAATTGATGACGATGAGCTAAACCCTGGTGTAGATGGAATTCCACTATTCATTTGTCCGTCAGCCATTATGAATTCATTGTATGACCTGCCAATTTTGATAAAACCGTCAGAATGTGTATATATGAGTATCTATTAAATGTCAATTTAATTACTATTATAAACATAAGCTAACATTCTCATATGTTCTATAATAGTAACAAGCACAAAACTGGATTTTGAACTACAGTTAAGAACTTCTTAGTCTAACAACTGTTATAAATTAAAAAAAAAACTACGGTTCCTATAACTTAAAAATAATATTGCAACATAAAACACAAGTAGTCGACTTGGTTGCTAATTCTTTTATTTTGATATTAATCATAGAAAAGTGTAATAGATATGAATATTGAAAGTGTTAATTTTATTATTCATGATTTACATTGTTATATAGAACCATTCGAGCTATCTAAGGCATAATACATGCTATACAATCTTCTAAATATGGATATAAGAATATATTCTTCTTAATTGGGTAACAATAAAAACAAAAATTTTGCAACTGGTCTTTAGTCTAGTGGTAGGTGATAAGTCCACTAAAGACATGCACATTTACACAACCAGAGATCGAGTCTCACCGTCAACATTATGTAGGAACTTGACTAATGGGTCGGTTAATTGTAACTCAATGTTGACAAAAAAAAAACAAAGTTTCAAGTTCGTGATTCAATAGAGTTTCAACTTCCATAAACAAAATATTTTCAATTAATGTCTGTAAGAAATTAAGCTAATATGTACAATTTTCACAGGTATTTACCAATCACTAAGAGCATATGCAGTGGAAGTATTAGGTCTAGGCAAAATATTTGGAATCAAAAAAATAGGTATCAAGTAGTACCTGGAATCGAGAAATACATATTGGGTCCTCTTTATTTATACACGTGGATATTAGGTAATATCCGGTACCAAACCTATACCCGAATGGGTACCCGATTAACCCAAAAAGATATAAACATGAGAATTTAGGGTAATTTTTCAAAAAAAATTAAGGTTTTTTTTGGGTATTATGGTATTTTTGGGTAAATAATTGTATTTTAATTATGAAATACTCAAGTGTAATCATAAACAAATTTCTAATATTTATACCCAACCCGAATAAGAACCGGTACCGGAACCGAACCAAATTATATTTGGTTCATAAATGGATATAGAAAATATGGATCCGAATCGATCCGGAACCAAGTAGAACCGACCCGAACCTAAATCGAAATATATGCGGTTTCTAAATAGGTATAAAAGTTTCATATCCGAAAGACACGAACCCAAATAGATATTACCCTGAACCAACTCGAATATACTCAGGCTTAAGAAATATCTCAATGAGTTTTTCACTACTAAAATAAATAAAAAATAAAATAAATTTAGGTGATGAATGGCAAAGTGGTTTTGGGTTTTAGTTTTTAGGTTTTGGTTTTTTTTAATTTAATTTTTAGTTTTTGCAGTAAATTTAGTTTTTCAAAAATATGAATGGAAATTTTTTTTTTTAGTTTTTCAACTTTATTTTTTTTGTTTTTTTAGTATTTTGGTTAATTTATTTTTATTTATTCTAAACTTATGGAAAATACAATAGTAAATTTAAGTAATAAAAATTTTGACCAGCAAAATAAAATAATTAAATATAAAAACTTGTCAAAATTTTCATAAATAATATTAAAAATATAAAGATTATGCATATAAAATATTATATGTATATATTAAATAATGTTACGTTTGTCAATTATAATCATAAGTCATGATAACAATATATTCTTATATTACTCATAAGTTACTATACGAATTATGTATAATCAATCGTGTGCAAATTTATTTGTGTGAAATTGAATACAAATAATAAATTGTTTCTTGTGTGGTTGGTTGGGCCTATGATGAAGAGGCTGGTGAATTTCCTAATTAAGAAAACTAAAAGATTAAATAAATTTGTTTGAAATTCTAGTCAAATAATAAGAAAATAATTTTTAAAAATTCTATTTTGTTAAAAAAGAAAAAAAAACTCTCGAGAATCTACACCAAAAGCTACTAAAATTTGGTTTTAGGCTTTTGTGTTAAATTAGTAAAAACATTCTAAAAACTAGTTTTGGAGAAACAGTATTTGCAAAATTATGATTGGTTAAAAAATAGTTTTTCTATAAAAAAAATCAAAAACCAGTCCAAAAAATGATGTCAATCAAGGCTTTAACAAAAATGCTTGAGAATTCGTTCTCATTTGAAACCATGAGAACCTCATCAAAACTTAATTTCATATGACACATGTCCTTTTAGTGGTTCGAAGGTATATTATAATAACTTTGATTTTTTTATAATTTACAAAGTAATTATATCAGTTATACATTACTATTCTCTATTTTTTTTTTATAAATTATAAACTAAAATTACTTATCTAAGATCAATTATGCATGAATTTAAATTATATATTAATATTATATTTAAATAACTAAAATTAAAATTAATAAAATAATATTAAATTATTGTCTTGGTTTAAAAAAGTACAAATTATATGAAAAATATAAAAATTTTAAAAAATCTAAAAGTATATTGTAGAAACAAACAAAAAAAACCCCAAACTTTATTAATATTATATTACTAAAAGATTTAGAGAGATGTAAATGGCTTTTAGTCTAGTGGCAGACGGTAAGTATACTAAAAATATGCATATTTGCATAATCAGAGATCGAGTCTCATCGCCTATATTATATAGGAACTCGGCTAATGGGCCAATTAGTTGTGGCCCAATATTGACAAAAAAAAGATTTAGAGAGAGACTTAAGGAATCTCCAACCACTAAGATTAGTATAAAGTTCAATATTAAAAATACTAATCTGCAGTTAGAGTATACAACAAATCGAATACATTCAAGATTTACGTCCCTTATGACCAAATCTGCATTTTGAAGTTTCATAGCCTATATAACAAAATTAAAGACATAGCTTATATATCATCTGATGAAGGATCACAGACACAAATCTAAGAACCACTTCCGACAACAACAACAAAAGAATAGTAAATCAAATTAGACTGAAAAACATAGACACACAAGATTGCAGATTCCACCAAAGAGAATTAATGTAAATTAAATTGAAAAAAGAAACAATCTGTTTCACGAAAACAACATCCGATCCTTGAAGTTTGTGTTAACATATGATTAAACAATTATATATTCAATGCCTTTTGTTTACTGTAAGTCTAAACACAGAGGCCATGGCGGAGAGGATCGTCGACGCTGATTAGGGCGGCGGTGGAAGAAAACGGAAGCGGCCAAGATCGGATGTGCAGAGAGAATACGGCGGAGAGGCGGAGAAGTCGGATAATTTCGTCTATATCTCTATATGGAAAAATGGAAAAGAAAGATTAACCCAGGGTAAATTAAGTGATTTCTGGACGGATAATTTCGTCTGTATCTCTCTATAATCTTCTTTGGTCTGAAATTCTATGTATGTGTATGGAAAATCCAGACCATTTCTAGACGCTATCTGACATATTCTTTTTAGTCGATTTCGTCTGAAACCGTTATGAAATAAACATTTCTAGACAGAATTAATTTTCGTCAAGAACTTCGTCCAAAATATGTGTTTTTTCAAATTTAATTCGGGTACGGTTCTTTTTTTTTTAGCTCAATTTTGGTTTGGATTTCGGACCAAATGTTAGAGTTAATAAATGAATCATCAACTTAACTTTTATTGGCAACTCCAACCGTGCAGGATACTATACTGCAGAATATTATTTATAAATTAACTACTTAGTGACTAGCTGGGATTTGACTGCAAAAGTAAACAAATTTTTTTAAATATTTATGTTTTTAATTGAGTAGTTTATTGTATGTAAATCTTAGGAGTCATTACATATTTCATCAAAGAGTGAATATATTGACACTCATGAGCTTTCCGCCATTCTTGACATTACGGTTTTCTCAAAATCGCAAAAGTCTTGCAACAACATGTTGAAAGCTTCGATCAGCTTTTAAATTGGATCAAGAAAGATGAGATGTTACCATATTGAGAAGGTAAAATTTTAGTAAATGATAATGGTAAGATAAAACTACCAAATATCACTAGTAAAAAAAAGGCAAATATCCACGAAAAAGCCATGAAAATTTTCGTGGGTATAGCCCAAAAGCCACAAAATGCCACGAAAACCCACGATGAACAGTAATTCGTTACCCATGAAAATTTTCGTGGTATTTGGTGGGTTTTCGTGGTATTCGGTGGGTTTTTCGTGCCTATTATTTTACCCACGAAATATTTCGTGGCTTTTCGTGGGTTTTTCAAATTTTTCCAAAAAAAAAAAAAAAAAAAAATTCCGACCCGACCCGATTTTTTTGTTCGGTTATTTCAGACCGATTTTCTACTAACGGAATAACCCAATTACCAATCGACTCGACCCGACCCGACCCAAATTCCCACCCCTAAGCTATATGTAGTGTGTTGTAGTTGTTGTATTTTTAATTTCAAAGTTTGGAAGTACGTTGTAATATTTATTAATATAGTTTGCTCTGTTCTACTAAAAAATTGTGTTGTGATGTTTAAATTTTTTTTCCTATAGAATACATAATTACTGGTATATCATTATAAAAAAAGTCACATGAAATGAAAATTCGATGACCGTATTTAAAAAATAAACTATCTTAAATAATTACAAACATCCATTACTAATGATATATATTAATAATGGTATTGCTTACCAAAAATTGTCCCTAGCTCCGCTGGTAATGTCCCTATAATGACCCACAAGTAACCCGAGTTGAAATCCCAAATTGGCCAAAAAAAGGGATTAAAAGCACCTATTTGAGACTCGAGTTCGAATCCCCACGGATTCAAAAAAAAAAATTATTACCCACGAAACTTTTTGTGGGTTTTGGTGGGTATACCCACGAAATACCCACGAAATTTCTTTGTATTTACCCACAAACTTTTCGCGGGTATTTGCCTTTTTTTACTAGTGTATGATTGATTTATAAGAAAAAAAAGAAGAAGAATAAGTTATATTTGTGGATTAAAGACAATATAGTGGAAAACATTTACTCAAAGTAATTTAATTGTGTTTTAGTTAAATATAAAATTATTAATTTTCTTACACCTATTGAATGGAGGTATATGAAAAGACATAGGGCTGAAAAAACAGGGTCAACGATTTAGATCTTTTTCGAAAGTATTAAAAAGATCTAGATGTACCCAGAAATATGCCTTATTATAATTGACTCAATAAAATTTTAGAAATCTAATTCTCTCTCCACAAAAATTGTAGATTAATTTTGTCGAGTTTAATTCGGGTACGATTCTTTTTTTACTTTAGTTTTGGTTTGGATTTCGGACCAAATATTAGAGTTAATAGTTGGATCATCCTAACTGGCATAAAAAATTTCTTATGAGTTAACTTTTATTGGCAACTCCAACCGTGCAGGATACTTTAACAAAAGAAAAATATAATGCATAATAATATTTATAAATTACCTACTTAGTGATTTGTCCTGCAAAAGTAAGAAAAAGTATTTAAATATTTATGTCTTAATTGAGTAGTTTATTGTATGTAAATCTTAGAAGTCATTACACATTTCATCAAGGAGCGAAAATGTTGACGCTCATGAGTTCTCCGTCATTCTTGAAATTACGGTCTTCTCAAAATCGCAAAAGTCTTGCAACAACATGTTGAGATTTTTGACCAGCTTACAAATTGGATCAAGAAAGATGAGATGTTACCATATTGAGAATGTAAAATTTTAGTATATGACAATGGTAAGATAAAGCTACTAAATATGATCAATTTATAAGAAAAAATAAGAAAAAGTTATATTTGTGGATTAAAGACAATATAGTGAAAAAAAATTATTTAAGGTAATTTAATTGTGGTTTAGTTAAATATAAAATTATTAATTTTCTTACACCTATTGAATTGAGGTATATGAAAAGACATCATATGCATATGCATGAATAAAGTATATGGGGCTGAAAAACAAAGTCAACGATCTAGATACCTCTCGAAAGTATTAAAAGGTCTACATATATCCAGAAGTATGCCTCTTTATAATTGATTTGTGAAAAATTTAGAAATCTAATTTCCCCTCCACAAAAATTGTAGATTAATTTCCCCCAATCCCGATTAGAATTGGTTTAAATGATACAGTAAACCGAAATTAAGTTTAATCTAAAAAGTAAACCGGAATCAATCCAAAATTGCTCATTTAAAAAAAATATGATGAGATCTGCTCTTCAAATCGAAATTAATCCCCTAAATCGTGATTCCAAATCAAAGACCAAGTATCAATACTGGGTTCAATCTGATCGAAATCAATTGAACCCCGAACAGAAATATATAAAAATTTCGAAATCAGAGCAATTCCAAATTCCCCACTTCTTTGGAAATAAAATAAAATTCACCAAAATTGAAACCAATTCAAAATTCTATTATTTTAAAGAAAGAGTAAAGAGCTGAATTCAAATATTGAGAGATCGGAAACGTAATCTGAGGATTGAAACTAGAATATCACTATAGAAGAAAACATGAAAACATGGAAGAAATCTGAATTGTAACACTTATTAATTTAATGACTACTCGAATTTCTCACGAAAATTATAAATTAATGGAATCTTCATGTGAATTTCAGAAGAATTTTTTTTGTTAACACGGAGCCACAACTGGTCGACCCATTAGCCAAACTCCTACATAACGTAAACAGTAAAACTCGATCTTTGGATGTACAAGTGCACATGCCTTTAGTAACTTACCACGTGTTAGACTAAAGCCCACCGGATTTCTTAAATACCTATATCTATCTTCTACAAATTTTGGAAATCGGATGAACATCACGTAATTGAATATTCGATTAAATTAGTTAAGAGGTAATTATCTAACTAATTCCAAGCCGAGAAAGCCCTAATCAGATTAGGATATGAAAACAGAACAAATCGATTTAGGGGAATTAAAGGAGGAAGAAGAGGACGAAACAAAAACCGATATCGACGCCTTAACCTTCTCAAGTCTGAATCGTTTGTGTGTATGTGAATGGGTCTGGTTTTGGCTTAAATTCATGTCACCACGGTCTTGTATCGGTTATATCGAATTGAACCACTGTAGAATGTCATGGGGAAATTAATTTGTAAGTTATGTGGAGGGGATTTAAGTAGTTAAACTTTATGGAGGATCATATTTATTAAGCTACTATTTTGGGTACATTTTAATTTTTAGATATTTTCGAAGAAGATTTAGATCGTTGATCTGAAAAAAGATGTCCAACAAATATTGTAATATTTAACCATTACAAATAATATGTTTGACTCAATGTCATGTAAATATTAAGATACTCAACATCTTTATATTCGTACATATTTTACATATATATAAGAAATTTATTTTGATAACAGTTATGTAACAATTTTGTAAGAGAATTTTAATTTTAATATTCTTTATTTGAGAGAAAATATAAGATATAAGTTTTCATATTATTTGTTTATTTGTGATATTAGTTTTAATTTAAATACTAAATTAGTACATGTATCCTATGAATTTATAATTTTTCTTAAACTATAATTTAAATTTTATTTTTAATTATTGTTTAAAATTAAGAGATAAATTTAAAAGTGAGTAATGATGTGTCACTATAAGAAAAGAGCAACATTTTACTTTATATATATATATATATTGATTTAATTTCTAAATATTTGTAAACACAATTTATTTGATATCAGATTAACTTTAAAAGTATTTGTTTTATTTTATTTTTCCAACAAAAACTTTATTAATTATGAATTATCAAGAGTTACAAGTGATTGTAAAAAACTAGGACAAGTATGATATAGTTGCCAGTACCGATTTGGAAACGGTAAAATACGTTTAGTACGTAAATCTGCGCAACCATTAGCTTCACGCCGTGTCCAGTTAAACTCATCGATGTAAACTGATATTGCCAACGCCGTGTCCAGTTAAACTCATCGATGTAAACTGATATTGCCAACGCCGTATCGTTTGAACGTACCTCGTAAGACGCAGATTAGGCGTAGGGGAAGAAAGAGCAGAGGTTACTTGCATATTGTCGCCTTCGAAGATCACATTCGTGTATCCTAACCTCCATGTTGATTATATTGCCCAAACAAGTGTTGTACCCTCAGCCTCCTCTACTGTATGGCGGCCTTCAAATTTACCAGAGCTACAATGAAGTACCTGTCCAAAATGATCCCGAATAACCCCTCCCATTCCAGAAGAAGTGTCACCAACATGATGTGAGACATCATAATTGCATTTAACCCAACCTAAGGGAGGTTTGGTCCAGCCTCTGCATCGAACTGAAGATCGAGATGGCTGTAAACTATCACTGTTTATTAGAGAGACCATTAGACAAGTTCATTACCAATCTAATGAGCCCAATGTGTTTAGGGTTTTGAGCAAGTTAGTATTGTATAAATATATATTTTATGATAACTTTGATTGTAACCTAGATTGTTGCCTCCAACCAACTCTCAATCTTCTCAATCTTATGATATCAATTCAAAATCTATTTTGATCTTGGTGTTCTTTGTTTAAGCTTCCTCTTTTACTCTACTTGCACCAATAACCCTCCTTGATGAACTATTTCTATTTCTAGTTTTTCTATTTATCTTAATAAGCTCATTTGAGCATGAATCTCTCTATTTTGAGATTGTTAGGGCATGTTTAATAGTGAGAATATGAAAGTCTCTAAAAAATTGTTTAGTAATATATTATTTTTGAGACTTTATCATTAGTCTCACTCTGTAGAGACATATAAAGCAAAGTATCATAAGTTTCATTTGTTTTTTTCATTTATTTTTAATTATATGAGATTCGCATAGTCTAACCATTAAACATGCTCTTAACATGTATCAGAGCTTCAGCCGGTTCATAGTTCATCTCACCAACTTCTTGCCTCTAGCCTCTGGTTGCAGAAGAAGCCTCTTCCTTCTTTATATCCATAGTAATCTCTCTCCTTTCTCCAAGACAGAACAATGTCGTTTAATAGATGGAGCTTGCTGGTTGGTTTATATTTAGGTATGGAACTGGAGTTTAATGAATATGTTGACGTTTTGGGCTGGATAATGATGGTGTTTGCAAGTTTCTGGTTCTGGTTTTCCTTAGTGCACACAAGGTGCTCGTAAAATTGTCTGAAAGTAAAATTGAGTGTTTAGATCCAGATTTTTGATGAACATTAGTGGAACCAAGTTTCAGCTGGTTAAGTAGAGTAATATGGCTATGAAATAAGAATCTGAGAGTGAGTAATGAGTCATTTGATGTGGAGGAAGAATCATCTTCATTATGAGACAACTTAAGGGAGTTAACCATAGCTCGATGCTCTTATGTGTTGGGTACAAAATCAGAATATATGTGTGAAGCAATGGCTCAAAGTACCTCTGAGACACTATACTAAACTCACCAAGTACAAAAGATACCTCTGAGTGAGTCATAATAGCTCTCCAAGTATAGGCCAAAATTTTTTACATAGTTTTGAAGAAATTGGTTTCATATCTCTACGATGAAGAATAGAGGATCAATCTACATCTTCCTTTCACTAAGACCTCTCATGTTCTTATCCAATTCATCTTCATTTGCAGTTCCAAACATGTCATCATGCTTACACATGATGCCAAGTTTGCGAGGGAGTATTAGAGAGACCATTAGACAAGCCCATTACCAATCTAATGAGCCCATGTGTTTAGGGTTTTGGGCAAGTTAGTATTGTATAAATATCTTTCTTATGATAACTTTGATTGTAACCTAGAGAGTTGCCTCCAACCAACTCTCAATCTTATGATATCAATTCAAAATCTATTCTCATCTTCGTGTTCTTTGTTTAAGCTTCCTCTTTTACTCTACTTACACCAATAAAACTCCTTGATGAGCTATTTCTATTTCTAGTTTTTCTATTTATCTTAATAAGCTCATTTGAGCATGAATCTCTCTCTATTTTGAGATTGTTAACACTGTTGTGGAACGGAGCTCGTTGTATTTATACTCCTAACCATTCATGTGTATCTTTACAACTCTGTTGCCACGTCTCCGGAGCATAGATCAAGTTCCGATTATATACCAAATCTTTCCAACTTTTCCACAAATGCCATAGTATATCGGCACACCAGAGCATCTCTAGACTGCAACTGCACAAGGGCATGCAAAAAATAAATGTTCAACTATTTCTAGACCAGAGCAACACCGCAAACAGTTGGACGATGTCTCAATATTGCGACGCCGAATATTATCAAAGGTGGGAAGTGCTAGATCTGGAACTTATTTTCAGTACAATATACTTCAACTTGGGCGCAATTTTGAGATTCTATATTTGTTTTGCAATCTATGGAAAAGCTTGTAATGGAGGAGGATACGTATAACTATATTGAAGGTCATATGCTCGGTGATAACCAGACTTAACAGTGTAAATTCCAACCGTTGTATAATTCTAGAATTAATGAATCGGGGGATATAATCGGTGACATGAAAATCTTCTTGATGTGAGGATGATCAGAAGTGTGAATATACGGGTTCAAGAGGTTGCTGTTCCAGACACGTGCAATTGAATCTATAAGAGTCGCTACTGATAGATTACAATCAATTGGCGGCAACGTAAAAGGAGGTTTAGGAGGGAAACTCGGGATCCATGGATCGACACCCATCCGAGTAGATAGTCCATCTCTTATATTGTAGTGGATGTCTTGGCGTAGCAAATCACATCTTGTCTGTAGTGATCTCCAACCATAGGAATTTGTAGATCGATGTTTGGCATCAAAACTAGAGCTATTAGGAAAGTACCTTGCTTGCAAACACTCTATACAAAATACTAGTTGGACGCTTTAATAATTTCCAAACATGATTAGCCAGAACAGTCTTATTAAAACATTTGAGATCCCTAAAACCCAAACCACCACGAGTCTTAGACGTCTTCAACGTCCTCCAAGTTACCCACGGTAAACGATTTCGAACACTAGTAGAACCCCACCAGAATTGACTTAAGAGACTATTTATATCATGACAAAGTGAAACTGATAACTCAAAAGAATTGATATTGTAAATCAGCATAGCATAGGCTACCGATTTTATCAAGGTTTCTTTCCCAACTGTCAACAAGTAATGTAAGTAAATAGTTCACGCTTACGTCAGCCAAACTGTTCCAGTAATCCCAAGTACTTACCACCACCACTATGAAAAATTTGTAAAACCTGCTTAACATGCTCTTTAGTTACGTGATAAACACGCGTCCCAAATGTAATTGTTAATTAATCATAATTGATCTGTTGACCAGATGTAGCTTCGTATAAATCAAAGAGGTCCTTCAAGTGGCAGCTGTTCGAACTATCCGCCCGGGTAAAGAATAGAAAATCGTCGGCAAAAAATAAGTGACTGAGAAGTGGACTCTTACGACACAACTGGAAGCCTTGTAATTATTTTGTTACAATAGCACGGCGAAGGAGACTACTCAAAACATCCACACAAGGGATAAATAAATATGGGGATACTGGATCCCCTTGGCGCAGACCACGTGTTGCCTGGAAATTCCCATAACGGCTACCATTGGTTAATTGAAAAGGAAACCGAGTGTACATAAGCTATAAGCCAGGAAACCCATTGATGCGAAAAGCCTTCCTTAAGCAGGATAATCTCTAGAAAATCCCGCTGGATGCAGTCATAAACCTTAGTAATATTCGTCTTCACCGCCATATACGACTGAGAGCACCATTTATTAGTCTTGAGTGCATGAAAAACCTCATGAGCAAGCATCACATTATCTATAATCTGGCGCTCGGGAATGAATGCCGCTTGATTCTCAGATACTAAAGAGGGCATCAAAATGCGAAGATGTGTGACCAAGATTTTAGAGACTAGCTTATAAACCACATTGCAGAGCGCAATAGGTCGAAAATCTTTCATCGTGACCGGCTGATCGACTTTAGGTATCAAACAAAGGTTTGTATGATTCCAATGTGTAGGCAACGTACCATTTTCAAAAGAAGATAACACCTTCTGAGTATTAACATCACATACAATAGGCCAATAGTGTTTGTGGAACGCTGCATTAAAGCCATCCGGCCCAGGTGCTTTAGTTGAACCTATAGAATGTAGAGCATTGTGAACATCATCAGCAGTGACACCTGTCACCAAACTTGCATTCATATACGAAGTTACCTTAGCCTCTACGCATTCTGACACATTAGAGAGATCAACTGTCTGGCCGCTTGTAAATAAATTTTGAAAATATTGTACTGCCTTCATACTAATCGCGTGATTACCATACAGCAGCCGACCATCAAGTGATGAGATATGTGTCAAACGATTACGTACATGATCGTCGATTTTGTGTACAAGAATGGAAATATCGTGTGATTTGATCACGCTCCGAGAGCCATTGAATGTGACTCTTCTCCCACCAAAAAGACTCCTCGACCATGTATGCCGTGGTAAGTAGTAGATGTAAGTCACTTAAACGCTTTGTATCTAGTGATGGCTATGATCAGAGTATTTCTATTTGGTCAGTAACTTAATTTCCTTTGCTGAATTCAATGGATTGTTACGTTTCCATTCGAGAAACCATTTGCAGACCAACCTTCATCTACAATATCGTGCAATTTTGGTTTATTACAGAGTCGTGTATCAAAACGGAACATCTTCTTCCCATAAACCATAGCCTTACGAATCATTATTACAGCCGGTCGGTGATCGGATCAAGCGAAGGAAAGATACTTTATATAAGACGCCGGAAAGGTACCCATCTATTCATCATTAACCATTCCGCTATCTAACCAACTCCTAACATGATGGTTATAGCGACGACCTGACTAGGTCATAATATCTCCCACAAAAGGCAAATCTCGTAAGTGACAAACCTCTACAATCTTGCGTAAAGAGCGGAAAGACCAGTCATTGCGCTTAACGCCACCTTGCTTCTCCGAGTTATTTAAGATCATTGAAATCACTGCATAATAGCCAAGATCCTGATCATGAAGTTAATATTCATTGGATTTTCTCTCAAAGTATATGTCTTAATTGTCGCATTGGATGACCATAAAGACAAGATAAGTAAAAAGAAAATCCAACTTTATTTATTTCACAATCTATGATTCGTCCATCAACATAGTTAAAAGAAATAGATACATACTCCTTTCATAAGATAGCTAGACTGCCACTAAGACCAACAGGCGAAACACACTTAAGATTAGCATATCCTACTTGCACGGCAACATCGTGAACCACAACATCTGAATTCTTCGTCTCAATCAGAAAGAGTATGTCCGGGTCGTAGTCAGCCTTCAGACCCTTAAGGCGTTGAACTACCACGGATCCTTTCAAGTCCCGACTGTTCCAAAAAGCTATATTTATTCTGAACCCGGTGGCTTATGGCCCACCGTACGCTTACTGGTTTTAGGAGATGGAGAAGGTACTCCATCTGAGGTGTCGATTTTACCAACTGGTTTGAACCAATTATGAACATTCACAACATCAGTCTGTCGACACATACGCTTAGAATAACATACCTCTGAATCATCCAACACTCGAATATGGTTGTATTCACACTGGAGAAGATTCGGCGGTGGCAAGTTGTTGTCCGCTGGAGAAGGCAATGATGTCGTATGTTTCTTAGAAGAAGGCGAAGGATTAGAAGTATTGTCATACATAGAAGCCCTAGGGCCGCCTTCATTCATCTCCGGTGCAGGGGAGGGCTTTGTCTCAGGTTCATCATCTGGACCATCATCACCACCACCATCATCAGATTCCGTAGGGCATGGAGATAACAAATCACATATACCGATTCATTATGGCTTAAGTGGTAACAATGACCACCAAAATTCCTTAGTTTCTCGTAACGGATAGTGAGCGTATGCGATCTCTTCACCAAATCTGAAAACTTGACTGGAGCGAAGAGGTGCCTTTGCATCCCAGAGATTTTGCACTCGTACGTAGTCACCATAACCGCTCTGGGGTCTGCAAAATCCGCCTCCACAAACTGGCCAAGACAACCACCTATGTACATCACCATCCGAATCCTCAAGTACTACAAAAAATGCCTTTAATTTGAATCCAGAACGGAAGCACAGAGGGTCCGTCAGTCGTTAGAGTCAGAGACCATCGATCCATTGCAACCATCTAGTCGTTGAAGGCTCATAGCCCACGACGAAGAATTGCAGCAACTGAGTCATCAAACTTAAAGACAAATTGGATTGTCTTCGACTTCAAAATCCTGCCTAGGCTCATCAGCAACGCTCCAAAGACACGGAAAAGTGGATAGCATTGCAAGCAAATTTTGCTTCCGAGGATTGAGTGGCTTCACTAACAAAAGGAATTGATTCTCAGAAGCGGATGCTTCACACAATTCGAGGGGTAAAGGAATCATATCATCAACCGTACTCAAGGATATCTCCTGCATCTGCCTTTTGATTCTGTCCGCCATTATTAACCAGCGAAACTTAAAACTTCTCTTAAACAATTGAAGAATAAGACAGACACTAGTGTTAAATAGGCAACAAATTATGAACGTTATCATGTCCATGTCACTAGACAAAACCACTCGGAACTGCCAACAGCCGTCATCGGCAGTTACCCAGGAAAGTAGAACAAATTCAATTCGAAATCGCCAATATCGGGAACTTTCTCTGTCCAACATCTCCCTCCTGGTATCCTGCCCATGCGCATACTATTTAACTTTTAAAGTATTTGTTTTGAACTAAATAATCATTATAGTAAGAAGTAAACTAGTTGGATGTGACATTTAGTCTAGTTGGATGTGGCATTTAGTCTAGTGGCAGGTGGTAAGTCGCAGACGTATTTGTATATTTAGGGATCGAATGTTATTACCTACATTATATATGAGTTTGATTAATAGATCGGCCAATTGTAATCCAATGTTGAAAAAAAAAAACTAGTTTGGTAGCAAAAACTGTCCAAGAAATTAAGGCCCAAGAAAACTTTCTAATTACGGGCAACAAGCTCAACTTTGAAAACTAAAGATCTAGAAATAAGTAATCATTTGTTATTTTGGCTATGAAACAATTCGATTTACTAATCTCTTAATCTTCATTTATATTGTTATTTAAGATTAAATATACAGATGTTTTACAATTTATAAATTAATATAATAAAAACATAACAAGAATGTCAATAGATTTTTGTAGACTTAAAGTTAACGAAGATAATTAGAATTAAAATCGGCTGCTGCGAGCATTTTTGACAATTAATCAAAAACTGAATATTGGTTAAGTATTTTTATTACAAAAACTAATGATTTATATTAATTAATTATTTGATTGGTATTTATTTTTGATTTTTAGGCCATGTGCCATTTATACGAGTTTTGAAAAACTGATTGATATTTTTTCGTAACAATTAGATTGAAAATGTGTAATTTATAGTTAAATACTCTAACTAAATTGGGTGGGATTCGAAATCTCCACCTTGTGTCAAGCTAGATCAAGGTTTTGTTTTATTCTCTGATACATGAATTTCTTGAATCATTTAATATTGGTTCCAAAAACATAAGAAAAAAGGATAAACAGAATTTGAAAGCTTGCCATTCACTGCCAACAAAGATGATAAGTAAGTCCCTAAAAGTAGGCTCTTAGATGTAAGCCAAACAAAGCAAAAGCAGAAAGTTCAATCTCATAAAAATAACAGAAATACAAAATCCAAAATCTTAAATTCCAAGAGCTGAGAAACTCCAAACATAATAGGGAATACTGAGGGTTACAAAATTGTATATAACACAAGCATTCATAATTGCAAACCTCCAACGTAGATGAAACCATATATAAACACTTCAATGTCTGTATGTTCTTCTGGGTTTAAAGAACCTCTCTTTGATTGATATTAACTCCTTTATGGCTTCACTTGTTGCCAATCTGTTTGTAGGAGTTTCTTCACAACACCTAACTCCCACTTCCAAAACCTGAGTCAAGCACTCAGCCATAGGGAAACCAACTCTGCAACCAACTTGAAGAATCGATTTGTCTGCAATGTCCAATACTCTTTCTGGAAGCGCTGATTTTGTGTAGCTGTGCAGGTTGAAGTTTCCTCCAAATAATTCATTGGTTGGTCTTTTTCCAGTGAATATTTCCAAAAGGAGAATTCCAAAACTGTAAGTATCACCATGTATTGATGGTTGTCCTCCCATTCCATATTCTACATCATATTTTACAAAAATAAAATTAGAGTAACATAAAAATATAATGATTTATTCGTTCAAATATTAAAAATGTGTGATCTATAGCGATACCTGGTGCGACATAGCCAATTGTTCCTCTTATGCCAGTTGAGCTTAGTTGATTAAAATAAGATTCCTTGTCGAATTTGTGAAGAAGTCGAGCTAAACCAAAGTCACTAACATGGGCAATACAATCATTGTCGAGGAGGACGTTGCTTGGCTTGAGATCACAATGAGCAATTGGTTCATGGCAATGAACATGAAGATAGTCCAAAACAGTAACAACATCTATGGCTATGTTAAGCCTTTCAAGAAGTGTCAAGGTTCTTGAGGGCCTATGAATTTCTTCCACTTCCTCTGGGTGCAACCACACATCTAGGCTTCCATTTGGCATGAACTCGTAGATTAGAGCTCTAAATTCATTTCCTTGGAAATCAATACTCGAACAAGCAGTCAATAATTTCACAAGATTTCGATGTCTTATGTCCTTGAGGGTTTCACATTCTGCCATAAAGCTCTTCATTGCTCCACTTCTCTTCATGTTTAGAACTTTCACTGCAACAACCATGTTCTCCATCGGGAGCAATGCTTTAAACACAGTACCAAAACTGCCTGACCCAATCAGATTGCTCGAAGAGAAGCCATCTGTCGCAGTTTGAATATCTCTGTAACTTATTCTCTCATGGAACACCTCCAATGTGGAAGGAGCTGGATTATTGGTATTTTGGTTCTTCTTTCTTTTTTTGAACCAGCATAAAGAAATTGATGCCGTGAACAACAACAATAGCAAAGCTATGCCAAAGCTAACCCCGATCATAACCTTTTTTAGATGAGAATGACGCTTTCTCTCTACTGGTGGTGGTTGCACAAAACATGGCTTTAGTTCCAAATCTTTGATGCCTCCACAAAGTTCTTTGTTTCCGAGTAAGGAAACTTTAGTTGCATTCTGAAAGATTCCTTCTGTTGGCACTCTTCCTTTAAAATTGTTGTTGGATAAATTGAGATATTCCAACAATGAGAAGTCTGCGAAATATTCAGGTATACTTCCAGAGAGAATATTGTTAGATAAATCAATCTCTTTAAGGCCCACCAACCCACTGATGTTTGGAATGGCTCCATCAAAAGAATTCCCATCAAAATAAATTCTTTCAACTGAGAGACAGTTTCCTAAAGTCTTTGGGAGTTTCCCAGATAATTTATTATGTGAAACATCAAGCAGAAGAAGATTTTGAAGTCGTTCAACATCTTTTGGTAAAGAACCAGTTAAGAAATTATTTGACATGCTAAGATTTGTAAGGGATGAAATTTTAAAAATTTCCTCAGGTATAGTCCCTTTCAACTGATTATTCCCAATCGCCAATGCAGACATGGTTCTACAGTTACCGATACTTGGAGGAACAATTCCTTCAAAACTGTTGTTGGACAAATCAAGTCGTAATAACTGAGTGATGTTGCCTATAAAAGATGGTATCTCCCCTGACAACCTATTTGATTGGAGATTTAAGTCCCCCAAGATTGAAAGCTTAGCAAGAGATATTGGAAGTGGTCCTGTCAACATATTATCTCCTAAGTAAAGTGTTTGCAACCTAATGAGATTCCCAATGTCATGAGGAATAGCTCCAGATATGAGATTCTCATAAAGAGCTAATTTGATGAGATTCGCAGACAGATTGGCAATTGAAGTAGGCAACTCACCCCTCAACCTATTGTCACCAACATTTAATTTCTCTAGCTGTGTGCAGTTACTCATAAAACCAATAAATTCAAGATCGCTAGAAGAATAACTTCCTAGAGAATTACTTTGAAGAAAAAGAGATTGCAAATTCCATAGTTTTCCAAGGCTCTGAGAAATACTTCCTTTGAGATTGTTATTACTGATTCCCAATAATTGAAGAGTTGAGACATTGGACAATGTTGTTGGAATGGCTCCCTTGAAATGGTTATACCCCATATTGCAGCGTTGAAGCTTTGGTAGGAGATTACCAAAATCAGATCTCAAGCTCCCAGAGAAACTATTATCATGAATGCCTAAATGTTCAAGTGAGGAAAAATTGTATATTGCTGGAGGAAAAACACCCGAAAATTTGTTGATAAACAATCCAAAAAACACCAACTGACTCAATTTAGCTATATCGCCCGGAATTTCTCCATCCATATTGTTTATCCCAAAGTTAAGATATTTGAGAGATGTCAAATTTCCAATTGATGCTGGAAACGTCCCCGTCAGGTTGTTATATATAAGATCTAAATGTTCAAGCTTCATCAATAACCCTAGTTCTGAAGGAAAACTTTCTCCAAGATTATTTTTATATAGAGAAAGGTTAATCAATCTAGAACAGTTAGACAAACTGGTTGGAATCCTTCCTCCAAGATTATTTGAGCTCATATCCAATAATTCAAGTCTAAATAACCTTCCCACTTGTCGTGGGATGGTTCCACCAAAAGAGTTACTAGAGAGATTAAGTGATATGAGAAACGAAAGATTACCAATCGATGGTGAAATAAATCCGTCAAGTTGCAATCCGGGTAACTCCAAACGAGTAACTCTCTTGTGTTTGCGGCCACATGTAATCCCCTTCCAGTTACACAGAGGGGATGAGTTATTCCATGAAGACAAGACAACTCTTTTAGCTTCAGAAACTTGAGACTTGAACTCCAATAAAGCTTGTCTATCGGTTTCATCATTAAAACGATATGCTTCAAGTAACATGAGAGCATTGAAAGCAAGTAAAAGAAATAATCTTATGCTTCTCATTTTTAGTGAATATTTTTTCTGGTCAATAGCTTTGATGCTTCTCACTTTGCCGTTATAACGTAATGCACACACCGAGGAGACTGCCGGACTTTTCTAAAACGACAACAAAATAAACAAAATTATTTCATTAGCCTTTATGACTTACATCATGTGATGGCTGAATTATTTTCCCCATACGGAAACACTGGAGAAGACGACAACACGAATTAAATGTTGAATTATGTAATTCAAACACACAATTCTTTCATTCAGTTTTTTCTTAGAACAGGGTAGTGAGATTGAATTAAATTTTTTTTTTTTGTCAACTGGTTTGACTCAACCCATCTCAAAATTTCCCATGTGAAATAGGATGCAATCGAACTCCAATATTTGAGCATTTAATTGGAACATGTAACTACCAGACTAAGAAGATCTAGGTAAAGTTGAATTAAATTGAAAAAGAAGAAATGAACATTTAAGATTTATACTAGAATTTAGGGTTGGGAATTTGACCCGACCCGAATTGTCCAACCCGACCCAAAACCAAAATTCGGGTCGGTTCAAATTTTTTTAGAACTTTTTCAAAAAAAAATCATTTTTTCGGAATTCGGGTCGGGTTTTGGGCGGTTCGGGTCAATTCGGGTCGGATTTTCAGATTTTTCGGTTTTTTAAAGAATTTTTGCAAAAAAAAAAAAAATCCAACCCGACTTGAACCAACCCGAATTCCGACCTAAACCGACCCGATTTTTTGGTTCAGTTATTTCGGACTGGTTTTCTATTACCCGAATAACCCGAATTCCAATTGACCTGACCCGACCCGAACCGAATAACCCAAATTCCCACCCCTACTAGAATTGATTGATCAATGCAATCATTAACACATTCACAGTTACGACATGAGAGTCTCTAACTCAGCTATAATTATAGACTGTTATAACATCCCAATCTAAAGACTATTTTCTACTTCTTGTAGAGAAAACCATAAACACTTCAACATTGTTCTGTTTCCTGTTTTCATATTTGTTTCATTCTTTTTTTTTCTCTTTAAATCATTCTCAAAACAATTCAGAATTGTTAAAACCCGAATATTTGAAGCAATATAGAGATAATAAAACAGGCCCACATCCAAAGACAAAACAACCAGACTTGACCAAAATGGCATAGATACTTGCCGTCTAGAATCATGACGTGTAAGTCAATCAAGTCTCTCTAAGATGACAAGATTACATATTCACTATTCTTTATGACTTTCCTTAGACGTTATCTGGTGTTATTGATTCAATATATTGATCAACAGAGGTCAATATGATTTAAGTTTACGTCATTAATTCTGTTAGGAGAGAAGCAACCATTACACAAATCCATAGTAAGTGATAATAGGAAGGCCTAAATCACTTCTCCTGTAGAAAAAAAAGCTTATTACAGAAAATGCATGTATGAAATAGCAAAATCTCCTAAACTGATCCAAAAGTATTCAAGCTACCACTGAAAGATCATTGAGCATGTATGCCACTATTACTTTTACAAACATTAGCATAACAGTTTAGTCATCTCCAAATAGGGTCGTTGTTAGGATAGATTCGCCAGAAATTTTCAATTCATCGGAATTAAGTTCTTGTGCGGCAAAAATTGGAGGAATAACATGTGTCCACCAGCTTAATTTTATCGTCTGACACGACATCCGAAACATAACAGACTTAGTATTCTGTTTAAGATTCTTCGTAATCTTTTGTTGTATTTGGTTTTGTTTTGTTGTACTTGCAAATGTAGTGGATAAAGGTCTTGATGACAAAAAAAAACTAGTATGATTTGCAGACTTTCTGTCAGCATAAACCTTTTTTTTTCACCGGCATTGTTTCAATAAATTGGGACCAAGTCTAACAAGTTCCATAATTTTATTACGGTATTGTAAAGTTTGGTTTTTAATGTCGATAACAAAATAAAATTTTATTTTAATGGACATAAGTATTGTTTTTACTTTAGACATCAACCAAAAAAAGTTTTATGGACCGTCCTTGACTCCAATATATAATTTTTCTAGTTCTGCCACTTCTTGTGCGGTAGAAGTTGGAGGAATAACACTTGTCCACCAGCTTAGTTTTATCGTCTGACACGACGTCTGAAACATAACACACACGTAGCATTATGTTTAAGATTCCTTGTAATCTTTTTATGTATTTGGTTTGTTTGGTTGTACTTGCAAATCTTTACTGAATACAGGTCTTGATGACCAAAAAAAAAAAAAAAAAAAAAAAAAAAAACTAGCATTATTTGCCTGACTTTCGGTCAGCATAAACCTCTTTTCTTCTCACCGGAGTTGAAATGTTTCACCGGCATTGTCTCGAGCTTCGGATGGTTCGTGTGGCCAGGAGGAGCTCACAGAAAATCTATATTTCCGATATGACCATCCTAATCTAGATCCATGGGATTTGTTGGCGGCAAAGCAATGACGGCAGTTTCAAAAACACACTGCCCCTGACAATTGTAAATGAGCTTGTTTCCTTGGCTCATAGACATGGTCCATTTCAGTTTTTGTCTGGCCCGGTTTAAGTAAATCTCATATTAACTCGGTTTGTCTTCACTATATAGACCTAAGTAAAATTTGGAAGGCCAAATTTTTTTTTTGGGTTAGTGTAGGAAGAAGAGTAGAAGATAATAGGAAGAAGGAGAATGAATAGAAGACCAAATAAATTAAAGTTGATAAGATTTTTCCAAAAAATATGTATAAATTGATGGTTTTAAAATAATAACATACTATATCAATTAGACATTTTATATATATAACTATTCTATAAAAAATCAATAACATATTCGTTTTTTTATCAAAAAATTTGTTCATTTTTTAAAAATCTAAGTTTTAGGGAGTATAGAAAAAAATCTATGTTTTTTAAAAGTATTTTTAACTTTGATTTTGTTTTTCGTTAAAAGTTATATTGAAAATAGAATTAGAGGAAGAGAGAATAAGTGAAGAAGAAACAAAAAAAATTATATGAAAAGGATAAAATGGCAGATATTATATAAAATATGTTGAATATTACTCTACTTCAAGTTTTATGTTATTTTGTAAATTATAAATAATTTTTGTGCTACGCTAGTTTCTCCTTCCAAAATTCAACTTTTTTGTTTCTTTTTTTAAGGCTTTTTTAGCCCAATTTGCCTCACTCATAGACTTGGAATCAAGCATAGAAGGCTAAGCCATTAGCCTATAGACATCTTGGCTTCCAAGATTCAGACGTTTATTTACTATTTAGGGTCTAATTTTTTTTTATTAATAAGTAACTGTAAGGGTTTTGTCATTCTCTACACACTTGTGGGCTCGTGGGCTTTATCAATCAGTGCAGAGCCCATGAAGAGAAGAGAAGAAGCCGAGATGAGCTGAAGCCGAGCTGGACCTGCTTTGGGCTTCATCTTCATACGCGTGGCCCAAGTTCGTTAATGGGTCGAGTTTGTTCAAACAACAAACATAACAGCAACGATGTTATATATAATCATCTTCTTCTTCTTCTTCTTGCTTGTAATCGAAAATCGCCATTGTTTGTACCTGTAACACAAAATCGATTTCTTAAATCATTCTTCTCTTCTTTCCAATCTTCTTGAACTCGGTTTCAATTCCGCAAGCTGAATTCGTGGTGATTGAGCTGTGAACATCAACAAACATAAAGCACAAGTTGCAGCAACGCAAGAAAGGAAAAGAAGTCTTTACCTGACTCGGAGGAAAGAAGACTGAGAGAGTCTCGAACTTGAGACTAGTCTTCGATAACGGCAAAGCATCTCGGGGATTCATCATCGAGTTCCAGCAAACATCAAGTCAAGAACAAAGAAAAATTAATCGGAGATTCAATTCAGATAAACTCAGGGAATTGAACTTCTATTAACCTTATGTTTCATATTTCTCAATTACATCATTGAATCTTTCATAAGTGTTAATCCGAGAAAGTGATTGTTTCGTTCAAGAACTTAGAAGTATAGATATCGGCTAAGGATTGGTTTGTTATTTTGCAGGTAATAAATCAATCTCGATACTATAGAGCTATGGAACCAACACTAGGAAAGTTTGAGGTTGAGAAATTTGATGGAAAGGCAGACTTTGGTATGTGGAAGTATTGGATATTGGGCCAGCTTGAGATCTTAGGGCTGTTGGATGTTCTGGAAGAAGAGCATCATGTAGAGTCAGTTGAAGGAGTAAAGACAGAGGTGGAAACGTCAGATGGTAAAGAAGCTAAGGTTGAAGCTAAGGAACCAGACTCTAAGTGGCTTATGAGGGACAAGAGAGCACGTAGTTTGCTTGGCCAATGTCTCACTAACCCGATACTTAGAAAAGTAATGCACGAACCTACAGCTTACAAGCAATGGAAAGCTCTTGAAAGAGACTACCAGACTAAGACAAAGGCAAACAAAGTGTACTTAAAGAGACAATTCTCTTTGTACAGAATGGAGGAGGAGAAGACAGTGGAAGAAAATCTTGACAAGTTTCTCAAACTTGTTAATGATTTAGCAAGTCTTAAAAAGTCACCATTCACGATGAGGATCAAGCAATTGCATTGCTTAATAGTTTACCCCCTCTATATGATCCTCTAGTTCATACATTACAGTTTGGAAATGCCAAAGACACTCTAACTATGGACGATATCATCACTGGAGCTTATGGTATGAAGTTAAATCTTATTCAAAAAGGTTTGTTATACAAAAAGAAAGACTCAGCTGAGGGACTTGTTGTAGAAACAAGAGGAAGGACAGAAAAGCGTTCAGAGAGAGGTCAGAGTAAAAATGGCAGAAGTAAATCAAAGGGAAAGGGGAGATCTAAAAGCAGACCTAAAGGGAAATCTAATGGAAAAGGCTGCTGGAACTGTGGCTCATAAAGTCACTGGAAAAGGGATTGTCCAAAAAGAGGAAAAGTCTCGGAGAGTAAGGGTCAAGGTTCAGCAAATGTCATTGTTGTCTTACCTGACTCATCAGCCTATGTTGCCAGCCTAGTTGGTACAACAGAAGAATGGGTAATGGACTCAGGGTGTACATTTCATATGACACCATGCAGAAGTGTTCTATCAGATTTCAGAGAATTAGAAGGGAATCGTGTTCTAATGGAGAATGACACCTACTGCATTGTTAAAGGGATTGGGAACATCATTATAGCTAAAGATGATGGTTCTTAGATTGTTCTAAAAAGATGTAAGGTACATGCCAGAATTGGGAAGAAACCTTATATCCTATGGTCAACTAGAACAAGCGGGCTGTAACTACACTGGTCAAGATTTCAAGGTAGTTTTCTACAAAGACAAGAAGGAAATTTTGACAGGAAAGTATCAGAATGGTCTCTACTTTCTACAAGGCAGTGTGTTAAAACCAGAAGCAAATGTGATAAAGGATTTATCTAATGTCACAAAGAAATGACACAGGAGATTAGTTCACATGAATCAAAAGTCAATGGAAATATTAGCTAAGAATGGATGCTTCAAAAGGGATAAGTTGCAGAAGATTGGTTTATGTGAAACTTGCACTCTAGGGAAATCTCACAAGTTGAGTTTTAAGAAATCAGAAAGTACAACTGAAGGTATACTTGATTACATTCATTCGAATTTGTGGGGATCTCCTAATGTGACTCCTAGTATTTCAGGCTCTAAATACTATATGAGTTTCATTGATGATTACTCTAAGAAAACATGGATCTATTTTCTTAAGACTAAGGATGAAGCGTTTCAAAAGTTTGTAGAATGGAAGAATCTGGTGGAGAATCAGACAGAAAGAAAGATCAAATGTCTAAGAACAGATAATGGTTTAGAGTATTGTAACACTAAGTTTGACAAGTTATACTCAGAGTCAGGAATTAAGAGACATAAGATTGTTTCTTATACACCACAGCAGAACGGGATTTTAGAGAGGATGAACAGAACCATAATGGATAAAGTCAGATGTATGTTGGCAAATTCAGGATTAGGTGGAGAGTTTTGGGCAGAAGCAGCAGCTACAGTAGTGTATGTTATCAATAGGTCACCCTCATCTTCTTTGAATTTTAGAATTCCAGAAAAAATTTGGACTGACAGAAAGGTTGATTACGGACACTTAAGAAGTTTTGGTTGTGTTGCTTATATTCACACAGTAAATGACAAGATAAGTCCAAGGGCTTCTAAAGGAGTATTCATTGGCTATGGTCAAGGCACTAAAGGTTACAGAGTTTGGCTGACAGAAGAACAGAAGCTAGTAATTAGCAGAGATGTTGTATTTGATGAGAACACTATGTTCAAAGATGCTCAGAATGTTGACACAGAAAGCATGAAACCTAAAGAGAAGAAAATGGTTACTTTCAAGGATTATCTAGAAGAAGTTTTAAGTCAGGAATCTAAGAAAGTCATGATTACTTCAACAGGTGGAGGGCTGTCAAGAAAGAGTTGTCAGGAGATTCATACAGTTGTGAGTGATTCAGAATCAGAAAGTGAAGATGATCTGTCAGATGTTTGAAATCAGGGAAGTGCGGAAGGGATAAGTAGTGAAGATGGCTACCTACTTTCTTGTCACATACAAAGAAGGGATATAAGACCACCTTCAAGATTTGACGATGCAGATTTTACTACCTTTGCTTTGGCTAGTGCACAAATGATCAATCTAGAAGAGCCTAAAACCTATTAGGAAGCTCAAATAAGCATTGACAGAGAACATTGGAATGAGGGAATGAGTGAAGAAATGGATTCACTTATAAGAAACTATACTTGGGATCTAAGGGGAAGACCTAAAGATCAAAAAGTGATCGGCTGTAAATGGATCTTCAAGGTGAAACAAGGAATTCCAAGGATAGAGAAACCTAGGTTCAAGGCTAGATTGTGGCAAAGGGTTATTCTCAAACAGAAGAAATTGATTATAATGAAGTGTTTGCTCATGTGGTTAAGCATACATCTATAAGAATTCTCTTATTAGTTGTAGCTAAGTTTAATCTAGAACTAGAGTAAATGGATGTTAAAACAGCTTCTCTACATGGTGTTTTAAAGGAGACTATCTACATGGAACAACCTGAGAGTTTTATTAAAGCTGGTCAAGAAGATAAAGTTTGTTTACTTAAGAAGTCTCTCTATGGATTGAAACAATCGCCTAGAGAGTGGAATCACAAATTTGATTCATTTGTGGTTAAGAAGGGTTTCAGGAAAAGTGACTATGATCCATGTGTCTACTTAAAAGGTAACAAGCCTAAGAATATGGTTTATCTACTGTTATATGTGGATGACATTTTAATTGCAGCTTTAAGTAAAATAGAAATTGAAAAGTTGAAGAAACAGTTGAATTCAGAGTTTGAAATGAAGGATTTGGGATAAGCTAAAAGGATTTTCGGCATGGACATTGTTAGAAACAGAAAGGAAGGAATTTTAGTTTTATCTCAGAAAGACTATTTGTTGAAAGTTTTAAAGTCTTTTAATATGGAAGACTGTAGGTCAGTGCAGTCCCCAATTGGTTCTCATTTCAGAATTAAGAAAACAACAGAAGCTGAAGAAGAAAACCAAGCTAAAGACATGAAAAACGTACCTTATGCCAGTGCTGTTGGGAGCCTCATGTACTCCAAGATTGGCACTCGCCCCGACCTTGCATATGGTGTTGGTCTCGTCAGCAAGTACATGTCAAAACCAAACAAAGAACATTGGTTAGTGGTGAAATGGTTAATGAAATATATAAAATGATTAGGTAATATCAGTTTGGCATTCACAAAACAAGATGATTTTTATGTAAGAGGGTTTTGTGATTCAGATTTAGATAAGAGGCGATCTATCTCAGGTTTTGTATTCACAGTTGGTGGAAACACAATAAGTTGGAGGTCAAGACTACAGAAAGTAGTTGCACTATCAACGACAGAAGCATAGTATATTTCATTATCAGATGCAAGTAGAGAAGCTATATGGTTAAAAGGCATGTGTGAAGAAATGGGTTTCAAACAAGATGCAATTAAAATATTTTGTGATTTCCCAGAGTACCATTCATTTAGCTAAGAACAGAATGTGCAGTGAAAGGACCAAGCATGTACAGATAAAATAGAACTTCATCAGAGATGCAATAGACGAAGAACTGGTAAACGTAACGAAGATTCATACCTCAGTGAACCCCGCGGATATGATGACGAAAGCCTTGCCTAGAGAAAAGTTTAGAGATTATCTTAAGTCTCTGAACATGACCGAGATCTAGACAGATCTCGGTGTGTTTTATCTCAGATCTACAAGAACATGAAGAGGCAAAACAGAGAAGAGTTAATTATTTTTTCCATGAAAATAAATCGAAAAAAATAAAAGGGGAAAGGTGAGCTAAATTGCTCTGTAATTAACGAGAAGCCGGTGTTTTACCTTTTGCATGCGGCTGGTGGAGTTGATCGGGTCAGATTCTTGCTGGGAAAAGTCGTCTTCTTCGGAGATGGGAGAAGACGAAGGGTTCGAGCTTCTCGAAGCTTACTGACAAAATGTAGACCTTTAGTTTTGTTCTTCGGAAGAAATAAGAGGTGAGAACAGAGAAGAGAAGAGGACTCATGGTGGCGGAGGTTTGAGAACTCCGGTGAGCCGCAGCTGAGGTTCAGAGAAACGCTCTGCGGCTAGGGTTTGTATCGAGACAGTGAAATGACAAAAAGTGGAGAGTGTAAGGGCATTGTCATTCTCTACACACTTGTGGGCTCGTGGGCTTTATCAATCAGTGCAGAGCCCATGAAGAGAAGAGAAGAAGCCAAGATGAGCTGAAGCCGAGTTGGACCTGCTTTAGACTTCATCTTCATACGCGTGGCCCAAGTTCGTTAATGGGTCGAGTTTGTTCAAACAACAAACATAACAGCAACGCTGTTATATATAATCATCTTCTTCTTCTTCCTTGTAATCGAAAATCGTCATTGTTGTACCTGTAACACAAACAAGAGAAGCTAGTGAATTCCGGAATCAAATCCGAAGAGAGATGTACCCAAATTAATCTTTGGGGAACTCTATAATTCTTTGTGTGCTTACTGATTTCTATCTCGCAATCATTCTTCTCTTCTTTCCAATCTTCTTGCACTCGATTTCAATTCCGTAAGCTGAGTTCGTGGTGATTGAGCTGTGAACATCAACAGTAACCATTGGATCAACGAGATCTGATCTATAGCTTAGGTTCTCTAACTGAAACAGGGTGACATTAGAACTCACCATATCATGCCTAATTAAATCAGAGGCAAATCAACTATGCTACATGTTTCTTGACCTATATATTTAGGGTCTAAATAATAATTAATTTGGATATATTAGGATTTTTTATTTATTTTTTGCACCAGATCTTTGTATAAATTGAGTCCGACTTGTTTAGAACTGGGTGTAGAGTTTGTGTGTTGAATACTCCATAGTCTAGTGATAGGACAACTTGGTATAACTCTCACCGATCCAGATTCAAACTTCTTTAGATTTTCAAATATGGGCTTTGAATTCTTTTAAAAAAAAAAAAAAAAAAAAGGAAATTGTGCTTTAATTCTCATATATTTTTAAAACCCTTGATATAGATTATACTATTTGTAACACTTTGAAGTATCACAATATAATTAATGTTTTGACTAAAAAAATTAGTATCATTGGCCACAAATCTTACTCTATAGTTCTAGTGGATACAAAAACGCATGTTTGATAGTTATTGTGTTGTCTTATTTTCACTGATATTTTTCATCAAGTTTTGTAGTTTTGGAGATTTGTCGGACCCGTGCAAACTAATGTTTTTTCCCATAGCAATATCAATATAAAGTATAAATATAAATTTAGCGATATTTTAAAAAGTCTCTGTCACTTCACTTTAAAGCTATTTCGGAAAAAAGAAAATAATAAATTTTAAAAAAAATTGTCTTAATTTCTATCTCAAAAAGTTATAGTACAACTTGTGGAAATCGATCACAACCATGAGAGGAAGTAGTACATAGCTGCATGCATACTGTGACACACTTATCTTTTTTTTTAAGCTCTTTATAAATGAAAGGCAAAAAGAACTTCTACACGAATCTAGCTAGACCATTAGATTTTCTTTAACACAAATGCAAAATGAAATTAATATCATTTTATAATAATTAAAAAATTACTCTAGTTCAATGCTTACCATTCCTTTTTTGATATAATATACAATGCAGAAAAAAAAAAGTCAGATGGTGATAAAATGATAATATTAAAGAAAAAAACATTATAGTTCAATGTTCATAAATCCATTATATAAAATAATGGTTACTATTTTACTAATCAAGTCCAAATATTTTGTTTCTTGGATGTTTCCTTCTCTATTTTTTACGAGTATTTATATCTAGATGTGTTTTTGGTCCACTAGTTAATATGTCTTTTTCCCGCTATAATTTGACTTCACAAAATCGTAATCATGCAATATTGTTAGGAGTTCGTTTATATATCTTGTTTTATATATACACTTGTTTCAACTAAAAAACAAATTTAAATAAATACAAAAGAGGACTAATTGTGGTAAGGTAAACTACAAGTGGTTTTTAGTGTAGTGGTAGATGCTAAGTTTACTAAAGACATACGCACTTGCATATCTAAAGATCGAGACTCACTGCCTATATTATGTAGGAACTTGGTTAATAGACCAGTTATTTATGGCCCAGTATTGACCAAAAAAACTACATATCTTCTAGTTCGCATTGCGACACAAAATGATTTCAACACTCTCTTTCTGCTTTTTGATAACGAAAGTACTTTTACTAACTTACTAATATTAGGAATTTAAGATTATCCTTCACACCAAAATAGAAAAAAAATGGATGAAAAACTAAAATCAAATGATAGAATTCTTGATTTGCCATTTATTGAAAAAACACACACAGAGAACTGGTTTTTTTTATGCAAACAATAAGTTACAAATTTAGTAAATAATCAATAATCATTAGAGAAAAGAGAATAATCTAGAAATTATGAGTAGAAAAGAATCTAGAAATTATGAGTAGAAAAAAATCTAGAAATTATTCTTCATGCAAAGGCATAGAAGTGGCAACAACTCCAAGTTTCTGAAGATTGAGATTAACAACTGTGTCCACAAACATTTTAGTATCTTTTTCTGTGTTTCCATCAGGAATATCAACTGTGTAAGATTCAAGTACCACCGTATAAACCAAACCGGAATCTTCATTCAAGAATTCATTAACCGAAGTCACTGATTTGTAGTTCTTAAGCCGGTGCTCTCCTCCAACGACCCTAAAGCTTAAAACACGATGGTCATCATCAACAAACTCGAGCCGCTCGGTGCTTGTTGAGGCTGGAAGGCCAGAGATTACAGTTACTTCTCGGATACTTCCGACGCCGCCATCGCCGGAGATAAGACGACAGGTTTTGATGAAGTGTTTGTACCGGTCGGGGTTGTCGAAACGTCGAATGAGAGGCCAAACTACAGAAGCTGGAGCTTCTATGCGGTGAGTGATGAGAGAGGTGCAAGTTGTTGGGTCTGGTTTGAACTGGTGATAAGTTTTGATAACCGGTTCGAGGGTCTGATGTTCCTCGTTGGTTAGGCCTTCAACCACAGGAGATGAGGTCATGAGGTTGAGAGAATTAGGGTTTGGTTTGAGAGAGAGAGAAGTAAGGTCTTGTTGTTGGAGATTGGGGGATTTGTGAAAGAGATGAGAATAAAAAGAGTCTTTGTTTTCGGAGCTTTGTTTTTTCTTTATTAGTAGAAATATGAAATGCATCATTGCTTTCTTTGGACGGATCTAATCTCTTTATGTGTTTTGTTTATTGTATCATTACTGTCAAGAGGACCGGACCTTTCCATAACTCACATAAGCCATAGTTATGATCTTTATATAATAGGGTCCATAATTCTTTAAAATTTATAGAATTTTACAGTAACTAGAGTCTACATTTTTTAGAATTTATAAATTTTTGTAGGAATTAAAGCTCAAAATTTTTATAGTTCACATAATTTTTAGTAATTAGGATCCTAACTTTTTATAGTTTATTTATGTTGTTTGTAAGGAAGACAAAAAGTCTCTCTTAAGAAATTCGATGTTCGCTATAGAGTTTGATTATACAATCTTATTCTTTTATTTTGCAGAATTTTTTTTTTCTAAAACTAATGAATAAAAATAATTGTTATTATTAAAAAAAAATACCGAAAAAAAAAGTTTTAATTTCGAGTAGAATTTTCGATAACGGCGGACATGCTCTGGCGGTCAATACTAACTTTTTTGTTATGCAACTTTGTAAACAAACTTGATATTTTTTATGTCTTTATAAGCCTATTTTTTTAAGAGTCTCGATCATATTAATATGATATTTTCTATAAATTTATATGATGATTGTGACATCTAAATTATGTTTATATATTTTTAGATTCGATTCCATACTATTAGTGCTTCTAAATTCATTCAAATCAAGGGTTTTATGAGTGGTTAAAAAAAATAGAAGTAACAAAAAAAAGATACAAATTCTTTCAGAAAATGACATTCAAAATGAATCTTTCAAACATTAAACTACCCATCACTTGGTAGATGGATTTTTTTTTCTTTATAACCGAGAGATCATCTTAAATCAAAACTCAATTTATTTTTTCAAAGTTCATAAAAAGAATGGGTTCTTGGTAGTGAAAACATGTAAAAGTGATTCAGGATGACTGAATTCACAATAGAAAATTTTGAGTTCCCTAAACACAGAACCAGCCTTTGATGGTACTACTGTAAAGCCGTAAATTATCTCTTCCAAGGAATTGTTTGCAGTTGAAAATACTCGAACCGTGACAAAGAAAGGTAACCGGGATGAATCCTGATTCCTCAACCAACCAAACCATTTCATTGGTATTATATTACGATGTTGTATGCATATAATATATGATTTTTATTATGAAAAACATGTTGAAGCATTATTCACACCACTTACAGTATAATTAAACGCTTATTCAACTTTCACTAAAGCTACAACCTTACTCGTGACAAGGCCGGTATCTCCGGATATATATAATTTTACTTTTAAAAACAATTATAGAGGATTTATTCACTGACGTAATTTGAGCTCAATATCTCGTGTATTTAAGTGAAAAAAATCTATTATATGTTTAGAAAATAATATTTTATATGTTTAGAAAATAATATTTTATATGTTCATAAAGGTGAAAATGTATTTTATTCAAACAACTTTATTTATAGAAAATAATACGTTTTTTCAGTAAACATCTACTACACTTTTTCAGACCGGATCCAACCACCTCCCACATTATATTACTTTTTGATGAAGCTACACCAATATTTATCATAATTATAAGTATGTGTCAGAAAATTTTATTTGAATTGAATATTGTTGGATGTTAAAATTTATAAATAATTGACAAGGAGCTTGTAGTCAAGTGGTAGGCGGTGGGTCTAGATATGAGCATAAAACTCAATACTCGAAATCTGAACCAAAACCGACCCGAAAAAAAAGAACCGAACCCGACGAAATACTCGAATGGTCCTAAATTTAATAAACTAGAAAAACTAAACTCAAATCCGAACCGAAAGCGAAATGACAACTAAATGGGTATCTGATATATTTTTACCAAATTTAGACTTTTTTTATAGATTTTTCTATTAAATATTTACTAATTTTAAATTTTTATATAAATTAAAACATAAATATCCGAACCCAAATCTGATCTATACCCGAATCAAACCCGACTAGAAAACTAAAAATATCCGAATGGGTCCTAAATTAATGAAACCGAAAATCCGAAATCCAAATAGACCTGATCCTAATCCGAACGGGTACCCGAATGCCCAGGGATGGGTGGAGTTAGAATTTTAAAAAGTTCGTAGATTCGATTTTCCTGCTATGCAAAACTAAAACACATTTTCCTAGTCACCCCTACACGGATGTGAGTTCATGCTTTTCGATCTATTTGAATACTCGGAGAGATAGTCTATCCGTGAGTTGCATTTCCTTTAAGAGAATAGTCTAGATCTCTCCTATAAAATTTGAGAAATCATGAGATTTTTTAAAAAATTTATAAATAAATAGACTAAAATAGTATAATTAAATATTCTCAATTACTCTTTGGGTTTAGAGGAAACAAAAAGATAGTGGTCAGAGTAAGAGACCCAGAGCTGGTTTATTTTGTCTTGTAGTTAACAAAATTCTCTGTATTATTCCTTGATTTAGTTGGAAGATTACAATGTATTGCACATGTATTTAATAATACGTATCGATCATTTTTAGAAAGCACTTAATATAATTATTTATAAATGAATTTGTCTTCATTACGATTATGGAAATTAAGGGATTCGCCTGACCAAGCAATGGAATCGATAGAACCAAAATAAATTAAAATGGCTTGGTGGTTTGTGGGTTAGTTTAAGGCCTACACAATCTCATTTGTGTTGACTTGTGAAGTTTTCATATCTGTATATAAAGTTTATATGTATATAGACTGTTTAGTTTATAAATGGATTTTTAATGTTTGGCTATTGCCAAAGACATGTGAGGTAGTGGTAATGCTTTTTTATAAATTTTCTGACATCAAAATTCGAATTCCTCCATGTTATTAAATGATAGGACTTAAAAGACTAGTTGACAACAAAAAAAAGCTTGGCTATTTTGTTGAGATAACCAAGCATTTACTTAGGTTAAATTTTGTTATATATAGAACACGATGCTATGAAATTCTGGATATCTGAATGGATAATATCACAACTTGTACGAATCCCTCTAAGAAATTCTCAGATTTTTATACGACAAGACAAATTTTGAAATCGGATGAAATTGCTGCCGAGTATCGATAGAATTCTAACAATTCTTTTGTGCTTTTATATTTAGAGTAGTTTATGTTAGATAAATAGGTTAGGAAGATTATGTTGAATATATGTCAGGTTAATTGGATATAATAGCTTTTGTAACTGTAGAATAATTGCTATGATTAAAATAGATTTTGTAGAATAAGTGTTTAAAATAGATTTTGTAGTTTTAATATAGAGTAAATTAGGAATCTGCCTTCAACCGAATTGGTAGGTTTCTGTTTGCCACTAAGAACAATTTTACCCCTACTTTAGGTGCACCAGTACCAGAAGCAACATGTCTCTTCACTCTGCAAGTTTTTTGTTTGATGCTATCATTCTTTAAAAATAAAAAATCGCATACACCCAAACAAACTAAAATAGAGTGTGGTCAGCTTCGACACCGGAATATCAGTCGCCGAAACGGTAAGTTGGTTCTGTTTCCGATTCTTGTTAAAACTTTTGGTTTCGTTCAAAGAAAAGAAAAGTGCTGGTCGATTTATGTAGACCTTTTCGGTTCGTTTCGTGTCTTGTCGTTTTCTTTAGTTGTACAGTGGCAAAATTGTAACACATTCCCGGAACAAAGCAAAAGGCGGATATTCTAACAAAGGCGCTTGGAAGAATGAAGTTCAAATAAATGAGCGATTTTATTGGAGTTCAAGACATAGAAGTAGTCGATTTCAAGTTTAAGGAAGAGAATGTTGACTTAAGCTTGAAAGTAGTAGCTTGTTGAGTAAGCTATTAATTAGATAAGATTAAGTTTGTTATGGTTCGGAGTTATCTATTCATATTTTTCTATTGTAAAAAGGAAAAGCTTAGTCTTGTCTATAAAAGATGAAATACCAAAGTGTGGTATGAATTTAAGAGTTTGAGAATTGAGGGTTTAGGTTTTGAAGAAGTTTCCTAAGCTAATAAAGAATACAGTTCCTTATAATGTAAGAATTTTCCGTTATGTGTGGCCGATGTGTTTCTCGGTTTAATTATAAAGTTTAAGTTCATATTAAAGTTTATTGATTCTAATATAAAAGAAGATACTGTGATGGATCGGTTTCGATTAACGCATTAGAATCGGGTGTATTGATAACCCTCCTTTCTTACCAAATTATATCGTAATGAGCTTCTCTATATAAAGTATATATATATATATATATATTATATGGTAATTAATTATTTACAAATACATATAACCATATATATATGTATATATATAAGTAAAATGGCAGTTAACGAACGAACGTTCGTTACTCACTCTTGGCATCATTATAAAGACGAGACTACGTTTAGTCATTAGGTGAACGCCTTTGTGTCTCTTTGACGAAAACAAACGGTTACGTCCAAGAGAAAGAAATAGAGAAGATTCTTAAACGAGATCTTTTGTCCATCAAAAGGATCGATCAAAGTGATAGGGCTAAGGGAGGATAAAATCAATAAGAGGAGTTGATTCACAACATCATTAAGCAATGGATCAAGGTTAGTCTTTCTTCTCTTCTAAGAAACTGTTTGATTGTGAATTAATTCAAATCTAGAATGAACTTGGGATAGATTTCATAAATCGAAATCATAAAATGAATTTATATTTGGTATCAGAGCCATCTAGATTTGTTTAGTTCACATAAAAAAAAAAAGTTGAATGTAATTGATTTTAAAGAGAATTCATGATCACGTAATTAACTTGATCGAAAGTACTATAACCATTACGGTGATGGTGATGTCGGATCGGTTAATCGCAACATCATGTTATTCGTATCAATTACGAAAATTCAATCAATCGTAGATTCTGATAATCAATCACTAGTCGATCGCATGAAATCGTAATGATGAGTATTACATAAATCGTTTCATGCTTGTAAGTTGTAACCGTTTATTGGTTGAGGAATCGTTACTTGATATATAAGTAACTGTCATTATGTGATCCCTCTGTGAATTTATTTGACATTGTGATTGCTTAAATTTTGACGTAACCGTTGATTGCATTGAGAACTGTTTCGTAAAAGAAATGGACAATCGCATGCATGTAGTCTAATATATATAATATATCTATTACTCGCATCGTAATAACGTCAATAGTAGATGCGTTAAGTATAGTATCTTAGATGTTACGATTGAGTAATTATTGAAAGTTCGAATAATATATATTATGTAAAAGTCAAGTGCATAAAATATAGCACAACGATTATAAATTAGTCATTATATAAAGTTAATGTATTATGACATGTTAATACATTATTAGTGGCCGTAAAGTGTATTAAATAAATAGCATTATATATATTAAAGTTTCCGCAGCAATTAATTTGACAATTTGTATTATGTAATATTAATACAATATAAAAGAAATTATCCATTAAGATTTAATGTTTACATTTTATGTGACCTGTTAATCACCAAAGTGGTCTTGTCATATTATATGTAAATGTTAAAGTGAAAACATTAATTGATCATGATTAAAGAGATGCTAAAATGACATAAAAGTTCTAGTGATCAATTAAATTATTATTTATATTCTTGGAGATCACCCAAAGGTGGATCATTGGATATATTTAATAATACGAAAAGAATTAATCATTTTCGCTATAGTCGATAGTATGATTACCCAAAGGTAACATATCTGTTTGATTTATATGTGTGATTTGATTAATTATAAAAGTATTAAAAATCTATAACTAGCATCACTTATAGTGCATATATTTAAGTATTGCCCAAAGGTTGCTTAAATACATGCTTTTATAGTTTAGAATAAAATTTAGGAATCTGTATAAAAGTCTCAAAGCACTAACGAGTAAGCATGTATAAATTTTTGCAGCTTCATCTAGTATGTATGCATCTGCTAACTCTGTCATGAAGTTTAATGGGCTGAATTACGGGGAGTGGTCCGAACAGATCCGGTTCACACTGGGTGTAATGTCTTTGGACCATGCAATCCTTACTGATGAGGAGCCCTCAGCCATTACAGATGATAGCTCCGAAGCTGATAAGTCTCGTTATGAGACTTGGAAGCGATCTAACAGGCTGAGTCTGAACCTCATGAGGATGACGATGGCGGAAAGTATTAAGCCATCTATGCCCAAGACTGAGAAAGCTAGGGAATTTTTAATGAAAATTAAAGAGTGTTCACAATCGGATTTGGCGGATAAGTCAATTGTAGGAAGTCTCATGAGTGAGCTAACTACGAAAAAGTTTGACTGGTCCCAGCCAATCCATGATCATGTGACGCACATGTCTAACTTGGCATCGAAGTTAACAGCCTTGGGAATGGAAGTTCATGAGCCCTTCTTGGTCCAATTCATCATGAACTCTCTACCTCTTGAGTTTAGCCAGTTCCAGGTGAATTACAACACCATTAAAGATAAATGGAACTATCAGGAATTGAAGGCTATGCTGGTACAAGAGGAGGGGAGATTAAAGAAGATGAAAGACCAAGTTGCTCTTCTCGTAGGCATTAATGCCAAAAGCAGCAGAATGAAATCAAGTGTTAAGGATAAAAAGAAGGATAAAGCTTTCATGAAGGGACTGGAAAGTCAAATCCAAAAGGAAAGGAAGTGTTTCTTTTGCAAGAAAATGGGACACTTCAAGAAAGACTGTCCGAAAAGAAAGGCATGGTTCGATAAGAAAGGTATGCAACATTTATATGTTTGTTCTGAATTGAACCTTATTGAAGTGCCTAAAAATACTTGGTGGTTAGATTCTGGTGCAACTACTCATGTATCTCATATTGAGCAGGGATTCAGTTCGATCCAGCCCATAAGAGGACCTGAGCAATACTTGTTCATGGGGAACCGGATGAAAGCACGAATAGAAGGCATTGGGACTTATAGGTTGATCTTAGATACTGGTTGTCATATAGATCTTGAAGGGTGTCTCTTTGTACCTGAATGTGCTAGAAATCTTGTTTCTGTAAGTAGGTTGGACGATTTAGGTTTTAATTTTAAGATTGGACATGGTGTTTTCTCTATGTACCGAAATGATTACTTTTATGGTAGTGGTACAAAATTTGATTCACTTTATAGGTTCAATCTTGATGTAAAGTTTTCTGAATCCTTGTTTAATGTTGAGAATCAAGGCGTAAAACGTAGTGCATCTAATGAGAGCTCAGCTTTCTTGTGGCATAAAAGATTAGGTCATATTTCCAAAGAAAGAATTATGAGGTTGGTAAAGAATGAAATACTTCCTCCATTGGATTTTAGTGATCTAGATGTGTGTATAGACTGCATTAAAGGAAAGCAGACTAAACATATAGTAAAGAAACCAGCCACAAGAAGTACTCAACTTCTTGAGTTAATTCACACCGATATATGTGGTCCATTTGATGCTCCATCTTGGAGTGGTGAAAAATACTTTATCACTTTTATTGATGATTATTCACGGTATGGTTATACTTATCTACTGCATGAAAAGTCTAAGTCGGTGGATGTCCTAAAGGTGTTCATTGATGAAGTAGAAAGGCAGTTAGATAGAAAAGTAAAAGTTGTGAGATCAGATAGAGGTGGTGAGTTTTACGGAAAATTCAATGAAAGTGGACAATGTCCTGGTCCATTTGCAAAGTTACTTGAAAGTAGAGGCATTTGTGCGCAATACACAATGCCCGGAACACCTCAACAGAATGGTGTAGCTGAAAGGCGAAATCGTACTCTAATGGATATGGTTAGGAGTATGTTAAGTAATTGTTCTTTACCCTTTTCGTTGTGGATATATGCATTAAAGACTGCGACGTATGTGCTGAACCGGGTTCCTAGTAAGGCAGTTCCTAAGACACCTTTTGAACTGTGGATGGGAAGGAAACCTAGTTTAAGACATTTACGTGTCTGGGGTTGTCCAGCAGAAGTAAAGCCGTATAACCCACATGAAAAGAAACTTGATTCTAGGACTGTTAGTGGATTTTTCATTGGCTATCCTGAAAAGTCGAAAGGGTATGTATTTTATTGTCCTAACCACAGTACGAGAATAGTTGAAACGGGGAATGCTAGGTTCATTGAGAATGGTCAAACTAGTGGGAGTGGTGAACAAAGAAAGGTGGACATTAAAGAAGTTCAGGTTGAAGCTCATTCACCTGTCGTTGCACCTCAAGTTGTTGTTCCTATTGTTTCAATAGAGTCAAATGACACAATAGAACAACATAATCAAGAGCCACTTCCTCTAGATGAAAATGTAATCAATGAACCAGTCACAATTCAAGAAGAGAGTAGTGTACCGCAAGAACCTTTAAGGCGATCTGTAAGAGAAAGAAGATCTGCCATTCCAAACGACTATGTGGTTTACGCTATTGAAAGTGAATGTGACTTAAGCCTTGATGAAGACCCGAGCACATTCCGAAAAGCCATGGAAAGTGACAATTCTGAAAAGTGGTTAAATGCAGCAGGAGACGAAATGACTTCTATGGGTGTTAATCATGTATGGAACTTAGTAGAGTTACCTGATGGTTTCAAGACCGTTGGTTGTAAATGGGTCTTTAAGACTAAACGTGACTCGAAAGGTAACAGTGAAAGACACAAGGCTCGCCTTGTTGCTAAAGGTTTCACCCAGAAAGATGGCATTGACTATAAAGAGACCTTCTCTCCGGTATCTAAGAAGGATTCTCTAAGGATTGTTTTGGGTTTGGTAGCTCATTATGATTTAGAGCTTCACCAAATGGATGTGAAAACAGCCTTTCTAAATGGAGATCTTGAGGAAGAAATATATATGGACCAACCTGAAGGTTTTGTGGCCACAGGAAAAGAACATCTGGTGTGTAAGCTGAGAAAGTCAATATATGGACTGAAACAAGCTTCCCGACAATGGTATTTAAAGTTTAATGACACCATTACGTCATATGGTTTTGTAGAGATCATTGTTGATCGATGTATCTACATGAAAGTCAGTGGGAGCAAGTTCGTTATTTTAGTCTTGTATGTTGATGATATCTTACTTGCTGCAAATGACATGGGCATGTTATGTGATGTAAAGAAATATCTCTCTAAGAACTTTGAAATGAAAGATATGGGTGAGGCATCTTATGTGATCGGGATAGAAATAATTAGAGATAGATCACAAGGACTGTTAAGTTTGTCTCAGAAAGGATATATCAATAAGATTTTAGAGAGATATGGGATGGAAAATTGCTCTGTAGGAAAAGCTCCAATTCAGAAGGGGGATAAGTTCAGTAAAATGCAATGTCCAAAGAATGAATTGGAGCGTAAAGAAATGGAAAGAATTCCCTATGCATCAGTGGTTGGGAGTTTGAACTATGTTCAGACATGTACTCGGCCAGATATCAGTTTTGCTGTTGGTATGTTGGGTCGATATCAAAGTAATCCCGGAATGGACCACTGGAAAGCTGCAAAGAAAGTTCTCAGGTACTTGCAAGGCACAAAAGAGTTCATGCTTACATACAGGAGGTCCGACAACTTAGAGATCGTCGGATATTCAGATTCTGATTTTGCCGGATGTGTCGATAGCAGAAAATCGACATTTGGCTACTTGTTCCTATTAGCTGGGGGAGCAGTATCTTGGAAGAGTGGAAAGCAGTCTGTCATTGCTACTTCCACTATGGAGGCCGAATTTGTGGCATGCTTTGAGGCCACAGTTCATGCATTGTGGTTGCGGAACTTTATCTCAGGACTTGGGATTGTCGACAACATAGCCAAGCCGCTGAGAATTCACTGTGATAATTCCGCAGCTGTCTTCTTTTCTAAAAATGATAAGTACTCGAAAGGAGCTAAGCACATGGAGTTAAAGTACTTGTCAGTGAAAGAAGAAGTACAGAAACAAAGAGTATCATTTGAGCATATTAGGACGGACATGATGGTAGCTGATCCGTTAACTAAAGGATTACCACCCAAGACGTTTATTGGCCATGTAGAGCGTATGGGTATTATAGATAAGACCTTGCTATTTTAGTTGTGCTGTGCTCATTGTACTTGTAAAAAATTTGAATTCACTTAAGTATATGTTTCTGTTTTATTGAACATGTTATCATTATAGTATATGTATACATTTTGGTTTAAAGATAACATATGTGTTTGAGAATCAAAGTCTTTCTCAACATTAAAGAAAGAAAAGAATAAAATTAGAAGTGGTTTGTGATACATGGAAGGGAACTTGTCGTTCAATGATGGGCAACCGCCATGATTCGATCAGTTCTTATTTTATTACGATAACTAAAGGATTAATGAACTTGATATAAAAGCGCGCATTATAGATATTAAACCATTAAGTCAACACAACGGCCAAGTGGGAGAATGTAAGAATTTTCCGTTATGTGTGGCCGATGTGTTTCTCGGTTTAATTATAAAGTTTAAGTTCATATTAAAGTTTATTGATTCTAATATAAAAGAAGATACTGTGATGGATCGGTTTCGATTAACGCATTAGAATCGGGTGTATTGATAACCCTCCTTTCTTACCAAATTATATCGTAATGAGCTTCTCTATATAAAGTATATATATATATATATATATTATATGGTAATTAATTATTTACAAATACATATAACCATATATATATGTATATATATAAGTAAAATGGCAGTTAACGAACGAACGTTCGTTACTCACTCTTGGCATCATTATAAAGACGAGACTACGTTTAGTCATTAGGTGAACGCCTTTGTGTCTCTTTGACGAAAACAAACGGTTACGTCCAAGAGAAAGAAATAGAGAAGATTCTTAAACGAGATCTTTTGTCCATCAAAAGGATCGATCAAAGTGATAGGGCTAAGGGAGGATAAAATCAATAAGAGGAGTTGATTCACAACATCATTAAGCAATGGATCAAGGTTAGTCTTTTTTCTCTTCTAAGAAACTGTTTGATTGTGAATTAATTCAAATCTAGAATGAACTTGGGATAGATTTCATAAATCGAAATCATAAAATGAATTTATATATAATTCTTGAGTTCTTAACATTCGATATTACTTTAGATACAACAATGAAGAATAACAAAGGAGAGGAGATCTGCCGAGCTTCAACTTCGAGACCCTTTACTCGCCTCTAATGGCCTAAGCCTTAGCGGTAATCGATGCATTGTATCACGCCTACAAGCTGAGTTTTACGCATCTCCAAGTCTTCTCTGACTCACTGCAACTGATTCAAGCTATTGGTTTGAAGATGCGTCATGTTGAGCTGTATGGAGTGTTAATTCAATCTCATATGTTTCTTTTAATCACCTCAACCGTTCCTTTAATCAAATAGCAGATTCAATTTCTAAGCGGATCCTTTCCTTGGCCAATCTGTAACTCCAACCTATTAATTTAGTGAAGTAGGTTTTGACCAAAAATAAATCAGAGCGACAATTTCCGTATAGAATCCATCGGAGATGACTGTAACGAATAGATTCCCGACAACTATTACTATCATGAAAGGGGTATATTTCTGTATAACTATGTCAAGAAAGATGAAATATTCTAATTTTGTTGTATGTTGATGAAATTTAATATCTCAAAAGCTCGCATTGACTAAAGATTTCTTAAGAGTACAATTTTTTTTCTTCATTTCACATGAAAAATCTTGGTCTGTTTAAATAATTTATGAATATGTTAGTCTCTTAAAGCCATCATGTTTTATTTCAACTTATGCATCACCAAAAAAAAGAAAAAACTATTGGCATGCAGCTTTTAAGGTGGTCCGAGACCTCAAAGGGACAGTCGGGCAAAACATTTGACTTTGAGCTTTTCATATTATTGGTCACTGTGAATTTGACTTGGTTGGCTAATTGGATTAGCCTAATCCTACTTATAGATTTGCCTAGGGGTGATAATCAATTTTTTTAAGTACAAATTATAGATCACGTTTGAACAGTGCTTAGATTCGTTAAGTGATACTTTCGAGTGACTTTAATGTGATTATTGACTAGTTGGTTACTATTTTAGGTAGGCTTTCCTTTAATGAACAAAAAATAAAATAATACAAAACATGACCAATAATTGATCAAAGTTTAGGGTTTGTCAATTTAAAAATGAACGCATGAGATCGAAGATTATTATTTTATTAGTAAGACTATTTCCAACTCATTCTTCCATATTTTATTTTAAAATAGAGTAATTCCATTTTTTTCTCTATTTCTTCTCTAACTCATTACTCCATTTTTTCTCCAAAAATAATATTTCAAACATATTATTTTGAAAAATTCACCTGTATATACACAGCTAAAACTAAAATTAAGCATATGTCTAAACTATAAATCCTAACTACCTTTAAACACAATAGGACTATTATACCCCTATGTGATCTCTCCCTTGTTTTCTCTCTTATCTTCTCACGTTGTCTTTTTTTCATCTTCTCTTTCTCTTTTCTTCATATTCTCTTACCTCTTTTTTTCTTCTTCTTCTAGACCTAACGAGAATGCAAATGTATTAGTGTCATCTGATCGTGATTGGAGCTCTTTTTTTTTTCATTTTTTGGATCGGTGTCATCTGATAGTGATTTGGTTAGTGTTGGTGGTATTATTTCTACTGATTTCTTTTGTGACTTTTATCCGTTCTCTCATGATGACTGGAGATCCATCCGAAGATAAGTTTAGAAATTTTCTAGATTTACTACCTTATTCTTATGTTTCAATATGTGGAAATTCTCCGAAAATTCATTAAGTTTTGATCTTTGCGAATTTAGGTATTTATGATTTTCTTCCTTTTAAAGGTTTTGTCTTTGAGATCACCTCTAATTTGATGCTAAATTTATTAAAAACTAATCTATAAGTTAGCAGATACTATATATGTCACTCAGGTATATGTGTTAACGTATTAATATACACATTAACATATATTTTATCTAATATTTGTGTTAGCTTATTCATATATATGTTAACATATGTTTTATCTGCTAAAATATGTGTTAACGGGTAATATATATGTTACTCGGATAACATATTCGTTAATGGATACTATCTAACTCGAACATTACCATGTACGTGCTTTTGTACCATCTAACTCATTGCTTACCATTTACATTTATGTTACCCGGGTACTGTCTATATAAGTTAGCGGGTAATATATGTGTTACTTAATATATATTTATGTTAGCAGCTAATAAATATATTAACATATACTATATATGTTCGTAGATAATATATGTGTTATCCGCTAAACTTTATGTTACTGGGTAACAACCAGAGACAGAATATTAAATTATCTGGAGGAAAATTTAGTCATCTACCACAATAGACTCATAGGTACTCACTTAATTATAAAAATTCAATTGGCATTTGCTGGGTTTTGGTTTTGTTTGTGTATATTACACCAATTCACTCTATTATTTTCTCAATTTGTTGAATATTTTCAATAAAACTTTTTTAGTTTTAATAGTTATAAATTTCACCCATTTAATTTATTTAATTTATTTTTAACAATAGTTTTTGAAAATTATAAGTATTATCAAAAATTAAACATACATTATTAAATAATATTACATTACACCACATAAATAGATAAATAAAATACAAAAATATTTTTATAAAGTAGTTCATTGTAATGTTTTGTGAGTTTATCAAATTTATAAATGGTTTTATAAAGTGGTTTATTGTAATGATTTTGTGAGGTTATTAATTTTTTAGGTATAATACGTATAATTACGTATAACACATATATTATTAACTAGGTTTTAGTTTTTAAAATATATATTAAAAATATATAGTTTTATTATATTGATGCAAATAGTTTTGTTTATGTACAAAATAAAAAGAATTAAAATTTAAAAGAGTAATTTGTAAATAAAAAAGTTTCACTCAAAAGTGGAGGGATGAATAGTGGTACTTCAAATTTGGAGTAATACTATTTATTATTCCATTTTGAAGTAAGATATAGAGTTAGGTTGGAGTTGGTTTTACTCCATAAATGGATATTAGAGAAGAAAATGGAGTTGAATTGGAGATGCCTAATCCCCTCCCGACAATGACAATGATTTAATGATATTTGCCCTTCGCCGTTAACAAAATGATTAATTGAATAAGTCAGAATTTAATTAATGAATTTATCTTCTAATCTAATGGCTCGACCTGTTAATGCGATGAAAACATGAAAATGCACAAAGTTTATAATATGGTCCTTACGAAAAATAAGTGTATTTCTTACCCCCTCCAAAAATGTATTTTTAAAAGATTTTATGAATTAGGATATTTTCGAATATTTATGTTTTTTTAGTATTCGGGTATTTTTTGAATAATTTTTTAAAAATTATTCAGGTGCTTTCGAATATTCAAGTACTTTCTAGTATGTTCGGAATCGATCTGAATACCTGAACATCCAGAGTTAGGTATAAAATCTGTTATAAGTGAATGTTATATTACAACTTTTAGATTTCATAGTATTATTTTGCAGTATTTTATGGTATTAGTTTAGATGTGTTTTAATGAAATTAACTAAATTTCATGTTAATATTAAAACGAGAAACACTTTCATTTTGACTAAGTTTAAGGTGGAGTTTGGTTATAAAATTTTACACAAAAGATTTAATAAAAAAACTCAAAAAACTAAAAATTAATAAAAATATATCGGGTACAAATCTGGTTATTGATTCGGTTTCGGTCTAGGTTTGGATTCGATTTTTTGGTATACAGATTTAGGACTAATAATAGTATTTTTTCGGGTTTGGTTCCTCTAATTCAGTATTTTGGTTCTTTTTATTTAAGACTTATTCAAATATTTTTATTTTTCGGATATAGTTTTGTACGGTACATAGACCAAGTTCGGGTTTGGTATTATTATATTAAAATTTAAAATTAAAAAATATTTAATAAAAAAACTCTAAAAAGTTAAAATTTGATTTTTTTTATTTGGCTTCTGTTCAGGTTTGATTCGGTTTTTTAAACAATAGATTTATGACTCATTTATGTATTTTGTCGGATTCGATTCTTTTAATTTGGGTTTCGGATATCTAAAATAACATTTCGAAAACAATATTCAAAATATTAATACGAGTCTAATAATTGAACACGTGTTTGAAACAAATAATCAAATTATGCGTTAAGCGCGGATATAACCATAGTAAATGGTTATAATGATTATAGTCTATGTGTTAGTACACCTCTTGTATTTAAATACACGAATACTAAAATCTATTTGAACATACTTTTTGGGCTTGAAGCCCATAAATCTAACTACCAGGCCTGAAGGCAATAGACAATTTTGTTATGGACTCTAAACAGGCCGAAGCATAACACCGCCACGCCGTTTTTCGTTTACTTTGACCTTTGTGGCTTAGGGTCTTACGATTGCTAACAACGACGACGGAAAGCACCGTGTGGAGCAAATCGTGACTTGTCTAAATTCTTTCCGTCGAGGAGAAGAAGTAAGTCATTGCCTTTAAACCTAAAGATTTCTTATAATCAAATTCGGACTTAATCATACTTCGAATTTCTGTTCACCTGTTTTTTTTCCAGGTTGTAGGTCTTTTGGTCAGCCCTAAAGCTTACTCCTTTCCGTTGATTTTCTGGAGCTACTCATAGCTTAAGTCGTTTTTCTAAAGGACAAATCTAATTCATAGGTAGTAGATAGATGGATTTGATGGAGAAGAACTTGGAGTTAGTGGAGCTTCAGAAACTTGAAGGCCACACTGATCGGGTTTGGAGCGTAGCTTGGAATCCCGTCTCTTCTCCCTCCGACGGTGGTTCGTCGGTTCTTGCTTCATGTAGTGGCGATAACACTGTTCGAATCTGGGAACAGAGCTCCCTTTCTCACTCCTGGACTTGCAAGGTCTCTTACAATCTGTTCAATTGACTACAATCTATTGACTCTTTGGGTCAGTCTTAGATTATAATTTGTGGGTTTTTACTCCGATCACTTAAGGTCTTAACTTGACCTTGAAAATTGAGTCAACTGGTGGAAGGCTGATTGTTGTGTTAGTTGTTGTGCTATTTCCACAAAAGCTTGTTTGATTAGATGAGACTTCTCATTATTGTATATTGTGATCTGCTCAGACAGTTTTGGAAGAAACGCACACAAGAACGGTGAGGTCTTGTGCTTGGTCACCTTCAGGAAAGTTATTGGCTACTGCAAGTTTTGACGGTACTACTGGCATTTGGGAGAACTTTGGGTCTGAGTTTGAATGTGTTTCCACTTTGGAGGTACTTTTTATCCTAATCCTTGACTTGTTTATTATAATTCTATCAGAAACTGTGATTTGCTTTGTTACTCGTATATCAAGCAATCGTATTTACGGGCTGATTAGCTCAACTAGTAGATTCCTACACCCTAAACCCAGGATTCCTTCTTTAAAGCTAATATGTTACAGTTCCTTTTTGCTCTTTCGACTCTGTTCGTACTTTATCTGTAATGCTGAGCTCCTCTTGTAGCAACCCAACTCCTGCGGAAATCTTTGTTATGTAGATTCTTCATGACTTATTCAGAGTTACACGTCTAATGTATTTTTCATTATTCATATTTTAATGTTCTTTATGCTCAAAGTTTTTGGTGGTATTCTTAAACGTAGTTACTGCTTAATGCTTTGTATCACACGTTTTTGCAGGGACATGAAAACGAAGTCAAAAGTGTATCATGGAATGCATCAGGTTCATACATTGCAACATGTAGTAGAGATAAGTCTGTCTGGATTTGGGAAATGCTGGAAAAGAATGAATATGATTGTGCTTCGGTGTTGAATGGGCATACACAAGATGTGAAAATGGTTAAGTGGCATCCCACCATGGATGTTTTATTTTCTTGCAGTTATGATAACACTATCAAGGTAATGAAAATAAGCTGATAAGCTTTGGTGATGCAGAATGTCTAAACTACTTACATAAAAAAAAGTATTACAATTTTTACTAGCTTTAGTTGCATGCTACTCACAGGTTTGGTGGTCTGAAGATGATGATGGTGATTATCAGTGTGTCCAAACCTTGAGTCAATCTAACAAGTATATCCACTAGTTAACTGTTTTTGTCTATATGACTTCAATTTATTTGCGTAATAGGCTCTTACTTTTTGTATTAGTAGATTAATATGTTTCTTTTTCCTTAACACAGCGGTCACTCCTCCACGGTTTGGGCCATCTCATTCAACGCTGCAGGGGACAAGATGGTCACTTGTAGGTTGGTTAATCTTCTTCACTTGTTTCACATACATGTTATATAAGCAAGGTAGTCTGCCTCTGGGTTACTGGTCTGACAATAACAAGCTTGCCTGATTACTTTTGCAGTGATGACCTAACGTTGAAGATATGGGGGACAGATATTGCCAGGATGCAGTCTGGTGAAGGATATGTTCCTTGGTGAGAATATAATGGTTTCCATGTAATTGAATCTGTCAGTTTCTAATAGTTTAGAATACAATGCCTTGACATAACACACAGCCTATTATAAAATTATGCAACTTGTCCATGAATTTCTCTGTTCAATTTGTGCTAATGCAATGCCTACCTGCTCCGACTATGCAGGACTCATATTTCTACACTCTCTGGTTATCATGATCGTACCATATACTCAGCTCACTGGTCAAGGTATTAAATTCTCACATGTTTTCTTTGAACCATGGAGCAACCCCCTTAGTTCTAAGTAATAGACTCTGCCAGCCTTAAAAAGGAAAATCCTTTGTTGCATCTGATAATTGCATTCCGATACTTTCACCAAATGTACCCAAATTAGTGATGGTCGTACCATTTTATTACAGTGTTATATTGGTGTATCATCTTCTCCAATGTTCTTTTGTGAGACCATACTGAGTTTTAAATCCTTGAATTTTACAATATACAGTATCTTCTTGATTTGTGTTCATGTTTCTTTTTCTTTCTTATATTTTGACAGGGATGACATTATTGCCAGTGGAGCAGGTGATGATGCTATACGATTGTTTGTGGACAGCAAACAAGACTCTGTAAGTTCATCCTATGCTTCACTTCACAATAGAAATCCTTTTTATCTCAATGTGGTCATTGAGTAGCATTTGGTTACATCTTTCAATATATCTACCTCGAACATACATATCCCAATACAAGAAACCAGATTCGGGTTGCAGACTCTATTTTTTCTAGTCTGGCCAGAGGTTTTCCACTATACAATTCTTGTTCTTCTTTATATGTGGCGTCGTCTGTTTGTGTACCAGGGTGATGAACCTTCATATAATCTTTTGCTCAAGAAGAATAAAGCCCATGAAAGTGATGTAAACTCTATCCAATGGTCACCCAGTGTAAGTTTCATTCCTGTTATGAAGTAATAGACAGAAATTCACACAACCTTCATATAAGATAATTAGTTGCAATGATGAAGTAAACGTCTATATAGCATATGCATAAATATGTCTTAGAAGTCAGAACATAATCCCAAAGCTTTGTTATACGATCTGAGGATGACATTGATTGCATGATAGAGACAAATTGTTATGGCTAAGATTTACCAAAAGTTTCTGTTGACTAGAATTAGAATCATGATTTTGAGCTTATGATTATAACCTGAAACAGGAAGAGAATCGGTTGCTTGCTTCAGCCAGTGATGATTGCATGGTCAAGATTTGGCAGCTTGCAACTAAACCGTGACTGATATTGGTTTGGTTAAGGTGGTCAAATTTTTTATGTTGTTTAAGTTTTATTCAGGTCTCTCTCAAAGAAAGATAAATTAGAAAAAGCAAGAAGAGATCTCTGCACTATTTTGTGATATAATAAAAGCTTTATGATATTTTGTGACCATTGATTGAAGAAGTTCACCATCTTGTGATATAATCTTTGAATTTTGTTATTTTGTAACTTGTTTTTATATGTACAAGTCTCGTACGTTTTTCTTTTCGAGTGGACAATTGTTCTTATTGCAAAACAATTACCATCATATTTTACAATACAAGAATCCTTTAAAAAAAATACATTATGCAAAACAAAACAAATGTCAAATTTCTCTAGACTAGTATTGTATAGTACCTACATATGTTTTTATGCACCATATGTACTGTAAGTTATCTAAATATATTTTATGTTTTCAAAACAACAGAAGTTAAATAAATATATTTTCTTGGCAGTTGTGCACTGTGGTCTTTAGTTTAGTGGTATGCGGTAAGTTTACTAAGACATGTGCATTTGTACAACCAGGGATTGAGTCCCACCGCTTATATTATGTAAGAACTTGGCTAATAGACCGGTCAGCTGTGGTCTAGTGTTAAAGAAAAAAAAAGTGTTCACTATTGTAATAACCATTTTCTCATGCAAGAACCATTTTTATTATATTCCATGACAGCTGCTAATAAAAAAATTTCTTGCAAGAATTTTTTTTACTTTTATTCAGATTTATGCAATTTAGATTTAATTTGCTACGAAATTGGATAATTTCGAGTTAAGTATTGTCTATAGCATTTAGATTATTTTCTAATTCCACTCAAGTTTAAATATGAAAACATACAGTTGGAATTCAGAAATTTTGAGTAGTCGGAAATTTTGCCCAACCATATCTTTTATGTATTTTATTCTCTTTTCTCATGAACTTAGAACAATCCAAGGGAGAAACATAAGGTTGGCTTAATAGACTTGAAAACTACATGATACACAATTGAAGATTACATGATACACAAACAAGAGAACAGTTCTTAGGATTAACACAATGTTGCTATATATAGATTTCTTACTGCTTTCAACAAATGATGTCCTTAAAACAGTAAGTAGCAATTATATACCACGCAACGAGTAGTAGCGAGAAGGAGAAGAGACCGATCAGAAATGGCCATCCAACGAGTGATACTCCCAAAGTTGTGACCAAAGTAAATGGAAAAAATGATCTGATTATGGATGAATAATTGATCCATTTACCTTTCATCATCATCAGAATCGTAACATTAACCATTTGCCACTCCATTGAACCGCAATAGCAAAGACGGTTTAGACAGTCTGCAACAAATGAATGACAGTTGCAGGTGAAGAGATTGTAGCTTTTATGTTCACAGCTACGTGCACTTATGCTTAATGCATCATCCCATGTAACAGCTACTCCAAACTCAGTGTGTTTGAATCCATACTTGCAGGTATGTGCACCTAAGTTTCGCGGTAAACAACACTGCCACACAAAAACAAACACACAATTGATACATTGCACATCACTGAAGATTATAAAGGTCTTATCTTTGATACAAGAATTAACATAGTTCTTTTTGTTTTTTGATAGCTCAAATGGTCTGGGTCAACGGGATCCATGAGCTCCGACTAATCATAGGGTCAGAGGGAGCTATGTAAATTCCCTTTTTTATGCCACAGCACATGCAGGTGAGAGGAGGAGCTCTCAGGCTTCCCAAAATTCGTTCAACCACTAGACTACCTTGTGCAGGCGAATTGACACAGTTTAATGAATCATTATCCATTGTTTAACTAGATTCTACTAAGCAGTTTATGATTACCTTGGTTCAATCGAGTTGAAGATACCGAGCAGGAGGACCAAATGCAAAATCATCAACGTTGATGAAGTTAGAGACAGCAAAATCCAAGATAACTCCATCTTCTCTACAAAGTCCAATATGTCCAATGAAAGGAGCTAACCAAGAGACAGCAGGGAGAGGAGTCCACACAATACAGCAAGGGAATTTCGACTTTTTGGGATCAATCTCACATAAAGGCCATAGATCAAGCTCATCATCAGTACCATCTTCAGCTCGGATAAGGCATGGTTTAATTACTGGTTGTTCAACATCATAAGCTCGTTTCAAGTCCATCATAGGAATTCTTCCACGGGACATTGATTCCTAATAACACAGAAACATTCTCATCATTAGTCCAAACATAGAGAGAGATCCATGAGTTAAAAACACTTCAAGAAGCTACAGTTTTAAGCTTTTCATCAAATAGAAAATTAACACACAAAATTACTTCAATTCTCAGATTAATTCAGATTATCTGTGTAATAATCTCATAATTTGGTTTTTCCAAGTTACAATTTTGAAATTGATTTTGATGATAAACAACATTGTGTGATTAAATTTCACTAATTTTTCGGAAAATTAACAAAACCCATCTAGCATTTCACTCAAAAAAAACAATTAATTTTCGAAAACCCAAAGATCTAAAACCACAAACCCAAAAAAATTAAAAGTGTGTTTGACAAAAAAATAAAAAGTTTATTGTTAACCGCTGAAAGTTTATTCTTCATGAGCAAAACCTTTATGGAATTCTATTACGGGAGAATGACAAAAATTCTCAAAATTTTATTTTAAATATAAAAATAAATTCTAATTGAATTCATCTCCAAAAATAATCTATAAGAGTAGTGAATTTATAATTTACTTTTAATGACCAAACAAAAAATTTAAAAACACAATTACATTTATACTCTTTGTTAGATATTGTAGATTTCACATCAAGTCTGCTCTTCCAAAATTAAAATTAAAATTAAATTGGATTGTGCTAAACCAAAATTAACCAACACTTGAACCCAAAAGTTACCATGCATATAAATACCATTTTTAGAAGAACAAAATAACCCTAGCCAATTTTTATCTCTTCTTCTTCCTTGTTCTCTTTTCTCTGTTTTCCAGCCAACGTGTTATGTCTCATTCCGGCCAAAGTGTAAGAATTATAAATTTTTCTCTCCTCCTTCACGATCTAAGATTTTTTTTACTCTTCTTCTCATGATTTTTGCCTTTTTTTGTATGTTCTACCAGAATCCTCCAGCCGCCGAAGTCTCATGTCTCTAGCCAACATCCATCATTATTCTCTGGTTCACAACTGAAAAAAGTCAATTTTTTTTGGAAAATGTTGAGTTTTTCTTTTTTTTGTTAAAGTATTGATTTTGTTTGTGTTTTTTAGTTAAAGATCTAATTTTTAAAGGTAAACTTGTGAAAAAATCAATTTTTTTTTATATTTTATAGTTAAAAATTACATTTTTAATGAATATTATGTGAAAGATCCAAGTTTTCTGGACTTTCTTGTGAAATATTTTATTTTTAAAGGTTTGTTAAAGTTTGATTTTTTTTTGTGTTTCCTATTAAAAGATTTGTTTGTGAAAAGTTCTAATTTTTTAGTATTTTCTAGTTAAAGATGTAATATTTTTGATATGATTTATTAAATCATATTTGGTTGAGATTGTTTTAAGGAATATTTAGTAATTTGGTTTTTTTCTAAAAAAAGATTTGTTTTTTCTTCTCAAAATTTGATTTTTTTCTAGTTAATAATTACAAATTTAATTACTTTCATAAGAAAAATTGATTTTTTATAAGTTTTACATTTCTAATGAATATTATGTAGAAGTTTTGATTTTTGACATTTTCTTATTAAACTTTACATTTTTATTAAAAATATTGTGTAAGAATCGATTTTTTGTATTTTTTGTCGTTAAAGATTACATTTTTAATGAGTATTTTTGTTGGTTCTTTTAATAAAACTTCTTTTCAAGACTTAATTTTAAATTTACTTTTTAGACTTCTGTAGTATTATTGATTTCATTATAGTACATAATAAACTTAGTTTTCTTTTATTTATATTTACAGAATCTCATACTTAGATAGACGAGCCAAATTTTTTGTGAAAGCTTTCCACAAAAGGTATTGAAACTCAGCCAACAAAGAGTATATGCTATTATAGTGGAGATACTTACTTCAACCAAAGATAGTTTCTTGTCTCAATCAAACTGAAGCAAGTGTTAAGATATCGTAACTGATGAATGATTGGCTCCAGAATGACTAGAGACGAAGACGATGATGATGGCCATACTTGATTTTTTTTGTTTCCTTAACGATTATTATGTGGTTTGCTAATTACGTATAGTTTTTTTTAATTATATTTGAGTAGTCACTACAAGAAAACTGTCATTTGCGATGGCAGGGGCCGTTACAACGGTGTCGCAAATAGGTTATTTGCAACACCATTGCGACATCGTTAAATTCGTCGCAACACGTGTGTCGCAAATCAAATTTGCAAATATGTCGCAGGAATTGCGACACCAAATAAACGTCGCAAACCTGCGACATACACGAGCCTTCCACATACGTCGCAGGTTTTGCGACTCTGTTGCGATGAGCACGTCTGCGACTCACTTGCGAGTTAAGTTATTGCGACTCCATTGCGAGGCATACCTCTGCGACTCTGTTGCGACGTTGTGTATGCGACTCACTTGCGAAGTGTTTATCTGCGATTTTGTTGCGAGTCCTCAGTTTGCGACACAGTTGCGAGGCGCTAACCTGCGACACCTGTGCGACGTTCTTTTTTTATTTTTTTAAAATAATAAAATTTAGAAAAAAAGACGTTCTTTTTTTATTTTTTTAAAATAATAAAATTTAGAAAAAATATATTTAATTTAATTTAAAATATTTTAAATTATACATATTTTTAAAAAACTATTATACAAAATATATTTTTAATTTTACAAAAATTAAGACTAAAAATCGTCCGAGATATCCTGGTTCTGAGTCGGGTCCTGCTCCGGGGTCGGGTCTGCGTTTCCCAAACTTGATCTGAGCTTATTTGTATCGCATTCAATAAATGAATGAGCAACGATGTATGAATTCTCGAACACTTATTATGATCTTTGATACGGTGTAAAGGATGTCGGTTAATGTTTTTACAGTAAGTTTGGGGTTTAGGGTTTCGTGTTGTGGTGGATTCATCTTCTGCGAGGCAACTGCGACTTCCGGTGACATGATGTCGCAGTGGTCTCGCAAATTGCGACTCACTTGCGACATAACCTCATTAAATATTGCAAGTGAGTTGCGAGGCCACTACGACATCATGTCACCGAAAATCGCAGTTGCCTCGCAGAAGATGAATACACCACAACACGAAACCATAAACCCCAAACTTACTATAAAAATGTTAATGGACATCCTTCACACCGTATCAAAGATCATAACAAGTGTACAAGAATGAATACATCGTCGCTCATTCATTTATTGAATGCGGTACAAATAAGGTGAAACTAAACCGACAATTTTATATAAGTGTTTACAATCACATTGTAATGTTTTCGGTTTTGTTTAGACTTAGAAGTACCGCATTCACTTGGTGAATGATTGATGATATATTCCCGGTCTCTCGTATTGATCTTTGTTACTGTGTCCAAGGTGTCGGCTTATGTTTTTACGCTAATGTTGGGGTATATCGGTTAAGTGTTTCGGTCTAATTATCTGCGAGGCCACTGCGACGGCATATTAAGTGGGTGTCGCAATGGCCTCGCAATAGGGTAGATGAATTGAGTATATTGCGAGGCTTCTGCGACGTACAGACCCTCTACATCGCAAGGGACTCGCAATGTTATGTTTTTTATATGAAAAAAAAGAATATAAAGTACATATACGATACAACGAAATATAAAGTACAACAACATTTAGTTATTTTCATTATCGGACTCTTTGTCTTCCATGTTTTCTTCTTCGTCTGTCTCTTCGAACTCGTCAATGTCCGCATTTTCATGTTCTTCATCGACGATGTCTTCTACTTGTAGTTGAGAATGCATGATATCATCCACGTATTCCAGAGCTATAGAAACATCTGCCACTCTTTCTTGTTGCATTACCACATCATCGATTTCCCCCACAATACGACCTCTAAGATTCACTTTTATCACAGATAGCCATGTCTCGCGTCTTTGCTTTACACGAGGATATGGAATAAAACATACTTTGAATAAGTTTGGCTTGCATTTACATCGGTTATCCCTAACTGGTTAGTACGCACTCCTCGACCAGCCATTGTATTATACCAATGACATTAGAGCAAAATGCATCTCAGTCCGAGAACTCATGGAAATGTGACTGTACGTGGATTCCAAAATTTGTTCAAAACCCTGTAGAAGTCGGTTTCACCAGGCACGTGGATTCCAAAATTTGCTGTTGATTTATTTGAACCATGGTCGTAAGTATGGAAAGTATACCCGCGCGTCAAATACATTGGTGCTGTCACAATCCTTGCAATTGGTTCATCAACAAGCTCATGCAGCCATAACGGTAAAGGCTTCCATGCACATCCATTCTTGACCTACAAAATGCATACATATATATATATATATATATATTAATTACAACATTATGTGGTTCTATATAGCATTTTTAATAAATATCCGCAATTATGTTACTTACGTAGTATTTCAACCATCCAGTAAAATCGTGTTCTTTGTAGGTATCATATTCAGTCTCACTTAACGCGGGGAATGCTTTGCGTATCTGTCTGTCGAATTCACTGCAAATTCAAGTTAATATCATTTTACTAAACTATATATAATAAGTTGATATATATATACCTCTCAAATGGTACTACATCTTTGCAATTCCTCAGTATATAGTTATGGGCTGCACGACTGTACGAGTGACTTTCCCAGTACTCTTCCTTTATTTTCCATCCAAGTCTTCCAATCTGAGTGAAGATATCAGGAACTGCTATGGCATATGATGGTGCAACCCCTCCGTCATCATATAGTCATACATGTGTTCTTTTGGTTTTGATGTTAGGACTAAAGTAATATGAAGTGAAATGAGATGTTTCCTCTGTCAAACATCCTGCAACGATCGAGCCTTCTACTTTTGCTTGATTTTTGACTTTTCTTTTTAGATGTCCCATGAATCGCTCGAACGGGAACATCCACCAAAATTGTACATGACCACCAAGAGCTGCTTCATGAGGTAAATGAATTGGAAGATGTTTCATCACGTCAAAAAAGGAAGGTGGAAAGATTTTTTCAAGTTATAGAGCAATACTGGGATATTTGCTTGTAATTGTGCAATGTCATCCTCCGTTAGTGTCCGCGTACATAAATCCCTGAAAAATGCTCTGATTCTTACATATTGGAACTAATTTTATTTAAATTTTTTTATGTTTTACTTAAGTGTACAAATTTAAATCCAAGTACCATACGTACTAACCTGCAATTGCTTCGTGGACAACTGTGGGTAGAAGCTCAAGTAGTGCAAACGACAGTAATCTCTGCATGAAAACATGGCAATCATGACTCTTCATACCAGAGATTTTTTTCTTTTGCTCGATACAGCGGGAGAATTTAGACACGTAACCATCAGGAAACTTTACGTCTTCAGAAATCCATTTAAATAATGTCTGCCTCGCTTCTCCAGTCAACCGAAATATGGGAATTGGTTGTTTTCCATCCCGTGTAATATGTAATTCGCTTCTCCCACAGATTTCAGCTATATCCAACCTTGATTTCAAATTGTCTTTACTCTTTCCCTGCACATTCAAAATCATGTTCATGATGTTATCAAAAAAAATTTTAACGATGTGCATCGGATCAAGGTTGTGCCGTAGTAAGAGATCTTTCCAATATGGGAGTTCCCAAAAGATACTCTTTTTGTGCCAGTTATGAGATTCTGTATATCCGTCAGGCATGTTTGCTGGAGTGTGCCAATTGCCCCCTCTTTTACATGTTTCTTCAGCACCATAATAATCAATCTGCTTCAAGATATCATCCCCTGACATGTGTGTTGGAGGAGGGATGCGCACAACCTTGTTCTTCTTGAATAATTTCTTGTTCCTACGGTAAGGGTGGTGCATAGAGAGAAACCGACGATGATAATCAAACCAACATGATTTCTTACCATGCTTTAATTGAAATGCATCTTACCATTCCATACAATATTGACAAGATAGCCTACCATGTGTAGTCCACCCAAAGAACATTCTGTATGCAGGAAAGTCACTAATCGTCCACAACAAAACAACATGCATCTTGAAATTCTTCTGCTGCGAGAAATCATATGTTCTGACACCTGTATACCATAAATGTTTCAGCTCGTGAATTAAATGTTGCAGGAAAACATCAAGAGATCGTCTCGGATGGCTAGGACATGGCACTAGAATGGTCATAAACAAGAATTCGCTTTGCATACACATATCTGGTGGAAGATTGTATGAAGTCAAGATGACTGGCCATAAAGAATATTGTCTCTCCGACAAACCAAATGGACTAAATTCATATGTGCATAAACCAAGATATACGTTTCTAGACTCTTTTGCAAAGTCAGAATGTAATGTCTGAAAGTGCTTCCAGGCTTTTGCATCTGACGGATGTTTAACCTCTCCATCATTTGTTGTATGTTCTGCGTGCCATCTCATTGCCGCTGATGTCCTTTCTGATTGGTATAGTCGTTTCAATCTATCAGTGATTGGCAAATACCACATACGTTTGTATGAGACACGATTCCTTCCACCTGTTGCTCGGTATCTCGGCTTCCCGCAAAAACGATATTCCTGCAACTTATTGTCGTCTTTACAGAAAATCATGCAATTGTCAATGCAAACATCAATCGTTTCTGATGGTAACCCGAGACCCGCAACTACTTTCTGTATTTCATAATAACTCTCAGCATAATTATTATCTGCTCCCAGATACTCTTTAAACGCGTCCACTAATTGATTCATACTTCTCTCGGTTATGTTTCCTTCACTTTTAATAGACATCAACCTAGATGCTAATGACAGTTTAGATAGACCTTCTCTACATCCCTTGTAGATAGGTTGATTAGCAGCATCAAGCATATCATAGAACGATTTCGCTTCTGCATTAGGTTCTTCAATAGTATTTTCACTACAACCTAGAATGAACTCATGATATGCATCTGTAACCATATTATGATATCTATTACTTTGTAAATGCTCATAACTTTCAAACATATTATCGCCATAATTGCAATTAGTATTTTCAATAGGTTGATCATCAACACCCACTCCCATACTACCACTCCCGACACCGAGGCTATACCCCCCATATGAAAACCACACATAATAATTTGGAGTAAATTCTCTATTATATACATGCCATTTCACGATATCAACATTCAAATATTTGGTGTTCCCACACTTAACACATGGGCAAAAGATGTTACCGTCATTCGGAGTAAATGGGTTATTAGTTGCTTGGTTTATGAATCCTCGTAATCCATCTCGAAAATCTTTCGTCACTTCTCTCGTCTCCAGATCTTTCCGATTATACATCCATCGCCGTACTTTGAACACTTCATGTTCAGATGTCATTTTCTTAAATTAAAAAAAAAAAAATTCAAATTCTTTTTTCCCCCTCTATCTTTCTCCTCGAATTCTTTCTCTCTCTAAGATTTGGTGTGAAAACACAATCACATTGTGGGCTATTTATAGAGAAAAGGGGAAAATTTTCTATGTATTTGCGATGTAAGAAAAAAACATCGCAAACACATCGCAAACGTCTCGCAAAATTGCTATGGAAGTCAATCATCGCAAAAGTATCGCTAATTTGCTACGTAGTTGCGATGGCAGAATGTGAATCGCAAACACGTTTAAAACACATCGCAACCGCATCATAATATTACGAGACTTATATACGTCGCAATATTGCGACGTGGTTGCGAGTTTTCAGAATACGTCGCAAAGGTTTTGTAGGTACGTTGCAAAATTGCGACAACATTTTGCCATCGCAAAAAGATGTCAAAAGTTGAGTGTTTTCTTGTAGTGAGTTAATTAAGCACATAATCTGTTGTATATTTCATTTGCTGATTTATGTTGTAGACAAAATAATTTTGCAGGTAAATGACATATTTCTATTCGAGTTTTAAATTCTTTATGTTGAATAGTTTTGTCTAAATTTAATGTTGAACTAAAGACAACATAGAATAATATATTTAAGTGTTTATTTTCATAATTTATAAGAAGAACATGTAAAAGTGCATGATTTATACTTCATATAGCAAAAGATAAAGTTGTAAGGAAATGAAAAACTCTATAATAGGCAGAAATTTGTAATAAATAGAGACTTCACAAATACTTACAAAAAAAACTTGTAAATTACTAAGTTATTCACGTGAGGTTTAACATCAACGCAGACTTCACCTGAAGTCTACTTTTAATGAGCTAACTACATAAATTATTTCTAAAACTTATATAGTCGTAACTATAATATATAAACATGTTACACTACAAGAAAACAGTTGATTTGCGATATCATTTTGCGATGGAAATAAACGTCACAATTTTGCAACGCCTTTGCAACGCTGTTTCGACAAAATACGCACCATCGTAACCACGCCGCAATATTGCGATGTTTAAATACGTCGCAATATTGTGACGTGGTTGTGATGTGATTGCGACGTGACTGCGATGCACAGACTATTATCGCAAGGGTGTAGCAATATTGCGACGTTGTTACGATGCGATTCGTTCATAGTAATATTGCGAGTCACTTGCAATGTGGTTTCGATGTTATTTACCTCCATTGCAATTACATAGCAAATTTTCACCTTTTCCTTATAAATAACCCACAATTTGATTGTATCTTCACACAAAATCTTAGAGAGAGAAAGAATTCGGGGAGAAAGATTCAGAGCAAAAAAAAAATTGAGATTTTTTTTTAAAAGTTAAGAAAATGACGTCAGAACATAAAATGTTCACATTACGACGATGGATGTATAATCGAAAAGATCTGAAGACGAGAGAAGTGACGAAAGAGTTTCGAGATGGGTTGTAAGCATTTATAAACGAGGCGGGTAATAACCCATTTACTCTGAATGACGGTAACATCTTTTGTCTATGTGTAAAGTGTGGGAACACCAAATATTTGAATGTTGATATGCACTTTCAGACGGTACAATCTGACTTTGCCAAAGAGTCTAAAAATGTTTATCTTGGTTTATGCACATATGGATTTAGTCCATTTTGTTTGTCAAGGAGACAATATTCTCTATGGCCTGTCATATTGACGCCATACAATCTTCCACCTGATATGTGCATGCAAAGCGAATTCTTGTTTATGACCATTCTAGTGCAAGGTCCTAGTCATCCTAAGCGATCTCTTGATGTGTTTCTACAATATTTGATTCACGAGGTGAAACATTTATGGTATAGAGGTGTTCGCATATATGATTTCTCGCAGCAGCAGAATTTCAAGATGCATGCAACGATAAGTGACTTTTCTGTGTACGAAATGTTATCTGGGTGGACTACACATAGAAGGCTATCTTGTCCATATTGTATGGAATGATCTGATGCATTTCAATTAAAGCATGGTAAGAAATTTTATTGGTTTGATTGTCATCGTTGGTTTCTCTCTATGCACCACCCTTACCGGAGGATCAAGAAATTGTTCAAGAAGAACAAGGTTGTGTGCACATTCTTCCTCCAAAACACATGTCAGGGGATGAGCTCTTGAAGTAGATTGATTATTATGGTGCTGAGGAAACATGTAAACGTGAGAGCAATTGGCACACTCCAGCAAACATACCTGACGGATATACAGAATCTCATAACTAGCACAAAAAGAGTATATTTTAGGAACTCCCATATTGGAAAGATCTCTTACTACGTCACAACTTGGATCCAATGCACATCGTTAAAAACTTTTTCAATAACATCATGAACACAATTTTGAATGTGCAGGGAAAGAGTAAAGACAATTTGGAATCAAGGTTGGACATAGCTGAAATATGTTTGAGGAGCAAATTATGTATTACACGGGATGGGAAACAACTGATTCCCATCGTTCGGTTGACTGGAGAAGCGAGGCATGCATTGTTTAAATGGATTTTTTCAGATGTAAAGTTTCCTGATGATTACGTGTCAAAATTCTCCCGATGTATCGAGCAAGGAAAAAAAATCTCTGGTATGAAGAGTTATGATTGCCATGTTTTCATGCAGCGAGTACTGCCATTTGCATTACTTGAGCTTCTACCCACAGCTGTCCACGAAGCAATTGCATGTAACTTTGGTACTTAGATTTTAATTTCTCATTTAATTAAATCATATAAATTGTTATATTTAATTAGTTCCAACTTGTAGGAATTGGAGCATTTTTCAGAGATCTATGTATACGAACACTAAAAGAGGATGACATTGCTTAATTACAATCAAATATCCAAGTGTTGCTCTGTAACTTGGAAAAAAAATTTCCACCATCCTTTTTTGACGTGATGGAACATCTTTCAATCCATCTACCTCATGAAGCAGCTCTTGGTGGTCCTGTACAATTTCGGTGGATGTACTAGTTTGAGCAATCCATGGGACATCTAAAAAGAAAGGTGAAAAATCAAGCAAAAGTAGAAGGATCGATCGTTGCAGAAAGTTTGACAGGGGAAACATCTCATTTCACTTTATATTACTTTAGTCCAACTGTCAAAACCAAAAGAACCCAGGTAGGACGATATGATGACGGAGGGGTTGCACAATCTTATGTCATAGCTGTTCCTGATATCTTCACTCAGATCAGAAGACTTTCTGGGAAAATAAAGGAAGAATACTGGGAAAGTCACACGTACTGTCGTGCAGTTCACAACTATATACTGAGAAATTGTGAAGATGTAGTACCATTTGAGAGGTATATATATTTATATATAAAAATATACTTATTAGATATAGTGTAGTTAATTAATATCAATTTTATTTAATTTGCAATGAATTTGACAGACAGATACATGAAGCATTCCCTGATCTAAATGAAACAGAATATGATACGTACAAAAAACGTGATTTTACTGGATGGTTAAACTACTACGTAAGTAACATAATTGTTTATATTTAATAAAAATGTTAGAACCACATAATGTTGTAATATATATATATATGTATGTATTTTGTAGGTCAAAAATGGATGTGTAGGGAAGCCTTTACCATTATGGCTGCATGAGATTGTCGATGAACCAATTGCAAGGATCATGACAGCGCCAATGTATTTTATGCGTGGATACACTTTTCATACTTACGACCATGGTTACAATAAATCAACCGAAAATTATGGAATCCACGTGCCAAGCGAAACAAACTTCTACGGTATTTTGAACCAAATTATAGAAGTCACATATCTGGGAGTTCTTGTACTAAGATGCATTTTATTCCAATGTCGTTGGTACAATACAACGGCCGATCGAGGAGTGCGTACTAACCTACTAGTGATAACCGATGTCAATACGAACCAAACATATTCAAAGTTTGACCCCTACATTCTAGCATGTCAAGCAGAACAAGTGTGTTTTATTCCGTATCCTCGTGTAAAGCAAAGATGTGAGACATGACTATCTGTGATAAAAGTGAATCTAAGAGGTCGTATTGTCGGGGAAGTTGACGATGTGGCTATGCAACAAGAAAGAGCATCAGATGTTTGTATAGCTCTCGAATCAACAGAAGATATCATGCATTCACAAGTACAAACAAAAGACATTGTTCACGAAGATTCAGGACATGATTTTGCGGACTGTGAAGAATTCAAAGAGACAGAGGACGAAGACAACACGGAGGATGAGAATTCTGATAATGAAAATAACTAAGTCGTAGAAAACTCGCAAACTGCGACACATCTGCGATGTCATGTGCTTGGACGTTGCAGATGTGTCGCAGTTTGCGAGTTTAAGGACGTCGCAGATGACTCGCAAAGGCTGAAACCAACAATGTTATATTACTGTTTTCAATCACGTTGATAACATTGTCGGTTTTGTTGAAACTTAAACTTACGGCATGCAAATGATGAATGATTAACGATGTATTCTCGGACTCTACATATTGAACTTTGATACGTTGTTAAGGAACTCGTTAATGTTTTTAGGGTAAGGTTGAGGTTTTACGGTTTAACACTGTCGGTTTCAGCCTTTGCGAGGCATCTGCTACGTCAAGCCTTAAGGTTTGTCGCAATGACATCGCAAGGGGTACGAAAACCTGAATTTTGCATCGCATAGACGTTGCAAATTGCGACGTCGTGACGACGAACCTAGAGATTGTATGTCGCATATACGTTGCATAGGCGTCGCAGGGCTCGGGTATAAATCAAACCACGAGATTTTATGAAAGAGATTTTAGGGAACCGCACGCAAATTTTACGCAAGTTCCGAACCACGTTGTCGATAGGTGGTTCAAAACATTTGCAGTACATTTTTTTATCCGTTTATTTTTTTTTTCAATTTTTTTAACATAAATTTAAGACTCAAAAAAAATTTCGTTGTAGCAACATTACCACTGGAGTCTCTCGATTATGGGTGAAGTCCGTAGAAAATTTGAGGAGGTCTTGAAGACTCGCATGTGCGACTAGGAGGACACACATCGACAATGCTATGCCATGCTGGTTTAACACCAAGGTCTGAGAGGGTCTTGCCCGCTATTGGCAAGACCCTAAGTCCGAGAACAAGAGCGCAAGTGCGTGGGCGGCAAGGTTGGCCGATCCTATGGCGACGGTCCGCATAAGCATTGCTCGGGCCAAACCTCGTTCTAGGCCCGAGCCCGCAAGAAAGTAAGCAAGAAATTATGGCAATACATTTACACAACAATTTATAAAATTATTCATTAATATATATATACTTCTTCAATACTTTCAGCAAGAAGAAACGAGAGATCCTCACCTTGATCTGGTAGAGACGTTCTACCAAACTAAACGGAACAAGGCGGGTGTCTTTGTCGACAAAAAGGCCGAGATGATCTACAACGAGGTCACTGCGAAGATGCAGCAGTTGACCCAGGATTGCGGTGATGAGAGCACTAGATCTATTGTGCTATTAACCGCACAAAAGAACGAAATTTACGCCGAGGTAAGACTTTTCTTATTAGTTTCGTAATTCTTCCATTTCAATTTGTAACACTAACGTATTATTCAATATTTTTCTTATCAGGTTGCTCCCCGTAAAAAGGGGAGGCTTTTTGGGACTGGATGCTCGCTCGTATCGAGGATTGGTCAATGCTTCTCAACGGAAAGATCACCATCTCAAGCCTCAGCCGATTCTGCTGAAATGGCGGAGATGAAGATGAAACTTGAGGCTCAAGACAATTTGATCTCGTCTCTCTAGCAGAACATATCGTAGTACAATCAGCTCTTCACTTTTTTGGCTTCAAAAGACGAAGACCTTGCTGCTAAGCTAAAGGAGATGCAGCTCGGATCAAGTTCGGCAAACGAGGAAAAAAACCCAGAAATATCCGAAGATTTTTAGTTTTTTTTCTAAATAATTTAAAATATTTTGGAAAATATTTTTATTTAAATATATAATACTTTTATTTTAATTTTAATTATTTTATCATTAAATTAAATATATATTTTTTAAAAAATTATTTTTAAAATTTGGCGCCGCAATAACGTCGCAATAGTGGCCTCGCAACGATGTCGCAATAGTAGCCTCGCAACGAAGTCGCAAAGCATGCTTCACAACATCGTCGCAGACCGTGCCTTGCAATGTTGTCGCAGTGTAGGCCTCGCAACAACGTCGTAGTATCTGTAAGGCTTTCATCTGTCGCAGAATTGCGACGTTTGAATGACATTGCAATTTTTGCGACACGACTGCGACGATTGTAATTTGCGACACACGATTTGCGATGTAAATGGTGATGTCGCAGTGGTGTTGCAAATGGACTATTTTCGACGGCACTGCATTGCCTTTGGCCATCGCAAATGGCCAGTTTTCATGTAGTGTTAAAGTTGGACATAAACAAATACAGTATCAAACACACATAAATTATAAAAAAATATAAGAAAAAATTAAACATGTTTTAAATGCATTTATACATAAATTTACGTAGCACACTTCACATGAAGTTTACATAGAGTAGACTTCATTTGAAGTCTACTTTGAATGAGCTAATTACCTATATTATTTCTAAAATTTACACAAACTTAATAATAATATATAATTATGTTAAACTTGTACATAAGCAAACAAAGTATCAAACACACATAGGAAAATACAAAAAAAATAAAACATGCTTTAAATGCATTTTTACAAAATTAACGTTGGAGACTTCACATGAGGTCTACATGTCAAGTCTGCGGGTATAAAAAATAAACTTCATATGAAGTCTCCTCTGATAGGAGCAGACTGCAGGTGAAGTCTAAATTTTACACGCGTAGACTTCATTAGGTTATTTTTACAATTGATCAAATGTTGACTTTTTGGCGTAGACTTCACGTGAAGTCTATTTTTTTAAAGAGGTTAGATTTTCAATTACCCAAAATACTAAATTTTTCTAGTAGACTTCACCCGATGTCTATTTAGTTTCCGATGAAAATAATAGATGTCATAGACTTTACGTGAAGTCTGCTCTAGAAAACAGAGGTTACTTATGCAATTGACTAAGTTTGACTTTTACTACAGAAGTCTACACGTGACGTCTTCGACAATGTAAACTTCAAGTGAAGTTTTCAATGTAGATGAAGTAGACATCAAATGAAGTCTACTTTATTTTATAAATAATTAAAAAAAAATTCATTAATTTCACAGACATAATGCGAAGTGTCTATTACTTAGTACCTAACGTATACTTCACTTGAAGTCTGCAGAATTTAAGAAGATTTCAGGTGAAGTCTGCGTTTTCATATAGATTTCCAGATTTTTTTGGTCAAATAACCGCTATGTTAGTCAATTTCAAAAATAATCCCTTTAAGAAAAGTTGACTTCACGTGAAGTCTGCGAGTTTTTCGCAGACTTCATTTGAAGTCTACATAAAAGTCAAATTTTTGGTCAATTGCAAATTTGGCTCAGATTTCAGCAGACTTCATGTGAAGTCGTCTTTAGTTTTTTTTTGTATCCAAACAAGAATGCATAGACTTCACATGAAATCTACTCTTCGAATCTAAAAGGTTTGTCAAATGTGCATTTAGAGCTTTTTTGTTGTTGTTAATGGTGGGTGGGAGAAATGAAGAAGATGGTATTTTGGTAAATAAGTGAGATTGTGTGAATATTTTGGTCATTTTATGTCTTACTTTAATTTAAAAAATATATAAAAATAAAAAATAAAAAATAATCGAAAGAGAAAAAAGAAGGTCATTTGATTTTTTTGAGTATCTGTAATCAAACTAAAGGTTTGAAGATTCAAAAAAAAAACAAATTTTATGATAATAAATTTAAGGTGATTTACTAATATAATACATGAAATATATGTAATTACTTACATGGTGCATATTATTTGATAATTGCTGAAATAGTGTCCAAAAATTTAAAATGCAAATTCACCCTTCATTTTTTTGGGAAAAAACGTAATAACAAAAATGTCATTAGTGAAAACTGCCACATCAGTATATCTCGCGTTGCAAAGTTTACCAAACTAAAAAAAAAACTGAAGCGTGGTAGACTTTAAATGATAGGGTAGACTTGTACCATATGCGTAATGGACTAAACAAGACAATTTACTAGACTTTCGAGGCTAGATTTCATGTTGAAATATATACCTTGGTAGACTTAACAAGGATGTGTGGTAGACTTTGTCGTCCTTCATGGTAGACTTAGGTAAAGTTAACAAATCCCGCATGGTAGACTTAAAAGTTTCGGTTTAAAGATGAAATCTCTAAGCTTGGTAGACTGTCGGTTGAAGTGTGATAAACTTTGCAGAGCTTCATGATAGACGTTGGTATAGTTTACAAACTCTGCATGGTGCACTTAAAAGTCCCGGTGTGAGGATAAAATTTCTTAGCTTGGTAGACTATCGTTTGAAGTGTGGTAGACTTTATAGTCCTTCATGGTACACGTTGATATAATTTACAAATCCCGTATGGTAGACTTAAAAGTTTTAGTGTGAGGATGAAATTACTAAGTTTGGTAGACTGTCAGTTGAAGTGTGATAGACTTTGTAGAGCTTCATGGTAGACGTTGGTATAGTTTACAAGCTCTGCATGGTGAACTTAAAAGTCTCGATGTGAGGATGAAATTTTCTAATCTTGGTAGACTATTGTTTAAAGTGTGGTAGACTTTGCTGATCTTCATTGTAGGCGTTGGTATAGCTTACAAACTATGCATGGTGGACTTAAAAGTCCCGGTGTGAAGATAAAATTTTTTAGCTTGGTAGACTGTCGTTTGAAGTGTGGTAGACTTGATAGTCCTTCATGGTACACGTTTGTATAGTTTACTAACACTGCATGGTTGACTTAAAGTCTCGATGTGAGTATGAAATTTTCTAAGCTTGGTAGACTGTCGTTTGAAGTCTGGTAGACTTTTTTAGACCTTCATAGTAGACATTGGTATAGTTTACAACCCTGCATAGTGGATTTAAAAGTCTTGGTTTGAGGATGAAATTTCTAAGCTTTGTACATTGTCATTTAAAGTGTGGTAGACTTTGCAGATGTTCATGGTAGATGTTCGTATAGTTTACAAACCCTACATGGTGGAGTTAAAAGTCCCGGTGTGAGGATGAAATTTCTAAGCTTGGTAGACTGTCGTTAGAGGTCTAACATTTTGATGTGAAGCACATCAATAATAGCAAATTTTTTTTACTAAAAGTAAAATTACCAGTTTACACATTTATTATCTATTTCATTATCTGATCATTCAAAAGATTTAATTGGGTCAAATTTTTGATAACCAATCAAATCTAATATAAAAAATTTGATATTAAATTATACTAAAAATTATCCAAATATATGAAATAAATTTAGATTTTATGCATATATGATTTGAAATTTTAGGTATGAACATATATATAGCTCAAAACATAAGAATTAGGTATATACATAACTTTTCTATACATAATAAGGTTGCTACTTGGTTGAATTTTTTTTTCTCCAATTAAATTGATAAAAACTGATTTAAAGCTCAAATTTTTTTTACAACTCTAAATAATATCACATTCGGATTACATGATTTTTTATAGCGGAAGACTTGAAGTCCAGTGGAAAGAAAACATTATTTTTTTTTTGTCAACGGCAGGTAATATGATGGGTCACAACTGGCCGGCCCATTAGCCAAATTCCTGCATAATGCAGGCGGTGGGACTCGATCCCGGGTGCAAGTGCGCCTTGCCATTTTAGTGGACTTACCAATTGCCACTGGATTAAAGGCCACTTGCAAAGAAAACATTACTTAACCACTTGAAAATTTTATAAATGATAGAAGAATTTAATAATTATATCCAAAAAACAAAAAATGATTATTATTATTTACAGAATCTGTAAAGAGCAAAAGAGGGATGAAGTACGTTACGTTTTTCTGTTTTTTGGTCTTCTTCTTTTTCTTCTTAACTTTTGCTGTTTTTCCGTTGAACTTCTTATACTTTCTCTTTAATCTATGACTTTTGTATTTTACTTTCACTCTCGTACGTTACTGTTTACCTGTTTAACAATTCAACTGCTTTTCGTTTATCCAATTAATTACTAGTGTTTTAGTTCCACTCTTAATCTCATTATACAAATTTATGATTTTGTTATTTTGTATTTCAGCTAACATACGAGTCATAGCTTTAGTTCTCTCATCAACTAAAGATTATTTCAATATAAACTTTTTGTTAAGAAATGAACTCTCTACCAAGTTACTCACAATCTGATGGTTAGAATGATTCAATTAATGATTTAGGCACCAAAGTTCGATTCTTCTCCACTATACTAGTAAACTGAGATATAAATTTTTGAATGTAAGCTATGAATCAGGCCTTTTCAATCCAATTATTGAAAAAAATACTCTACTCATAAGTGCTGGTTTAGAGGCTGTGTAAGTGGAGCAATTGTTCGAGGGCCAGAAAAAAAAATTCAAATATTGTAGGGTAAAATTTTTATTAAAAAAAATTAGGAGCCCTTTTCTACAAAGTTTTATTTTTAGAGGGCATTTTCTACGACAAAAATTGTTAGAACAATGTCTACATTTTGATTGAGCCGGCCCGGTACATCAAAATTATAAAAGAGATCAAAATGAAACATAATCATAAATATATACGGAGAGAAAGTTTTAAATATATGAAATTGTTTATTTTATAAAATGGTTAAATATTTATTTCTGTAGTTTTTTTTCATCATAGTTCGATTTCATATAGCTGCTTTAATAAAGTTTTGAGACAAAAATTTTCTAACCAGAATTACTACAATAAATAATTTCTTTTTGGAATAAGGGCAACACATTTCATTTATTGAATATGTTCGACGATTACAAGCAAATGTGGTTTGACAAAACTCAGAGGAGTAACAAGAGAATGATTAAATGCGATGAGAGCAATGTTTTGAAACTCAACCCGGACCCGCGGTTGGACCGGTTAATCTGGTGACTCGCCATACTATTCGGGTCGGGTGTTATGCAAAAAACATTTACTTAAAAATCCGATAAAATTCGGAAAAAACCGCTATTTATCCGTAACCCGGATGAACCGGTTGAACGGATCAACCTAAGATAATAAATATGTTTGATTTTTTAAACTTTTTAGTGCAATGAGAGGATTCAATTTATAATAAGAATTTGAGATTTTTTTTAATGTTTTTCGGCAAAAACCTTCATCTCTTCCTACTCAAAAATTTCTAGTTTATGTAGTTCATCTCGTGTAACTTCTCTTTTTTTCCCTCTAATTTTTTTTTTGTTTTAGTTAACAACATACTGTTGATTAAGCTTAGTTTTATTTGTTTCATTTATCTCAGTTTTTCTCTTTGTTTCTACTAGTGTTCCTCTCTACCTATTATAATGGCTCTAATTAGGTTAATGTTTTTAAAAAAAATCTCTAAATTCATATTTCGTTAATCATTTACCTCATAGTTAGAAAAATACAAATGGTGTATTGTTAAGAAGATACATTGATAATTAAAAATATTATAATAGATATATATATATATATATATAATTACTATATATAAAAATCTTAGTAATTTTTTGATATGCGGTCGATCTACGGTTAACCCGGTGATCCAATGACTCGGAAAGTAGTCCAGTTCATTGTCTAGGTCGGGTTTTAAAACATGGGATGAGAGAGTAGATTGAAGTGTGTAGCAGAAGACATTGTGTTCTTCATCGCAAATAGGCGAGAGTGTAGTTCATCAATATCTCATCTAGCCAAAGAATGCGAAAAACGGATACCTCTTTCGTCAAGCTCTGCATGCTGAGTGAGAGGCATTGTCTCATTCCTTAATGTGTCCTTATATGTGTGCCGAGGTCAATTAGCCCATTGGACATGAAGACACAATCCATTCCCAAAAATAAAAAGGAAATGTTGACAGTGGGATTTGAACCCACGCCCTTTCGGACCAGAACCTTAATCTGGCGCCTTAGACCAACTCGGCCATATCAACTTTGTTGACATATTTTGTAGTCAACTTTTATATATAAGCTGTATATGTATGCTATGTTTAGGAGTCTCAAATTTTGTATTTTATGATTTGTCTTCGTTGACAAGGTTGTATTGTTATAATATTTGTTTGGAACATTGCTATAATCTAAAAAACGAATAAAATAATAGATTGACTGAGATCTGTGTACAAATCAAACAAGATTCACATGTATCTATCATCATCATCACCCAGTGCCTATGCTGGGCACATAAATCTAATGTTACAAGAGATTTTGAGGTATTTGTCTGTATATAACTTCAGTGTATATGTAATACATCTAACAATATATGAAATCAGATCAAGTAAGAACTATGAAGTCATTTTTCCCCTATACAGCTCCAAGAATGTTGGAACTCTTAAGTTGCTTGTGAGATCATATATTCTGCAGAACTGTCTCAAGAAGAACCAAACTACTGATCAAGGTCGTCCGGGGGCAATGTCGGACTCTTGGAGCACATTTCCATCTTATGAAGCTCCTTTAATCGACTCTCCGGTTTACAAAGCCCTAAAAGATATGAGAAAAAAGTGGTTGGCTATATGTTCTTCTGACCACTATTACATGAAACCATATGTTCTGTTTGTTACCTGAGCATTTGGGAATGTCCCAGACTGCTATCGAATTTGGAGAACAATGTGGATCGCATAAAGCACGTGTGTCTTCGTGATGTACATCCATTGCGAGCATCCAAGACCCAGTGGTTACATCTTCATTGTTGAACATCCTTAGACTGGAAGAAAAACGTCAGTAGTGATGAGATTTTTGCATATTAGACTCTGCAAGTGAGTGAGATAAATTCAAAAGTATTTCGCACCTGCCATTCCTTAATGCTGCAAGTGAAGCCACTATCTCGGCTGAAAGAACGTATATCGGTCCATAAGCATGTAAGTAATATTCATTACCAATCAAACTGCCCTGTTTCTCATACCTGCAAAAATAAATATCTGTAACCAAAAATTGATAAACTCCACACAGAATTAGAGTCGCCGATGAAGAGAAAAATATTCAATACCATTTTAGTTTAGGGTCAGTAATAACTGGTCCTTTCTTCATGCAGCCAATGTATGTCTGTGTATGGTGTCTTTCCTTGGCAAGAAGTGTTGCAAGTCGATCTATACAGAAAGTTTAAAAGGAATTTGAATACTATTGTGATGCAGAGGAAAACAACCCGAAATACTCACTCTCAAATACCTGGTCTCAAATAAATGTCATCATCAGCTTTGACATAGTAATCAGCTTCAAAGAGGCTAAAAGCTGCTTTGAAGTAAGCCAACCTACAATGATGAGAAAAGAATCAGTCATTAGTAAAATGCAAAACAAACACAACATAGATAAACACAGATCAGTGCCCAAAATCAGGATTATACGTTTTATATGGAAGTCGTATATATTCTTCTTCAACATCAAGAAGCACAAAATCTCTGTACGTTTCGATCTCCTTCTCAAGCTCAGCCATCTTCTTGGCATCCTTTGTCCGTCCAATGACAAATCTAAAAGCTAATCCAGTCGCTTGTTCCAACCTAAGTTCCAGTCAACAACAACAAAACACCAGATTCAAATCCAAAATAAGCAAATGTAAATTACACAAAGAAAAGTGATAGCAGTTCATTTGCATTGGTTTATTGAAGGAGTTGATAATAAGGTCCCTTACTTAACCTCTAATCCGTAATTTCCAAGTGAACATATAAACTTTTCTAAGTAAATAAAACAACATCAAAAACAACTGCATTTTCTTCATAAACTAAGCAGGTAAAGTCCATAAATCCAACACAAGAAACCCATGAATACCACACCTAATCACTAAAGTAAATGTATGACATCAAAAGGTTAAGACTTTAAAGGTGAAATAATGTCATCATGGCATAGTAACGGTACAACATCTAAAAGGTAAAGACTTTCAATGTAACAAAATCATGTTAGGAACAAGATCAAGATATAGAAGAGTTTCTCCAACAATTTTGGAAACTTAAATCATAGAAATCGATGAATCTCACAACTGAAACTAATCAGAATTTCAGATTCCACTTTATGATTTGAAGCAATGTATCATTCTAGTAAACAAGATAAAGAGAGTTTAATGGATACCTTAGAAGAGCATCAGGATCAGAAGGGAACCAAGTACTTCTCAAAGCTGCACGACGATCACCAGAATCGAATCCAGTTTGGATCCCAACAAACCCTAAAAGCTTTCGTCTTTCAACCAATACACCACCATTACCATTACCTCCTCCAAGTTTTCTAGAAGTTGAAACAACCCTCGAAGTGTCTTTAGATCCACCACATCGGTAAATAGAAGTAGGACTTAATCTTGCTCCGGTGGAGGAGATTGCGAAAACAGTTCCGGCGATTCCAATAAAAACAGAGACGAGAGAGAATAATAAGATTGCTACATGAATACGAGACAAAGGAGAAGAAGAAGAGCTGGGTTTATGGCTCTTTGAAGTTGATTTACTGTAATAGGAAGGAGACGCCGAGGCGGAGGAGGAAGAAGATGCGGTGGAGAAGCGGTGGGAGAAGAGTGGCATTATCGTAATTTTGACTCTTGTTTAAGGGTAAGTTCGGGTTTTGAGATTATTGGGCAATGGATTTTGAAGGTTTTTAGATCTGTCGATTTGCTTTAGTGACGATGAGTGAAGAGTCTGGTTTCTGATTGCGAATCTTAAATTATTTTCCCACTTTTTATGTTTTTCTGTAAATTCTTTCTTACACGAAATCTTTTAGTTATGTAATAATTTCCTTTTTTTATAGTTATTGTCATAAGTCAAACAGTGCAAACAATGACTGCCTTCACATGACAATTTATGAGTTTTATTTGCCCAAAAATACTATATAGAAGTACTAAAAATTTAAATGTTACACAAATTAATTTACATCTGAAAATTCTAAAACTACATAAGCAATAATGTATACAAGAATCCTGAGTTTAATAAGTCTCACTTACTGCGACCAACGCTTTGCCAAACACACTTTTTTTTGTCATTCTATTTACTTTATAATGAAATCTCCATATTTAAGAATAGAGGAGTAAAAATCAAGAATATAGGAATTAACATATTCTTTAGAAAAATTACAACTTAGGTTTGTGTATATACATTTATTGTGTAAATATATTTCCTAACCACATAATACTAATCTTAATAATAATATTGACAAATATTTAGAGTTAATATGTTTCTTTTGTAAGCATGAGAAATAATAAATAAAAATATTATTTCATAGTGTAAACCAGGGTACCTGAAATATTTGGGATTTCATAAAAAAAATGCTTCAATATTTACATTATGATAACTAGGTGAAGACCCGCGCTACACGCGAGAATGTGCTGCGTAAAACCTTTAGAAAGTATTGTATAACCGACACAATAAAAAATACCAAAAAAATTTATGACAAAAAAAATTCTATTAAAATAGAGCGTATATCTAAATAACATGATGTATTTGGCCACATGAAATTACATGTATTTGAAAATGATATCTGTTGAAAATATCACATCACATGATAAAAACTACATTGTTTATTAAAACAGAATTGAAATGAAAACAAAAAAACAATTTTAGGAATCAGAACAAATATTTTTGAAAAACAATAAGCTAGCATACAATAATCATTTATGATAAAGGATAAGATTTTTTTATGCTTCTTATACCAACTCCACCTTTATTTCTTCTTCAAATTTTAGAGAGAAGAACTCACGAAAATGTCAAATTTCCACAGAGAACGACATGGACGAAGCTATACAGCACAGTTCGGTTATGTCGCTGAAGAAACTTTTGATACCTATTCATCACCCAGTCAGCGAAAATGAAGTGATGGTAAACAAAAGACATTTTTTCTGATTGAAAGTGACGTCGTTGTTCCATAAAAAATTTATATTGATTCGTAATATTTTGTCACAATAATAACACATATTTCATTACAATATAAAGATATTGTTACGAAGTTGTAACGATTTGTAAATGGTTACAATTGTCATAATTTCGTAACAATATTTTCATATTGTGACGAAATATGTGTTATTGTTACGTAATATTACGTATCAATACAAAAAAAAATTGTAGTGATAAGGGCATCTCCAATAGTGCTCTAAATCTCACTCGAAACATTATATTTAGAGAAAAAATGTCTCCAATAGTGCTCTATTTTTTAGAGTAGAACTTTTTTTTACAAAATATTCATTTAATTTTTAGTGTATTATTATTTTATACCGAAACAAAATTATATGATCAAAATATAGATAGTACAAATTTTTAAATAATTCTGTTTATATGATGTAATGAAATTAAATAAATTTTGATTTTACTAAATTTTTTGTTGACTATTTAATATTAATGGGTAAAATATGTTGATTTGTTAATTAAAGGGATATCTTAGAAATTAATAATAAATTAGAAAAACAAAATATAATTAAAATATTCATTTATAGTGAAAAATAGAGTAAACTATTAGAGCAAACCCTTCTCTATTTTTAAATAATTCTATTTTTAGAGAACACTATTTTTAGAGAAAAAATAGAGTAAACCATTGGAGATGGTCTAATAGTTTGTATACTGTATAAGGCTCAAACTTGTCTGTTTGTATGTCCACAACAAGTTCCAGAAGATTTTGTGAGATTTGGCTCATGCCTAAACGACCTCATAACTTTGGAAACACCATCAGGATACACGGCTTCAATACGACTGAAATGAGAAGATGATGAGGTCTGATTTGAAGATGGGTGTAGCAAATTTGCAAGATTTCATTCAATAACCACGGGTTACTTACTCATGTTCGAATGCAAAGGAAGTGTTTATGTTATAATTTGTGGTCATGACGGCGGGAAGATTGACTACCCAGAACAAACTCCTGAAGGTAAAATGTATTAAAAGAATCTATATTGTAATTATTGCGTACTATATACTGAATAAAAATGCAGATTTTTCTTTTGTTGTATAGGTAAAGGACATGGAACAAAGAAGATAAATAACCTCACTGAAGATTAATAAAAGGGTCAGTTTTCACTTTTTTTAATCATCCTGGGTAGCTTTGTTTCTAACTTACCCAAGACGATTAATCTCTATGGCCCGTGTAAAGGTACCAAGAGCCACATAACCCTTCTGGCACAATTTCCGGCGAAAACGGAGACTGGGATACCAAAGTACGCTTCCCCTCTGGAAAATCATATTTCTGACCAAACTTATCCAGTAACTCACGAGTGAATATAGACGGCGGATGCAGACCAAAATGCTCAGACCTAAATTCTGTGTCGGAGTACAAAACAACATTACTTGAATCTCGGTCTAATGTTCCAACAATAGCATCGCCAGAATTACTTTGCCCTAGGGGATGAGCTTCTTCCAACAATGTAGCCTCTTTGCATGAGTCACGCAAGCGGAGACCATATGACGCACTATTGTCTCCACAATCACAAAACTTTGACAACATTTCTATAGACAATCTAAACAACGGCGAACAAATCAAAAGGGAAGAGAACAGAAAATATACCTTGTCAAACGGCTGGATAATAAAATGAAAGAAAAATATAGTAAAAAATTTAATAGTAAGGATAACCAAGGGCAATTCTTAATTTCTCGAATAAAGATATTGCAAAACATCACTTCAAAACTGTGTAAAAAAAATAACATTCGGCCACTAAGACGTACAAGCCACGCTCATTACACGAACGATGAACAAACGACCTATATATAAAGTAGAATTAGCAATTGATGTGGCACATCCACAAAACGGCCCAATCAATAACGCTAAATATCATTACTGGTCCAACAAATTTTAATAGATTATAACAATCTATCTAATATGTTTAGGGACTCGCAACATTGCAATCGAGTCATGTATGCGTCCAAAAATTTATTGTGGACTACCGGTACTCACAAAATATCTACTAAGCCCAAGAAAGTAATCAACAACATATCACTTAATCCATATAATAATCTGTGCAAATTAGATACGTGTCCTGCCCAAACTCATTATTTTTAATCAAATAGCAATCTGAATATTAAATAATATGACCGAAAAATATCTAATTCCGCATATGCAATATATATTATCACCGCTAAAACAAACATATCAAAGACATTCCATACGTCAATTTTAAAGAGCATTATATGTCAGAACATCAACACGGTATTCGTACTAATAAAACAAAATATAGATTTTATTTAATATTAATGGTTTACAAAACTTATTGATATTATTAAATGCAATCTAACAAACATTCAATCTCATAGTCCCATAAACATATCTGACAAGCAAGAGCTGAATTTATGTGTCATTATCCATACCAAAGCGATTCCACATATTGTTCTCATTCAAAAATTTAATAATCTGTCCATAACACCCATATTTATTCTTAACATACGATCTCTTGAGGTATGCTAGTACCACCACCGTACGCGTCTTAAAATATCTGTCGGTTCATGACTGAATTCTTTCAAAGTCACATATCCTTTCTGACATCAATGGTTTTATCAACGAAACATAATTTCAAAACCTTGTTTTTAGTTTCACCTCCAAGACATAAGAGAAAGATACCGTAGAGATACTTGGCATCTATAATTTTTTTTTGAGAAGCTCCTTGCAATAATGCTAGCCCCTCATCTCTACGGTTATAAAAAAAACATGTTATTCCCACCCGATACATAGCTTGAGCGTTCCCAAATATGTGTAGCTTGTTATACATCTTGTACAGTTTTTTAGGATTACTCTTCGGATAAAAAGGATAAGATTTCAGAGAAAGTAGATTCGGGAGCGCGGGCGATCACATATCACGAAACCTCTTGCAAACCGATCTTATATTATGAACCTTTGACAAAAATGATGTAGTACATATTAGAAAATAATGATTAGAACATCATCGGACAAACTGAAGATAGACGTTGAAATGCTGGTTATTTTAATTAGAACAACAGAAACAAACAGTATACCAGGAAATAGAATAGAAATTGTTAAACCTTTATATCAGAAGCCTGGAAATCGATCATATGCAGTCATTTGTTACAAATAAAATGAAACTATCATTGATTTTTTGTTTAATTACGCAAAAAAATAATATAACGTTTTTAGAAAAAACAGTGATATTAAAGCGTAGTTTGAGGTAAACAAAATAAAACCCAATACTGCAGGACTACATCCAATCTAAGCTGTTTCCAAACGTTGTAAACATTTCATTAACATAAAACTAAAATAGAGTTGTAAAATATTTAATTTCATCCTTCATACAACTTGTAGCAACAAAAAGCTAGCAGAGTTCAAGAACCCTAATTGAAAACCAATAATCTACAAAAGTAACATACATTTTCTGCACTACACATCCCGTACACACAATCTGGAACATCTACTATTGGATAGTAATATGATCCCTCATAGTACCCTGCTAATGGAGGCCCCATATCTTCAATTTGGGCCATAGCTGATTCCCCTATGACTGCGAGTGCCTCAATCAAGATGCCTTGAAGATGCAACAATGACAATGCATTCCTCCCTATTGCGTGATCGCCTCCACATATGAAAAATATAGAAAATACAAAAAATGTGTTTGGTATATACTCTTTAGCACCTTCCATGAACCTTAAACTTTCCTTAGATGGACTCAGTTTGACTGCTCTTCGCAGGCCCTCTAGATATTGCGCAGTTAGGTTCCATGCATAACACATTTTAAAAAGAAGGGTTTGTATATTGAATCTTCGTTCGTTAAGGATGGTTATTCCATGAATTCTTTCAAATTGATGTTCTTCAATACATCTCTAGCAAGAACAGCGTCTCTTCCCTCTCGTCCACTTCGGAGTAACGCCCCAAGGCTTCTGAAGCCCTCTCTACCCAGAATGTGCACTATCGCACGCAATAGATCCACTGGAATCGAATGCATTATGGGATATCTCTGTTCTTCGTAAAACATTCTCTACAAATTAAGTTGATTTAGGATATCCAACACAACTCTTCAGAGTTTGTACAATTTTATATCCAAACAATTTACCAATTAAGGGTTTTTTTGGGAACGTCTTTTGATTGCAAAACTGGCCATACGTTAATAAGTATTATTGTTTGTGCATTAATATGATTACAATTTACCGCTTGGAACCCTGTCAAACATCATAATAATTACTACTCCCAACCGCCACATCCACCTCTATTTTTTTACACGTAACAGTACATATGGTACACGAAAAAAGATCACTACTACAGCCCTACTCATGATCTTAGGTTTTATTATTATTATCTTTACAACCATTTCTTTACGGGGTAATCACCGTTTAGGACTTTCCAAAGTATTTAGAAAAGTATCATCAAATTCTATTACTAACAATTTCTTACATATAAAAAGCTATATCGGGAAGCCAATTAGTAATGAAAAAGGTGTTACTTGATAAGACACGAGGTATATACTAATTACACTGTGTCAGATGGTATTGTAGATTCATTGTATCTAAATGACAAATAGTAATTAGATGCCTTTTCTAGAGATAAAAAATCTAAATTTTCTGAGCGAGATCCTGTGGGAGAAAAATGATTACAATTTCTTCTAACAGTCAATGAAACCATGATCCAATTTTCAGTAGAAGACGTGCATATGTAATATCGTGATATGAATCCATACATGTCTAAGATAAAAAAAAAAAAGAATCAGTCAATACAGGACAAGGTTGAAGACGTATATTATATTATCTCAGACATTAATAAATTATACTAAACCAAACAATGTCAAAAATATATATCCTTGTACGCAAAAACATTGTATTCAGAAAAGAATACGAGGTAACAAAAATCCGGAAAGAATTTGTTAAAATTTTGAGCTTTATATGAGCGCAGTTTGTGTTCTGTATAAGGTTCAAACGGAAGATGAAAAGAAGAGAAGGTCAACAGATACACTTGACACCGCCACGGTCGATTAACCACAACCATACCACATATGCGTTCACCTTCTCATACTCCATCTTCTGTTTGAAACATATAAAGAGCATAACCTACACTCAAACAAAACTCAATGAGAGCACAATGTCACGACTCGTCATTTAAATAGCATCGAAACATTAAATGTATATGGCACTTTAATGGTAAACGAACGAAATTAATATAAAATGCCATAATTTGAGACCCATTGGAATGAAAACTCACAAGCCTATATCGAAACTACCTTATAAAAAGTTCAACACGCGCTATATGACGTTTGTTATTTCCAACTACCAATTAAAACAATAGTTTATGCTAAGAAATAAAATGAAATATGTATTTGGGTACTTTGTTTTTCCTAGCAACATTGGGCCCATTACTATTTGGGTACTTAAACAGCAATATATATCTCATAATATAATATCTTAATTGGCTGAAATATTAATTATTCCTATATTACATCAGTGAATCTTAACATTTATATATACACTTAATCTATACAAACTACAAAACCGTCCAAGAAAACGTATAACACTACCAATTTCACAATTATACACTCCATGGAAGTTTCAATCTCAACATTAAAGCTCATTTATCTTTATACAACACATGTTATATGAAATATATAATTCTTTAATGATATAGCGTACGTTCTGATACGGAGACGTCGTACTTCATACTTCATATACTTGTTTTTTAATTACAAGGTAATCATACTACTGCACTCCTACAATTTGGACAGCATAAATTGCATCGCAACCATCCAAAATACATAGAAAATGATGGTTGCAAGTGAGGATATTGATATTTGTCTGGCCGCTGATAGTGGACAAACAAATTGTGCACACACTGTCATCTTCATCCAAGACCCGGCAGTGAGAGTGTTCAAGATCTCAAATTACTACTTCGGCATCCAACCTTATCAAAGAATTTTCGTTGAAATCCTCAATATGAAGAAGCACATCGGTAGGCAAGGTGACATGCCCATGTCCTGCCAACAGATACATAGTAATGAAGTCAATTGTATGGAAAATCACTTCATCCACAACGGCTTGCTCGATTTCATGCCATGTTAGGAAGAGTTGAGCAACTATATGAAATTGTTTTCATGGCTATTTGAATATCACGTAACTCGAAAGAGATAGTAAAGGAGATATTGAATTGTTGTTGCATCGGCATGTTGATCGTCAAGCATAATCTGTTACTATGGCTATCAGACACTCGAAAACGCAGTGAAAAATCGAAGAAATTCATAAACAAAAATCTCCTTTTTCTACGATCTGTATGAATAGATTAGTAAAATTTTAGCTGAATCTACATATTATATATCAATGACTCAACTTATACATAAGTTAAACTAAAAGAGGAAAACGCACAGTCACGTAAGGTAATAAATACGACATCTAAATATAACGCCTTATTTATCGTAAATGACTGATTGTACATTCAATAACCTAACTAAAGAGTATATTCTATCTAGTCCATTATGGGTACATTGAATATTATGTAATTACATTGATAACGGAGAACATAAACGATCAATTGTGTTTATATATACCGAATATAATTAGAAAATATATATATTTTCAGCCAAAGACTATAGTAGCTCAAAGTACACAATAATAGAAATATAAGCTTTTAAACTCTTAAACAAAATATCACACATGTATGAAAAGATGCCTATGGGAATTATTATTTCAAGTTAAAGTATTTTATAACAACCGAGTTCGTACAGCAAATATAACACTTATACGAAGAACAAAAGGAATACAAAGTATTGGTTATACGGTGACATTTGTTAATTACATCAAATGTTTCTAAAAATCACCCAATGCCTCCTAAACGTCAGATCCAACTAATATGACTTCAAAACATGCATTTCATTATCTTTAGAAATAAAGTAAGATATTATTATCATATTTAATGAAACATACTTATATGTGAAAGTTACATTGTATGAGAATATGTTGAACAGAACATAGTTGCTAAACCAAAATATAAATAATCTGTAAAGAACATTGTGCAGTATAAAAAAACAACACTAAGCCCTTCGCAACCAATAAGGTATCACGACAACCACGGACCTGAATCACCTATGAACTTGCAAACAATAGTGTATTTTACAAACACTGAAAATAAAAATAATATCGTAGAAAATATCTTTGCATCCACATACCTCGTAAGTCATGTATACCGTTGTAAATCTCTTTGTAAACAATATTGCTTACAGTTGGTTGGTTAGGGCTCCAGGTCTTCATGTTCATTATTTTTAAACCCGCCGCAGAAGTGACACGCGAGAGCGCAACTTATAGTTGGCCATGACTAAAAACCGGGCTTGATAGATAAAGAGCTACCTTTTTAAGACTGACCCTGACTCTTGTTAATTGTCATAGCATAACACAATCGAACAGGAAACTGCCTTCTCCTTAGCGTTAATGGATAAATGGAATCAGTCGGTGACAAGAAAATCCTAGGAATAACTACTCTACTTCCAACATGACTACCCGTAAATATTTCAGCTTCGAGAACGCGGTCACAAGAACGTGTCACAATCATTCTCGTATCATTACAAAAACCTTCCTTTTGATTGAGGTTCCTTAAAGCATTATTGGTGAACCTACTTTTAAGGTTAATTTATGGTTAGGAACACCTTGAAATTTGAGAGAATTCAAATATTTCGTGGGGTACAATCCATTTTCATCTTCAACGTTGGTATCACCAACCAAAACAGAGTCCAAACTGAAATACTCTTTCATCTCACTAGGCATAAGGTCCAAAATGAAACTATTGACCTCGTCAACATCTTCATTTTTAGGGGTTAGTATAGCTCTCTCGATCAAATAGCTCGGATCCCGAAAACACCCTTGAATGTCCAGGTAAAACGAGGCCACCATATCAAGGATTGGATTATCATATCAAGGATTGGATTACCATATCAAAAAATATCTCATGACTACTTGAGCAAGCATCACCGTCAGTCATAACATGATCTGCCACTCCATCACCAACTTCCAATAACCACTAGGCAAAACGAATCTGATCAGAATTCACTGGCATTTTCTGCTTCGACTCAAAAACATGACACGAACGCCATAAGTACGATCTGTTTATCGAGGCACAAACACTATCATGCCTACTACCTCACGGAATAACAGGTAAAACCTATCTGAAAAAACCACCTAATAAAACCGTAAAACCGTTTTCCCCCCCCCCCCCCGAAAGGCTTATTACATGCGGTTCCGTCTAAGGCAAATAGTATGTCTCTCAATGTATGATCCAAAACCTTGAACACATGGCGATGAGTCATCGACGCTTCATCCCAAATAATCAGATCAGTTTGTTTGATCAATTCTATGAGGAGAGTTCCTTGCTTAATATATTACATACAGAGTCATCGATTGCATCCAATGGTATCTTAAAACGCGAATGTGTTGTTCTCCCACCAAGCAAAAGCAATGATGTTATACCAGAAGAGGCTACATGCAAAACTACTCTTCTCTCTGACCACAATCTAGAAATGATAGTTTTGTACAAAAATGTTTTACATGTACCTCCAGGACCATAAACGAAACACAGTTTCTCCTCTCAATGCGTAATAGAATGCATGACGACATCATAAATAGTCTTTTATTCACTGTTTAAACTCTGAAAAAGACGGTCGTGGTCATCAGTTTCTTTGAAAACATTGAAACAGAGTTCCTCTTGAATCACCAAATTCGTCATCATTTTCAAATGCTCTTTATCAAGCTGGGGCATGTCAGAGAAGTCCCTAAGGGACTTATCATTCTCATGAAAAAGGTTTTCAATTTCCACGAGCGTGTATTGTTGGAGTTCTTCTTCCGGAACTTGGTATTGAGGAAACTCAAATGTTTTCCATAGTTTAAAAGTAATATCCTCAGTCAAGTCGCGCCAGCAAAGTTTCCAAATGTCAGAAGGATAACTAACCTCGCAGAAGAGTAACAACATTACAAAGAGATCACGTAGCTGACTTCTTGATGCCCATTAGGCAGCTTCCGACATGACTTCACGCCATTCCATATCAGATTCCAGTAGACCCATAGCATTAAACGTCTCATGTCGGACATTCATAACAGTAAGTATATCGTCGTAACATGTTGGCCCCTTGACGTAATTCAGTATCATACTAAGATAGTAAATATCACTAGAACGAGGATGAATATTATAAATTATACCTATAGCAAACCCTTGTTTACGCCTCGTCCACTCTTTCTCATAATGACGCCAAACATAAAACTTAGGGAACTCCATATACGTTAATCCGCGTGATTCTTTGTGTGTCTTATTCCACTCCATCCACTGACTGAACATCGCCTTCTCAATTAAGGGACGCTCCATCACCGTTTCAATATTTTCTGATTCGTTGAATGTCACATTTTGATACCCTTTTAGATGCAAGCTTAATCTTTGGACAGTTGGTTTTCTAAAATGTATGTCGAAACCAAATATTCTCCACATAGCTTCACAAGCAGACAAACTCAATTTTCCATACAAGGGGATGAAGGTCTATCACAACCAGAGGGACCATGCATCATGTGGTGCTCTACGAGAGAATAACCTTCTAGATCTCTCTCCTTGTCATATACCTCAGCACATATGATTCGTTCAATATCCGATACAAACAAGTTCTTCCAATCTTTACCAAACCATAACAGAATTTGGGCATGTGGTAGACCCTGTTTCTAGAATTTAATTGTGTACACCATTACAAAAACACAAATATAATTTCATACTACACATATAACAAAATAATAAACTATATTTAGGGTTATTAATCAGTTTCTAGCTTATGCTTGCGGAGGACTGAGTCACCATTCTCGATATCATGTAACAGGTTTGCAACCTTCAACTTGAAAGCTCGAGATATAACGTCTGGGCTTTCATGCACGCTTAAATTCCCAGACAATTGAAGATGCTCTATAATATCCTCCTAATTAAGATTACAAGTCATGGTCATAAAAACATCTGGATTTCCAAAACACCTACAAATTGCTATAGCATCATGATAATTTTTTGTCATATAACGCGGACCGCCTATAAAGGAATAAGGAAGAATAACACGTTTTCCAAGCATTCTTAGGATCCGAATCACCTCGGTCCACAACATCTTTAATATTGTTGTAAATATCAGCACGTAGTTTCCGTTGATTGTTCCTTATATAACTGAGATGTTCATGTTCTATTGATGTATAAGCACCAACAACATACTGGTGAAAAAGGTGACCACGAAGAATAAGATGCATGCTTTTCGTAGGACGAGTTTGAATCTGATATGTGTAAAACTCCCACATACTTACGAACGACCGTTTAATGAACTTTCCATCGACATCCAGATACTATGTAATTAACTTCGTGTTATCATCTTTCTTTGTACATTCCCCTCTCCAGACAATTGCTTGACATTTTGGACACCGAAGAAGCTCGAAGTCATTAAACTCTAACGACAAGGAATTATAGTATCGATATTAGTATATGTACAACAACAAAAATAGACAGATATATTCCAGTCATTACTAAACCTTTTCTATCAAATTATATGGAAATGACCAATATCACTTACTCTTTTTAACTTTCCTCGGTGCCTTCTTCTTAATTGATTTATCAGAGCCATGAGGATTACTTGATGTTCATGTGTATAAAATATAAATAAACCAGGTACACCTCATAAAAAAAAGACTGGGAATTGAATCATATAGTTATATTCGCTACCTTTGTGACAAAAAGAAAAAAAATTAGTCATATCTGTTACCTATAATCTCTTTAGTGCCGGAATCTGACAGGCGCATCTTCTTGGAAGGCCTTGAAGTCGACATCATGAACCCGCGAAATAACCAAAGTTGAAAGCTTCCTGATCTGAATGAGCTATACGACTCGTAACCATGAACAAATAACTCAATAACTGATAGTGTGATTTCACGAATTCATTCTGATATTGTACGTTTAAAACAATACTCGGAATTATGTAAGAGTTACGGAAGAGGAAACATGCCATAATTAAATCAGAGATTGAGGAATAAATTATTAAAAATTCTAAACGTACACAACCATCATGTGAATTATAGCAAACGCAATGTTCAAAGAACAGTCGTGCTTTTCATAAAACAATTATAGCATTTATTACAAATTAAAAATAAATATATGTTTCATTAATTTAAATTTGGGAAACGCACATGCATTATCAGATAAATTATGATTACACATGAAATATAGGTTAGTCAAAAGTACAATATGTTCAATACATCTTCTAAATTCAGGATTAGAACAATCATCAGCAACCAGAAATATAATAATGTAATACGGTATAGAAAATGAAAACGATCATATTTTGGACAAAGCATTAGCCATCTATCTTTTGAGTTTATCATACAACGAAACAGACACGTAAACAACTTAAGATATACATAAAGGGCATATGATCGTAATTTTATCATATTTTAATTACAACGAACGTACCGAATAAGATAATTATCGTAGTCATTCAAACGTCTTGTAGTGAAAATACAACTGAAACAGGAATACTCACACTAGTGTATTTACTACGACATATGACACGATTAACAAAAATGTGTAAAATAACTTATCTCCTTGTTAAAAACACAGTCGGTACAAGCCATTTCCATCGTCTCGCATTCATAGTTACGGCCGACAGGAACTGCCTTAACTGCTTCTTTCATTCTTCCAGCACGCACAACTCGTAGACCACGTAGCTTCCAAAGCAAGCGTTTTCGTTAGACCACGACACTTTTAGGATTGTTTAACCAATCAAACTTACTCAGCTGCTGTATCCCTTCCTCATAGTAGTTATTATTAAATAGCATCATACCATAGACATATACAGCCTCCATATGCGAGTCATCAATAACAACTTTCATTCTTTTCATCCCCGAATACGGTACACAGAAGATAAAATACTCCATCAATTCATAGAAAAAGCATGCTTTAATTTTTTTGTATACAACACACTTGGCAACAAGACAAATGTAGGTGCGATATTTCGTTCGTGGAAAACGGATAATCGAGGGAATGTTAAGTTTTCGGAATATTTCAAGATCTTCAGACGCCTCTAGAAGGACGCGAGAACTCAAATAAGCCGAACCAAAGTCGTATCGTGAATTTTCTCCTACCTTTGACAAGATAACGCCTATAAGTTCTTTGGGCAGTTTCTCAAGCATCGACAAATCGGATTTTCCCGACGTCATTGCTCGCGATACTATAACAATAACCTGTTACGGAACACAACGTGAGACGCAGAATGATAAACACAGGAACACAAAACAAATCATGAACATAGGAAAAACAAATATTACCCGGTTGCAGACCTAAACACACTAACGATAAGTGGCCGTATTTCCAAACTGATATGGTGATTATACGCAAACTTATATAGTATGTTAAATTACAAAATATATTACCCCAGTCACGAGACTTTAATTATTTTTTTACAACGTCATGTAACGTCGAAAGAGGAACCGATGAGATTAGTTAATTATTAATTTGCAATTAGAAAACTTCTTTAACAGCTGCAAACATGGAAAATAAGAAGAAGCTTTACAGTTGTTCTAAAATACAGTGTAATAAAGAAAATATTGTTGTAAACAATATAGTGACGAATCACACGGCCGAGTTCATTAGAAAATAAAATTGATTACACTAAATAAATTACCAGCTACAGTAACCATGGCGCGACATCAGATATCTTATCACACATCCCAGAGAAGAACATATCACATTTCCCTTGTATTTGAGCATAGCACGACATGACAGTCTCTTTTTTTTTAGGTTAATAGCATGTTGTAGTCTAGTATTGAATAATATGCGTCCATCAACGCAAATTATTATCAAAGAATTTTGTCTATTGAAAAATGCGAAATCTCATGTATCTCGCCTATTTGTACATACATGTTAGTACTTTTATGCTTTATCAACCGCGTCAAAAAATTCACATTGGACCCGCGAAGCAAGCACCATATATTTTATGTTTAAAAATGTTAGATCTTCAAATCAAGCCCAAACTGCGAGGCCAATATTTTTTTTTTTTTCAAACAATTGGATCGACAAGATCCGATCCATAGCTTAAAGCCCATCCCCTATAATTTATTTTTTAAGCTACCGTAGCAGGTAGGAATCGAACCTCGATGCCAAAGCATTAGCTGGATCATTCTAACCACCAGATTTAGAGCAACTCGGCCGAATCTCAATATCTTAAAACTGGTATTTTTTTCCTTTTTAATCTTTTAAGGTAATAAAAAGGATTATTCGTTCTCAGAAACAGTACGTAAAAAATAACTAACAAAACAACAATTAGGATAAAATATATATAATTATGTAAATTATAAAATGCACATAAGATATACTCGCATATACGAACAGAACAGTGGATAATTTACATAATATGTTTAATAGCTTCATACTACATTAGAGACAAAAACTATTGAATACATCATTGGTTATATTCTTAACAAATCTCACGAACTCTGTCCGAAAAACAAAAAGCAAATTAATTGTAACAAACATCTTGACGATTACATGAATACGGTATACATGTCGGAATATCTTCGAGTGGATAAAATATCATAAATTTGTTCTATAAATGTCTCCCCTATCTAAACCAGTAAATCGGGACGACATGTGTCTGTGCCTAATAACGCTAAAGTTCTCTTACCTTCCTTATAGTGTCCTGAGCATATCGAGAATACACCGACCGTAAACTGTGCGAAGTCAAAGCGTTTTTCCGCACTACGCATAAGGTTCACTCTGTAAGCTAATGGACCGCATTTGACAGCAAGTCTTAAGCCTTCTACGTAACGAGCTGTGATATTCTCTGCATCGAAACATCTCTTGAAGAAATGCCTGTAGATCGTACCTTCATTCGCTGAAGAAGTTGAGTAGACAAATTCCTCGATATCGAGTTCTTTTAAAACTTTGTGGTCGTATACGGCGTCTGTGCCCTATTGACCGGCTAGTAATAAAGGTCCGAGATTTCTGAAACCATATTTGCCTAATTTTACAGCTACTTCTAGTAAGATTTTTTTTGGTAACGATGCTATTTCGAGTATATTTTTTCTGATTTGATATTAACTGTATAAATAGTACATACTCCATGCAAGTCCTCCAAATCCGAATTTTTTTCCATTTATTGCAATTAGTTTAATGCAAACCTAATTGGTTTAGATTACCAATGTTGTAGTACACGGTATATTGTCAAACATCAATCACGTTTTAATGTCATCTCGGTACTTGTTTACTGATTATGGTCGTAACATCATTTTTATCTACAATGTATAATACATGAAATAATTTCGTGTACTCGAATCAATTAGTTAGTTTACTGTCTGCGACTCAAAGAGACACACACACATCTATATATATATATATATATATATTGTTTGGAGAAGTGTGGTCAGAGAAGTTTATAAGCTTAATTTCGTAATGTAAATTAGATATCATATGTTTATCATTTGAAAAGAGCATTTTTAGGATTTTAGAAATAAGCGGACGATCCAAATTATGTATACATTAACTACACACATTGATTATAGAATCTGTAGATAATAAAGTTATAGCTATAAAAAATTTAGCAACGTGTATTACATAACATTTATTACAGCACTAAGTTAAAAGAGTACATTTGTGGCCACTGAACAAAAATTATATTTGTCGTTTAAGTACACAAAACGACTTCTACATCTGACACAAAATCACTATCACAGTCGCCTACTACATTACGCACTTACAGTACGACACATATCGAGGTGTCATATCAAGAGAACCGGATTTAATTACTTGACTCTACTCTTACGATATGTGCACATAAATAATTTAAATATCATGTAAATTATATTTTTTGCTTCGGTACACGAAATGAATTTTGTACATGACACAAAACCACTAATGTAATCGCGTAATATAATTACGTATCTACGTCATAATTATTATTCGTCCAACAATACTTTTAGATGATAACTAATTAGCATACGAAAAATAGCTGAATTTGAAAACTATACCGAATTATTATAATGTAAACTACCAATCAAAATTTCAATGCACAATGTTAAATAAACATTTTTGATAGTAATTTTGCATAAGCAACAAATTCGAAATATTTACTCATCACTATCCAAAAAATTCCAAATGAAATTATAACCGAAATCAAATGGAAATTATAATTGTCGTTCCAGTGCACGAAATGACTTCTTCATCTGACAGCAATTCACGACTACAAACCCTACTACGCCATAATTACTTATCTTCCCAAAAATACTTGTCGGAATTTCTATACATAAATATAATAATCAAACATATAGAACATATAGAACAAAATTCCAATGCATATAGAACCTACATATATCTATTATGTTTTGGCTAAGATGTACTAGAGATTATTTAATGCATTTACTGTTTGCAAAAACCATGAGAATTCTAATGTGGGATATTTAGTTTGTTAGCATATGTTTTCAATGCTATAGTCTCGGTGTTATTAAAAATATATATTGCTATGAATAGTTAATTTGAGTTTACATTTGTCATTATAGCTACCGTAGCAGGTAGGAATCGAACCTCGATGCCAAAGCATTAGCTGGATCATTCTAACCACCAGATTTAGAGCAATTCGGCCGAAGCTCAATATCTTAAAACTGGTATTTTTTTCCTTTTTAATCTTTTAAGGTAATAAAAAGGATTATTCGTTCTCAGAAACAGTACGTAAAAAATAACTAACAAAACAACAATTAGGATAAAATATATATAATTATGTAAATTATAAAATGCACATAAGATATACTCGCATATACGAACAGAACAGTGGATAATTTACATAATATGTTTAATAGCTTCATACTACATTAGAGACAAGCTTGAGTTTGCTATTACACCAAACTTTTCCCACCTTGAATGTGTAACGACAATTGCTAGTGTTTCCCTCTTCCACAATAAAGCCAAATTAAAAAGTCTTCTCAAACAGATCGCTAATTGCAAGAGACATTCTTTCAGATATTCAATCTACCCGTTGCAAGACATAACTATAGCAATGTAAGGTATGATGAATAGAATTTAAAAAATAAAAATAAAAAAATTCGCACTTCAGTTACCTCTCCAGAATGATCGATTAAGAGATCATTTACTCTTTCGACTATAGCTTCAATGGAAAATTTCTCCAATAATGTCCATTATTTGTAAATTCACATTTAACCTAATTAATAGAACATAACATGAACACAATATATAAACAAAGAAAACGTTATATGTAAAGAAAGAAAAAGTATAAATATCGGGAATTTACGATGAAGTCACTGATGGAACGTCTTTTTCGCATGAACGACACCAAAACCACAATATTTCTTAGGATAGTTTTCGTTGAAAACAACATCTGGTAAGCGAAGTTGTATCACTATTGCACATGTTTCAGCTGAAATAACATCATCCTGGCTTCCATGAATGAAGTCCCAGAACATTATACATAACACGACATTTATCAACGTGAAATAATACATCCTTAATAAAAACACACAAAATAAAGTAACCTTCTAACTTATAAATATATATAATAACTCAAATAATGAAAAAGCATAAAACAAAAAAAACAAATACCTCAGTTGATTTAAGTAATTCCACAATAGATTTCCTAGGATATTAAAGCCAAATATCGTCATCTGGAGATTGTTTTTGACTCATAGTGTTTAAGATGACGAGACGAAGACCATCACTGAATACAGTTAAAAAAACATATGGTAGGACAAAAGAAAAAAAATGTGCTTTGAGTTGGGTGTACTTAGAATAATGAATAATGGAGTTAAGCCGACCAAAAAATGAATAATAAAGTTACGTCTTAAAGTCTTTAATTTCAGGCATGGAAGGGTTTATGATAAAAATTGATGTATCAAAGGCATTGCTAACTGTAGTTGTATTTCTAGAAAATGAAAATTCTATTAAAAAAAGATCAAAAATTCAAAAGAAAATTTTATATAGTAATGTAAACATTTCAATGTTTGAAGTTTTTCAAAACTAATTAGGACGTAAATAATGGCCTTTACGGATTCCGCACAGCTTTTGGCAAAGGACTCAGTAATAGTGCCAAAAAAAATATTGCAAACGACAATCACTACCAAAAAGATAGAGGACATTAATCAATATAACTACAAATAGGATTAGAGATGATAATATTAATACCTTGTAAATTTAAATAATAACAAATCAAAAGTTTAAAATCGATCTTCTTACGTCATGAATCTGTTGAACACTAACGATTTGACCAAGAACATTTAAAAAACCCAAAAATATATATATCAATGTTACAATAAATCGTTTCTAAAATTACTTGCATGAGAAAGCAAACAATGAAGTACACATAAATTACCGGCCAAAACATCACAATGATAGTTTCCAGAGATAATATCATTGAATGATATTAAAGAGATGAATTGGTCATCTACATCAAGATCACACGAGACAATCGTAGTCATTTCAAAAATACACAACTTATAGGCAATGTTAGAAACTTTGTACTGACTATCGTCTTTGAAGACCAAGAAATTATGAATTATTTTCCACCTATCGGTAGAGATAGATTTCTCTAACAATCTGGTCGTATACTTCATACAATAAACGACTATTTTCGTACCATGTAACAAAAAAAAATTGCATACATGAGATGGATGTAACATATTAATTGGAAAATAAAACACTTGAAACAAATATAAAACAAACACAAAATTTATTGTCTCTTCGACAAGAATCATCGCAGCGGTGTTACCAGATAGTACACTAGGGTGTTTCCATGAGTGAAGGGTTCTACATTGGACCTTCCATGTAGTTCTTAAAGGTTTTAAGTCTCTGAAAAAGCTGAACTGCTCTCTAGTATTAATGCAAGCTAAAGCCATAGGATTTCTAAGTTGACCTATAAGGATGGAAAGATGGTTATTGTCTTAGCTTTTATAGAAACAAATACGTGAATTATTTAGAAAACTTTTTGGTGCAATACATGAAATGCGTGACAAAAAATACTCTTATAAATTACTTTCGTTACCGAAGAGTCCCCTCTTAACATACCCACGTTGAGTAACTTTTAATAGTAAGTGGCTGCAATTGAAAAAAGTAATTATTACTCACCAGAATAAAACGCTTATCTCAATGTCAAATTAACGGGCCGATACGCTCAATAAATGTCGAAAACGGTTTAACAAATGTCAATGGAATTCACATATATTATTCTGTAAATCTTTGCCTTAAATTTCAGATATTCTTAATTAAGACAACGCATGTCATACGTGATACTCCCGTCAAATTTCTATTAAGGACTGTCTGATAACGTATAGCATTGAAGTGTCCCCGACATAAATTAAATTAATTGCTCGTGCTGTCATTGTATACTTGATTCTATTATATATAACGTAGCAGGGATATCGAAAACAGTGAGATATACGACAGATTTTATGTATAAGCTGCATACGAACACAGATTGTGCTACGTATATGTTTCGAGCAGAGGATGGAAGAATGAGTCTACTCCCACTAACACTGCATTAGACTGCTCTCTATTCTCCCACAAATTATTTATATTTTGGTTTCGTAGCTATGTATTTCCTGCCCAATCATACTCGCTTTATGTAGCTATTATTAACAAGTCCTTTGTACTCGAAATGAAAAATATATCCTGTAGTTATGGAATGAGTTCTCACAAACTCACTTCATCCATTTGCAAACCAAACCTCATCACCGATTCGAATGATCTTCGACAACAATCGTGTATCCGAATGGTGTTCGAAGAGTTATCACGTCATTTAGTCGTGGCCCAAATCTCGCAAAACATTTCGGGACTTGATGTGAACATACGAACCAAGAAGTTTGAGCCTTTTAGTTTATTCGGCGATTAAAACAGAACAACAATCGGTATCTAGCAATTAAAAAATACCATTATTTCATCTTCGCTGAATGGACGATGAATTCGTGCGACGAAGGTCTTCACCTCAGAAACTGGTCTGAGTCGAACGACTTCAACTTTTTTGTTTCTTGTAGAATTCGTCATTTCGAGGACTTATTTTGTGAATGAGTTTTGGAATGAGATGCAAAATAAAGTTATGAAAAATGCTTTCCCTTTTAAGTTAAAAGGACTAAAAGACAATTATGTGTCAGTCTTTCCATTTTGAATTTTTTGCTACAATTTCCAAAACTTTTTTATTATTTACATTTCAAATTAACGAAACAAACAATTCTATTAATTTATTCAGTCATTTTCGGATTGAACTCGAAACTCTAAATTTTGATTGGGCTTGGCTCCGTAAGGCCCATCCAAATTCCAATTCGTTTCTTATAGATTTTAGCACAAGAAGAGACTATCGTAATAAGAACATCATCGACCAAAAGCATGAGCCAATTCATCGTGGATACACTTGTTTACAAAATTTACTTCTTTAAAGAGCATAATAAGCACAAAAAATCGCATATATAAAATCAAACATTGAGTAGATTATTTTTGATGAAAGGAATTAAAATTTATTCAAATTGTAATAAGAAATGAACATAAAACCATAGCAAATTCAATTGATGTGGAAAACAAGTAAAAAAACCTACTAAAATCGACCACCACTATACATCTGTGACCATTATAACTAATAGCCAATAGGTTTATCAGTTCTCCGCTCTGATTGCATGGAGTACGCTTTATATAATCTTTTCATATATAGAACTGGTCAGGAATAATTATTACTTTTAAATATTTATTTTTTATTAAAAATATTATTTATCTATTATAAATCTACAATAACTATGTTTTACCAATCAAACATTTGTTTTAACAAATCAAACCTATAATTCTACGGCAAAAAATATATAGTCCAAATATTTACAGTCAAAATCCTACAACAAAAAATAAAAGCTACAGTCGTAACCAATCATGACCTTTAATTGTTCTCGAATAGCATATTTATTTAAATAGTTACATTATTGTTATAAGTTTTGTGAAACGTATATTAGAATTTAAAAGATGATAGTTTCTTTAAAGTTTATTTGCAGTACAATTTAAGATTTTAAATCATTAATTTTCTTGTAACATCAGCTTAAACACATATAAATAAGACACTACCTAGCTCTAAAATCATCAACTAAAAACTTTGAAATATTTACTATAAATATTCAATATAATTTCTTATCAAAAGTAATCGATTTTCTAAAGAGATAATGAAGACAATTGTGTGTTTTATGACTCTCATAATACTCCTTTCATCATGTAAGTTATATTGTTTTTTTATTAAGTGAACTACATAAAATTCAATAATCTTTTAGTAATATTATTAATCTTATTTTTTGACATAATTTTATAAAATTTTATAGGTGCATCAAACATTGTTACAAATTCATATTTGGAACAGAAGATATATGCTACCAATCCAATAGCAAGTCCACCAATTGATATCCAAATAAAAGAAGACTCTGATGATCGAATTTCATACCCTCAATCAGATATTGGTCGTTGTCATGAGTGTGTGTATAAATGTATGAGAAGAGGACTGATTCTTGGTAATTGTAACCTAAATGCTTGTAATTGTTCTGACGAAAGTATTCACCATTAAATTTCTTCTTTGTGTAACACAAAGGTTCACCATTATATCAAAGAAAATAAATAATAACATAAAATATTATAAATATACTAGAATTCTTTATTTAATTTTAATTCTTCAAAATTTTATATTAGATTCGACGAATTATGTATGTATATCTTATATATTATTAGAGAAGAAGTGATTTTTTAGAAATAATTTTATGTCTCAACACCACATTCAATTTTATCATGGTTGATTACAAAGTTACCTTTAACATTAAAACTTAGTTTAATTTTATATTTAAATAATCTAATATTAGTTTATTTAGTTTATTTTGATATAAATATTATTACATAGACTTTTTAATAAATTATAAAACGTAAAAATTATTTAGGTTTAATCTTATTTTCTATAATGTAGATAATTACATAAATTATATACAAAATTATAATTTTACATTTAGTTAAGAGATATTTTCAAAAATACTTCTAATTAATAACAAAAAGATAAAAATATCCTCAAATATTTATTTTCCCTGAAATTTTGTATAAAAATTCCTGTTTTCGATTTTTTTTACAAAAGATTTTTCCGCTCAAAAATTTTTAGCGAAAATTTTTTCCGCCATTTTTCTCATCACATAATTTTGTTTTAGCATATATAAGTTATCTTATAAAACCTTATAAATAACACATTTATATGTTATCTTATAAAACCTTATAAAACTAATTTATAAGTTATCATATGAAACATAATATATACTATTTTGAATAAAAAAATAGACTCCAATTAGATAATTAAACCCCCAAAAGAATGATCAAACTTAGTAAAAAAAGCTAAATATTATACTCTAACGAAATTCATTGTATGTCTAAACACAAAATAATGATCATACCAACTCTTGAATGAAAAAAACTAAATTCATATTGGATGCTTAAATCCAAGGGAATGTCTTTACGCGCAGATATAGTCCACGACGGCCTCAAGATCCTTGATGAGAAATGTGTAGTTGTTTGTTCTATGGCAGAGTGGAAATGTTATTCTTATAGACAACTGGGCGGTTCGGTTCTTCATTTTGGAAGACCGTTCAACCCTCCCCGACAAGTTCTTGCATTACTCTACCAATAGATTATGTTGTCTTTTACACACAACCTATCAAATCTATGGATTTCAGATTTAGAGACAACAGTACTATATCTATCGCATACAATTATTTGGGTATTATTGTAATTCATTTCTTTATTCATAACATCACTTAATTACACTGCACCAGAGATTACACCAAAGTTGTCCATTAAAGACCACAAGAACCACAATGTAACATTTACCTTATCTTCACTTCAAAGTTTAAAAGGTATACAAATTGAATGTAAATGAAACACATTTACGAATAAAGAACAAAGCTTTTACAAAAATTTAGTAACTGATCTCACCACATAGCTTCATGCAGAAACATGAAGGGTTTAGTTTTCCAAAAATTTTCTCACTAATTTGTTTATAAAGTGTAACAAGAAACTTTATAAAACAGTATAAAATCAAAAAAGAAAAAAACTAAATGAAAGAAAATGTTGAATATTTAGGGGTTTAATAAGAAAATTATCTTTTGTTTAAAAGAAATTAAGTTTAAATTTTACTTTGGTTCAATAAATCAAGAAGGGGTGTTGTTTAATTTTATGAAATTCTTTTCACTGATTTGTTTATAAATTTTTATAAGAAATCTTATAAAACTGTATAAAACCAAACAAAAATATTAAATGAAAGAAAATGTCCAACATTTAGGAGTTTAACAAAAAAATTCTATTTTATTTAAGAGAATTTAAATTTAAATTTCACTTTGGTTCTCTTAACTAAGAAGGGGTAGAGTTTATCTCTATGAAATTCTTCTCACTGATTTGTTTATAAAGCGTTATTAGAAACCTTATAAAACCGTATAAAATCAAACAAAAATAATAAATGAAAAATTATTGAATATTGAAGGGTTTAATACAAAAATTATCTTTAGTTTAAGAAAAATTGTTTTAAATTTCACTTCCATTGAGTATGATTTAATTTTATGAAATTGGTCTCACTATGATTTTTTATAAATATTTATAAGAAACATTGAACAAAAATATTAAATGAAAAAAAATTCTCAACATTCAATGGTTTTCTACGAAAATTATCTTTAGTTTATGAGAAATCATGTTTAACTTTTCCTTGGGTTCCTTCGATTAAGAGGGGATATGGTCTACTTTTATGAAATTGGCTACACTAATTTGTTTATAAAGTTTTATATGATACCTTATAAAATTGTATAAAATCAAACAAAAATACTTAAACAAAGAAAATTCTCAACATTTGGTGGGTTTATACAAAAACTATCTTTAGTTTACGAATAAAGACTCACTCGATGTCTAAATTAGTAAATCAAACTAAATACTATACCCTAAACAGATTCACTCGATGTCTAAACTTAAAAGAATGATTATGACTCAGAAAAAGTTATATATAAGATAAGTTATGAATTCTAATAAATAGTATATTTATTATGTTTAATAAAATACATTATAAATCTCAATAACTCAAACAATGGTTAAAATTAGTAAATCAAGTAAAATAATATCCTTAATAGACTCATTGATGCATAAATTTAAGAGAATAATTGTATCATAAAACTCAAAAATATATATTTATAAGTTTTTTTTATCAACACTAGGCTACAACTGGCAGACCCATTAGCCAAATTCCTATATAATGTAGGCAGTGAGACTCGATCTCTGCGTGTGAGATAATGTCTGCCTTTAGTGGACTCACCACATGCCACTAGACCAATGTCATTTCACATATATTTATAAGCTTTAATAAGATAATTTATAAATCCTAATAAATAGTATATTCATTAAGTTTAATAAGATAATTTATAAATCTTAATAAATATACTTTCTTATTCAACTTAATAAAATTTTGGGATAAAAAATTTGCGGGAATATGATGAGATGAAAAAATTGATGAGAAATTTTTGAAAAAAGTTGAGAGATATTTTTGAAAAGAGTATGGATAAAAGGATATTTTTGATATGAGTGAAAGATTATTATTGGTAATTTCTTTTAAATAAATTAGATTATTATTGAATAACATATAATATCAAATGAATTGTATTCTTTATTAAATGATTCATTATTATCAAATAACATGTGATTAATCAAGATTAATACCTATATTTTTATTATTTAATATCAAACATAATTATATAAATATCAAATGTTTGTATGATAATTACTTTATATTCATATTACTCATATTTTACTTTTTGAATAATTTTTTTGGTTTTATAAAACTTACTGACCCGTCTTTGTTTAAAACTCATATAAACTCATAAAAATATATGCGCACAAAAGTTATATTTTGTTTGCGAAATACCAATTGTATTTTACTCATTTTCATCTAGAATTGTTTTTATAGTATTACTATTTTTATATAAAATAAATCTAATTTTATAATAAAAATATTGCATAATAATTAAATAAACATTATTCGTATAATAGAGTTATCATTTTATTTTTTTCCTAATTTATGAATTTTATAAATATTTTATTCGTAATATGTCCTTATTTACGATTTATAAATGTTCATAAAGTAAACATATATCTCATAAATTAATATTATATATATATATATATAACTAATGCACTAAAATAAATCTAATTTTATAATAAAAATATTGCATAATAATTAAATAAACATTATTCGTATAATAGAGTTATCAGTTTATTTTTTTCCTAATTTATGAATTTTATAAATATTTTATTCGTAATATGTCCTTATTTACGATTTATAAATGTTCATAAGGTAAACATATATCTCATAAATTAATATTATATATATATATATATATATAGCAGATCCAAGGTTATTTTAATATTGTTTTACTGTTGAAATCGAATACATACTATTTCTTGCATGATCATTTTCCTTATTCAAAAACAGCAAATCCCATCACGAGTCGAAACAAAACTCCTGAGTGGGAAACACTCGCTAATGGAAAAATATTTCGTTCAAATCACCCCCCTCAGCAAGGAATAAAACTTGAATTATCGGGTAAACCGATTGAAGCAATTCCTTTTAAAATCCCTCAAGAAGATGATAAGACAAATGTCAAAAATATCATTCTTCAAAATAATTTTTCAAACACCAACCTTGGAACAATAAGTAAACAACTTGATAGAATAGAAAAAACAATATTAAAACAACAAACCCCTCCAAAATGACAAAACTGTATTATTTTACCAAAAGATCTGTTTGGAGTAAAATAGAATAAATCGCCTTGATTCACAACAAAATGCGGTAGCAACTTTAGTCTTAGCCATAACCCTTCATTTCATAGGAGATCCCTCAGTCCTTAGAGATAAAAATGCAGAACTCCTTTCAAATCTTAAATGTAAAAAACTAAGTGATTTTCAATGGTACAAAAACACATTCCTCACTAGGGTTCTACTTCGGCAAGATTCAAACCAACCTTTCTGGAAAGAAAAGTTTCTTGCAGGACTACCAACTCTCTTAGGAGAAAAGGTTAGGACAAAAATTAGAGAATCTAGTGGTATCCAAATAATTGACTACGATGATTACACCTATGGAGAACTAGTTAGTCTAGTTCAACAAGAAGGTCTTAAAATCTGTCAAGATTTAAAACTCCAAAAACATCTCAAATGGGAACTTAGAAAAACAAAAATAGAGTTAGGGTCTTTCTGCAAACAATTTGAAATAGATCCTAATAACAAAAAGTCATGTGTAGGAAATTGCAAACCAACATATTATTCCAAAAAACAAAAATTTACAAAAAGAAATTTAAAAGAATATAGGCCACGAGAAAACTCTTGGAATAAACCTCGAAATAAATTTAGACCAAAAGAATCCCAAAACAAACCTTTTTACAAAAACTTAACATGCTATAAATGCAATAAAAAAGGCCACACTTCAAAATTCTGCCGTCTAAATAAGAAAATCCAAGAACTCGATCTTGGAGAAGAAATCTCAGCCAAAATATCAAATCTCTTCCTAGACTACTCTTCCTCGTCTAGTGATTGCGATTCTGAGTTCTCTCCTGAAGAGGCCTTGCAAGTTGATGAACTAAATGAATCATCATCTAGCTCGGACTCAGACAGTAAGAAAATCCAGGTCCTCTCAAAAGATCAAGAACTCCAATTAGAAATCTTGAATTCAATCTCAGACCCTGAACTTAAACGAAAATTTCTTGAAACAATCATTTCGACCATAAGTAAAAACCAAATAGTAGAAAAACTTCCAAAAACCAAAGAACCATCAACTTCCAACTCTTCGTATAACCTAACCGCTATCCTCAACCAAGGAAGAAAAAATCATTCTAAAACTACTTTACAATCCCTTCAAATTGAGATCAAAAATGTAAAAAATGAACTCAAACATTTGAAAGAAAAGCAAAAAATGGATTCAGAGTATTTTCATTCAATATTAGCCTCTAAAAAACATGATGGTTCTAGTTCAGAAGAACAAGATAACATCTGTCCAGAAAATTTAGAAAATTTAGAAAATGATCTAGTAGAACAAATACAAACCCTAAATACCATGCCCAATGATTTCCTTTTTGTACTAAGGGAAATTACATCCCGAAAATATAAAATAAAAATTACACTTATTTTCTCTGAAGATTACAAACTAGACACAATTGCACTCTTTGATACTGGTGCCGACCTAAATTGCATAAAAACAGGTCTCGTACCAAAATGTTTTCATCACAAAACAAATGAAAAACTCTCTGCAGCAAATAATTCAAAACTTAGCATAACCTCAAAAACAGAAGCTTCAATATTAAAAGAAAATATTCTATTCAAAACTGCTTTTGTTCTCACGGATGATATATACCAAAATATCATTCTTGGAACACCATTTATAAACTTAATAACACCATACAAAGTAAAAGAAGATTCGATTTCTTTCAAAACACAAGATAAAAAATTATCTTTCGAATTTATGGAAACTCCAAAAAAGAGAAGTCTGAACTTAATAAAAGCATGTTCAATACAAGAAAATTCTATAAATTCTCTAATTAAAAGTAAAAAATTTCATTTAGAAAACCTACAAACGGAATTTCTTGTTGAAAAAACAAAAGAGATATTAGAAACTTCAATCACAAAAGAAAAAATTTCGAAGATAAGTAAACTTTTCGAAGAACAATTATGTTCGGATTTACCAACGGCCTTCTGGGATAGAAAACAACACATAGTTGACTTACCCTATGAAGAAAAATTTGATGAAAGAGAAATTCCTACAAAGGCTCGTCCAATACAGATGAACTCTGATCTAGAGAGCCATTGTAAGAAAGAAATTTCAGAACTTTTAAACAAAAAATTAATTTCAAAATCAAGATCTCCATGGTCTTGCACAGCTTTCTATGTGAATAAAAATTCAGAAATAGAAAGAGGAACCCCAAGGCTTGTAATAAATTACAAGCCTCTAAACACAGCATTAAAATGGATTAGATATCCAATACCAAATAAAAAAGACCTCCTTCAAAAACTTCACTCCGCACACATATTTTCAAAATTTGATCTAAAATCAGGATTTTGGCAAATCCAAATATCTGAAAATGATCGATATAAAACTGCATTTACTGTTCCCTTTGGGCAATACCAATGGAATGTGATGCCTTTTGGTTTGAAAAATGCACCTTCCGAATTTCAAAGAATAATGAATGACATATTCTCAGAATATTCAAAATTTTGTATAGTATATATTGATGATATACTCATCTTTTCAAACTCTATTGAAGAACATTTCAAACACCTAAAAACGTTTTACTATGTTGCACGAAAAAATGGGCTTGTAATATCAAAAACAATTCGCAAATTGTTTTAAAGGAGATTTCACAAAATCCTCCTTCTGAGTATTTTGAAAAACAAACTTATCAAAACGTTATTACTGTTGAAAAAGACTTTTTTGAAAGTGATCCATTTTCAACCATAGAAAAGTTTTTTGGGAAAAATCAGTTTTATAAACCTTTCAATACAGACAAAACTGTATTATTTTACCAAACGATTTTGGATATTACAGGATCCGTTACTTTCAAACACAATTTTTTGGATGAAAGTCACACGGCTCCGGCCTACTCCACTTTCAAAATACATGATATTATTTCTCCAAAAGATTGGGATTATGATCTCAATGAAAGTATAAAATTTCCAGAAAATCTTTCCAATCTTTCTTGTTACGATGTCTCATTCAATTACTGGGATTATTGCCAAGCTTGGTATAATTCCTTTTTGATCCAATCACCCAAACACAAACACACGTGGTTGATCTTTTTCGACACCACCTGTAACTTATCCAAATCACCAATATGGTTCAATCAATGGTGGAACAACTTCGGTTCTATCATAGACATTTTCAAACCCCAGATAAACAAATCCTTCCAAATCTTTAAAAACAGTTTCATACCATCCGAGGATGAAAAAAGATTTTCCGCCTTAACACTCTTCCATTCTAAATTTCATTTACCCTGGGTCTTTTCATGGACCTTTGAATACTCAAACGATGCCGTACCCATCATCAGACGCAAATTTAAAGTCAAATGGTGGGACAAATACAGAATCCCTTCAAATCTCTATCCTTCAAATATCCCTGAATGGATTCAAGCCCAAAATTCCAAATCTCTTAACCCACAAACACTTATCCAAACACCAGAAATGACTCATTTCTTAGCCCAAAAATCAAAAATGTTGTCCATGCTGGCAGCCGCAAAATCGGAGGAAGAAATCAAGTCAATTTCATTAAGATTCCTACCAACAATATCAAGTCCAAACTCTGAAGCTTCAGGTACTGAACCTGAAATAGATGAAGACGACTTGTTATAAATTACAAGTCTATAAAAAAAAAAAAAAAAAAAAAAAAAAAAAAAAAAAAAAAATTTAATGAAATGATACGCATATGTCTACAAACATCGGAGTACAAAGAAGACAAACATCAAAGAAGGCAAATCTCGGAGTACTAAGAAGACACCAAAATCAAAAACACCAAAATCAAAATACAAACAGGAATTCAACAATCAAGCACAATAGCTGTCCGCGACTTAAAATCAGCAATCAACCACAGTAGCGGTCAGGCAAATCAAATCAACTATCAACTACAGTAGCTGTCGGATACCTATTACAGTAGCTGCCGAAGACTTTCTACAGTAGCTGTCGGGGACTTACTACAGTAGCTATCGAGGATTTACTACAGTATCTGTCTACAAAAGCCGAAGACATGAAGCATCTCAAGGAGGCCATAATTTTCCACCACCAAAAGCAAGAGACAAGACCCATGTCAAGGAACCCATCATTGTCTCTTAATAATTTTAGATTTCTTTTTAATTTAAAATGCACTTGTAAACTTCTATATAAAGAAGTGTTGTGCATCCATTCAAAACACACAATTCTCTTTCCCTCTCCATTTTCCATCTCTAGAAAACCTCTCATCCCTTCAATCTCGAGTCAAGAGAATTCCTTCTTTTTTATTTTGTAAGTATAAATTATTTTCTGTATGTTTTATAAATTCAAATATAATACAAATTTATCTTAAACTTCTTTCAAATTCTGGAATACCTTCTATCATTCCTTAATCACTCTGAGACTAAGTCCTCAATTGTCATAGACTCTTGAGTTGTGATAAGGCTGATAGTATGTATTCGTAAAGAATACATGAAAGAATGTATGTTTAGTACCGATCCCCTTCCCCTTATGGTATCAGAGCCATGGGTGTATAATTTATGATTTCAAGACTATATAATTTATTGGATTTATTTATGGATTTATTTACTAAGTTTTATGTTGATTTCAAACTTTATCTAGTTCACATTTTTAAAATCAAGACTTATTAAGATTTCTCCTTGAATTTTTAAGATATTAGTAATCCTAAGTGTTTTTGCCAGTCTCGTGCCTAGGAAGTAAGTCCCGAAAGTGTAGGGCATTAAAACCTAGAAGTTAAGTCTGGATTATAGGGAAAACTAAAATCTTTACATCAAGAAGAATTCCAATATGAGTTCTTACTTTAAAAATACACTAGATAGGTCTGATTCAACATCATCTTCAAGATTTAAATCTAAAAGAGAATCTAAAAAAATTATAAGTAGTCATGAAACAACAATAGATGATTTCCAAGGATCTATTGACAATTGGGAAATCCCAAGAGTCCATAGAGACCAAATTTATCAAATTTCAAGAATAAATTTCTTAAGAACAAATTTTTCAATAAAAACAGAAGAACGTGACATACAATTAATTAAACCTTTTGAAACAATTCATCTCTTTTCAGAAAACGCTTTACAAAGACATAGAGAAAAGAATTTCAAATATATACATATAGGATTAGTCCAAGTTGGAATCAAACCACTTTCAAAAGAAGGTCTTAACACTTCAATACTAGCTATCTTAAGAGATACTAGGTTCAAATCATTTGAAGATTCTTTGCTTAGTTCTATAGAATCAAGTTTATGTGCTGGTCCAATTTCGTTTGATTGTTATCCAAATTTTACCGTTTCTCTAAACGATAAAAACATTTTAAAATCATTAGTTTTACAAGTTAAAACGCATAATTATGAAATGATTGAAGGATCAATTCCAATTGCCCTGGTTTTTAGGTTACATTATAAAGCTATGACAAGTGCTTTTTCTTCAAAAGTAAAAATATCAAGTAAAAAAGGTGAAACCCTATTACTCCAAACAGATCTTTCAAAATCTAACTCCGTAATTCCAAGATCGATTCAGTGGAAAGATGTAAATCTTCCAGATGAATGGATCCTTGAAGGAGTAACCCAACCAAAAGCTCTAGAACCCGTAGAGCCAATAGAACCAAACACACGTCTAAAAACCATTGAACAATCTAATGATGGAAAAGTAAAACTTTCCTTCATCAGACCCAATGATAAAAATACTGAAGATGAATTTTATTGTGAATCCTCTTCAGCCAGAGAAACAATAGACTTAGGAAGAGTCTCCCAATTAGGTCGTGGTATCCCAATACAAGAACATAGATATCAACCACGATTCTCAACCTCTGACATTCCAAACTCAATCTTAAGAAATGTTGATTTTCAAACACAAATACCAAAACCGATTGAAGCAATTCCTTTTAAAATCCCTCAAGAAGATGATAAGACAAATGTCAAAAATATCATTCTTCAAAATAATGATATTTTGTGATTTCCATGTCTGCATATACAATACATTTTATCTGCGTTTTGATAAGTTTGTTTTTCAAAATACTCAGAAGGAGGATTTTGTGAAATCTCCTTTAAAACAATTTGCGAATTGTTTAAAGGTTTTGAAATTTGTTTTGAAGCCTGGTTTTGTTTTGAAATTTTTAAAGGGGCTTCAGGTATTTTAAAAATCTCAAGAGAAGAGGGTATTTTTGAAGAACCACCTTGCTCTTGTTTTGAAAAAGTTTTGTCAAAAGCCTGTTGTAAAACTCGTATCTGATCCAAAATCTCTTTTTGTGTTTGCAAGGCCTTTTCTTCTTTTTCTGGTTTCTTTTTTGTAATTGTAATCCAGGGTTGTGTTTCGGGTTCGGTTTTTGGTTTGGAAGTGTTTGGAGTTTTTGGGTTTTCTTGCTTTGGGCCTATAGAAAGGCCTTTTCCTTTGTCAATCTGTTTTGGTGGCATCGTACCTGTTTTGGAGAAATTCACGAGTCAAGAAATCTGGAATGAAATTTGTATCTCCTTTAATATATTCTATATTAAAATCAAAAATACTTAGTAGTGCCTGCCATCGGGCAAAAATTTGTTTTGAAGCAAGATTTTTAACATCTTTTTGTAAAACATCTTTAGCACTTTTGCAGTCTATTCTTAGTAGAAATTTTTGGTTTAGAAGATCACTTTGAAATTTTTGTATACATAAAACTATACTTAGTATTTCTTTTTTGATAGTCGAATAATTTCTTTGGGTTTCATTCCAATGGGATGAAGTAAATTGGATTATTTTTTCATGACCCGTTTTTTCTTTTTGTTTTAAGATACCTCCATATCCAATATCAGAAGCATCTGTTTCTACAATTTTTTCTAACCTTGGATCTGCTATATGCAGACATGGGATTTCTAAGACTTGTTTCTTTATTTGTCGGACTACAGCGGTATGCTGTTCTGTCCACGGGGTGGGATCTTTCTTTAAACGATCATGTAATGGTCTAGCTAATCTGTTGATGTTTGGACAAAAATCTAGGACATAGTTAAGACTTCCTAGAAATCGTTGTAATTGAGTTTTATCTAGAATTTTATCAGGGAATTTGTTAGCAAATTCTAATGATCTTTCTATAGGTTTAATCGTACCCTTTGATATGTAATGTCCAAGAAATCTAATTTTGGTTTGAAATAAAACCATTTTTGTTTTTGATATTACAAGCCCATTTTTTCGTGCAACATAGTAAAACGTTTTTAGGTGTTTTAAAAACACATTCCTCACTAGGGTTCTACTTCGGCAAGATTCAAACCAACCTTTCTGGAAAGAAAAGTTTCTTGCAGGACTACCAACTCTCTTAGGAGAAAAGGTTAGGACAAAAATTAGAGAATCTAGTGGTATCCAAATAATTGACTACGATGATTACACCTATGGAGAACTAGTTAGTCTAGTTCAACAAGAAGGTCTTAAAATCTGTCAAGATTTAAAACTCCAAAAACATCTCAAATGGGAACTTAGAAAAACAAAAATAGAGTTAGGGTCTTTCTGCAAACAATTTGAAATAGATCCTAATAACAAAAAGTCATGTGTAGGAAATTGCAAACCAACATATTATTCCAAAAAACAAAAATTTACAAAAAGAAATTTAAAAGAATATAGGCCACGAGAAAACTCTTGGAATAAACCTCGAAATAAATTTAGACCAAAAGAATCCCAAAACAAACCTTTTTACAAAAACTTAACATGCTATAAATGCAATAAAAAAGGCCACACTTCAAAATTCTGCCGTCTAAATAAGAAAATCCAAGAACTCGATCTTGGAGAAGAAATCTCAGCCAAAATATCAAATCTCTTCCTAGACTACTCTTCCTCGTCTAGTGATTGCGATTCTGAGTTCTCTCCTGAAGAGGCCTTGCAAGTTGATGAACTAAATGAATCATCATCTAGCTCGGACTCAGACAGTAAGAAAATCCAGGTCCTCTCAAAAGATCAAGAACTCCAATTAGAAATCTTGAATTCAATCTCAGACCCTGAACTTAAACGAAAATTTCTTGAAACAATCATTTCGACCATAAGTAAAAACCAAATAGTAGAAAAACTTCCAAAAACCAAAGAACCATCAACTTCCAACTCTTCGTATAACCTAACCGCTATCCTCAACCAAGGAAGAAAAAATCATTCTAAAACTACTTTACAATCCCTTCAAATTGAGATCAAAAATGTAAAAAATGAACTCAAACATTTGAAAGAAAAGCAAAAAATGGATTCAGAGTATTTTCATTCAATATTAGCCTCTAAAAAACATGATGGTTCTAGTTCAGAAGAACAAGATAACATCTGTCCAGAAAATTTAGAAAATTTAGAAAATGATCTAGTAGAACAAATACAAACCCTAAATACCATGCCCAATGATTTCCTTTTTGTACTAAGGGAAATTACATCCCGAAAATATAAAATAAAAATTACACTTATTTTCTCTGAAGATTACAAACTAGACACAATTGCACTCTTTGATACTGGTGCCGACCTAAATTGCATAAAAACAGGTCTCGTACCAAAATGTTTTCATCACAAAACAAATGAAAAACTCTCTGCAGCAAATAATTCAAAACTTAGCATAACCTCAAAAACAGAAGCTTCAATATTAAAAGAAAATATTCTATTCAAAACTGCTTTTGTTCTCACGGATGATATATACCAAAATATCATTCTTGGAACACCATTTATAAACTTAATAACACCATACAAAGTAAAAGAAGATTCGATTTCTTTCAAAACACAAGATAAAAAATTATCTTTCGAATTTATGGAAACTCCAAAAAAGAGAAGTCTGAACTTAATAAAAGCATGTTCAATACAAGAAAATTCTATAAATTCTCTAATTAAAAGTAAAAAATTTCATTTAGAAAACCTACAAACGGAATTTCTTGTTGAAAAAACAAAAGAGATATTAGAAACTTCAATCACAAAAGAAAAAATTTCGAAGATAAGTAAACTTTTCGAAGAACAATTATGTTCGGATTTACCAACGGCCTTCTGGGATAGAAAACAACACATAGTTGACTTACCCTATGAAGAAAAATTTGATGAAAGAGAAATTCCTACAAAGGCTCGTCCAATACAGATGAACTCTGATCTAGAGAGCCATTGTAAGAAAGAAATTTCAGAACTTTTAAACAAAAAATTAATTTCAAAATCAAGATCTCCATGGTCTTGCGCAGCTTTCTATGTGAATAAAAATTCAGAAATAGAAAGAGGAACCCCAAGGCTTGTAATAAATTACAAGCCTCTAAACACAGCATTAAAATGGATTAGATATCCAATACCAAATAAAAAAGACCTCCTTCAAAAACTTCACTCCGCACACATATTTTCAAAATTTGATCTAAAATCAGGATTTTGGCAAATCCAAATATCTGAAAATGATCGATATAAAACTGCATTTACTGTTCCCTTTGGGCAATACCAATGGAATGTGATGCCTTTTGGTTTGAAAAATGCACCTTCCGAATTTCAAAGAATAATGAATGACATATTCTCAGAATATTCAAAATTTTGTATAGTATATATTGATGATATACTCATCTTTTCAAACTCTATTGAAGAACATTTCAAACACCTAAAAACATTTTACTATGTTGCACGAAAAAATGGGCTTGTAATATCAAAAACAAAAATGGTTTTATTTCAAACCAAAATTAGATTTCTTGGACATTACATATCAAAGGGTACGATTAAACCTATAGAAAGATCATTAGAATTTGCTAACAAATTCCCTGATAAAATTCTAGATAAAACTCAATTACAACGATTTCTAGGAAGTCTTAACTATGTCCTAGATTTTTGTCCAAACATCAACAGATTAGCTAGACCATTACATGATCGTTTAAAGAAAGATCCCCTTCCCATTATGGTATCAGAGCCATGGGTGTATAATTTATGATTTCAAGACTATATAATTTATTGGATTTATTTATGGATTTATTTACTAAGTTTTATGTTGATTTCAAACTTTATCTAGTTCACATTTTTAAAATCAAGACTTATTAAGATTTCTCCTTGAATTTTTAAGATATTAGTAATCCTAAGTGTTTTTGCCAGTCTCGTGCCTAGGAAGTAAGTCCCGAAAGTGTAGGGCATTAAAACCTAGAAGTTAAGTCTGGATTATAGGGAAAACTAAAATCTTTACATCAAGAAGAATTCCAATATGAGTTCTTACTTTAAAAATACACTAGATAGGTCTGATTCAACATCATCTTCAAGATTTAAATCTAAAAGAGAATCTAAAAAAATTATAAGTAGTCATGAAACAACAATAGATGATTTCCAAGGATCTATTGACAATTGGGAAATCCCAAGAGTCCATAGAGACCAAATTTATCAAATTTCAAGAATAAATTTCTTAAGAACAAATTTTTCAATAAAAACAGAAGAACGTGACATACAATTAATTAAACCTTTTGAAACAATTCATCTCTTTTCAGAAAACGCTTTACAAAGACATAGAGAAAAGAATTTCAAATATATACATATAGGATTAGTCCAAGTTGGAATCAAACCACTTTCAAAAGAAGGTCTTAACACTTCAATACTAGCTATCTTAAGAGATACTAGGTTCAAATCATTTGAAGATTCTTTGCTTAGTTCTATAGAATCAAGTTTATGTGCTGGTCCAATTTCGTTTGATTGTTATCCAAATTTTACCGTTTCTCTAAACGATAAAAACATTTTAAAATCATTAGTTTTACAAGTTAAAACGCATAATTATGAAATGATTGAAGGATCAATTCCAATTGCCCTGGTTTTTAGGTTACATTATAAAGCTATGACAAGTGCTTTTTCTTCAAAAGTAAAAATATCAAGTAAAAAAGGTGAAACCCTATTACTCCAAACAGATCTTTCAAAATCTAACTCCGTAATTCCAAGATCGATTCAGTGGAAAGATGTAAATCTTCCAGATGAATGGATCCTTGAAGGAGTAACCCAACCAAAAGCTCTAGAACCCGTAGAGCCAATAGAACCAAACACACGTCTAAAAACCATTGAACAATCTAATGATGGAAAAGTAAAACTTTCCTTCATCAGACCCAATGATAAAAATACTGAAGATGAATTTTATTGTGAATCCTCTTCAGCCAGAGAAACAATAGACTTAGGAAGAGTCTCCCAATTAGGTCGTGGTATCCCAATACAAGAACATAGATATCAACCACGATTCTCAACCTCTGACATTCCAAACTCAATCTTAAGAAATGTTGATTTTCAAACACAAATACCAAAACCGGTTTACACTTCAAGAACTAGTTTTGAACAAAATGAATTCATTACAAAATCGGAACCAACTAGCCCCACATTTTCGGCTATAACTGAAAATATGGCTAATGAACTAAATGTCTTAGAAAAGGATTTTGAAATAAATAAAAAAACCTTAAGAGAAGAATTCTATTCAGATAAAAATCTACAAAAAAGAAATTGGTTTTTCAAAAAATTTACTACAAACAAAGAAAAAATACAAGAAGAATACTATAAATATCTTAGAAAACATAAAGTTCAAGTTCTATTTTTTAACTGGCTTGAAGATTATACAAAAGAAAATAATATTCATTTTCCTTATTCAAAAACAGCAAATCCCATCACGAGTCGAAACAAAACTCCTGAGTGGGAAACACTCGCTAATGGAAAAATATTTCGTTCAAATCACCCCCCTCAGCAAGGAATAAAACTTGAATTATCGGGTAAACCGATTGAAGCAATTCCTTTTAAAATCCCTCAAGAAGATGATAAGACAAATGTCAAAAATATCATTCTTCAAAATAATTTTTCAAACACCAACCTTGGAACAATAAGTAAACAACTTGATAGAATAGAAAAAACAATATTAAAACAACAAACCCCTCCAAAAGAAACTTCGACTAACAAGAAACTTAAACTTCCGATATTTGAACCTTTCCAAATTTCAGAAAATAGTGTTAAAACTTGCCAAAACACAAATTTAGAATTCATTCGCGCCCTTCAAAGCCAACTAAGTAACATAGAAGTAGGAGAAAGTAGTAAACAACAAACTTATGATGTCCCTGACACTCCAACTTCTAAAAACCAAAGAAATTTTAAATCCATCCAAGCACCTACCAATCTTGAAACACAAAGCTCAAATATTCAAATAAATACTCTATGTCAAGAATCAGATTCTGACAAAACCATACATCAATTCCAAAAAAATAGAATAAATCGCCTTGATTGGAGAAACAATCAAGAAAACCAAATAATAACAGCACCAGACCTAGGACAAATTCAACCAGTGGAACAATCTAGGTTCAATTCATCTTCCGTTTATGACTGGAATCTAGACGGAATTTCTGAATATAATATATTAAATTTCCTCCAAAAAATGACAATGGCTGCAAACGCCTATAGGACACAAATAGGCAATGAAGATAAAACCGTTGCTGAACTCCTTATTGCTGGTTTTTCGGGACAGCTAAAAGGATGGTGGGATAACTATCTCACCAGTCAACAACGGGAAGAAATCCTCAATGCTATTAAAATAGATGAAGAAGGATTACCTATTCTAGATAATTTCGGAGTCACCCAACAAAATGCGGTAGCAACTTTAGTCTTAGCCATAACCCTTCATTTCATAGGAGATCCCTCAGTCCTTAGAGATAAAAATGCAGAACTCCTTTCAAATCTTAAATGTAAAAAACTAAGTGATTTTCAATGGTACAAAAACACATTCCTCACTAGGGTTCTACTTCGGCAAGATTCAAACCAACCTTTCTGGAAAGAAAAGTTTCTTGCAGGACTACCAACTCTCTTAGGAGAAAAGGTTAGGACAAAAATTAGAGAATCTAGTGGTATCCAAATAATTGACTACGATGATTACACCTATGGAGAACTAGTTAGTCTAGTTCAACAAGAAGGTCTTAAAATCTGTCAAGATTTAAAACTCCAAAAACATCTCAAATGGGAACTTAGAAAAACAAAAATAGAGTTAGGGTCTTTCTGCAAACAATTTGAAATAGATCCTAATAACAAAAAGTCATGTGTAGGAAATTGCAAACCAACATATTATTCCAAAAAACAAAAATTTACAAAAAGAAATTTAAAAGAATATAGGCCACGAGAAAACTCTTGGAATAAACCTCGAAATAAATTTAGACCAAAAGAATCCCAAAACAAACCTTTTTACAAAAACTTAACATGCTATAAATGCAATAAAAAGGCCACACTTCAAAATTCTGCCGTCTAAATAAGAAAATCCAAGAACTCGATCTTGGAGAAGAAATCTCAGCCAAAATATCAAATCTCTTCCTAGACTACTCTTCCTCGTCTAGTGATTGCGATTCTGAGTTCTCTCCTGAAGAGGCCTTGCAAGTTGATGAACTAAATGAATCATCATCTAGCTCGGACTCAGACAGTAAGAAAATCCAGGTCCTCTCAAAAGATCAAGAACTCCAATTAGAAATCTTGAATTCAATCTCAGACCCTGAACTTAAACGAAAATTTCTTGAAACAATCATTTCGACCATAAGTAAAAACCAAATAGTAGAAAAACTTCCAAAAACCAAAGAACCATCAACTTCCAACTCTTCGTATAACCTAACCGCTATCCTCAACCAAGGAAGAAAAAATCATTCTAAAACTACTTTACAATCCCTTCAAATTGAGATCAAAAATGTAAAAAATGAACTCAAACATTTGAAAGAAAAGCAAAAAATGGATTCAGAGTATTTTCATTCAATATTAGCCTCTAAAAAACATGATGGTTCTAGTTCAGAAGAACAAGATAACATCTGTCCAGAAAATTTAGAAAATTTAGAAAATGATCTAGTAGAACAAATACAAACCCTAAATACCATGCCCAATGATTTCCTTTTTGTACTAAGGGAAATTACATCCCGAAAATATAAAATAAAAATTACACTTATTTTCTCTGAAGATTACAAACTAGACACAATTGCACTCTTTGATACTGGTGCCGACCTAAATTGCATAAAAACAGGTCTCGTACCAAAATGTTTTCATCACAAAACAAATGAAAAACTCTCTGCAGCAAATAATTCAAAACTTAGCATAACCTCAAAAACAGAAGCTTCAATATTAAAAGAAAATATTCTATTCAAAACTGCTTTTGTTCTCACGGATGATATATACCAAAATATCATTCTTGGAACACCATTTATAAACTTAATAACACCATACAAAGTAAAAGAAGATTCGATTTCTTTCAAAACACAAGATAAAAAATTATCTTTCGAATTTATGGAAACTCCAAAAAAGAGAAGTCTGAACTTAATAAAAGCATGTTCAATACAAGAAAATTCTATAAATTCTCTAATTAAAAGTAAAAAATTTCATTTAGAAAACCTACAAACGGAATTTCTTGTTGAAAAAACAAAAGAGATATTAGAAACTTCAATCACAAAAGAAAAAATTTCGAAGATAAGTAAACTTTTCGAAGAACAATTATGTTCGGATTTACCAACGGCCTTCTGGGATAGAAAACAACACATAGTTGACTTACCCTATGAAGAAAAATTTGATGAAAGAGAAATTCCTACAAAGGCTCGTCCAATACAGATGAACTCTGATCTAGAGAGCCATTGTAAGAAAGAAATTTCAGAACTTTTAAACAAAAAATTAATTTCAAAATCAAGATCTCCATGGTCTTGCGCAGCTTTCTATGTGAATAAAAATTCAGAAATAGAAAGAGGAACCCCAAGGCTTGTAATAAATTACAAGCCTCTAAACACAGCATTAAAATGGATTAGATATCCAATACCAAATAAAAAAGACCTCCTTCAAAAACTTCACTCCGCACACATATTTTCAAAATTTGATCTAAAATCAGGATTTTGGCAAATCCAAATATCTGAAAATGATCGATATAAAACTGCATTTACTGTTCCCTTTGGGCAATACCAATGGAATGTGATGCCTTTTGGTTTGAAAAATGCACCTTCCGAATTTCAAAGAATAATGAATGACATATTCTCACAATATTCAAAATTTTGTATAGTATATATTGATGATATACTCATCTTTTCAAACTCTATTGAAGAACATTTCAAACACCTAAAAACGTTTTACTATGTTGCACGAAAAAATGGGCTTGTAATATCAAAAACAAAAATGGTTTTATTTCAAACCAAAATTAGATTTCTTGGACATTACATATCAAAGGGTACGATTAAACCTATAGAAAGATCATTAGAATTTGCTAACAAATTCCCTGATAAAATTCTAGATAAAACTCAATTACAACGATTTCTAGGAAGTCTTAACTATGTCCTAGATTTTTGTCCAAACATCAACAGATTAGCTAGACCATTACATGATCGTTTAAAGAAAGATCCCACCCCGTGGACAGAACAGCATGCCGCTGTAGTCCGACAAATAAAGAAACAAGTCTTAGAAATCCCATGTCTGCATATAGCAGATCCAAGGTTAGAAAAAATTGTAGAAACAGATGCTTCTGATATTGGATATGGAGGTATCTTAAAACAAAAAGAAAAAACGGGTCATGAAAAAATAATCCAATTTACTTCATCCCATTGGAATGAAACCCAAAGAAATTATTCGACTATCAAAAAAGAAATACTAAGTATAGTTTTATGTATACAAAAATTTCAAAGTGATCTTCTAAACCAAAAATTTCTACTAAGAATAGACTGCAAAAGTGCTAAAGATGTTTTACAAAAAGATGTTAAAAATCTTGCTTCAAAACAAATTTTTGCCCGATGGCAGGCACTACTAAGTATTTTTGATTTTAATATAGAATATATTAAAGGAGATACAAATTTCATTCCAGATTTCTTGACTCGTGAATTTCTCCAAAACAGGTACGATGCCACCAAAACAGATTGACAAAGGAAAAGGCCTTTCTATAGGCCCAAAGCAAGAAAACCCAAAAACTCCAAACACTTCCAAACCAAAAACCGAACCCGAAACACAACCCTGGATTACAATTACAAAAAAGAAACCAGAAAAAGAAGAAAAGGCCTTGCAAACACAAAAAGAGATTTTGGATCAGATACGAGTTTTACAACAGGCTTTTGACAAAACTTTTTCAAAACAAGAGCAAGGTGGTTCTTCAAAAATACCCTCTTCTCTTGAGATTTTTAAAATACCTGAAGCCCCTTTAAAAATTTCAAAACAAAACCAGGCTTCAAAACAAATTTCAAAACCTTTAAACAATTCGCAAATTGTTTTAAAGGAGATTTCACAAAATCCTCCTTCTGAGTATTTTGAAAAACAAACTTATCAAAACGTTATTACTGTTGAAAAAGACTTTTTTGAAAGTGATCCATTTTCAACCATAGAAAAGTTTTTTGGGAAAAATCAGTTTTATAAACCTTTCAATACAGACAAAACTGTATTATTTTACCAAACGATTTTGGATATTACAGGATCCGTTACTTTCAAACACAATTTTTTGGATGAAAGTCACACGGCTCCGGCCTACTCCACTTTCAAAATACATGATATTATTTCTCCAAAAGATTGGGATTATGATCTCAATGAAAGTATAAAATTTCCAGAAAATCTTTCCAATCTTTCTTGTTACGATGTCTCATTCAATTACTGGGATTATTGCCAAGCTTGGTATAATTCCTTTTTGATCCAATCACCCAAACACAAACACACGTGGTTGATCTTTTTCGACACCACCTGTAACTTATCCAAATCACCAATATGGTTCAATCAATGGTGGAACAACTTCGGTTCTATCATAGACATTTTCAAACCCCAGATAAACAAATCCTTCCAAATCTTTAAAAACAGTTTCATACCATCCGAGGATGAAAAAAGATTTTCCGCCTTAACACTCTTCCATTCTAAATTTCATTTACCCTGGGTCTTTTCATGGACCTTTGAATACTCAAACGATGCCGTACCCATCATCAGACGCAAATTTAAAGTCAAATGGTGGGACAAATACAGAATCCCTTCAAATCTCTATCCTTCAAATATCCCTGAATGGATTCAAGCCCAAAATTCCAAATCTCTTAACCCACAAACACTTATCCAAACACCAGAAATGACTCATTTCTTAGCCCAAAAATCAAAAATGTTGTCCATGCTGGCAGCCGCAAAATCGGAGGAAGAAATCAAGTCAATTTCATTAAGATTCCTACCAACAATATCAAGTCCAAACTCTGAAGCTTCAGGTACTGAACCTGAAATAGATGAAGACGACTTGTTATAAATTACAAGTCTATAAAAAAAAAAAAAAAAAAAAAAAAAAAAAAAAAAAAAAAATTTGTACTAAACATATATATATATATATATATATATATATAAAACTAATGCACTAAAATGTCTATTTTTATGTAATATGAAATGTTTTATAATATATATATATATATAGTTGTTTACAATGTGTCCTATTAATATTTTTATTTACAATGACACCTATATTTATATAATTTGGGTCGACGATTTAGATCTCCTTCGAAAGTATTAAAAAGATCCAGATGTACTCAAATGTATGTCTCATTATAATTTACAATGACACTTATATACATATATTTTTAATATGTTGAGCAGTATATGTCTTTTTCAAAAATTTAAAACTTAATATATATATAAAAAAATCTAAATTTTTCAGAAATTTTTGTGATGTAATATTTTAATTTATTTCATAAAACTATGATAAAATAAAATAGGAGTGAAAATAACTATTAAAACATATCAAATTTTCTATTATATATGATTAGTTATTAAATATTTTATTTTTTTGTTAACATTGGATCGACAAGACCGATCCATAACCGAACCCAACCCTTAAAATTCCTATTTAGTCTACCAACTTGTAGAGGGAAATAATCAAACCCTAGATTTTCTAGTCATTAGCTGAATCATTCTAACCACGAGAATGAGTAGAACTCGACATTAAATATTTGATCTTATATGGGTTAGAAAGTAAACTTATTAATTTTTTTATGTATTCATAATTAATTTATTTATAAAGGGTTTAAAAGTATAATTAAAAAAAAATTCAAAGTCATTATCGTAAACATATTGTTTTTAGTATAATAGATATATACTTATACGCAAGTCGAAGAACTATGTCGCGTATATGATTTTTTTTTTGTCAACATTGGGTCACAACTGGCCGGTCCATTAGTCAAGTTCCTACATAATGTAGGCGGTGGGACTCAATCCCTGGTTGTGCAAGTGCGTTGTCTTTAGTGGACTTACCGCCTGCCACTAAACTAAAGGCCACTTGCACGCGTATATGATTTTTATGTCGATTAAATACGCTACTTACCAAAAAATATTAATTTAACATCGAACTATCGAAAAACCTGATTAGACATTTAATTAATAGTTGACTTCGAAAAATTTCCTGAATTTTGAGTTGACTCGGCAAATTAAACTCGTTAAGTTGATTAAAGAAATTAATAAACTCTGTTTAAAACACGCTAATGACCTTAATTAAATGAAATATTTCGTTTCATTAACACATGATAGAACATAAATCCCCAATTCGAGAAAAATAAACCCTAAAATCGATTTGGCAATCGAGTTCTTTCTTTTAGTCATTTCTTCTCTAATCGACTCGAAACCAAGATGCCACGAAATAAATGTGAATCATAACAATCCAGCACCGTTTCATTATTTTCCTTCTTTTTTTTTAAGACTTTGCTTTCTTCGTCTACTTGTAGAACAAAAAATGAGATCGAGAAGCGAACTGAAATTGTGCACCAAGAGAATGAAACCACAACTCGCCTCAATTAATATGAAACAAAAGAAGGATGAGAAGTGATGACGAGTTAGATGGAGACAAGGAGGCGTACATAGAGGAAAATGGAGATTGATTGGCAAAACAACTTTAGTCTCTTCACAAACGGCATCCTCAACCCATTTAAACAAATGGTTCTAACAAAAACAAACAAAAACCTTAATTGAATACATCAAGTAGAAAACTAATAAGAATCTAAATCTTATCTCTTTTTACGTATACACCGGAAGAAATATCTACTGGAATTTTCCTGAATCTTTGATGTGAAGATTTTAACATTGAATCCACAATCACATTTGGAAGGAAATCCACGATCTTTATGTGAACTCTGTGAACGAGAAGACGAGCTCACAATGAACGAATATAAGATAATAAAAGAAGAAACGTGAAAAAATGCAGAGAAGATAAAAAGAGAATAGAAGAACGAAGAGAGCTAGGGTTTTTTATTTGGTAATTTGGTGTGGATCGTTTTCAAATTTTAAGGTTTGAAGAAGACAATCTGTTAGTATGAAACTCAACGTTTCACTTAACCAACATCATTTATGAGGTTTAAACCTGTTTATTAATTCTGTTAAACGACTTAACGTCGGAGTTAATTTACCGACTCAACTTAAAATTTAGAGTTTTATTGAAAGTCAACTATTAATTGAATGTGTAGTCAGGTATTTTGATAGTTCGATGTTTTTTTATTAATACTGGTTCACAACTGGCTGATCCATTAGCTGAGTTCTTACATAATGTAGACTGTAGAACTCGATCACTGAATGTGAGATAGTGCAGTGGACTTACAACTGCCACAAGACAAAATTCATCCGTGTTAAATTACCTTTTTTGATAAGTATTGGATATCAACTTTACATGACCTCCAAAATTCATGAGCTTGGATTGAAAAGCATTAGTTTTAGGCCTTATGCGGCCCATGATACATGCACCTTATTGGATCTGCTTGGAGTATCTTATGTTGGTATGGACGAGATCTTTATTCCTTCTCCTAGCATTTAGTGGGCCTAAGTATATGATAATGGATCTTGGAATTATTTTAAGCCCATTAGGATTGATGGTTAAAGAGCAATTATCTAGCTTTATTTCATTGTATGGGCCTTAATCAAGTACCTAGCCCAATAGAGGTTATTAGGTTCAGGTTATATTTATTTATGGATTGTGGCTAGGTCTAGTCATAATACTCGAAACCTGACCCAAAATAAGAGAAACTGAACTAAATCCAATAAAATATCCGAACAGATTTTACATTGTCGAAGTTTGGATACCCAAACCTGATCATATAAAAACCGAAATCCGAATGGATACCTAAAATACCTGAAATATATTACATATTTTAAATAATTATATATATATATTTATTTCATTACCTAAATATTCAAAATTATAATTATAAATCTACATATATTAATCAATTTCAATTAAACAAATAAAAAAAAATTAAAGTTTTAAATTTTTAATATTAAATTATGATTTCTTTAAAAAAATTTCATTTCTTTAAAAGATTTAAATAAAAATACCTAAACCTTGTTGGATAATTCATTTACTTTAGGCTCCAAGTTATCTTTAGTAAGAATTAGTTACTAGAGATAACATCAAATAAAATAGGATTAAATAACATCAAATAAAGGAAAATTGCTTGAGTTAAAAGGTCCAATCAAGTAACCGAAAATTACACGAAACCAAGGATGGGAGACGTGCCTAATCCACCGTGAAAGGACCCTGGAGTGCCATCGATCAAATGTCCTATGTTGACATCGAAAAACTACATAGTTTGGGTGATGAGAATGACAGTTACGCCGAGTTAGTGAAGTGTGGGAAACAATTGAACCAGGATCTACGGACGTAAAGAAGAATGAAACGGCCATAACTCTCTCGTTTCAATCTATTCCCGAGGAACTCATCTTGCATATTGGAGATCAATGCACAGCAAAGGGTCTTTGGGATGCTATTAAACCATGTTATCAAAGAGCTGATTGTGTAAAGGAAGCAAGATTACAAACCCTATTGGCAGATCTAAATAGATTGACGATGAGTGAAACCGACACGGTTGATAAGTTTGCGGGAAAAATTTCCAGTATTGCAGCTCAATCAGCTTCACTTGGAGAATCCATTAATGAAACAAAGCTTGTCAAGAAATTCCTTAATGGACTACTAAGAAGTAAGTTTATCCATATTGTAGCTTCTCTTGAACAAGACTTAGACCTTAAGACAACAAGTTTTGAAGATATAATTGGAAAAATAAAGATGTTTGGAGAACGTGTTAGTGGTGATACACACGTGAAGGAACAAGGAAAACTTATGTTTTCGAACAATGATTATGGGAGAGGAGAAAACCGAAGAGGTTATAGCCGAGGTAGTAGAGGTGGACGAGGCTGTGGGAGAGGTCGAGGTAGATCAAATAACCAAGACCAAGAAGAATATACCAAAAGCTATAACCAAAAGGGAAGGAGAGATCGATCTAAGGTGATATGTTAGAGATGTGACAAGCTGGATCACTTTGTTTCAGCTTGCCCTGATAGACCTAGAGAGAATCAAGAATCAAACTTAAATGAACATGAAGAAGGAGACGAAGAAGTTGAGGAAGAAGCTTTTTATGTTCATGAGGTGTGTTCTTGAATGAAGATAAGGTATTCCCTAGTAATTATGATGCAAGTAAAAAGCTCTTTATGTTCATGAGGTGTGTTCTTGAATGAAGATAAGGTCTTCCCTAGTAATTTACGATGCAAGTAAAGAAGGATCAAAACTTTGGTACCTTGATAATGAAGCAAGTAATCACATGACGGGAAACAAAGAGTTCTTTTCTAAACTAGATGAAAACGTCAAAGGCAAAAGTAAAGTTTGGAGATGACTCACACGTCAACATAGTTGGGAAAGGGTCTATCATATTTATTGATAAACCCGGTGAGAAAAGGGAGCTTAACGACATCTATTTCATAACCGATTTGAAACATAATATCATAAGTCTTGGACAAGCAACGGAGAATGAGTGTGAAGTTAAGACAAAAGGAGACAAGTTACACCTTAGAGATCCACGTGGAAGAACTCTTCTCCAAGTAACTCGATCGCCAAACCGATTATACAAAAAAAATTCTTGAGATAAGTCATCCTAGGTGTTTACTTGTGAAGATGTTGATACCACGTGGATATGACACGCACGACTAGGACATGTGAGCATTGTAGTTATGAGCAATATGGTAGAGAAGAAGATGGTAATACGGTTGCCATGAGAAGAGTATTTGTGATGTTTGTTTAGTTGGGAAACAAACAAAGAAGCTGTTTCCACCTAAAGCTTCTTTCTGTGGACCACAAGCCCTAGAACTTGTTCATGGAGACTTATGTGGACCAATATTGCCACCAACACCAGCAAACAATCGATATGTGTTTTTCTTGATTGATGACTTCTCAAGATACATGTGGATTATTCTACTAAAAGAGAAGAATGAAGCATTTGATTGTTTCAAAAAGTTTAAGAGATTGTAGAAAAGCAAACCAACTTGACAATCAAAACTTTTAGAACTGATAGAGGAGGAGAGTTCACTTCAACCGAGTTTAATTTGTTTTGTGAAGAAAACGGAATCACAAGACACCTAACTGCACCTTATACACCAAAACAAAATAGTGTAGTTGAGAGACGAAATCGAACTCTAATGGAAATGACGAGAAGTTTGCTCAAAGACATGATCTGTGAGGAGAAGTTGTCCGACACTCTACTTACCTCATAAATAGGATCCCAACAAAAGATTTGAAGGGTCAGACGCCTAACGAAAGCTTCATGTCCAAGAAACCCAATATCAAACACTTGAGGGTTTTTGGTTGTGTTGCTTATGCAAAAATCAATGGACCACACCTTAAGAAATTAGAATGGAACGGAACAAGGATCTAAAGTTTATAGACTCTATGATCCAATGAAAAAGGTGATTGTTAGTAGAGACGTGGTCTTTGATGAGAAACGAACTTGGGATTGGATGTCCAAAGAAACTGATGGAGAACCAGGAATGTTTAAAGTTTTCTATGAAAGGGTGTTACAAGAAGGAAACATATATGAGGATGATCAAGAAAATCACGAAATCAAGGTCAAGAACAAGAACCTATTGACGAAGAAGAGAGAGAAGTTGTCGATGGTAATGAGAATCAACCCGAGAATATTCAACCAATATCAAGATGTGGACGAGCTATAACCAAACCAATATATTTTGATGACTTTGTGTTAATAGCTGAAATAGAAGGAGGAAAATTGCTTCTAACCATAGATGGAGAACCCTGGAGTAAATAGCAAATAAATTGCTCTGATACCAATTCAAATCGTAAATAGCAAAAGATTTAAAGAACTACTCTTCTTTATTGATTAAGAAACTTGCTCAAAACTTAACCAAAACTCTTTCACTTGTCTTATAAAACAACTCTCCAAAAGACCTTATTTAAACCCGAACCGAATCTGACCCGAAATATAAGAATTGCACCATACCCGAACCCGAAATATACCAAACTGAATCCAATCCGAAATTTTGAAATACCCGAACGGGTTTTATATGTTTAAACTCGAAAACCTAAAATCCGAAAAAATTCTACCCGAACCCAAACAAATATCCGAATACCCAGATCTAATTGTGGCAAATATTCCAATTCCTATATATTATAGCAAAATCTTTCCACGTCGCTCTTCTTTTTGGAAGAGTTTGACTTTTCCTGTTTCATGGAATTTTAGGAATTTGTAAGCTCAATTATAAAGGAGTTTCTAGATCAGAGGATGTTACGACAGCCAATTTTGGCAATGGAACGACCAGTTTTGATAGAGCGTAAGAGTTTTCCAGAAGTATTATCAAAAAGAAAATACCTTTTTTATGCTTTATCTATGTTTGTTTCAATTATATATTTGCTTCCGTTTATGTCATGGTAGCAAATGTTTAACTAGTTCGACCCTTTTTTTTATCAGTTGTAGTGATAGCAATCAGCAACTACGTTCAGCATAGCAGCCAGTAATTGTTCTTAATTGTTGAACTAGCGATCAGTTACATTGACTAATCGCTAATGAAAATTCTTTCCAGATCAAAAGAAAAGTAATATCATATTCTTTTTGCATGACTAATAACTGCAACGATTGATTATTTTTCAGTCAAATGCTAACTAATCACAACAACTGATCGCCAGTGATCAATAAGTACTAATTTAAGTTGCTAAATGTTTTTACCAGTCAGTTGCTGCAACCAGTTGATGGTTAAATAACTGACAAAATAATAACCATAATAACAAAATATATATATATATATATATATATATTTAACTAAGAAAAAGAAATGAGTAAATAAAAGTAAAAGATAAAATAAAACTAATTAATAACAACAAAAACTAATACAATCTATAGTAAATAAATTAACAATATTCTCTCTTCTACTCGAGTTTGACTCCAAAGAATTGTGTTTATCAACGTAATATTGTTAGGATTTAGGAATTTGGAGGATTGATTATGAATTGAATCAATTCATTATAATTGTTGACAAAAATAAAAATTTACATAAAAAAAATTAATTTATGAAAAATTAACTAAAATTTGATAATGTGAGTATAAATTTTAGTACATATTTAAAAAATATTAATACATAAATAAAGAGAAATTATATTATTTTCAAAACTATAATTTTTTTTGTCAACACTAGGCCACAACTAGCCGGCCAAATAACCAAGTTCCTATATAATGTAAGCAGTGAGACTTGATCCATGGATGTGCAAGTGCGTCTGCTTTTAGTGGACTTACCATTTACCACTAGACTAAACGCAACCTGCTTTCAAAACTATAATTTAAGTAATTTCAAAATAAACTAGAAATCTATTGTTTTGAAAATTAACATAAATAATTTAATACATAATTTGATATTTTTTAATATTTTGAATTATTTAAAAATTAATATTATAATGTATATTATGATTTTTTTGAGAACCTTGTATTTTCTAGTTTATAAACTTAAAATTCCAAATAAAATCAAAACAAATCTTTATAATAAATAGAAAACAGTATAGCCATTAGTCGATGCAATAGATAAAACAATAATATAACGACTAGTTAAAATATAATATAGTGATTAATCAACTTATCATAACGACTAGTTATGGGTATAATAACCAAAATTAAAAATCCTATTGAACCAAACCAAAATTTAGGTTTCGTTCGGTTTTTGTTCCTAGAAAATAGTTGTTTGATTTCAATATATAGATAACTTTGGTTCTTGGTTCGGTTCAGAGTATTGAAAGGTACCAAATGAAAACCGAAACTAATTAGTACTAAAAGCATTTTGGTTCTTTTGGTTACAAGTAATCAAATTTTTTTAGGTATTTGGTTATTTTTGGTTATGTTTGGAAAAAGTAATCATTCAAAATCGAATCAATATTATTTCGAGACTAATTCAGTTCCACATCTTCGAAACCATAACCTAATTTTAGTCGATATGCTTTGGTTATCATATTTTCAAAACCGAAAAAATGAAAAAAAAAATTGAATATGTTTCAGATTACTCCAGTCAAGAGAAATGTGAGTTTTTAAGTTTCAACAAGCTCCCTTGTTTGTTCAACTGTCATTTTTGGCGACAGAATTCAGATTAAGTCAAAATCTGTTTTAGGTTTGAGATCATTCAAAAATTTTGGTGTGTCTGAGCTTCTTCATCCAGATGTGCTTTAGTTTATATTTTTTATTATATTGGCCATTGTTAGGTCATGCTCGCTTTGTTGAGCGTAATGTATTTGGAAACATTAGTTAATTAAACAAAAAAGTTTAGTGAAAAAAAACTTAAAATTCTAAATAAAATCAAATTAAATCTCTACAATAAATAAGAAAACAGTATAGCCATTGGTCGATACGACTGATAAAAAAAATGTGCTTAGTAAAAATATAATATAGTGATTAATCAACTTATCATATCGACTAGCCTAGACATAATAACTGAAACTAAAAAATCAAATCGAATCTTTGATTCTTAGAGAAAAACCGTTCAATTCCAATATATAGATAACTTCGGTTCTTGGTTTGGTTTCGAGTATCGAAATGTACCAAATAAGAACCAACATTAGGTAGTACTAAAAATATTTTGGTTATTTTTGGTTATAATTAATCATATTTTTCAGGTATTTAGTTACATTTTGTTATTTTTAGAAAAAAGTAATCATTCGAAACAGAATCAATATTATTTCAAAATTAATTCAGCTCCATCTTTTCGGTCGGAATCGAATTTTAGTTAATACTTTTTAGTTACAATATTTTTAAAACCGAAAAACTAAATCGAACCGAATGGAAAAACCAAATGCCTAATAACCAATAATCTTAACTTCCTTAAAACTAATTAATCTAATTGCTAGTTGTTATTAATGATTATTATTGCTGGATATTGTCACTAATCGTAACAAAAAACCACAAGAGTTTTATTTTTTGTCACTAACATAAGACTGTTCTGTTTACTTTCCACAATAATGAAAACTGCCAATTCTCTTTTTCAAAAAAAAAAAAAATGCCAATTCTAGTACACTAGAGCTCGTAAGTGACTCAAAATTGGCTCTGCCTAATAACAAAATTAAAAATGACACGTTTCGACTTCTAACCCCATCCTCGCCGGGATCGATGGGACACTCAAGTAACTCAAGCTTCAAATTCAAACATTGTATACTTTCTAATTTTATCTTTATACAAACCAAACATATTTTTACCATAAAAAACCATCAATAAATTCTTAAATCAAGAAATTTGGAAAAATAAAATAAAATAAACCAAATTTTGTGGTGGATGTAAGCCCTGTGCATATCAAAATTTCCGTCTCCTTTCATTTTACTCCCATCTCGAAATGAAAAATTCTAATTTTTCATTCGGGTCCAAAAATAATATTCAAACCGGTAAAAAAAATCGGGAATAGGTCAGAAATTACCGTTGGAAATTTGTTTACGTTAATAAAACTTTAAAATATATTAAATTCAAATATTAAATATGTTTCAAATAATTAAGATCAAACACCCAACAATATTTGATTTAAATTTTCACAACTTTACAATGAATACAAATTATTTAATATGAAAATACTCGTATTTTTTGTAAAAAGTGATAACGTTGATCATTTAATTACAAATTTTAACACTATAATTTTGTATTTTTTGTGTATTGAACATTGATATATCTTTTATACATTGCTATTTCCGTTATATTGATCATCAAGCCCTTAGATCATGAAATGCTCCACTCCATAAGGGCTTCTCGGTATGGGGTTGGCAGTATTCGAACCTACGTAGAAAAACTTCAACAGATTTACAGTCTGCCGCTTTTGACCACTCGGCCACTCTCTCCTTCCCGGGCTGTGGCTCCCTCAATGGGTTATACAATTTATATTAATATCCTTAATTTTTTGATTATTTGTATTTTCTAAACTATTTTTTGTATGTGTACTACAATTTCTCGATTTAGTTGGTTTTGGTAATAATTCGAGAAGTAAATTTTTGGTCTCAAAATTCTCATACCGTTTCCGATTCCTGAAATTCTCGTTCCATTATGTGACGGGAATTATTTGGGAAGTAAATATAATTTTTCAAACTTATTGTTTCCAACCTATACCTATGATTTTTCGTCTTTTCTCGTTATGTCCGGGCTAGTGGATATAACATTCTAGAAGCATCTTCCACTTCCCTCATTTGTCTTCCACTGTTACAAACTCCAAAAGAGAAAAAAAAACAAACCAAGAAAATTCAATCAAAACTCAAAATTCCAATAATACCCTTAGTTCCTACATGTGCCCTTATTTGCTTCTCCGACACCAATTTCTCAACTTCCTCTTCTTCAATTCTTTTCCATTTCTCTCAAAGCTATGTTAGATATGTCTGAATCTGTACTTACGGCGATGTATAGTTGGTTCACACCAACTGTACTCTTTATCTTCCTCAACTTGATGATTGGTACAATCGCCATTAGTTCATCTTTATCTTCTAAATCCAATGATCCAAATCAAACTCAGATCCAACGATCTCCTTCAATGATTCATCGTCTCAAATCCATAAACTTCTCTTCTTTCACTTCTCCAGACAAATCTCATCTCGAGTTTCTTCCTCCACAATCATTTACTCCTGAAGACAACAACAACAACAATCTAGCTTCAATCGAACAGAATCAGCCTTTTCTTTCGAGATCTCCTTCTGTTCTTCACAAAATCAAATCTTTCAATCTCTATAACTACATTTCACAAGAACACACCAACATCGTTGAAGCTCAACCACCGACAGTGACTGTTGCGACAAAACAACAACCAGAGGAAGTTGAAGTTGAAGTTGAAGATGAAGAGACAAGTCCAAGTCTTGAAGAGGTTTATAGTCAGCTTAATCTAAACCATGTGGCTCGAACCAAATCTGATACTGAACCAGCTGCTGGAATCATACCACCAAAGCTACCTAAAAAGATGAAGAAATCAGCTAGTACAAAATCTCCATTCTCTCACTTTCAGGAAGATGAAATCTCTGTCGAATCCCGTCGACCTGCGACGGTTAGAGTTTCGAGAGTTACGACTGTGGAAGAAGATGTTGATGAAGAAGTTGATGCTAAAGCTGATGACTTTATTAATCGATTCAAGCATCAATTGAAGTTACAAAGGATTGATTCCATATCTAAGTATAAGGAAATGGTGAAGAGAAACAAAAATTGAAACAAACAAAACTCTTGGGGTTGTTTCTTAATTATGTATTAATTTATGGACCTTTTTTGAAATATTCTTAATTTTGTTTTAGCTTTCTTAAACTTCAATCCTCATTGTAGATCTTCCATGGGCTTTTATTGCCAGAAACTGTTCTCCTTTTTCTTTCTTGACAACATTAAAAAAAAAAATGCAAGAAAAGAAAAATTTCAGAACATTTATAAAATGCATATGAGACAGATAAGTGTTTATTATTATTATAGCATTTCTTTACCTAAATTTAGCTCGGAGAGTTGTCAAATACTTTTATATATTGCCTAAAATCATTAATCGTGTGATATTCTGCCGTATTATTCAAGAGATTTTTATTGGTAATACATAATACTCTTTTAATATCATAATCAATCATATTTTTCTATTTAAAATTTTTCAAATATAATTAGTTTTAAAAAGAACATTATGCTCGATAAAAAATCTTACCAATCAAAACCTAATATTAATATGTAAAATTTATGATGCTAGACATTTATGGGTGATTTATAATTGGATTATGTTTGCTTTCTAAAATCATATTAATATGGATCTAATTCACATTCAAAATCTAACACAAAAAAGAAATATTACGGAATACTTTTATATTGTATGAGTGAGATTAGCATTCGACTTAAAAGGTAAAGCAAGGTCCAAAATCTCGTATTAAAATGCAAAAGATTACAAAAATGAGCTACAAATCGGATTACAAATAAGTTACAAGCATTCAAAGCAGAATCTCAATTGAGCGTTCTAAGTTTATTGGCTATTCTTTTCGGGATCACGTCACCTTGAACAACTTATATTATCTAAAAATCACAAACATAACCGATTTGAGATATTCTTACATTTTTATTGATGAATTTGAAACGACGATGGAAGAATCTTGGCCATGATGGTGATGCACGTAAATTCCGATTAACTTTAAGTCGATTTTGTTATGAATGTACTCGTAGATAGTGAAAGAAAGGGTAAATATGTAAACTTGATGTAATGGTATTTAGTATGTACGTTGTGCTTATCCGTATTTGCAGGATGCTTGGCTGTGAAGCACGTGGAGTTCAACTCTCATTGTCTTTTTATTAAAAGATGGAGTTTGGTGATTGATATGCTTTTTTTCTTTCTTTTTCTTTTTTTTTTTCTTGAAAAATCTCTTACATGAATTTTAGATAAATCTACTCAATCTAGAAATTAAAAAATTTATTCATTTATTTTTAGTCAAATAGTTGAATAATATATCTGTTATTATTTTTTATCCGAACTCAATTTAGGTGATTTTGTTTGTCCTTATAATATTATTAGAAATTTTGAGATTTAGATGAATTAGCTATAAATTAGATTTTATGATGCAATTGTTGACAAAAAATAAATTTAATTTCATCCTATTTTTGATTAATTATTATTTTAGAATTAATATTTTTTGAAACATTAGATGTCTTTTCAGATTTTCGATCCAAAATATTAGAAAAATTATTATTTAAATAAATAAAAAATTTAATGTATTAAAGACAAATAAACAATTAGTGGATTATATATATATATATATATATATATATATGTGTAAATTTTTAACGATATTTAAAATAAAATAGGGAAATTTGTTTTTGTCAACAAAAATATTTTAATATTACAATTGAGAAATATACATATAAGTGATAAATGGAATTGTAACGACCATCTTTTGGTTGTATATTGAGTTTTACAAACAAAAAATATTATAACAAAACCTAGTACCTCAAAGTTTGTAATTGCACAAATGTCAAAGAATTAAAATAAATGTGTTTTTTTCCCTTTGTCAATAGACAGGTCCTAGTGTCAATGAAATTAGTCTTGTGTCAACACAGTGGCGATTTGCGGCTACCTTTAGCACTTTGACCTAGATGATCATCGCCTTTCTATAATTTCTCCGCTTTTTATTTTGCAAATTGTGAGCATTAGCTCTACTCTATAATTTTCTGATAATTTTGAGGATCATGTTTAACTTATCAGATAATTTGTTTCAGATCAAGACCGACCCTGATTAGATAATTTGTTTTTACTATGATATTGCGATTTTTAAGAATCATGAACGGGAAACTCTTTTTTATGTGGTCTATGTAAGTCTTCAAACATCGTTGTGATTGGTTTTACCATTGGATCCTCGCCAACTCATTTCATCTTAGTTCTTGTAGGATCAAAAGCGACCATTGTTCAAATTCATTATCAATCAGTTAAAAGAAAACAAAACTTATCAGTCCAGAATTAGGTAAACTTTTTGGCATAATACATGAAGATATTTTATCAAAGAACGAAAGACTGGTACATGAATTTGTATGAGTCCTTAAAGCAGCCAACTGCTCAAAATTAGATTTTATTGTTTTCACGTATTTAATCCAAACTCTTGTCTTCTTGCTATACACACAAATGTACACAAGACTTCATGCAAAGTAAATATGTCTATATAAATGTAGGAACCGGAATATACAAATAAAAAGAATTAGCATGACATTGTTTTTTTTTCAACAATAATAATAAGATCGACAATATCACACTCATAGTCAAAATTCTTCAACTAGAACTGAGTAGAATTTGAATTTACCACCTACTGCCAAACTAGATCATAGATAATCTAACTGAGTCACCTATTTTATGGTTTACCACGATTTTGTATTCCATCAAAATATGGTATATAACCAATTAAGAACAAATATGAAAGGTATAAAATCTTGATTGTCCAACGGAATTTTAGATATTTTAGAAAGAAATTAGAGAGATATTTCAGACACAAACTTTTTTTTATTTAGGTGTGAAAAAGTATGGACTTTTAACTATTACATATCATTCTTATATGTAGTATATGATTGGATCAACCAAAATTTATATGCTCAACACATGTAATGACTGTTTAAAATGTTTATTAAATCAATTTGACAAACGTCAAATTTCCAACACTCTCCCTTGAACACTAATATCATTATCGCTTCTTATATTACATTTTTATTGTCTTTTATTGCTTTGTTAAAAATATGTTTTAGAAAAATTCAATGAAAAATTCATTGGAAAAGAAAAATAGTACAATGTTGCCACACACTTTTATTATAATAACAACTGATTTTTTTCAGCAATAAAAACTAAACATTCACGACAGATTTTTAATATAAATTATCTGTCTAGAAAAGTTTTAAGTAACAAAATAATTACTGATTTAGAATTACATTTGACGAAGGTACTTTCCCTCTGACCCATAATGAATTATCGATATATGGTTCGTCGACTATTTCTTTCTGTCAAGATTTCTTTACAGTTTTGATTGACAGTCATTTTACCAGTTAAAGTTTTTTGACAGACATCACTTTCATTAAGAATTCTGTCTATATTCAAAAAAAAGTCTTGTAGCAATATTATTTTACAAGAAGCAAGTGATTTTTGTCATTGGTTTTCTCTAATAAACAGGTCATGAGTTTAAATTTATTTAAAGAGTTTACTTTATAAATGAGAATTATATTAAATGGTTTGAGTCTTTTCCCGAAAAGATATATGAACTTCGGTCTGAAACCTCTCTTAGTCTATTATATATGTTTTTAAAATGTGGCATTATATTCTTAAAAAATAATTATAGTTTTTAAATTACTTATAAAGTATTTCGCTATAGTATATATCCTAAGGGCATATCTCACTCTAAACTTTATATTTAGAGAAATTTTTTATCTAATGGTGCTCTTTTTCTTGATCTAAAAATAAGAATTTCTATATTTTACTCTAACTTTGGAAGACTCTATTTTTTTCTTATTTTTTTTAGAGTATAACTTACCTTTACAAAATGGAATTTTCATTTCTAGTGTATTATTTTTATACCAAAACAAAATTATATGATCAAAATTTAGATAGTACAAAATTTTGAATAATTTTGTTTATGTGATGTAATGAAATTTTATTTTTAATAAAATATAATTTTACAAATTTGTTATTTATTTAATATAAATGGTAAAATATGTTGATTTGTAAAGTAAAGAAATATCTTAGAAATTAGTACTAAAATGGTAAAAATATATATAATTAAAATATTTAGTTAGAGCCAAAAATAGAGTAAACGATTAGAGTAAACCTTAATCTATTTTTAGAAAATTCTATTTTTAGAGGAAAAAATAGAGTGAACCATTAGAGATGATCTAAATATTTTGTCTCAAATTTTTTATTTTTTTTGTAATATGTTCTTCAAAAATAGACGGTTACTTAATAAACCCATATATCTTTAGAATGATAATATGTTGATTAATTTATTCCGATTATAATTTTGTTAGTATCTTGGAAATTTTGAAAAGTCAATGCAATTAATAAAAAAATCTTCACACCCACCTTCATATTTAAATTAAAGAATCAACATTTAGGATAAAAAATGGGAAAATACCTATTTCACATTAAATTTTTTTAAAATAGTTTTATTAAACATTAGATTTTGGATATGGTAGATTAAATCTTCAATTTGTTGTTGAATTTTGAAAAAACCCTCAACTTTGCGTTGACTTGGCAAATTGAACCTGTCGTTAATCCCAAATCAATTTTTTTTTCTAAATTTAAAAACCAAATCGATTTTAAAAGTTCGTTTCAGTTCTTATCTTCCTTCTGAATAACCTCTAATCTTGATTTTCTTTTTTCTTTCGAGAATGAACTCAAATTCGTCGGTTTGAAGTATTGAAGACAACATTTCAAACCGACAAATTTCAACCTATTCTTGAAAGAAAAGAGAAAATCAAAATTACGGGTTCTTCAGAAGGAAGATAAGAACTGAATCGAATTTTCAAAATTGATTTGACTTTCAAATTTAGAGAAAATTTTGATTTGGGATAAACATTTTCAATTTGTCGAGTCAACGCAAAGTTGAGAGTTTTTTCAAAAGTCAACAAAAAATTAAGGTTTAATCCACCACATCCTAAGTTCAATGTTTAATCAACTATTTTCGGAAAATTCAATGTTAAATTGACATTTTTTTCATAAAATAATTAATTACTACATTAATTATAATATGTGGATAATTTAAATAATTTCACAAATTTACTTAATTATCGTACATTTACCTTAAATATCATATATATGGAGGGAATAATTTTTAATATTTCATTATATGAATCTGCCGTTAGGGGAGGGATCTATTAATGGAGCAATCAATGATTGAAGGCTTTTGGACTTTGGGTTCTCTTCAGCGGCGCAGAGGCATAATGGGGACGAATTATTGTTTGTCGTCTTTCTTTATTTACCTTTTTTTTTGTTAAATAATTTTCTTTATTTACATTCTTTAATAGTATGTAATTATATTTTGAGATATTAGTGAAAATGAAAGTGTAGAATACTATTTATGTAAATTTGAAAGCAGCCTTTCAAAATAACACTAACTGATCGATACCTTGTCAAGTGTTAGATTAAATGTATCTTTAAAACTTATAAATAAAGTTATCTGTTATAATATGAAATCATTGGGTTGAGAAAAAAAATTATTGATAGAAAAATTTATATCAACATATCACGTTTTTTAGCGTTATCTTTCTTCTAATAAATATTTCCCAGGTTTATTAAGTATTAATTATTATTACATATCTACACATTTCAAAATATCTTTTATAGTTATTTACATGTTCGGGAGAGTATAAGAAAAATAAAAAAAAATGATATTATCAATTACTTCTGTAGAGAGTATTTGACAAAAATAAAATAAAAAAACTCAGTAGAGAGTAAAATATTGGAGTGCTTATAATTTTTTCCGTCAATTAAAAGACCTAAAATAATATAATTTTTTCTAATCGAATTCCAATAAAAAACAAGCAGAAATAGATATTTAACCACGTAACTGATTATATTTTTTAATTATATAAACTTTATTTTATGTAACTAACCACTATTGTATCACTAACTATTATATGTCAAAGTATCTTAATATACTAAATTGTCGTTTGTCACTAGAGAGTTAAGCATGTTTTAATAATTATATGTTCGATATGTTCACTTTACAATATTCTATTACTCAATTGTCGCTAGATATGATGCATTGCTTATCTATAACAAGTTTTAGGAGAGTAAACCAGCCTAAAAACATATGAAATGACCAATAATTTTTTTAATTAATATTGTGACACAACTGACCGAAATTCATATATAAATGAATATTTTTTGTAATTCAATCGATATTAGATCTAACAAATCAAAAGCTCATTAAACCCTTCATTGTCATCGATTTCCAGCAAAGAATTATGAACTTTGTTGTTTCCAAAAGAAAATCACATATATGGTGATTGTAAGAACAATGCATATAAAGACAAGAAATTGAAATCTTAGTTATTTATTTTATTTTTATTGATAATTCTGTTGTTTCCAACTTGGTTAGAAATATTATATTCTATGTCTTTTCGCTCTACCACTCAACCACACTAAGAAAATTTCGATTATTAGTTAAAATAAAATTTTAAATTACATAGGAACTTCATCAAGATTGAAAATGAAACATTTCATATATGATTTTTTCAGTGGAAAGAAAGTAAAAACGGAGGAAAACAAAATTTAAAAACACCATTATTAATAAAGTGACCTTGATATAGTGGTATGTGGTAAATCCACTGAAAGCGGACAATATCTTATACCTAGAGATCGAGTATCACTGTCTACATTATGTAGGAACTTGACTAATGAGTTGACCAGTTGTACTCCAATGTTGACAAAAAAACACCATTATCAAAGTTGCTCAAAGTTGTATTTCTCAAGATTAATTTCATTGATGTTCATTACAAGACTACATGATATGAATCCTACTTTTGTTAATAGCATCTCCAATGTTCTGACATTGAATTAGGTCATAAAGTTAGATTTGTGTTAGGTTTTTAATGTGTACTTCAATGTGCATAACAATAATTTGAAGATGTTATGACTAGAGCCGGATTGGAGCAAATTATAATGAAAAACTTGAATGGTGTCTGTAATTATTTAAGGATCTAATTTCCTTTTTATTTTGATAAAGGATCTAATTTTATTAAAAATTTCAATTATATACCCCTTCCAATAGAATTGAGATCCGATTCTCTATCTACAATCTCTGCTATAAATTAAGGCAAGAAGGTTATTGAGATTTATGGAGTGTTGTCAGACATCTGCGGTCTTCTCCCTAGTTACATTTATGTGATTTTAAATTTATGTGAAAAAATCTAGAATAACATTTTTTGAAAAAACAAGAGAGTATATTGTAATATTTTGATTGTAAAATTCAGGTACAGAATATTGATAAAAAAATAGAAATTTTATGTAAAAGATACATACCAAACGAGTGTGTGGATCTCAAATTATTATGATGTAAATATCAAATACTATCGGATTTTTTTTCATTTTGTATAAAATCCTAGATTTTCGGATTTGGTTGTATGTTTGAGTTAGTTAATTTTACAAGATTTTAAACATCCCAAATACTCATGTTAAAACAAATATCAATATAAACGAACATTTTAGGATTTTGTTAATTTTGTTTGTTTCATCACTGATTGAGTCTCATAAAATAGTGACAAAGTTAGACATCGCATAGGAGTAAATAAATAAAGTATTAAATCATGAATCATGTGGTTGGAGGAGAGACACTTAATACTGATATTTTACAACACTATTGGATCTGAGCTTACTAAATAAACCAATATAATTTTTTTGCCACATTAGAAATATATAGTTGAGCCCACTCATCTAGACACAGAGAATTTGGTACTTAGCCACCAATGATAATGACCTTTCATCATTGTAGATTCATTGTAACTTTGCTTGGATTTATTTGCAAGTCTTGACACTATTATTACTAATACAATTATTGACAAAGAGTGATAAGACTGTTAGAATGAATACGAATTATGCATCTTTTTCGTAACAAAAATTTACACTAATCATATAATCTCTACCCCACATAAATTAGCCAAACTATTCAATTAAAGAACGATTTTGACATCTTAGATTCACGGGTTACTAAAGTCTATAATAAAGCTAATAATCAAATATGATTAACATAGACACGATCCCTTAAACCTTATAATGTCAATATTACAACCAAACCACAGTTAAAATTTAAACCACATCCCCTTCTTGATGTGTTAAAATCCGCACAAACATAAGGGGAAATGGTGAAAACAATACTAATTTTTACGATTTTGCCAAATTGAAACTACGACTCGAGCCAAATATATGAGATAAAATCGTGAAAGTTCGTTAAACAAAAGACCTAAACTTAAGCTCTATTTCATTAATTTTTACTAGCAGTTCAATCAATTTGATCAGTAAAAATTAAAGAAAGAAAGAAAGATTGGAGGGAATGCTATGGGATATTATTAAGAAATGATACAACTGTTTACCCTTTTTTTAACTTAATTGAATTTTTTATTTACTTTCTTTCCATTTTAAACAGTAAGATCCTAAATATCAATATTTTCATAGCTGGATCATCTAACCATCAAAATGAAAAGAGATCGACCAAAATCTAAACCTCAATCAAATTTATATCCACTAAAACCTAATTTTTTTAAATTAATGTCTTTACAACTATCAAAAATGCATTTTTTCCAATTTCCTTTAAAAAATATTGATATCTAAAATTCTAGTTTGTTGAATAAATTAAAGTCTCTGTGTTGGTAAAATAAAACTGTTTATATTGAACTGATGGCACAGAAAAAAAATTAATTTTCTTGGCCTAAGATTTGTGAAAAGAAAAAAATCTCGGCACTAATACTTAGTAAGGAAAAAATAGTTATATGGTGTAAGAAGAAAATATAATTTTTTTAACAAGTATGTGTTTAAAAGAAGTTGCCTTTTTATAAAAAAACTTATAATGTTTTTAGAATGGGCTTTCATTTTTCTGGGCTATGTGACGGATCCCATCTCATCCTTGTTTTATCGACAGTCATGGTCATCAATAATTGTTAGAACCGAAAACGGGTCTCAAATAATGGTTTGGGATAGTCCTGGGAGCTGTATGAGACAATGCTAGGGAACGGGTTTGCCAAATAGCCAATCTTATATGTTCTTGATCAGAATGTTTAATAGACACGAGAAAGTGGATATGGCGTTGCGGTTGTTGGAAGATATATATGGTGGTAAAAGGGTTCGGTTCATATAGTCTTGTTTCGGATGTGCTTTTAGATTTGCTTTGTGATTTGGCTAAAGTTGAAGAAACTGAAAAATGTTTGCTTGGGATGATTGAGAAAGGTCATAGACCTAGTAAAGTCTCCTTTAAAAGGATTAAATTGTCGATTGAGCTAACAAATAAGCATGAGAAGGTTAATAACTTGATACAGAAGATGCAAATTTTTGGTACACATTCTTACATTCGTCTAGCATTTTTCAAAAGCCAGTCAAGGCCATGTAAACTATGACCACAAAGTGCACATGAGCTCTGGACATGCCTAACAAGCAAAAATCAAAACTACAGATCATCAAGAAGAATCAATACTTTATTCAAAATTTATAGTCCTGAAAAGGTTTAATCATATTCTTACCAGTTTCTTTGCCGGTTTCGTTGACTAAGAGAAGTGAGATCAAGCTTGTTACTGATCTCAAATCAAGCTTTGTCAGGATATTTATCTTCCTATGCTTAGGACTTTATGTCTTGAATCGGTTAATTTTGATGGAAATCATGATGTCATTGATACTCTTCTACCTCGTTGCCCTGTGCTTGAAGAATTAGTTATTGAGGAGCAGAGATGGGTAAAATGGTGTCGTTCTGTGTGTTCTCCATCTCTAAAGAACTATGCATCCGTCTTAATATCACTCTGGACATTTCACTTGATGTTCCCAATCTTGTCTACTTGGAACTTTGGTGTATATTTGGGTGCAAGTATACAAATGTTAACTTGGGTTCCTCCCTCGTTGGATCTTGACTCAGTCTGTGGGTAGAAGATAGAAGAATACAGGAACTAAGACGTGGAGCTGCTCATTTAGTTCCCGCTGATATGATAGATCTCATTAACGGAATCAGAAATGTTAAGGTCCTTGATTTAAGTAGTTATGCTCTTGAGGTCAGTCTTCTGATTGCAAAATGCAATCGTTTTGTTGAGGTTTTGATTGAAATCTTGTATTACTTGAGTAAGGACTAGCTGATTGGGTTTTGTTGCAGCTGATGTACTTCTCTGGTCAAGATTTACCCATGTTCAACAACCTTGTTTGTCTATCTATCACGAGTCACGAGAAGCAAGGATGGCAAATTCTGCCACTTTTGATCAAAAACTCCCCAAATCTAGAAACTCTGATCTTCAAGGTATCTCATGACACACACACAACCGATCATAAATACCATATATACCATTATCTCTATGAATTTAGATTCACTGTCTCCTCTATGCTTCAGGGTCTAGAACACTACATAACTGAAAATTGCGGGGATGCATGTGTTTGCTATGGCTTTTGGGAGAACAGCTCCTGTTGCCTGTCGTCATCTCGAGTGAAGGTGCTGGAGATATGTGGCTATCAAGGAACTTCAAGAGAGCTGAATCAAATTAAGCATTTCTTAAAGAAGTTACCATGTCTTGAGCTGGTGAACATTCGTACTGTAAACATTATACAAGTGCCCATCGATACACAGTATTTTATGTCACTTCCAAGAGCTTCATTAAAATGCAAGATCTAAGTCCACTTTTAACTAAAGGGAAAGAACAAAAGACTTAGACCATGATTAATGGGAGGTTCTTAGAGGAGTTCTTAACATTTTTTATTACTATTTTGTTAAGAAATTTTACCAAAGTGTCTTATTTAAGATCCTTTCTTAGAAGGGTTCTTAACATTTTTCTTCTTTCAATTTTCTCTTTCTTCATTCATTTATTAAAATTTATAATAAAATATTGTTAAGAACCTTTCTTATAAGAACCTTGCATTAATCATGCTCTTAGTGACTAGATATTTTGCTAAGACCTGTTTTAATCACTCTGACAAAGCTAACTAACATTTATCACAATAGTTAATATTTTAAATAACCCATACATAAAGAAATATTTCAATATATTAAAAATTTATTGAATTGCCGAGTTTTTCTCCGTCTGGTAATTAGGAGTGAGATTTAGGCTATAACTCAACCTTATCGATCCAATAATTGACAAAAAAAAAAATTGAATCTCTTGTCATAAAACCTAAAATATCCAAACTCAAAACTGAACCTGAAATTAGGGCGAGAACCAAATAATAACATAATCCTAAATGAGATCTTATGTCTAGAACACAACAAAAACTAAAACGAGCCATATCATAAAATTCACGTGAACCAAAATATAATTAAATATTAACTTTAACTTACATTTTAGAATCTGTCAAATTGTTTTCATTCTGGTGGTTAGAATGATCTAGCTAATGACTTGGTACCAGAGTTCGATTCATACCCGCTACATTATGGTAACTTAAAAAGAGAATTTTAGGGGTGAGCTTTAGGCTATGGATCGAGTCTTATCGATCCAATTGTTGACAAAGAAAACATACATTTTAGAATCTACATAAATCTTGATCTAAACATAATTATAAATGCAAGTGACCTTTAGTCTAGTGACAGGCGGTAAATCCACTAAAGACAGCGCACTTGCACAACCAGTGATCGAGTCTCACCGCTTACATTATGTACGAACTTGGCTAATGGGCCGGCTAATTGTGGCCCAATATTAACAAAAAAAAAACATAATTATAAATTGATCCCAAATACGACATATTTCCTATAGCCCAAAAATTAAAACCAAACTGAACTGAATCGTTGTAAAAAGATTTTTTTGATCATTAGTTTTGTTTTTCATGTATAACTCTTATTTGAAAATTAAAAAAAAATTGCAAATATGTTCCTCTAACCAAAGTCCATTTTTAAAAATGAAGAATTGGTGAAATATCACAAAACACTAATTTAATTGAATAGCATATGTATATTTAGGTAATTAAGAGAATAGCACAAAATCCTAATTATTGACAACTTTAACTCTTTAATAATTATGCTCAAATTAAAAACAAAAAATAGACAACTTACGTGAATGAAAAAAACTTGAGTAAATCTACTTGCTACAGTACCGCTACGTTAAAAAAAATAAACATATTATATTAGTTAGACATTCTATATATATAAATGTTCTATACGAAATTAGTCAATAACATATTCGGTTTTTATTAAAAAATTTGTTCATTTAAAAAAAAATTAAGTTTCACGGTGTGGAAAAAAAATCTATGTTTTTAAAAAGAATTTTTAATTTTGGTTTTTTTTTCATTAAAAGTTATATTGAAAATAAAATTAGATGAGAATAGAAAGAGTGAAGAAGAAAAATTAATAAAAATTATATGAAAAGGGTAAAATGAAAAATATGATATAAAATATGTTGAATATTGATCTACTTAGAGTTTTATGCTATTTTGTGAATTATAAATTATTTTTGTGCTATATCCCCTGCATTGATCCATTTTCAAAAGGGAGTTACAAATAAGGTGTATTTGAAAAAGGATATGTTGAAAAGAAAACTCTTTTAGAAAAAATTGCTCATTTGACAGTTTTGTGTGAAATTTTAATAATATTTGTAGTTTAATATTCTAAAATTTCTCATAGGATAAATCTCCTAACGATCTCTCTATGTCTTTCCAAACCAATAAGAATTAACTAAAATATTATAAAATTGGAATTCATATTGCTGAAATTATCATCAATTCTTGAATTAATAACATAGTCTAATGCGTCAGTCCTAAACTCTAAAGTTTAGAAGAATAAGATGGGTGTATTGAACCATGAAATTTAAATGATAGTTAATGATTTAGATTTTATGAAATTTCAGATGATTTAAATGAATCTAAGAAAGTTTTTATGATTTGTTACAATATCCTTTAAAGCTCCACCTAAAACCATGAAATATAGATTTTTGTGTTTTTAAGAAAGAAATCATCTAAATAACACTCTAGAATACTATAAAATCGTTTAAAATCGCACCCTTAAATTTTTTCCAATAACAATGGATTTGATTGTGTTTTTATAATCTCTAGTTCAATAACACTAGATTTTAGATAATTTTTAGAAATTCATTTTTGAATAACAGATGATTTGCAGATGATTTGCCACTTAAATTCATGTTTGAATAATAGATTGAGGAGTTTCATACTTGTAGTAGGATCATCAAATGAGATTTCCCTTCATTCAAGTGTTGCTCGATGTGATAGGAGGTTCAACCGTATCATTGCTGCTAGATCATTCCTCGTCAGTTCTGGTTTCTCTTCGTGTTGATCATCCAATTCCAATTTCTGTTCCGGCGTAAAAGCATTCTCATCAAACGATTCTTCTTCATATCTTTCACCATGGAAATATTTGTAACGCGTCCATTCATCAATGTGTGATCAACTGTATGCCAATTCAATACGTGGGCAGAAATTATATGACTGATCATTGTATGACCAATCATTATATTACCAACCGTTGTAATTCATGGATAGTAGCTTGCTTTCATGTATCTACACCTGATTTACATAAGAAAGTAACACTACAAGAAAAAATTTGTATTGATACGTAATATTTCGTCACAATATGAAGATATTGTTACGAAGTTATGACGATTTGTAAATTGTTACAATACAAGTATCACAAATGCATTTTGGTAACAAAACGTCACAATATACTTGTGACAAAAAATCTAGTAACAATTTTGTCACAAATCGTTACGGAATAGAGTCACAATGATTCATAACAAATAGAATTCGTAACAAATTGTATACAAAATATCACAAATCATTACTAATATTCGTAGTCACAATACAATTGTCACAATATCTCTATTTTTTGTAGTGTAAAAAAAAACGTAAGTAAGAGAAATCTTAAACTAAAATTCAGTCTTAGATCAAAAGGTAATACAACTGGTCCCCGACTATGGTACCAAAAACATGATACACATAGTTTTAACCCTATAATCCTACTCTAAGTGCACAACAAATGAAGTAGCAATAAAGAGATCAAATCCATAAAGACCAAGTGTTATACTATCAATCTCTAGAATGAACTTAAACTAAGAAGCAATAAAGTGGTTGTGATTCAAATCAATAAAAAGAATGAAAATAAACAATGTAAACTCAGTAAAATAAAGGCATCAGATTCAAGGCAATTCACAGGAGATCATGATTGCAAGCTAGATCACTATTTAGGGAACAATTAAACCATTTTTTGAACTTGAAACACTATTGTATAGCAAATCTATTTTCATGGTGTCGACTACTATATCTAGCAATCTAGGATTCTAAATTGTCGTTTGAACCTACAATGTTAGATATGCATTATCTTCGAAGTTCAATATGTTCACAAATTGCCTTAACATCAGTTTCCGTTGGTTAAGGATCATTTGCTCATTTGTGTTCTTTGAGGCATTTAAACAAACACTTTTGGTGCGCTAAACAACCTAAAATCATAAGTTAGGTGATTAACCCAACTTAAGCTTTAAGCATAACAATAGATGAACAACACAATACATAAACCCTATTTGGATCTAACTCATTGATTCCTTACGATCCCTAGAAACCCTAAACTTGATTATGAAAGAACTCATACATGGTAGAAAAGAATAAAGAAGATGATTGAAACAAACTCATAATGAAATTGCAATAGAAATTAAAATATGGTTCAAAAACCTTCTCAGGAAATCCTCTAAGTATGAGTATGGGATCTTCTACCTGAAGCTTACAATAAAAATGAATAAGTGCCTAGAATAGAATACTGAAAGTATAGTGTTAAAAAGTAGCTAAAAACCTAATTGTAGTCTCCAAAAATCGTTTCTGGTCTAACTTAATCAAACCGGGCATAATTAGGCAAAATCTTGGCTCCTTCTCGCATAACCGGATTGGAACGATCAGTTTAGATGAGGACTGATAGGTACAATGCTAGATATTGTCGATCTTACAAACAAATGTTCTTTTTTTTAGAGCCAAAGATCAATCGGTCTAGTAGGTAGATTGATCGGTTTTGAGGTGAGATCGACCGATCTTGGGAGCTTGGTCTATCCAACAAAGTCATGTTCTATCTTGAATATAGGATCGATCGGGCTGAGCTCGTGAAACTTCAAATCTTGATGCTTTTCGTCTGATTTCATGCATTGAGTGCCTCAATCCAATCCTAACTTGTTCCAACCTAAAAAGAAACTAAAAGGACTACAAAATACTCGAAAAACCATTGAAAACAAGAGGTAAATTGCGTCAAAAACGCAAGACTTCATAAGGTAATGGAGGATTTAGCTTTATTGATCATCTGACTTGTAGCTCTTTTGTATTTCTTTAGAATATCTCGCAGTGTTTCTAAACTTTGTTTGTTTCCTTTGCAGAAGAACATGGTGTCATCTGCGAAAAAGAGGTGATTAACTTGAGGGTAACCAGCAGCCACTTGGAAAATTTTATAGTAAATTTGATCCTTAAGGGTATTTTTGTCAATTTGCCAACCAATTTGATTCTTATGGCATTTTTTGCAATTGTTTCTATCTATTAATAATATAAGTTATATAATATCACAAATCATTCAATACATTTGACGTTATTATATATTCGATAATTACGATAATTGTCTTACGATTTTAAAAATAATAATGTCTAAAACATTTTACATTGCTTTAGTACATAATATAATCTAGTCTATTCTATCATTTAGGATAATGACTTGGAATTTGTAAGAAATTACACTTTAAGCCATTGTAAGAATTTAAATTATGAATAAAATCAAAAATTTAATAAGTTTACTTTTTAAGCCATTGTAAGAATTTAAATTATGAATAAAATCAAAAATTTAATAAGTTTACTTTTTAATTTGTATATGATAAAAAACAGGTAGATATTCAAATGAAATACGGAAAGACTTGCAATACCGTTTTATCAACTTTTAATTACAGAATTATTTAAAAATGATTATTGTATTAACATTATTTAACTGCGGCTGTATTATTGTATTATAATTGACATTTAGCTTAAAAATATTATTGTTTAATATATATATATATATATAGAATCAAGTTTATACATCAAGACCTAGTTTTGAACGGAATGAATTCATTACAAAATCTGAACCAACTAGCCCAACATTTTCGGCTATAACTGAAAATATGGCCAATGAACTAAATGTCTTAGAAAAAGATTTTGAAATAAATAAAAAAATCTTAAGAGAAGAATTTTATTCAGACAAAAATCTACAAAAAGAAATTAGTTTTTCAAAAAATTTACTACAAACAAAGAAAAAATACAAGAAGAATATTATAAATATCTTAGAAAACACAAAGTCCAAGTTCTATTTTTTAACTGGCTTGAAGATTATACAAAAGAAAATAACATTTATTTTCCTTATTCAAAAACAGCAAATCCCATCACAAATCGAAACAAAACTTCTGAGTGGGAAACACTTGCCAATGGAAAAATATTTCGTTCAAATCACCCCCCTCAACAAAGAATAAAACTTGAATTATCGGGTAAACCGATTGAAGCAATTCTTTTTAAAATCCCTCAAGAAGATGATAAGACAAATGTCAAAAACATCATTCTTCAAAATAATATTTCAAACACCAACCTTGGAACAATAAGTAAACTACTTGATAGGATTGAAAAAACAATATTAAAACAACAAACCCCTCCAAAAGAAACTTCGACTAACAAGAAGCTAAAACTTCCAATATTTGAACCTTTCCAAATTTTGAGAAACTAGTGTTAAAACATGCCAAAATACAAATTTAGAATTCATTCGCGCCCTTCAAAGTCAACTTAGTAACATAGAAATAGGAGAAAGTAGTAAACAACAAGCTTATGATGTCCCTGACACTCCAACTTCTAAAAACCAAAGAAATTTTAGATCCATCCAAACACCTACTAATCTTGAAACACAAAGCTCAAAAATCCAAATAAATACTCTATGTCAAGAATCAGATTCTGATAAAACCCTACATCAATTCCAAAACAATAGAATAAATCGCTTTGATTGGAGAAACAATCATGAAAACCAAATAATAACAGCACCAGACCTAGGACAAATTCAACCAGTAGAACAATCTAGGTTCAATTCTTCTTCCGTCTATGACTGGAATCAAGATGGAATATCTGAATATAATATCTTAAGTTTCCTCCAAAAAATGACAATGGCTGCAAACGCCTATAGGACACAAATAGCAACGAAGATAGAATCGTCGTTGAACTCCTTATAGCTGGTTTTTCGGGACAACTTAAAGGATGGTGGGATAACTATCTCACTAGTCAACAACGGGAAGAAATCCTTAATGCTATTAAAATAGATGAAGAAGGATTACCAATTTTAGATAATTTCGGAGCCACCCAACAAAATGCGGTAGCAACTCTAGTCTTAGCTATAACCCTTCATTTCATAGGAGATCCCTCAGTCCTTAGAGACAAAAATGCAGAACTCCTTTCAAATCTCAAATGTAAAAAACTAAGTGATTTCCAAAGGTACAAAAACACCTTCCTCACTAGGGTTCTACTTCGGCAAGATTCAAACCAACCTTTTTGGAAAGAAAAATTTCTTGCAGGACTACCAACACTCTTAGGAGAAAAGGTTAGAACAAAAATTAGAGAATCTAGTGGTATCCAAATAATTGACTACGATGATTACACTTATGGAGAACTAGTTAGTCTTGTCCAACAAGAAGGTCTTAAAATCTGTCAAGATTTAAAACTCCAAAAACACCTCAAATGGGAACTTAAAAGAACAAATGTAGAGTTAGGATCTTTCTGCAAACAATTTGAAATAGATCTTAGTAACAAAAAGTAATGTGTAGGAAATTGCAAACCCACATACTATTCCAAAAAACCAAAATTTACAAAAAGAAAATTTAAAGAATATAGGCCACGAGAAAACTCTTGAAATAAACCTCGAAACAAATTTAGACCAAAAGAATCCCAAAACAAACCTTTTTACAAAAACTTAACATGCTATAAATGCAACAAAAAAGGCCATACTTCAAAATTCTGCCGTCTAAATAAGAAAATCCAAGAACTCGATCTTGGAGAAGAAATCTCAGCCAAAATATCAAATCTTTTCCTAGACTACTCTTCCTCGTCTAGTGATTGTGATTCTGAGTTCTCTCCTGAAGAAGCCTTGCAAGTTGATGAACTTAATGATTCATCATCTAGCTCGGACTCAGATATTAAGAAAATCCAAGTCCTCTCAAAAGATCAGAAATTTCAATTAGAAATCTTAAATTCAATCTCAGACCCTAAACTAAAACGAAAATTTCTTGAAACAATCATTTCAACTATAAGTGAAAACCAAAAAATAGAAAATCTCCCAAAAACCAAAGAACCACCAACTTCGAACTCTTCATATAACTTAACCACTATCCTCAACCAAGGAAGAAAAAATAATTCCAAAACTACTTTACAATCGCTTCAAATTGAGATAAAAAATGTAAAAAATAAACTCAAATATCTGAAAGAAAAACAAAAAATGGATTCAGAGTATTTTCATCAATATTAGCCTCTAAAAAACATGATAATTCTAGTTTAGAAGAACAAGATAGCATTTGTCCAGAAAATTTAGAAAATGATCTAATAGAACAAATACAAACCCTAAACACCGTGCCAAATGATTTCCTCTTTGTACTAAGAGAAATCACATCCCGAAAATATAAAATAAAAATTACACTTATTTTCTCTGAAAATTACAAACTTGACACAATTGCACTTTTTGATACTGGTGCCGACCTTAATTGTTTAAAAACAGGTATCATACCAAAATGTTTTCATCACAAAACAAATGAAAAACTTTCCGCAGCAAATAATTCAAAACTTAGCATAACCTCAAAAACAGAAGCTTCAATATTAAAAAAAAATATTCTATTCAAAACTGCTTTTGTTCTCACGGATGATATATACCAAAATATCATTCTTGGAACACCATTTATAAACTTAATAACACCATACAAAGTTAAAGATGATTCAATTTCTTTCAAAACACAAGATAAAAAATTAACTTTGGAATTCATGGAAACTCCAAAAAAGAGAAGTCTAAACTTAATAAAAGCATGCTCAATACAAGAACATTCTATAAATTCTCTAATTAAAAGCAAAAAATTCCATTTAGAAAACCTACAAACAGAATTTCTTATTGAAAAAACAAAAGAAATATTATAAACTTCAATTACAAAAGAAAAAATTTCAAAGATAAGTAAACTTTTCGAAGAGCAATTATGTTTGGATTTACCAATGACCTTCTAGGATAGAAAACAACACATAGTTGATCTACCCTATGAAGAAAAATTTGATGAAAGAGAAATTCCTACAAAAGTTCGTCCGATACAGATGAATTTTGATCTAGAGAGCCATTGTAAGAAAGAAATTTCAGAACTTTTAAACAAAAAATTAATTTCGAAATCAAGATCTCTATGGTCTTGTGCAACTTTCTATGTGAATAAAAATTCAGAAATAGAAAAATGAACTCCGAGACTTGTAATAAATTACAAGCCTCTAAACACAACATTAAAATGGATTAGATATCCAATACCAAATAAAAAAGACCTCCTTCAAAAACTTCACTCCGCACACATATTTTCAAAATTTGATCTAAAATCAGGATTTTGGCAAATCCAGATATCTGAAAATGATCGATATAAAACAACATTTACTGTTCCCTTTGGGCAATACCAATGGAATGTAATGCCTTTTGGTTTAAAAAATGCACCTTCCGAATTTCAAAGAATAATGAATGACATATTCTCAGAATATTCAAAATTTTGTATAGTATATATTGATGATATACTCATCTTTTCAAACTCTATTGAAGAACATTTCAAACATCTAAAAACATTTTACTATGTTGCACGAAAAAATGGACTTGTAATATCAAAAACAAAAATGGTTTTATTTCAAACCAAAATTAGATTTCTTGGCCATTACATATCAAAGGGTATGATTAAACCTATAGAAAAATCATTAGAATTTGCAAACAAATTTCCTGATAAAATTTTAGATAAAACTCAATTACAACATTTTCTAGGAAGTCTTAATTATGTCCTAGATTTTTGTCGAAACATCAACAGATTAGCTAGACCATTGCATGATCGTTTAAAGAAAGACCCCACCCCGTGGACAAAACAACATACCGCTGTAGTCCGACAAATTAAAAAACAAGTCCTAGAAATCCCGTGTCTGCATATAGCAGATCCTAAGCTAGAGAAAATTATAGAAACAGATGCCTCTGATATTGGATATGAAGGTATCTTAAAGCAAAAAAAACGGGTCATGAAAAAATAATCCAATTTACTTCATCCCATTGGAATGAAACCCAAAGAAATTATTTGACTATCAAAAAGGAAATACTAAGTATAGTTTTATGTATAAAAAAATTTCAAAGCGATCTTCTAAACCAATTTTTTTTACTAAGGATTGACTGCAAAAGTGCTAAAGACGTTTTACAAAAAGATGTTAAAAATCTTGCTTCAAAACAGATTTTTGCCCCATGGCAGGCACTACTAAGTACTTTTGATTTGAATATAGAATATATTAAAGGAGAAACAAATTTTATTCCAGATTTCTTGACTCGTGAATTTCTCCAAAACAAGTACGATGCCACCAAAACAGATTCACAAAGGAAAATGCCTTTCTATAGGCCCAAAGCAAGAAAACCCAAAAACTCCAAACACTTCCAAAACAGAACCCGAAACACAACCCTGGATTACAATTACAAAAAAGAAACCAGAAAAAGAAGAAAAAGCCCTTCAAACTCAAAAGGAGATCCTGGATCAAATACGAATTTTACAACATGCTTTTGACAAAAGCTTTTCAAAACAAGAGCAAGGTGGTTCTTCAAAAATACCCTCCTCTCTTGAAATTTTTAAAATACCTGAAGCCCCTTTAAAAATAATTTCAAAACAAAATCAGGCTTCAAAACAAATTTCAAAACCTTTAAACAATTCGCAAATTGTTTTAAAGGAATTTTTACAAAATCCTCCTTCTGAGTATTTTGGAAAACAAACTTAGTAAAATGTTATTACTGTTGAAAAAGACTTTTTTGAAAATGATCTGTTTTCAACCATAGAAAAGTTTTTTGGAAAAAATCAGTTTTATAAACCTTTCAATACAGATAAAACTGTATTATTTTATCAAACAATTTTGAAAATTACAGGTTCCGTTACTTTCAAACACAATTTTTTAGATGAGAGTCACACGGCTCCAGCCTACTCCACTTTCAAAATACATGATATTATTTCTCCAAGGGATTGGGATTATGATCTCAATGAAAGTATAAAATTTCCAGAAAATCTTTCCAATCTTTCTTGTTACGATGTCTCATTTAATTACTGGGATTATTGCCAAGCTTGGTATAATTCCTTCTTGATCCAATCACCCAAACACAAACACACGTGGTTGATCTTTTTCGACACCATATGTAACTTATCCAAATCACCAATATGGTTCAATCAATGGTGGAACAACTTCGGTTCTGTCATCGATATTTTCAAACCCCATATAAACAAATCTTTCCAAATCTTCAAAAACAATTTCATACCATCTGAGGATGAAAAAAGATTTTCCGCCTTAACACTTTTTCATTCCAAATTTCATTTACCCTGGGTCTTTTCATGGACCTTTGAATACTCAAACGATGTCGTACCCATCATCAGACGCAAATTTAAAGTCAAATGGTGGGACAAATACATAATCTCTTCAAATCTTTATCCTTCAAATATCCCTGAATGGATTCAAACCCAAAATTCCAAATCTCTTAACCCACAAACACTTATCCAAACACCAGAAATGACTCATTTCTTAGCCCAAAAATGAAAAATGTTGTCTATGCTGGGAGCCGCAAAGTTGGAGGAGGAAATCAAGTCAATTTCATTAAGATTGCTACCAACAATATCAAGTCCTAACTCTGAAGCGTCAGGTACTAAGCCTGAAATAGATGAAGACGACTTGTTATAAATTACAAGTCTATTTAAAAAAGAAGAAAAATATCGGAGTACAAAAAAGACACCAAAATCAAAATACAAACGGGAATTCAACAATCAACCACAGTAGCTGTCGGCGATTTAAATCAACAATCAACCACGGTACCTGTCAGGCGACTCAAATCAATAATCAACTACAGTAGCTGTCGGCGACTTACTACAGTAGCTGTCCGAAGAGAAAATTTATTAATCACTACAAAAGCCGAAGACATGAAGCATCTCGAGGAAGCCATAATTTTCCACTACTGAAAGCAGGAGACAAGAATCATGTCAAGGAACCCATCATTGTCCCCTTATAATTTCAAATTGCTTTTTTAATATTTTAATATGCACTTGTAAACTTCTATATAAAGAAGTGTTGTGCATCCCTTCAAACCACCTTACAATTCTCTCTCTCTCCATTGTCCATCTTTGGAAAACCTCTCATCTCTTCCATCTCGAGTCAAGAAAATTTCTTCTAGTTTATTTTGTAAGTATAATTTATTTTCTGGTTGTTTTATAAATTTAAATAAAATCCAAATTTATTTTAAAACTTGAAATCTTTATCTTTCTTTCAAATTCTGGAATACCTTCTATCAATCCTTAATCACTCTGAGACTAAGTCCTCAATAGTCATTGACTCTTGAGTTATGATAAGACTGATAGTATGTATTCATAAAGAATACATGAAAGAATGTATGATTTAACTTCGATCCCCAAATGAGTATGTATTCATAAAGAATACATACTATCAGCCTTATCACAATTCAAGAGTCAATGACTATTGAGGACTTAGTCTCAGAGTGATTAATGATTGATAGAAGGTATTCCAGAATTGGAAAGAAAGATAAAGATTTCAAGTTTTAAAATAAATTTGGATTTTATTTAAATTTATAAAACAACTAGAAAATAAATTATACTTACAAAATAAACTAGAAGAAATTTTCTTGGTGGTCGATATCTAGATTCTTGTATTGTCTTGCCGTCAAACATCTATTATTATTTATTATTATGAAAATGTTACAATCCCAAATGAGCTTACACTGATTCAAAATTCTAAAGGCCTATAGACCGTTCGAAACCTATACCCAGTAGATGCTTATCTTCTAAGCCACGTATCAGACAATTCTCTTCTGCTGATCTAGGTGTCAGTTTATCGGAAAGCCAGACATGCAAACCGCAACCAAGGCGGCAAAGATTTTTGTCGGAACGATGACGTTGTCATGCAATCTGTGGGGAGAAGCTGCTTTGCCAGAATCCGTGTTGCTTATCTTCTCAATTGTGCTTTACTCTTATTTGGGTTTCTTCTCCTGATTTCTTCAGTAAAGTTATTCGGAAAAGGTCCTGGAAACCGCCATTAAAAGAACAACAAAGTAAGCTGCAACCATGAAATCCAATACTTCTTCCTCACCGGTAATCATTGCCTCCTATTGGCACTAACACTGTCGAGGTCCACCATAAAAACCCACTGGAAATGATTTTATCTCCACGCTTAGATCACCAGTAGGGGAAAGGAGAGAGCAGCCGCCAATGGTAAAGAAAGTGTAATCCCCAAGAAAATCCAAAGTTGAAACCAAAATTAAAACCAAATATCTGTAGGATACCATAAGACCTAACCTAGACATAGTGGATCCTGACTCCGAGTCAAATCTGATGAACTCAAATTGAAATCAGGACTTTAAAAGATCTGGATTTTAGTGAAAACCAAAAACACAACATAGATACAAAGAGCAAATAAAACAAAGACATATGATTAAAGACATAAAAGATAAATAAACCTTAAAGAAACTTAAAAAACGTAAATTAAAATACACCTAAGATTAACTCTGGTTACCAGTGATTAGACCGGATTGTTACCAGAGAACCGGAGCGTTATTCTCTCTAGTCGATGGAACCGTACACATCTTTGAAAGATAAGATTTTGGAGAAGAGAATCGCCAGCTACAACCACCGTGGGAGAGAGAAAACTCTCTCGAGGAGAGAGCAATTCCTCTATTTTATTTTTATTCTACAAAATATGATTGTTTAATATATTATAATAAACATCAGAACATGCATTATATATGACTAATTCTGAATGAAAATGATTATTAAAGTTTTTTTTTTGTCAACACTGAGCCACAACTGACCGGTCCTTAGCTAAGTTCCTATATAATATAGGCAATGAGATTCGATCACTAGATGTGCAAATGTTCCTACTTCTAATGAATTTACCACTTGCCACTAGATTAAAAGACACATGCATTATTAAAATATTATTAATCATATCATATAGCTAATTATATAGCAAGAAAAATCTTATTTTTACTTATATAATTACATTTAATATTGTAATAATAAACTGTAATTGAAACTTATAAAAATTAATTATGCTATTAACAAAGAATGTATTACAAAGTAATCATGCAATATATCAACACATAGTGAATTTCGTTTATTTTCTTTGCATGTAATCCCTAAGTCATTGAACTATAAGACTGATTATTTTTCGTTATATTAGAGAATCATGACTCCTAGATTATAAACTCTCTCCGCTTCTGGATTTTCATCAATGGAATTTTTTGTTAACAAAAAAATGTCTCTTAGGAATTATTGACCAAAATAAGACTCCAAAATTATTTTAAACTGTTATATCCATTTACTAAATGTTAATTCATTACCGTATAAATTAGATGATATTCTAACATATTAGTCTCTCTATCTCTTGGTCAAAGATCTTTAATTAATAAGAACTAAATCTTTTGTTCCTTTCTCAGCCTCCTCGACCATATAAATATTCTAGCTTCCGTCCTTCAAAATCAATAAACTGTCTCTCATTCTTATTCTTATCTCATTCTCAATTGATAAAAATGGAAGTGAGAGGGTCATTGATGTGGGTGTTCTTAATGTGTTACATCTTTGGTCACATAATTATAAGTCATAACAATGACTTTGTCGAAGGCAAAAGCTTTTCCAAATTTGAAGATCGAGAAATCGAGAAGAGGCTAAAGACTATCAAAAAACCCGCTGTCAAGATCATTAAGGTTTATACAAATCTTCATAATTTTTGGAAGTTTATTTTTTTGTCAACAATTAGAGTGATGGAATATTATCGACATCTCAAACCCCCTAAATTCTAAACAACATTATGCAAAACAACATAATTCTCTGGAATCGAACTTCGGTTACATATGATATATATTTATATTAACCTCTATGTATATGGCTGCTAATTACAGAATATATACATGGAGAAAAATATGGATGTGTGGATTTCTTCAAAAAACCAGCATTCGATCATCCTTCTATGAAAAATCACTCATACCATTACAAGGTACATAACTTTATATCACTTGTATATATATCAATATTCTTCTTTTAAACGAAACTAAGTGATTTTTGGTTTATGACTTTCATTAGCAAGGAAGTCACTAGTTTAAATCCACTTAAAAAAAATAATTTACGTTTTAAATGTGACATTATCAACAGCTGGTTGTGAGTACCAAAGGAGACTATGAGAGAAATATTTGGAACTCCTACGATTTATGGAAATATATATATATATATATATATATATATAAATATAAAGAAAAAGACAATAATAAGTTTTGTTGGTTTTCCAACATATCTTAGATGCGTCCAACTTGGAAAAGGAAGACAAACAATACAGGATTTGGTTACTTATGGGAGAATGGCGTAGGTTGTCCATTTGGTACGGTCCCTATACGAAGAGTCACCAAAGAAGATCTCTTAAGATTAATCTCATTTGACGATGATTATAAACCTCGTGGATCTTGGAACAATACTTATGATCCTAATGGTGCTTTAAATCGCAACCAATATCATGTAAGTATGTCTTTCACAATTGCCTAAAATAACATTTCGATAAATAACTAAGTGGTCTTGGTCTACTGATTTTCATTTGAGGAAAAAGTTATCATGTTGGTCTAAACCAGAGATCGAGTTCCCTCAAACGCTACTAATATCATTTCCATTTGCCTAGAAGTTTTCACATGGTTTTCTCTAGACCTAAAAAAGTATGCGATTCGGCATGCAACCTCAGTGGCGGACCTAGAAAAATTATTTACTGAGGTCATAATATAATAAAATAATAAAATAATTTTTTTAAAAAATATAAAACATATTGTTTCATAGATAGTAATAAATACTATATAAAAATATAATCGATAAAAACATCAATATAGTGGTTAGCATGATTCAGCTAATGATTCATGCATCAAGAGTTTGATCTCTTCCCACTACTTATAGTAGATTAAAAATAGATTTAAAAGTGTAGACTTTAGCTATTGATCGGACTTTGTCGATTCAATTGTTGACAAAAAGAATGTATTAAAAATTAAATTATTTTCAAATAAGGTAGTTATTAAATAAAGTAATTGTGTGTTTATGAGAGTATAAAAAAAATTCTTAAAAAAGAATTGGTGAGTTGATTAAATGGATGTTTGTGAGTTGATTTTTTGTTAGTTATTAAAATTTAGTTAATTGCATGAGCGTCAAAATAATAGTAGTTGAATTTGGTTACAATAAAACATAAATGTTCCATTTTTTTTTTCAAAATTTGAGAAAAAAAAATTCAAAATTTAAGGGGCCCATAACACGAGTCCGTCTCTGTGCAACTTTCTAGTTAATAATAATAATTTAAATGGAGCAACAATGGAACTTTGTATATCCTATGGTTAAGCCTAACCAATTTAGTGCTGCTCGACTTCACATTCAAATCGGAAATGATTTCATCCAAGCCGGTTCTACTGTAAGTCACTTCTTTTATTTTACTTTTGACTATAAGCCTAATTTTATATTTATTTTAGTCAACAATTAGTTCGAAAAAACCGATTCATAACCTTTCCTAAATTTAAACAATATCACACAAAGTTATGCCATTTTTTGAAATCAAACTCCGGTTAGGAAGATTGTAAAAAATGACATTTTACCGATTGATCAAAAACACTTCTCCAATCAAATTGTATTTAATTACTTTAGATTTATTTAATAATTTTTATATATAAATATGCATTATAAATAATTAAATAGTTACTAATTCAGGTTAATCCGGGATTGTACCATGACAACCTACCTCGGACTTTCGTCTATACATCTGTGAGTACATCATGCTAGTAAATTCTCTTTTAAGTGTTTTGTCTGAATGTATAAAATCAACAATTTATTTATCTCTCAAGATTTTACCGTATCTTACATAAAGTAATTGTAATTCATGAATAATTATAAAAATATATCAACAGGCAGGTGGAAAATCATGTTACAATAGCAATTGCCAAGTGGGGATGACAAGTGTTCGTCAAGATTTTCCACTTGGTTCACCATTGTTGCCAATCTCTATTCGTGGTGATTCTAAGAGTTACTTTTCAGCCTTTGGTCTAATCAAGGTTTGCCAGATTCTAGAGATGTTAATGGTGGTCATATCATCTTTTATGGTGGTCCGGAAAACTTTTGATTAATTTATTATATATCTTTGTTATATGAAAATTAAATAGAAAAATAAAATATTTACTTCGTTTTCTTTAACAATTGGTTTGATGAGATTCGATTCATTGTTAACACTCAATCTTAAAGGTCTTGGCATTTGGGTACCCATTCGAGTTCGAGTTTCAGGTTTTCGGTTCTATCGATTTAGGACCCATTTGGATATTTTTAATTTTCGGGTCGAATTTGGTTCAGGTATAGATCAGATTCGGGTTCAGATATTTTTTTTAAAATTTATATAAAGGTACAAAATTTGTAAGGGTTTAATATAAAAATATAAAAAAACCTAATAATAGAAAATATTGAGTACCTATTTGGTTATTAATTCGGTTTCGGTTCAGATTCGAGTTTGATTTTTGGGTATATAAATTTAGTAATCATTCGAGTATTTCATCAGGTTTGGTTCATCTTTTCCAGATCGGTTTCGGTTTGAATTTCGGGTATCGAATTTTATGTCAAAGCTATGTAGTGGGATGAAACTGAACTCCAAGTACTAAGTCATAGCTTGGACATTTATTTCACTAGATTGGGAAAACTCAACACAACAAATATTTACCTCTTTGTCAACTTTTACTTGATCATAATAATTTGTGAAGCCAGTTTAAGGAACAGCATTTAAAAGAGTTAGATCCGGATAATTTTCTATACTGTGAGCCAAATATTTATCTATATATATATATATATATATATATTAAACAAAGTCGTAATAAAATGAATAAGAATCTGTCTAGTAACTATACATATGTGTCTCCATTTCAATCCGGCCATCACTTAACTAAGGTCATCGAAGTTTTCTTTTTTGTCTACAATTGTAGAATTTTATAAACTCGAACGCATATATCCTTAAATATCGACAATATGTCACTATTTTTCTTTTGTAAATATCATAGTTGCAAATTGTAATACTGTCTCTTAAAAATATATATGACTTTTCAGGTATCAGAGATAGAGTTTCTGATAGATTACTCTAAGTTAGTGAAGATGATTAAGGATCTCTCTGCTTGGCCAGCTTCTCACCGTATTTAGATGACTTCTGCAATACTCATGAACTCCTTCAGTTTTTGTTCCTTAGTTTTGATTCCGCGTGCATTTAATCGCAAGCCCGATTTCCTATCCCACAATGTACAATGTATCATCTCTTTGGATCCATTTTATTCGTAATTGAGCAAAGTTTACAAAAATATACCTCTATATATTAAAGCGGGAAACACTTTCATTTTGACCGTGTTATAAACTTTAGGATAAAAATTAACCTAAAATTTATAACTACACTTAAAAATAGGTTTAAGCTAGGTTTTGTTACAAATTTTTATATAAAAATTCAAAACTAATAAAAATTTATTAGCAAAAAATAGAAAAAACTAAAATTAATAAAAATTTATCGGGTACAAATTCGGTTCTTGATCTGGTTTCGGTTCGGATTGGAAAGTTTTCCTAGTACATAGATGTAGATCCCATTTTTGGTATTTTGTCGGGTTCGGTTCTCTAATTTGATATATTGGTTCTTTTGATTTAAGATATATTCTGGTATTTTTATTTTTCTGATTCAAATATTTTTATATAAAATTCAAATTTTTTAAAAAATTAATATAAAACTCTAAAAAGCTAAAATTTGGTTCTTGATTTGGTTCCGGGTCGGGTCGAGTTTGGTTTTCAGGATACATAGATTTAGGATCCATTTGGATATTTTTTTTAGGTTTAATTTTTCTAATTCGGATCGATTTTGGTTCGGGTTTCAAGCCTCTAAAACAACATATCGAAAATAATATTTCAAAATATCAACACGGATCTAACAATCTAAATGAACACAAATTATTTAAAAATCAAAACAATCTAATCCCACGTTATAACGCGGGTATAATCATAGTATATATATATTATTGGTTCTGATTAATTATGTACGATCAAAAATATAATTCAAAAACTTACATAAAACTACCTCGACTTTTTTTTATTTTGGTTATTAATAATTTTACCTTAAAATAAATTGCATAATATCTTTATCATTCCAATAACTACCAAATCAAAACTAGGCTCAAATCAAATCTGATTAGGATTCTGTACTATATCTTCTTTTGATTTTGTTATTTTCTCTCTTTATTTACTTGAATTTATACTTCTATTTATATTTTCGTTTCTCCTTTTCATCTTTTATTTCTTTTCCACAATATGGCAATAAAAGTTTCAGAGACAAAAATAGATATAAGTCCTCCATTAGAGATTTGCAGTATCTGTTGCAATGATGATATTGAGGCTAGTAAGATATTTCATGTTGCTACATGTAATCATGCGATTTGTTTCGAATGTGGGAACAAATATATCGACATGAGACTACTCAATGGAATAACTTGGATGCTTTGTCCAGGAATTGATTGATGCAAATCTATTCTGACTTACAAAAGTTGTGAGAGGATTTTGAAAACTAAAGTAAAAGATTTGTGGCGACAACAGATCGAACAAGCTAAGATTCCTTTAAGATGGAGATTTTACTGCCCAAACCCTAGGTGCTCGGCTTTAATGTCGAATGTTGATCACATTAAATCTACCCAAGATGATGAAACTAAGAGATGTTGTTTGAAATGCGGTGAATTCTTTTGCTTCAAGTGTGAAGTTCCATGGCATACCGATTTGTCGTGCAAACAATACAAAAAGTTGAATCCAAATCGTCACGATGCAATGTTGAAACATTTAGCAGATTGGAAAATGTGGCGTCAATGCAAAAATAGTCACCATATGATTGCACTCTCTCGTGGATGCATTAGAATTGTTTGCAGGTATCAATATAATCTTTTTTTTTGAGTATTTTTGTCTGTCAGATTGATTACTGATCCATAGCCTAAATCCTCCGCAAAACCCTAAACAACATTGTGGAGCAATATAGATATTGAATTTTATGTATTTATATGACAGATGTGTACATGAGTTTTGCTATCGATGTGGAGCAGACGCTAGAGATTGCCCTCATGGTCATCAAATACCAATTCCAAGGCCATTAATTTGGTGTTTTTGGTGTATTTTAATTTTGATTATAATTGCTATTATTGTTGTTATTTATGAGTTCGTGATCAAATAGTTATCACTCAGTACAATCTGTATGTATCCAAAAAAACTTGAAATGGAGTGATTGAAACTACAAATTATATCAAACTAGCTAGATGATTTACTATGCAATAATTATAGAATTTTGTTAACATTATTTCGATTTTACCTTTTTCAATTCATAAAACTTTTTGATATGAAACGTAAATATTGCCAGATGCTTAATGTGTAGCCTTCTTCTTTCACACATTAAGAAGATCTCTCGAGAGAAAAATGTTATTTTTTCTATATTTTTTTTTCTTTATAAATCGGATAATTTAGCGCACAGTGCTAGATTGTAACTTTGCGATTCGACTTGATTGCTTACTAATTTTAAATATAATTTGTTGACAAAAAAAATTTAATATCGCAAGTAAACTAAAAAATATATTTTTGTTTATTTTATGACCATTTCCTATAACTGATTAAAACTAACTTTTATAAAAGATGAATAAAAAAGTTTATCTGGTAATCTGTAAAAATACTTAATTAATTGATATGTTTATATCATCTATAATTTTAATATAGATCTTACATAAATGAAAACAGTAACACACATTTCTCGACGAAATTGTTTTATCACATATACCATAAACGATTTTATTAATCTTGAAGATCAGCGTTTAGAAGAGAAAAATTTAAGTTAGAGTATTACACAAATAATATAAATTAATTCGAATATTTAATAAATCTTATAATAACATTAATTTAAATTTTAACACCATCTTAGTTTATAATCTGATACAAATAAGAAGATAATATATATATACATATATTATATTTTCTTATTTGATATGCTCGAATAAAATCTAAATAAGATATTCTATTATCTGTTTTTTTCTTTTGTTATTTTCTTTCTTTGTTTACTTGAATTTAAATTACGATTCCTTTTCCTTCTAGGTTTCGAACTAATCTTTGTTATATATACTAATGAATCAGAAAGTGTACAGAAAATTTATCAAAAAAAAAAAAAAGACTCCTCAGGAAGAATCCTTGTTCTGGTGACTAGAAATCAAATAGAATTTTTCCTATAAACTCGCAATATGGGAACAAAAGTTTCTGAGACGAAAATAGATATAAGTCCTCCATTAGGGTTTTGCCGTATCTGTTGCAACGAAGATATAAATGCTGATCAGATGTTTTATGTTCCTAGATGTAATCATGCGTTTTGTTCTGAATGTGTGAACAAACTTATAGAGACGACACTACTTACAGGAAGAAGTAAGATAAAATGTCCATATTTTGGTGAATGCGGATCTATTCTGATATTCACAAGTTGTGCCCCAATTTTGAAACCTAAACTCAAAGAGCTATGGGCACAAAGGATCAAAGAAGGCATGATTCCTATAACACAGAGAATTTATTGCCCAAATCCGAGGTGCTCAGCTTTAATGTCGAAAACTGATCTTTCTAAATCTACTCAAGATGATGGAGCTAGGCAATGTTGTCTCACATGCGGTGAATTCTTTTGCATCAAATGTGAGGTTCCTTGGCATATCGATTTGTCGTGCGATCGTTACAAAGAGTTGAATCTGAATCATAGAACAAACGATGCAATGTTAAAACGTCTAGCAGATCGGAAAAGATGGTGTCAATGCAGAAAATGTCACCATATGATTGAACTTTCTCGTGGATGCGTTATCATTGTTTGCAGGTATGTATCATATAAATGAAACTGAACCTTTATTATCTTATTATAAATATTAAACCGCACTTTATGGCGAGTACTCATCTAGTTTTTTTGCAACAATTGAATTGATAAAATTCGATCCACGACATAAAATTTATTCCCTAAAACTCTTTAATCTACTAACTATAGTGCAATGCCTCGAATCTTGATGGCAAAATCATCAGCTAGATCTTTCTAACTCATCTAATTTAATTTTTGTTTAAGTGTTAAATATTTAGCACTATAGATATAGAATTTAATGTATTTACATTGCAGATGTGGACATAGGTTTTGCTATTTATGTGGAGCCGATCCCAAAGATTGTACTCATGGTCATCAACTCCTAATTCCATGGCGACGAATTTGGTTTATTTCGTTAAGTTGTGTTGTTTTAGTTATAATTATAATTGCTATTATTATTGTTATTTATAAGTTCGTGATCAAATAAGTATATCACATAGTGGGAATAAGTTTAACAAACTACTTCTGTACGTTTTTCACAATTTTAGACAAAGTTAAAAATTTGAATTATAGATTCAACCTTATTGATCTAATTGTAACAAACAAAAATATCACATAAAATAAATAATCCATTTGTAACAGAAAAGATGAAATCTGTTTGGATATGAAACGTAATAAATATCGCAAACAGCAAATGTTTAATTTGAAATTATTAAACTAATGTAAATATTTTTAAATGACAGGTTTGTATTACTAACGTATAAATTATTTTCAAAACACATATATTATACACAGATAAACCTCTATAAATTAATAATGTTGAAACGTTGAAAATATATTTATTTATAATGATATTAATTTAATATATAACATAAAGCTAATGATATAGAAGAGAACCTCTACATTGATGGTTCAAAAAATATATACAAAATAGTCAAATATTTGTTTATATTTTCGTGTTACATTCATATGCTTATAAAAATGAAATCAATACATATTTTTTAAAGATTTGAATTATTTTCTTCTAAATGTTAGAATTCACATGTTAATAAAATCAAAAATCAATGTAAGATATTATCATGTCAATTTCCAAAGATTACACCAATAATATTTTCAATGCCTAGAATAAAGTTTCAAAAACATAGCCATATGTATAATATTATTTGTTAAATATGAAGTCAATGAAAACAATTATCTATATATTATTTTCATATACAAATGTTATTTTATTTTATGTCTTGAAAGTTTTGATTTATAAAAATTCATTTTTCACATATTGAATTTCATTTTTGGTGTTTTCTCATAGCGATTATTAAAAGACTTATTACCAATATATAAGATAAAATAAATTCTAAAAAAATTAAACAAAATTTTTTATACATGCATGCAAGTGCCCGAAAGTTACCTAGCTATATATATATATTATGATTTGATGTTTACATAAATTATATAATGTTAATATTTTGATTTTTTCTATACTTTTTCTTGACTATTATGGTTTTTAAACTCATATTTTAATTAATTAATGGAGTAGTTAGTGCTGGTGACCTTTAGTTGAGTGGCATGTGGTAAGTCCATTAAAGGCATGCGCACTTACATATCCAGGAATCGAATCTCACTCTTTATATTATATAAGAACTTGGCTAATGGGCCGGCCAATTGTAGTCCGACAAAAAAAATGGAGTAGTTAGCAAAAATAGTAAAATACCTCTTTGATTATACTACAGAAGTAGAAATTAAAACACATCTTTGCTTTCCTTTTTGTACTAGGATTAATAGTTCTATATTTCTTTGGTTTTATCATTTATATGTATGTGTATATGTATAAATATATTATCGAGTCATAAAACGTAGATTCCTTCAAGAACATCTTATGGAGGACGAAGGTACTCTACTTCGAACAGATTACCTGAAACTCGCCGGAAAACCCTTACCGTTAAATTCCTCTCCGTACAGTCTTTACTTTACGACATTGGTCGATGATGAAGCGAAGGAGTTATCTGTCGGTTTTAGGGTTACAATTTGTGGCTATAAAGATAATGTGTTGTTTGAGACGAAGAAACCAATTCATGACTCAGCCAATACACTTTTGGAAGTTGAGCTTATAGCATTAAAGTACGGATTATTCGAATCCGTGAGTTTAGGGATTAATCAACTTTCTATTTGGTGTGATCATGATCAGATTTTTGATTTGGTAAGGTTTTGTTTACTTGGTAAGTACGTCTTTGCTTCAATCTTATAATTGATGTTTTGGTTTTTAATGGTTTTTAGGTCATTGGGAGATCTGAGCCTGAAAAAGAAAACATAGCTTCACTATTGCGTGATGTGCAAGACATCAGAAAACAATTGACATCTAGTATTCCAGTTCTGGTGACTGAAAATCAAGTTGAATTTGCTTATAAACTTTCAACCGAAGCAATCTCTTCTCAGACCAAGATAGATAAGCCTGTTCCGAAACAGATAAGAAAATGTGGCGTCGATGCAGAAAATGTCAACACATGATTGAACATTCTGCTAGATGCGTCAGCATGCGATGCAGGTATTAATCTCTAGCAATCTCTGATATTTTGAATTCATATATCAATGCAAGTTACTGAATTGATATATATGGCAGCTGTGAACTGTTTTGCTGCCAATGTGGAGCTGATGCTGAATATTGCCTTCATGGTCATGGCGCTCTTCGTCCAATTGAAGAGGAAGAGCTAGCACCACAGCACCAATTATAGTTGCTATTGTTACTCTTATTATTGTAGTCATAACAAGATGATTACATATAGAATTAGTATAATCGGTTTTGTGAGTTGGTATAAAGGATTACACATTAAAGACAATTACTAACTCCCATATGAAACAATGGAGTTTAAAAATGACAAAAGCTAACTTATAGTAACATGAAACTCTCAGAGCCAAATTTCTAAATGACCATCCCACAAGATTCTAAGAACATTTAAGATCGAAGACAACCGAAGAGTTTGCAGGGAGATTTTGTGGGATATAACTACAGATTTTCTTTCACTTTCCATCATGATTCTGTCTTTGGCGCGCAAACTCCATATCAGACATGGTCACATCGTTTGAACCATCCTTTGCAGCTTTGAGAGTAGCAACATTTACAAGATTTGCCAAATAAGCTCCAGAAAGTCCAGGCGTTCCTCTAGCGATGATCATTAAATCTACTTCCTCCGCCTTAAGTATCTGAAAAACACACAATGAAGACAGCCAACCAACGGTTCAGGATTGTTGCCATAAGTGGATTACATAACAGAGATGTTATTACTTTTTCTTTGTACATCCAGAGTACCAAATTTTTATTTATATAAAGCCTAGAAATGCTAGCTCTAGGGTCCACTAGTTACCTATTTTAAACACTGAAAAATATCAGTACACAAGCTAAAGACTACTGAAAACCATGAGCCTATATAGTACATAATCTGAACTTACCTTTGACATGTGAGACTCCAATATCTGACGTCGACTTTCCAAATCTGGGTTAGGTACCACAATATGGCAATCAAACCTCCCCGGTCTAACCAAAGCTTTATCCAATGACTCTGGGGAATCGGTTGCCGCAACCACAATAATTCCTTCATTCTGTTTTAACCCATCCAACTCAACAAGCAACTGGTTCAATGTCATTTTCATGTAATGCTGGTCCTTGGAATTGTGAGTTCCCCCAATAGCATCTATTTCATCGACGAAAATAATACAAGGGGAGCACTTGTTTGCGGCACTAAAAGATCTCTGACTCTTTTTGCTCCAACTACAACAAACATCTCTTCAAATTCACTACCACTGCAGGAGAAGAAAGGCACTCCTGCTTCCCCAGCAGTAGCCCTTGCAAGCATAATCTTCCCTGTACCTGGAGGACCGAAAAGCAACACACCCTTACGAAGTTTTCCTCCCAAACGAGTTAACCCCTGTAATAAAGATCAAAATGCAAGAAAAACCAAGATGACAGAATTAGACCAAAGGACAAAACAGTACTACCTCTTTAACACAACACAGATAGTTTAGATTCTAAAGATGGGATTGAAGATCCATATGGTGACTTCACATAATTGATAGTTAAAAATTTACATCACAAACAAGCACCGCAGCACAATGAATTTTACCTTGGTGTCGCGAAGATAATCCACAATATCCTGTAGCTCAGCTTTTGCTTCATAAACACCCTTTACATCAGTAAACTTGGTGCTCAATTTCATTTTAGGTTGCACTTCATATATTAAACATAGATTAATTAGAACAAAGTCAACCAATACAGCTATTTGATCACTTTAGATGACACAGCCAAACTACCTTTGCCAATCCATCTATCCTTGATAAATGCTCCAACAACATAAATGAGTAAGAACCAAAATGCAATAGTTCGGATCGTACTCCACAGCTTTTCTTTAAAGTGAGTCCTTATAGTGGATGTCGTGTGGACCGGTGCACTAGCAGTTCCAGGGACACAATCTTTTGTTGGTTTTCCTATGTTTTTAAATACTGGGAGACCCCCAAAAATCTCTTCCTCTCTTGAAGCATTAGCATTACCTAAGAGAAAGAATAAATTGGTGTTATAAAAGCTGCGTACAAAGTTTTTACATATATGATATAGGGAATTGCCCAGAAGCTAAAAAATATATCCATTCAGAATCAGATAAGAAGTCTTTACCATCTATTTGCAGTGTTCGTATCAGCTCACTTTGATCCAGCCTATGAACTTTCACCAATGCCTTCATGTATTCTGACAGTGCGGCAACATTCGAATGCAAGGATGGTTGGCTTTGAAACATTCTGATAACAGTTTCAGTGTCATTAACAGCTTCTCTGTCACGCACTCTGCAAGCAAAGCTACGAACATAACTTGATTGATACTTTGATTGCGAACAAGAAGCTCGGTGTCTACCACCACCTAGAGTTACAGAAAAGATGACTCATTAACACCAAAATGCTTCTGGAACAATCCTATAACAATAAGACTTCTTAGTAAGATAATAACACACAAGAAAATGTACCTCCGACAACTCTTACTCTAGGAAAAGAAGAGTAAGCTCTGACAAGTAAGCTTCTCAAACTGCTCGATTCCCTTTCAAGACTTGAAATCTGACATTGAAGAGGAGAATCAGTGGTAATGAAGTAAATCATTCATCCCAAACTCAAAATAACACTAGACATCATAAGCTAGTGGAGGATTTAGCTTTGTTGATCATCTGACTTGAAGCTCTTTTGTATTTCTTTAGAATATCTTGCAGTGTTTCTAAACTTTGTTTGAACATGGTGTCATCCGCGAAAAGGATGGTTTTTAAGGGCATTTTTGTCAATTTGCCAACCAATTTGATTCCTATGGCATTTTTTGCAATTGTTTCTATCTATTAATAATATAAGTTATTTAATATCACAAATCATTCAATACATTTGACAATGACATGTTATTATATATTCGATAATTACGATAATTGTCTTACGATTTTAAATAAAAATAATAATGTCTAAAAAAGGACAAAATGAGACGATTACCGGCGAATCAATAGTTTTTCCGATGACAAAAAGGAGATCGAGAAGGGAAAACTCTTTCTTGTTTGATCGGGAGGTGCTATCTTGGCAATCGATTGTAAAATCACAAATCAACAAAAGAGAAGACGATGGCGGCGAACAGGTCAAAGATGGCACAAGAGATCTGGAGGAAAGATTTACAAAAAAGGTAATTAGGACAACGGCGAGTCTCAAGGAGGATCGATACGTACGAGGATTTCCAACACGTTGTTGTGTCTGTACCGGAAGTTACCTTAAAAGGGCGACAATGGAGTAACATAGAATCTGGGAAGAAGAATCGATCACAAAACCCTAGATCCTCATCAAACGTTATAAGTTTTTTGAAGCTTGAGACGGGAAGTGAGCGGTGTGAGGAAGTCATAATCGGAGTCAAACCGGAGAGTTCTATCCAGGCGACTTTTCATGGTTTTTGTTCAAAGGCTGGATTAAGGGATAATACTAACCTAAGGGATGTATTATCCCACAAACCCAATATACATTCTACCGAAGAGGTATCCAAAAATCCAAAATCACGAGCTTTCAGCGAAATGATCTCATGTATTTTGAAGGCTCCACCTCCGACTCAAGGTCGCATTTTAATTTTGTGCGATTCCAGGTTGAGGAAGGGGAAACTTTTCAAATCTGATTTGGACCATAAAACAAGCCCAGTTAGAGAATTACGATTCTTTATTATAATTCATGGAGGCCTCACGAACAAGATTTTCCGATGTACCGGAATAGATGGTGGTTTTTCCATGGTAATAGTTAACATTTACGGTTTTGGAAAGTCAATCAACCTGTCAATTCTCTGCAATCCTGCAGTAATCACTTCGATACGAGTAATTCAAAATTGGATCAGTTTTTGGAAAGTTTCATTATCTGCGATAACCCCAACTTATTAGGTCTTTAACGCAGAATCGAAATTTTTGGTGGCACAAAGGAAAGCTCAGAGTCATCCCTAACTAAACAGGATAACTACATTACATTAATCGCGGACTGAGAATAGAAAAAGGAAGTTTCCCTTTGTTTTGCGATTTTGTGTTCAATATTATGGAATATTGTCTTTCTCAATTCTGTTTACCATAATTGGAATTTCCAATACTTTTATCTCTTAACTGAATATATCATTGCCTATATATCCCTGTGGTTATTGCAGAAGGTGAATATCTCATTGTTTATCCCTTCTTCTTTAATCTATAGTAGGATCATGGCCCAATTGACCGCAAAAAAGAAGATTAACATCGGCAACTCACCAGCTCCAATTCCAATGATCAAAATTTTGAAGTTTGATAATAGCGCTTTGCTGGAGAAATGCTCGAAGATGCTGTTGAGACGGTGTTTAAATCCAACAAAACAGGACGTGAGTGCGCTAATCCAACGCTTCCCTCGGATATGGAGAATGGAAGACAGGGTGTTCGGCACAGACCTTGGATCTGGACGTTTTCAATTCACTTTCAAGGCCTAAGAGGACATGGAGGAGGTTCTTAAGCTTGGCGCAACACACTTCGATGGGTGGATGATCACCCTCGATAGATGGAAAGCCTGAGCTCCGGAGGATTACCCTTCCACTTTAACATTGTGGGTGCACATTTCCAATATACCCGCAGAATTTGCAGCATAAGTGGTTTCTAAAACGATTGGTAAACAGTTGGGTCAGGTTATCAAAACCGATGTTAATGGCGCTCGGGTTTTGGTACAAGTCAATGTGATGAAGGCATTGATAACCAAAATCGTAGTCGAGTTTGAGGATAGAGAGGAAATATTTGTGAAGGTCAGGTATGACAGGCACCAAGGGATTTGCAGCTACTGTAATTACATCAATCATGATGTGTCGCGGTGTAAACGTCTTATGGAAAATGAAAACATAAAAGCGGAAAAGGAGAGATTGGTGAGAGCAGAGCAACAAGTTGATCGGAATCAAAGCTACAGAGGAGCCTTAATAAATGAGGATAAACAAGAAGGTGGAAGGGATAGAAACAAGGAAACGAGACAGCGACATCTCGATCAGTACATGTCTAATTTTAACCAGCCTTATTTGGTTAGTGAGCAAACTCCCAAATCTGCAAATCAAGGCAATTCCTCGCAGCAGAAGACATTGGGAAAGAACACAACAGAGATTGAACATAGGGGACCAAATGATCTCATGGCTAATCGGAAGAAGAAACGTCACAGAGAGATGGTTTCAGAATCTCCAACCAGCCCCTTAATGGCAAAAAGAGCACAAGTTAACTCGGATGAAGACCTTTCGTCCTCAAAAAAGAAGAAATTGGCGCTACCGAGTATTGATAACGTAGAGGTATCTTCTAAAGCAATTCCTATCAATTTTAATAATAACCTTGTAGAGCAGAACTCTCTCAAGGAAGTTCAGAACCAGGTTGAAGACGATCCTATGAACTGCGATCTCTTGTCGGAGAGCAAAAATAGCGGCGGTGATGACGTCATCGCAGGCCTCTCTCCTGCAGATTTGGATAAGCTGAAAGCATATGGTACCATTACAGAGGAAGAGAGGCTGAATCTTCTCAAGGAACAGCCCAAAGCCCAAAAAGAAGTGAGTAAGCCTCCTCTCCCACCTGCTAAGGTCGTCAATGTCGGGGTAGTAAAAGGCTCTTCATCAGATACATTAAAGAAGATGGCAAAAACAACAAGTGGATTAAAGGGAATGAGTTCCAAAAAACAACACCTTGTGGACGCAGTGATACCACAACGACGCGTGGAGAAAAATGTCAAGGGTGGAAAACAGTTTCAGGGACCAAGCGTGAGTATTAATTCTATTAATTCGACATCGTCCGTCTAATGTCTTTTCATTTTTTAGTTATGTTAAAGTTGCATCTTGGAATTGTCAAGGGATTGAGACCCCTATTTCCTTTATTTATTTGAAGGATATCAATAAACAATCTAGTTTTGATTTCTTATTTTTAATGGAAACTAAAAACCAAGACGAGTACATGGAAGAAATTATGAGCGTATTAAATTTTGATAATTTAATCACAGTGCCATTAATTGGAACAAGTGGGGGACTAACCTTATTTTACAGAAACCACTATAATATAAGTTTATCATATAAAGATAAAAATATTATAGACATTTTCCTAATGTTGAGGGGAAAATTGACATATATATATGGAGAACCTGTCTACAACCGGAGAGATCAGGTATGGGAGTGGTTAACAAGGTTTGGCACGAAAGGGCAGAACCATGGTTTATCATAGGAGATTTTAACGAATTATCCGGACACCATGAAAAGAAAGGTGGAAGATTGTGAAGCTTAAGCTCTTTCGTTCCTTTTAATAAAATGCTAAAAAATTGCAGTTTCCTAGAATTCCCATGTATTAGAGATACATGGTCTTGGAGGGGGGTCCGACAAAATGAAATAATCCGGTGTAAATTAGACAAAGTTTTTGGAAATGAGGAGTGGCATGATCTTTTTCCACAGTCTAAAATCGAATATCTCCAGATGATCGGTTCAGACCACAGACCAATAGTTTTAGTTATGAAATTTTCTGAATCTATACGAAGACCGGTTTTCTATTTTGATAAAAGATGGCAGGGAAGACCGGGTTTCGACAAAACTGTTGCAAAAGGCTGGAAGCGGTATGCGAATTTGCAAGGTAACCGTGTATCTGATAAGATACGTAATTGTCGACGTGAAATCTCAAGAAGGCGTAAGTCACAGATTCCTTTTGGAAAAAAGAGGATTGAAGAACTGAAAACCACATTGGATAGTATGAAAAATCGAGACTCTTGTCTTACTCAGGAAATTCAGGAAGTGAATTATGAACTGAGTTTAGCATATAATGAAGAAGAATCATATTGGAAACAAAAAAGTCGAAACAAATGGCTTGTTGAAGGGGATAAGAATACTAAATTCTTCCACGCCCAAACGAAACAGCGAAGAGCAAAAAATAGGATCATTGGCCTTTTTGAAGACCAAGGAAACTGGGTGGATTAGGAAGATAGTATTGAGGCTGAATCAGTAAAGTATTTTGATAGGTTATTCACTAAGCATGGGTTTACCAATTTGGAAGAGATCCTAGAAGGAATAGATTGTCAAGTTACTGAGAATCATAATCGCGACTTACTAGCTCCTGCGACAGTAGAGGAAGTACGGCGAGCGCTTTTCATGATGGACCCAGGTAAAGCACTAGGTCATGACGGCATGAAAGCTCTCTTCTTTTAACAATCGTGGGATATCATTAAGAATGATATTGTACGTGTTTCCAATGATTTTATAATGACCGGAACGTTCGGACCAGAAATTAATTAAACAAACATATGTTTAATCCCAAAGACTGCCAGACCAACAACTATGGTGGAATTTTGACCTATTAGCTTGTGTAACGTGGTCTACAAAATCATCTCGAAAATTGTGTGTTTAAGACTAAAAAGAATTCTTCCCAAGTTAGGCTCAAATACCCAATCTGCTTTCATGTCAAGACGGCTAATCTCAGATAATATCTTGATAGCCCAGGAGATGTTCCATGCTCTTAAAACAAATAAAAAGATCAAGGGGAATTATATGGCCATCAAAACCGATATAAGTAAAACATATGACCGCATCAAATGGGATTTCCTGCATCATCTCCTACTCAAACTTGGTTTTCATGAAAGATAGGTCAAAGGAGTAATGCATTGTGTAAGTTCAGTAACATACTCCATCTTGCTGAACGGGATCCCGCGCGGATGTGTTAAACCCAAACGAGGTCTTTGGCAAGGAGATCCTCTTTCACCATATCTCTTTATCCTGTGCACTGAAGCATTACTTGCCCAATTAAAAAATGCGGAATCAAAGAAGGAATTGTCAGGGATATCTATCGCACGATCAAGTCCTGCAGTGTCTCATCTCCTCTTTGCGGACGATGGTCTGTTTTTCTGTAAGGTTAACTTGGAAGAGGCAGATACTATTCTTCGTATACTGGGAAACTATGAGAAGGTGTACCCTTGGAGGCATGGGCACTTATTTGGGACTCCCAGAGGGCCTAGAAGGAGCCAAAACAAAAGTTTTTGCATTTGTTACGGAAAATATTAAATCACGGATTAATACATGCACGACAAAGTTTTTAACGAAATGAGGTAAAGAGGTTCTAATCAAATCGGTCCTCACCGCTATTCCTTCTTACGTTATGTCATGCTACCATCTCCCAAAGATAGTAACTTTGATGATCTCAAAAGCTATAGCAAATTTCTCGTGGCATAATACTGGAACAACAAAGGGCACTGGGTCCGGTGGGAGAAACTATGTCAACCTAAATCGGAAGGGGGTTTAGGTTTCAGAGCGATAGAGGAATTCAACTCGGCATTACTTGCCAAACAACTATGGTGATTACTGGATTATTCGGAATCCCTCCTTGCGAAAATTTTATGGGGATTTTATTTTTTTGGTTCAAATCCGTTGGATCCTAGACGATTGTACTCCCCTTCATATGGTTGGCAGAGCATTATCTCATCTAGGGGATTAGTAATGAAGGGATTTAATCAAGAAAGTGGGCGATGGGGCAACAATTAAGGTTTGGTCACATCCTTGGATACCAGACCACATACCTCAACCTGCCAAGGGTTTGGCCTCAGATATTTATCCACACTTAAGAGTGTCCGAATTGATCGACCCGCATACGCGATTATGGCTCAAGAATCTAGTCAAAAAACTCTTCCCGGAGGATGAGAAGCTAATTCTAGGAATTCATATCCCACGACGAGCGATACAGGACCGCCTATGTTGGCACTATAATAAGACTGGTGTATACTCGGTGAAATCAGGATATTGGGCAGAACGTAACCTCTCATTAGGATCGTTCCGACCTATTGGACCCACTATAAAGGATTTACAATCCCAGGTTTGGAAAGTAAAGGCACCACAAAAGATCAAACATTTCATTTGGCAAGCAGTGTCCGGTCAATTGGCGGTCAAAACCAACTTAATCAGACGAGGTATAAACTGCGATCAACGATGTGAGTTATGTGGATATGAAAAAGAAACAATAACCATGTACTTTTTGAATGCCTGCCAGCCGTTCAAGCCTGGGCCTTGTCAAAAATTCCTGCAGGAATAGACTTTCCGGGGAATTCTATTTTTTCCAATATTGACCATTTATTATGGAGATTGCCCCGTAAGGAGGACACTGATAGCTTTCCCTGGATCCTATGGTTTCTATGGAAAGCACAAAATGAGAAAACTTTTTCAAATAAAGATAGGAATCCACAAGACATTATCCAGTTGGCGGAATCCGCGGCCAAAACTTGGGGTGAGGCACTTATAGCAAATGCTGGTGCGTTGAGTGGACCGACAAAGGTATCCCAGTTTCACTCGAGTTTGGTCTCCCGACCTTTAACGGCCAACCCGGCTTTCTCAGGATATATATATGCATGGTGGATGCCTCGTGGAAGAAGTCTGATTTGTTTTCAGGTTTAGAATGGTACGCCTTTCCGGATAGTCTGGAGGGCATCAATTTCGGAGCACAATGCATCCGGCGTAGTTTGTCTTCCTTGCACTCAGAGATCGAGGCACTCCTTTGGGCTATGACTTGCCTAGCTTCTCTACAGATTGAGGAGATCGAGTTTCTGGTTGACTGCGCTGAGATTCTTAAGATGTTGGAGGATCCTTACTTTTGGCTTGCTTTCCAACCTTACCTAGACGACTTCTCACGACTAAAGAACTTATTCCGCGCATGCTCCATTTCCCATATTCCTCGCATACTAAATCACAAAGCTGTCTCTCGGTCCATGCCTTTGTGCAAAACGTTCCTTTTATTTAATCCTTATAACACTTATATGAATTAAGTTGACAAAAAATATATATATTTTACATTGCTCTAGTACAAGATAGAATCTAGTCTATTCTATCATTTAGGATAATGACTTGAATTTGTATTTGTAAGAATTTAAATTATGAATAAAATCAAAAATTTAATAAGTTTACTTTTTAATTTGTATATGATAAAAAAAACAGGTAGATATTCAAATGAAATACGGAAAGACTTGCAATACCGTTTTATCAACTTTTAATTACGGAATTATTTAAAAATGATTATTGTATTAAAATTATTTAACTGCGGCTGTATTACTGTATTATAATTGACATTTACCTTAACAACATTATTGTTTAATATATATATATATATATTACCGTCAAACATATATTATTTATTATTATTATGGAAATGTTACAATCCCAAATGAGTTTACACTAGATCCAAAATTCTAAAGGCCTATAGACTGAAACCTATACCCAGTAGATAGTTATCTTCTAAGCCACATGTAATACAATTCTCTTCTGCTGATCCAAGTGTTGGTTTATCAGAGAAAAAGCAACCAAGGCGGCGAAGATTTTTGCCGGAACAATGATGCCGTCATGCAATCTGTGGGGAGAAGCTGCTTCGTCGGAATTCGTGTTGCTTATCTTCTCAACCATGCTTTACTCTTATTTGGGTTTCTTCTCCTGATTTCTTCAGTAAAGTTGTTCGCAAAAGGTCTCGGAAACCACCATTAAAAGAACAACAAAGTAAGCTGCAACTATGAAATCCAATACTTCTTCCTCACCAATAATCATTGCCTCCTATAGGTAGTAACACTGTCGAGGTCCACCATAAAAGACCCAACGAAAATGGTTTTATCTCCACGCTTAGATCACCGGTAGGGGAAAGGAGAAAGCAGCCGCCAATGGTAAAGAAAGTGTAATCCCCAAGAAAATCCGAAGTTGAAACCAAAATTAAAACCGGAAATCTGGAGGACACCATAAGACCTAATCTAGACACAGTGGATCCTGACTCCGAGTCAAATTTAATGAACTCAGATTAAAATCGGGACTTTAAAAGATCTGGATTTTAGTGAAATCCAAAAACACAACATAGATATAAAGAGCAAATAAAACAAAGACATATGATTAAAGACATAAAAGATAAACAAACCTTAAAGAAACTTAAAAATATAAATTAAAATACACCTAAGATTAACTCTGGTTATCGGCGATTAGACCAGATTTTTACCGGAGAACCGGGGCGTTACTCTCCCTAGTCGATGAAACCATACACATCTCTAAAAGATTACATTTTGGAGAAAAGAATCGCCAGCTACAACCGCCGTGGGAGAGAGAAAACTCTCTCGAGGAGAGAGCAATTCCTGTATTTTAGTTTTGTTCTACAAAAATTGATTGTTTAATATAATTTAAAACATCAGAACATGCACTATATATGACTAATTCTGAATGAAAATGATTATTAAAGTTTTTTTTTTGTCAAACACTGGGTCACAACTGATCGGTTCTTAGCTAAGTTCCTACATAATGTAGGCAATGGGATTTAATCACTGGATGTGCAAATGTATCTACCTTTAATAGATTTACCACCTGCCACTAGATTAAATGACATGTATTATTAAAATATTATTAATCATATCATATAGGTTATTATATAGCGAGAAAAATCTTATTTTTACATATATAATTACATTTAATATTGTTATAATAAACTGTAATTGAATTTTATAAAAATTAATTATGCTATTAATAAAGAATGTATTACAAAGTAGTCATGCATTATATCAACATGATTGATTAACTCTCGTTATGTTAGAGAATCATGGCTCCTAGATTATAAACTCTCTCTGCTTCTTGATTTTCATCAATGGAATTTTTTGTTAACAAAAAAATGTCTCTTAGGAATTATTGACCAAAATAAGACTCCAAAATTATTTAAAACTGTTATATTCAGACAATTAATCTTTGATCTCTCCACAACTCTTGTGGATCTTTCTTATTTGCCAAAGTCCTCTTGACTTTTGCATTAATCGTATTGAGGATCCATAACGTCACCATAGAGTTTACAGACATCCAATATTCATAAGCAGAGTCATCCTCTACGGGTTTCGTGACGCTTCTATCAACGAAACCATACTTCTTCTTCACTTGCAGACCGGTTTGGACTGCCTGAGCCCACTCATCGTAATTTTCACCATCAAATTGAACTTGTACAATCACGCCACCAAGGTTTTCATTAGTATCGAGTTAATACATCTTGTTCTTCTCACTTGCAAATTCTTCGACAATTTCTTTAGATTTTGATCTTTCAGCCATATGGCTCTGATACCATGTAAAGCTAGATGGATCAATGAAACTGATCTGCTTTATTGATAAAGAGGCGACTACAATATATACACAACCTTGTCTAGGTCAAATACCCTAACTTACCTTATTTACACAAACACAAATATGTACATTGTCTTAAATTGGAATATATTGTATCTTCTGAAATCTCCTCAGATCTCCTCTCCTAACAGAAAGATAGTTTTCGCATTAAACTCCTAAATGTTAAGTATTTTATTTGATTTAATATTTTTTGTTTGATTTTATATAGTTTTAAAAGGTATCTTATAAATCTTTATAAACACACTAATGAGACTAATTTCATAAAACTAAGTACTACTTCCCTCTTACTTGAGAACCCAAAGAAAAAATTAATTTAATTTTTCGTAACTAAGCATAGCTTTCGTATTAAATCTCTGAAGGATAAGTATTTATTGGATTTAATATTTTTCGTTTGGTTTTATATCTTATAAAACTTTATAAACAAATAGTGAGAGCAATTTATTAAAACTAAACTCTACCCCCTATTATTAGAGGGAACTCAAATAAAATTTAAACTTAATTTCTCATAAACTAAAGACAGTTTTCATATAAAACCACTAAATGTTGAAAATTATCTTTGTTTAAGTATTTTTGATTGATTTTAGAGAGTTTTATAAGATATCTTATAAACATTAATAAACAAATTAGTCGACCTAGTTATATAAACTAAATCCTACCCCATCCCTTAACAGACGGAGCCCAAAGAAATTTAAACTTAATTTTTCATAAACTATATATATATATATATTGTATAAAACCACTAAATGTTGAAAGTTTTATTTGTTTAAGCATTTTGGTTTGGTTTTATACAGATTTATAAGGTATCTTATAAATTTTTATAAGAAATTGAACTATTTATTAAAAATAAACTATACTCCTCTTAACAGAGGAAACCTAATGGAAATTTAGACTTATTTTTCCATAAATTAAAGATAATTTTCGTATAAAACTACTAAATGTTGAGAATTTTCTTTTTTTTAATAGAAATTTTTGTTTGGTTTTAAACAGCTTTATATGGTATCTTATAAACTTTAATAAACAAATTAGTCGACATATTTACTAAAATTAAACCCTTCCCCTTTCTTACAGAGGGAATCCAAAGGAAATTTAAACTTAATTTCTCATAAGCTAAATATAATTTTCGTATAAAACCATTGAATGTTAACAGTTTTATTTGTTTGAATATTTTTGTTTGGTTTCATAAGATATTTTATAAATCTGAATAAAGAAAATAGTCAACTTATTTATTCAAATTAAACTCTACCCTCTTTTTAACGGAAGGAACCCAAAAGAAATTCAAATTTAATTTTTCTTAAATTAAAGATGGTTTTAGTATTAAATCATTATAATGTTGTATCTTCTTTTATTTAGTATTTTCGTTTGGTTTTATAATGTTTGTTATGAAACTTTACAAGCAAACCAATTAGAAATATTTCACCTAAAACTAAACTCTGGCTCTTCTTTAATGAGGGAACCGAAATGCAATTTAAAGTTATTTCTTTTTAAACTAAAGATAATTTCGTATTAAACCTCTAAATGTTGATAATTTCTTTCATTTAGTAAGTTTATTTGGTTTTATAAATTTTTATAATGTTTCTTATAAAACTTTATAAAAAAGTTTTCATAAAACTCAAAATAAAAATAGTTTTTTCATAAAAAACATTATAAAATCATATAAATCTTGTAAAATCCTTAAAACCATCTTGTATGGTTTAATCATATAAACATTCTTTTTAATATTTAATTTTATGAGATTTTTTTACGGTTTTATGTAAAAAACTAGATGAACACATGTGTTTTGCATGGAACAAATTTATGTTTTTTTTGTTAGATTTTTGGTATATATAGCGATGATTATCAATAAATCGAATATTATGATATATTTTCTATATGTAAGTTAGTAATAAGCATATACATTTGTTTGTTTTTTGTTTTCATCATATATATATATATATATATATATATATATATATATATGTGTGTGTTTTTTGTTGTTGTTGTTGTTGTATATATGTGTTTGTTTATTATAATTAATAGTTGGTTAGTATGACTTATTTTATAATTTAAAAATATAACTATATTGTTATGTTTATTCTTTAATATAATTGATGTGTTTATGTTTTTTTTAATTAATAGTTGCTTAGTATGAATTATTTGATTTAACAATTCCTTTTCCATTAGCAAAAAAGAAAATTGCCTAAATAATTGAAACATACAAATTTTTTAGTATTAAAGTTATTATTAAAAAATCAAATTTTTTTGGGAAGAATAAATATTTTACTTCTGAAGATTGCGTGCCATTGAATTCTTCAATGAATTCAATCTTATTGAACAATAGATTTACCTTGTAAGTCTGATCATAATTTTTAGTGATATGTTTCTTTTCAACAACAACTCTAAATTGGAATTATAAAATATTGTTCATACCTCATCGATAAAATTTATTAAATCAAAAGCATATCTATTAACAATTTGCATAGCTATCCAATCGAACATAAAAAATCATGCTTCACCAGTATTATCTCCGACATTAAGATGAATGTAATACCTTTATCATAGAGATTTAATCTTTTTTTCAATAATTCTTTCATAAAATAAAAGTGAACGTTTTGATATAAAAAAAATAGAAAGCTTACTTCGGAACCACATCTGTCACATTGAAATTGCAATTTGAACAATTCCACAGACGTTTAACAATTGCAAGATCTTCAGAGTTACTTATGTTTTCAAAACAATCAATTGTAAAAACTTTCTTGTGGCAAACTTTGCAGCTTAAGTAGCACAATCTATAATCAACATCAATCGAATGAATTTTGACCTTTGTAACATAAGAACCAATCTAAAGGAAATAGAAAAAAGTTTATTTAATACTAACAAAAATATGTCTTTAAAATTAAAAAATTATAAAATGTTAACCTCTTCAGTTTATAGAAGTTCTCTTATTATTTTTTGGGATACCGTTTAAAGAAATCCTCATTAACTCATAAAGATTTTGACTCATTTTTTTGGATATCATCGGCCAATTCAATATGTAAATCATCATTAGGAAGCGTACAATATAGATTTGTATATATGAGTTATAATCTCTTTAATGAAATATAAAAATTGATGAAACGAATCAAATTATGAAAAATAAGTACATGTTTTTCAAGTCTAAGACCTCTAGGATTTTTTTCTTATCAATCCAGATATGAGTACAGTCAAAACTATTAGATAGATTTATGATATCTGAAATAAATTAGTAAATATTATAAAATTTTAGTAGTATTCAATCTAGGTTTATACAATCAAATAAAAAACATGATTTATTATTATCCATACTTAGAATCTAAAATATTTTAGTAATACGTAAATATAATTTTCCTATACATTATAATTTTAGTCAGAATATTTGTATAATTTAAGTAAATATGAAACAAAATACATGAATAAATTATGTATTATTAATTATAATTATAAAATATCAAATACATATATATGTACACCTCTAAATACTTTTATCTTGTAAAACTGCAAAACAATTATGGTTTGTAACGCAAATCTATTTTTGGCTTTTTCTTCAATAATTTCATCATATTTTTTTTACAATACATAAGTTACCCTAAGATCTCTGTATGAAATAAATAAAAATTTTGTACCATTAAATGTTTTATAAATAATAAAACTTTTTTAAAAAAACAATAAAACACAACTTACTCAACATTCCGAAGAAAAATAGTAAGTCGCTTCATTTTTTTCCATTCACTTCAAAGTTTTTGGTAGGGCTAACACGTACTAATTGTCCAATGATATCTATGAAAAATATAAAAAAATTCCAAAAACAATTAACACTTATAATCGAAAAATATAAAATATTTTAAACAAATTAAAAAAACTATTTACCTATAAGATAAATATCTTTAAGACGCCCATCAAGTAATTCACAGTAACAAACAAATTTGAATCCAAACACCAAATCTGGTAGATGATCAGTTGACTTAATTGAGTTTGTGTATACAAAGGAGAGTTTGTACTTATGAGTAAAATTACAGTAACTTCCGGTTGCAAGAGAAACTTGTAGGTTTTTAATGATTTTAGTACTTCTTTGTTCAATCAGATTTTTGAATTTGGAAATCAGATCTTTTTTTACATTACAATGAATTTTATCAACGTAAAAGAAATATCAATTAATTAAAAAATATTCTTAATCATTACAAAAAAGCTTCAAATAAATAAATTATTAGTAACATACCTTAGAATCACAAAGAACCATATCAAAATTATTTGACCAAATTATTTAGTGTATACCTTCCAGAGCTTTAGAATCTTAACTTTAATTCTCCAAGTTTCTTTGCTGGGTTTCAATGAAGAAATTTCAGAGAAATACATGATTAAGAGAATTAAAAAATCGAAAGAGAAAGAGAGTTTAAATCGTTGAGAGAAAAAAGTATTAGTATCGTTGGTGTTGAAAAATAGTTCTAGAATGCGTCTTAAATAGATTTCGTTTAATATTTTTCCTACTAGGATTAGGAATATCTTTTGTTTTATTTTTCCTAAATAAGGCATTAGGATTAAGAATATCTCAATACAATATATTTTAGTTGTTTTCTATTCTATTGACCAATAAAATTTATTAAAATTAAAACAAACTAATTACTTAAAGCAAATGGACCAATAATATTAATGTTTTAATCTTTATTTATTAAAATCAAATTTATTAAAATCAAAATAAACTAATTGGTTAAAGATTTTAACAAACAAACCAATTAAAACAAACGAACCTATTCTTATCAAAATCAATGGATCAATATAATTAATTAAAATTTAAAAAAAAAAACTAATTAGTTAAAAAAATCTTATCAAAACAAACAGAAAAATTAAGTTGTTAAAATAACCCGACCAATCAAAATAAATCAAGCGATTAAAAATTGTTTTTATTACTATAAAAGATACAGAAAATCTTTAACGCTACAGTTTTATTATATATAGAGATTATAAACCTATTTAAAATTCTAAAAATTAAAAAATTTATATGAAAATATAATAACACTACATAAAACTGTAAAAAATCACAAATAAAAATATATGATTTTTAACAAGGAAGATTATAAAATCCATATCGTCAGAATCACAGAGGTTTTATATGACTTTATAAACATGTTTATAAAACCATATAAAATCTAAAAAGACTATAACAGTTTAGAGAGGGAAAAGAAATTTGATCTTATAGAAGTTAATGATTCGACCAAATTTAGTTGAGCAAGTAAATAAACAATCAAAGGTTTCATATCAATAGTTAAAAGACTATAACAGTTTGACTTCAATAAGGCTCAAGCTTAACACCTCCGATGTCAAATCTGGCATCATTATCGTCATCAATAACATCATCATTGTGATGAGGAATGAAAGTTGAGACAATGGTTCCGCTGTTATAGCCATCAACACGAAGCTCTGAAACCTTAGCTCTCCATTATGATGTCTGCTTTTGGGTCTTCCTGTCGTGGTAGACTCTGCCGCGGTAGTTTAGCAATGTCCCTAGTCCTGTGTTCGCAACCCAACCGTACTTCATCAGAACTTTTGCTTCGCCTTCTGTCATATCTTCTCCTACCTTTTTATACATATCCCCACCAGAGTTACAGAAACAGAGTTTAGAATAACAACACCTAGTGTATATATACCAGATTATATTAACCGATGAAGACAGAAGATGTTTATTACCAGTAACGGCTTGTTTTCAATCATTTGATATCTCCCACAGCTTGCTAGTTTCATGGCCAAGATTTGCCGTTTGATCTGCCATCTGACTGATGCAGTGTTGGTGAGCTCAAAGAAGTATGTTTCGTAGCCATAATCAGGACATTCCATTACTATTCTGTTCATGTTCTGAATATAGACACCCACATGCGCTGGTTCATTTTCTAGCACTGCTAAGTTGAGAGATGGCTGTAAGAATATTTTCGTTATGTGTGACCGATGTGTTTTTCATTTTAATTATAAATTTCAAGTTCATATTAAAGTTTATGATTCTAATATAAAAGACGATGCTGTGATGGATCGGTTTCGATTAATGTATTAGAATCGGGTGTATTGATAACCCTCCTCCCCTATCAATACTGTAAAGTATATATATAGTAATTAATCAAATACAAATAAATATATATATATATATATATATATATATGTAACGAAAAGGAGCATGCAATTATAAATGAAGCGTGACGTTTGGGATTGGTGTCTTTTGGATTAGTACAAAAGCATTGGTTATTAAGGATGATTGTTTTTGTGTCCAAAAGACGAACGGTGACGAACGAAAACTCACAGACGTAATACATAGAGAATTTGAATGTGGAAGATCCTGGTCCATCAAAGAATCAATTAAGGTTTAAAGGCTAAGAGATGAGAAAATCAATAAGAGGATTTGATCCATAACATCATCAAGCAATGTATCAAGGTTAGTTTTTCTTCTCTTCTAAAAAAATGTTTGTTTATTGAATTAATACAAATCTAGAATGACACTTAGGATAGATTTCATAAATGAAAATCATAAAATGGAATTTATATTTGGTATTATAATCATCTAGATTTATTTAATTCACATATAAAAGTTGAATGTAATTCATGATCATGTAATTAACTTGATCGAAAGTACTCTAACCGTTACGATTGGTGATGGTGATGTCGGATCGGTTAATCGCAACATCATGATATTCGTATCAATTACGAATAGAATCTGAACAAAAAAAAATTCAATCACTCGTCGATTGCATGAAATCGTAATGATGAGTCTATTGCCTGAAATCGTAATGATGAGTCTATTGCATGAAATCGATTCATGCTTGTAAGCTGTCACCGTTTGATTGGTTGAGGAATTGTTACTTGATCTCCAAGTAATTTCCATTGGTGTTGTGTAAATTACATTCTCCCACGTGATCACTTTATGCATATGACTTTATATTATGAACATAACAATATATTAAGTCAGAACGTAATTTACACAATCGTTGAATAAAAGTCATTTATAATTGAAAGATGATTTAAGGAAACCTTATCACCTTTATTGAAGTTGAAGGCCATAGAGCAATTTCGATGCGTTTAATATATATATATAGCATCATAAAAGAAAAATCGAAGTAGTTTATATATATTTATATATAAATAAAGTTTCCGCTGCATTTATTAATAAGAATAGTTGTATTATAAAATATTAATATAATATAAAAGAAGTATCCATTAAAATTTAGTATTTACATTGTATTGGACATGTTAATCACCAAAATGGTTTTGTCATATTATATGTAAATATTAAAGTAAAAACATTAATTGATCATGGTTAAAGATATGCTAAAATAACATAAAAGTTTTAGTGATCAATTAAATTATTATTTATATTCTTTGAGATTATCCAAAGGTGGATCATTGGATATATTTAATAATATAAAATGAATTAGTCATTTCCGCTATAGTCGATAGTATGTTTACCCAAAAGTAACATATCTTTTTGATATATATGTGTGATTTGATTAATTATAAAAGTATTAAAAATCTATAACTAGCATCACTTATAGTGCGTGTATTTAAGTATTGCCCAAAGGTTGCTTAAATACATGCTTTTAAAGTCTAGAATAAAATTTAAGAATCTGTATAAAAGTCTCAAAGCACTAACGAGTAAGCATGTATAAATGCTTGCAGCTTCATCTAGTATGTATGCGTCAACTAACTCTGTCATAAAGTTTAATGGGATATACTATGAGGACCCCTCAACCATTACATATGATAGCTCTAAAGCTGATAAGTCTCGTTATGAGACTTGGGAGCGATCTACCAGGCTGAGTTTAAACCTCATGAAAATGATGATGACAGAAAGTATTAAGCCATATATGCCCAAGACTGAGAAAGCTAGGGAATTTCTAATGAAAACTAAGGAGTGTTCACAATCGGATTTGGCGGATAAGTCGATTGTAGGAAGTCTCATGAGTGAGCTAACTACGAAAAAGTTTGACTGGTCCAAGCCAATCCATGATCATGTGACGCACATGTCTAATTTGGCATCGAAGTTAACGGCCTTGGGAATGGAAGTTCATGAGCCCTTTTTGGTCCAATTCATCATGAACTCTCTACCTCTTGAGTTTAGCCAGTTCCAGGTGAATTATAACATCATTAAAGATAAATGAAATTATCAGGAATTGAAGGCTATGCTGGTTCAAGAGGAGGGGAGATTAAAGAAGATGAAGGACCATGTTGCTCTTCTCGTAGGCATTAATGCCAGAAACAGCATAACGAAATCAAGTGTTAAGGATAAAAAGAAAGATAAAGCTTTCATGAAGGGACCCGAAAGTCAAATCCAAAAGGAAAGGAAGTGTTTCTTTTGCAAGAAAATGGGACACTTCAAGAAAGACTGTCTGAAAAGAAAAGCATGGTTCGATAAGAAAGGTACGCAACATTTATATGTTTGTTCTGAATTGAACCTTATTGAAGTGCCCAAAAATACTTGGTGGTGATTCTGGTGCAACTACTCATGTGTCTCATAGTGAGCAGGGATTCAGTTCGATCCAGCCCATAAGAGGACCTGAACAATACTTGTTCATGGGGAACCGGATGAAGGCACAGATAGAAGGACTTGGGACTTATAGGCTAATCTTAGCTACTGGTTGTCATATAGATCTTGAAGGGTGTCTCTTTGTATCTGAATGTGCTAGAAATCTTGTTTTCGTAAGTAGGTTGGACGATTTAGGTTTTGATTTTATGATTGGACATGGTGTTTTCTCTATGTACCGGAATAATTATTTTTATGCTAATAATAAAAGTTGTGAGATCAGATAGAGGTGGTGAGTTTTACGAAAAATTCAATGAAAGTGGACAATGTCCTGGTCCGTTTGCAAAGTTACTTGAAAGTATAGGCATTTGTGCGTAATACACAATGCCTGGAATACCTCAACAAAATGGTATAGCTGAAAGGCGAAACCGTACTCTAATGGATACGGTTAGGAGTATGTTAAGTAATTGTTCTTTACCCCTTTTATTGTGGATATATGCATTAAAGACTGCAACGTATGTGTTGAATCGGGTTCCTAGTAAGGTAGTTCCTAGGACACCTTTTGAACTGTGGATGGGAAGAAAACCTAATTTAAGACATTTACATGTCTGGGGTTGTCCAGCAGAAGAAAAGCCATATAACCCATATGAAAAGAAACTTAATTCTAGGACTGTTAGTGGATATTTCTTTGGCTATCCTGAAAAATCAAAAGGGTATATATTTTATTATCCTAACCATAGTACGAGAATAGTTGAAACGGGAAATGCTAGTTTCATTGAGAATAGTCAAACTAGTGGGAGTGGTGAACAAAGAAAGGTGGACATTAAAGAAGTTCAGGTTGAAGCTCCTTCACCTGTCGTTGCACCTCAAGTTGTTGTTCTTATTGTTTCAGTAGAGTCAAATGACACAATGGAACAACATAATCAAGAGCCAATTCCTCTAGATGAAATTGTAGTCAATAAGCCAGTCACAATTCAAGAAGAGAGTAGTGTACCACAAGAACCTTTAAGGCGATCTGTAAGAGAAAGAAGATCTGCCATTCCAAACAACTATGTGGTTTACGCTATTGAAAGTGAATGTGACTTAAGCCTTGATGACAACCCGAGCACATTTTGAAAAGACATGGAAAGTGACAATTATGAAAAGTGGTTAAATGCCGCAGGAGAGGAAATGAATTATATGGGTGTTAATTATGTATGGGACTTAGTAGAGTTGTCTGATGGTTTTAAGACCGTTGGTTGTAAATGGGTCTTTAAGACTAAACGTGACTCGAAAGGTAACATTGAAAGACACAAGGCTCGCCTTGTTGCTAAAGGTTTCACCCAGAAAGATGGCATTGACTATAAAGAGACCTTCTCTCTAGTATCTAAAAAGGATTTCTCTAAGGATTGTTTTGGATTTGATAGCTCATTATGATTTAGAGCTTCACCAAATGGATGTAAAAACAGCCTTTCTAAATGGAGATCTTGAGGAAGAAGTATATATGGACCAACCTGAAGGTTTTGTGGCCACAGGAAAAGAACATCTAGTGTGTAAGCTGAGAAAATCAATATATGGACTGAAACAAGCTTCCCAACAATGGTGTTTAAAAATTTAATGATACCATTACGTCATATGGTTTTGTAGAGATTATCGTTGATCGGTGTATCTACATGAAAGTCAGTGGGAGCAAGTTCGTTGATTTAGTCTTGTATGTTGATGATATCTTACTTGTTGCAAATGACATGGGTATGCTATGTGATGTAAAGAAATATCTCTCTAAGAACTTTGAAATGAAGGATATGGGTGAAGCCTCTTACATGATCAGAATAGAAATAATTAGAGATAGATCACGAGGACTGTTAAGTTTGTCTCAAAAAGGATATATCAATAAGATTTTAGAGAGATATGGAATGAAAAATTGCTCTGTACGAAAAGCTCAGAAGGGGGATAAGTTTAGTAAAATGCAATGTCCAAAGAATGAATTGGAGCGTAAAGAAATGGAAAGAATTCCCTATGCATCAGTGGTTGGGAGTTTGAACTATGTTCAAACATGTACTCGGCCAGATATCAGCTTTGTTGTTGGTATGTTGGGTCGATATCAAAGTAATCCCAGAATGGACCACTGGAAAGCTGCAAAGAAAATTCTCAGGTACTTGCAAGGCACCAAAGAATTCATGCTTACGTACAGGAGATCTGACAACCTAGAGATCGTCGGATATTCAGATTCTGATTTTGCCGGATGTGTCGATAGCAGAAAATCGACATTTGGCTACTTGTTTCTATTAGTTGGGGGAGCAGTATCTTGGAAGAGTGGAAAGCAGTCTGTCATTGCTACTTCCACTATGGAGGCCGAATTTGTGGTATGCTTTGAGGCCACAGTTCATGCATTGTGGTTGCAGAACTTTTTCTTAGGACTTGGGATTGTCGACAACATAGCCAAGCCGCTGAGAATTCACTGTGATAAATTTGCAGCTGTCTTCTTTTCTAAAAATCATAAGTACTCGAAAGGAGCTAAGCACATGGAGTTAAAGTACTTGTCTGTGAAAGAAGAAGTGCATAAACAAAGAGTATCATTTGAGCATATTAGGACGGACATGATGGTAGTGGATCCGTTAACTAAGGGATTACCACCCAAGACGTTTATTGGCCATGTAGAGCGTATGGGTGTTATAGATAAGACCTTACTGTTTTAGTTGTGCTATGCTTATTGTACTTGTAAGAATTTGAATTCACTTAAGGATATATTTTTGATTTATTGAACATGTTATCATTATAGTATATGTATACATTTTGGTTTAAAGATAACATGTCTGTTTGAGAATTAAAATCTTTCTTAATATTAAAGAAAGAAACTAATAAAATTAGAATTGGTTTGTGATACATGGAAGGGACTTGTCGTTCAATAATGGGCAACCGCCATGATTCGATCAGTTCTTATTTTATTTTGATAATTAAAGGATTAATGAACTTGATATAAAAGTGCAAATTATAGAGATTAAACCATTAAGTCAACACTACGGCCAAGTGGAAGAATGTAAGAATATTTTTGTTATGTGTGGCCGATGTGTTTCTCAGTTTAATTATAAAGTTCAACCTTATATTAAAGTTTATGATTCTAATATAAAAGATGATGTCGTGATGGATTGGTTTCGATTAATGTATTAGAATCACGTGTATTGATAACCCTTCTCCCTTATCAAATTATATTGTATTGATCTTCTCTATTTAAAGTATATATATATATAGTAATTAATCAAATACAAATAAATAAATATATATATATAACGAAAAGGAGGATGCAATTATAAATGAAACGTGACGTTTGGGATTGGTGTCTTTTGGATTAGTACAAAAGCATTGGTTATTAAGGATGATTGTTTTTGTCTCCAAAAGACGAACGGTGACGAACGAAAACTCACAGACGTAATACATAGAGAATTTGAATGTGGAAGATCCTTTGTCCATCAAATGATCAATTAAGGTTTAAAAGCTAAGAGAGAAGAAAATCAATAAGAGGATTTGATCCACAACATCATCAAGCAATGGATCAAGGTTAGTCTTTCTTCTCTTTTAAAGAAAGTGTTTGTTTGTTGAATTAATACAAATCTAAAATGACACTTGGAATAGATTTCATAAATCAAAATCATAAAATGGAATTTATAATGGCTTGACAATGCTTGGCAAAGTGAGTTAGCTTAAGAAAAACACTGCATCTCCCACTAGCAATGATTGTAATAGGTTGTTCACTCTCTGCTCCTTGACTCAAACATGCAAATAAGCGTCCCGGCAAATACGAACCAACACGACCTTGAACACTAAGTAAAATAGTCATTAAACTGAGAATCAGTCAAATTGAAATTTCAATTTTCAGAACAATTGTGGACCTTATTATTATGCCTAAAGCTGGATTATCTCATTAGAAGATCAAGGATTACGTAAACAAACTAGCTTCATTATATACAAAGAAGGTTAAGAGCTACTATGTTGAAATCAATGAAACATGGCCAAAATCTTAACAATCAGTGCTCAGCACAAAGGACAATTAATGCTTGCAATATGGGTGAACGAAAAGGTGATCAAATTGACCGACAAATGGAAGGTGAATACAGCTATTATAGTCATCAATAAATCTCAATATCACAGTGATCAATAAATCTCACGATCATTGACATCAAAATGATCGAAATCATAATTTTGAAATATTTGCATCAGAAATCATCAATTAGTTTAATATGATCACTAGAACACTAAGAAAATACATAAATTTCATTATTCCAGCCTTGATTCCTCACGATATCTAACAAGTAAACTATGAAATGCACAATCATCAATCACGCCTAGAAACCCTAGAAGTTCTCAGAAACAACTAAAATTTCTGTAATCGCATCATAAAACGGGTCAACAATCCAGATCCCCTCGAAAGTATCAAAAAATCCAAATGTACCCAGAAATATGCTTCATTATAATTGATTTTGTGAAAATTTTAAAAATCTAATTTCCTCTCCACAAATATTGCAAATTAATTTCCCTCCAAACCCGATTAGAGTTAGTTTAAATGGTAAAGTATACCAAAATTGAACCTCTCACGCATCTCATCTTCAAAATCTCTTCAGTACGACTTTTGCGCGTAGCTACTTCGATTTCGACCAAATCCATTGTCAAATTCCTTTTTTCAGTTCAGTAATCTCTCCAATTTGAAATGATTTCTCTAATTTAGGGTTACAGGACTTAAGTTTTTAAGTGTGAAGTCTCAATTTCTTTTAAGTGGGTTAAGTGAAGTTTACTCGGGTCTGTAACCAGGTCATTAATTGGCCAATTAAGGTTTAGTTTTAGTTTAGGTTTAAATTAGATTAATTTTGGTTTATTCTACCATTTAAACCAACTCTAATCGAGATTAGGGAAAATTAATCTGCAATATTTTGTAGAGGCAGAATTAGATTTCTAAACTTTTCATATAGTCGGTTATAATGAGGCATACTTCTGGGTACATCTGTTTCTTTTTGATACTTTCGAGAGGGATCTAAATCGTCGACCCATCATAAAACACAAATTAGAAACCTGATCCACAATATTAATTTACCATCTTGAATCCTGAGATTATTTGTCGAGAGAAGGCGAGACGGAGGTAAGGTGTGAAAGAAGAGAACCGCTTAAGAAGGTGAGAAAGAAGAAAAAATGAAAAGGGTGAAATTGTCAACTGCAAAAAAAATTGAATTTTGTTAAGGACTAGATTTTGAAAAGAGGTAGGCTTGAAAGGTCATCATTGAAAGATGGTAGAGAAAAATGGTTAGTTTGGGTAATTTCTCTATAAATATTAGATATTTGTATAGTTATGTTTTATATCCAATAATAAATATAGAGGTAGGTCATTGATATTCTTTAATCGTGGGTCATTGATATTACATATTATTTGATAATAATAAGTCATTTAATTAAAATATAGTTCATTTCATATAAAAAATATGATTCATTTGATATTACATGTTATTTATATAGGTTTAGTGACGGAGTAGAAGCTAGATAGATGCAAAGATAGGTGTTGATTCTAGGAAGACATGAAAAACTCTTGAATTAAAATATCAATATCAAAATAACTGAATGAAATCCTAAACATAAAAGACTATTTATAAGAAAATCCTAAAAACCCTAATTCTAATTAGTTATAAATTATTTAAAATACAGTAAATTTCTATATATTACTAATGTTGGGACTGCACTAAAACTATAATATTTTATTAATTTATAGATTTTATTAATTTATCGATATATTAATTGAACCAAAAATTTAATTTGAGACTATAAAATTATATTATCTTATAGAAGTTATTAATGAATCGAGTATTAATTTAAAGAGGTTCTACTGTATAAATAAAATATAATTATCTTAAACCTACACTGCATCAGGTCTCGCTAGCCAAGAAAGACTCGCCCTTGAATCTTCAATAGGGTTTTAATTACGAAATTTAAACAAATCTAGATCTGCACAGATTTTACACAAACCCAAATGTGCACGGATTTTGCACGAATCCGAAACTGCACAAAATTTGCACGCTTCTGATTCTCAAAAGAATTTTTTTGAACACAAATTCGATGTGATCAACATCTTCGACATCATCTTCACAGATGTCGTAGATCGGATCATCGTAAATCTCTTTGTAGGTCTCACCATCGTCATAGATGGGAATCACAATAGATCACTCTGTAGATCTCATGGTCTTCTCTCTGGACAAAAAGACTTTTGTCTTCGAAAGGGTAACAAGTGCCAATTATGACATTCAGAATCGATCTTTAATTAAGAAATCAAAGGTAGCGGCTCTATACCAAACTAACAAAACAGAAACTAGATAAGTGCAAGGATAATCTTTGATTCTAAGAATACTTGAATAAACTAAGCCTTCTTGAGTTCGTTAAATTCTCTTAAGATCTATCCGAAAACAAGTTTCGAGAATATATATTTTTCTTAGTGCTTACGAAAAGTTCTTGAATTAAAATATTTAATATCAAAATAACTGAATGAAAACCTAAACAATAAAAATTTATTTATAAGAAAATTATAAAAACCTTGAAAACCCTAATTCTAATAAATTATAAATTATTAAAATATTCAAAATATAAATAAAATATAATTATCTTAAATCTACGCTGCATCGTTTAGTTTTATGATTTTATAAACATTTTGACACTCGTATTATGAAAATTATTTTATGATAAATCAAAAAATGATTTAAAAATTTTCATGTAGTGCTCCAGCACAAGCTAGAATCTAGTGTAAACATTAATTGCAATAATTATAAATTTCACACTGTACATAGTAATAAAATAATTCAGACATAATCTTTATTTTTTGTTGTTATTTGATTTTGTGAGATTTTCTTTTGTAATTTATATAAATTTCGTTATTTTATATTGGTATATTGTGATTTAATTTCGTTTCAATTATTGTATATATGACGACTAAATGTGACATAAGTGTAGTGTAGATATGGACATTTTTTTATTAAGTGGACAATTATTGACTCTAGGACCTAGGTACAAATTTAGTAGAAAATCATAGAAAAACTTGCCGATATATAAAAATTCCAAAAAAAATGGGAATATGATATAATTAAAACTTATACAGAATATTTTCAAAATGGAAAAAATAAAAAATGAAATGTTCAAAGTATCTAATAAATGAAATTTACATGAGATATTCCCAAAAATGTAAAATAATGATTGTATAACTTTATTTGCAGAGCGTGTCTTCTCTCTTCTTCACACCTTCTTATATTCACTCCTTTCATCCTCTCTCAATCAATCAAACCATTGCATAGATTCATGAGAATATTACAAGGAAAACCATCTAATAAGACTCTGAAGAGCGAGTAACAAGAAAAGGGACATACCCATTTGTTCCATACCCATCCTTGGATTCAGGTTCTGTTCATACCCTTTTGTTCCATACCCATCCTTGGATTCAGGTTCTGTTCCTTCTGCAAAATTTTCTTCTTCTTCTTCATGATCCATTTTGTGTGGTGCATATCCTACATTTTACTTGCAAGACCAACAACAAATGGACACTTTCTGATTTCTTCATTAGGATCATATTCTTCAAAAGGATGCAAGATGATTTGTCCATGGACGACCACATATCGCTTGACATTCACAAGTTTAGAAGAAATGAAGTGACATGTTCTGAAAACAGCAAAGGTTACTTTGGTGTAAGAGCAAACAAGGATTGCTAGGCTTTCATTTACAAATGTCATCAAAAGACTGTCTACAATGGAGGAGAGTGACAAAGCGTACATTTCTATTAAACTTGTGGACGTCGAGAGATATATGCTCGTCCATGGACAAATCATCTTGCAGCTTTTTTCAGAATATCCAAGTGAAGGAATCAGAAAGTGTCCATTTGTTGTTGGTCTTGCGAGTAAAATGAAGGATAGGCACCACACAATATGGATCATCAAGAAGAAGAAATTTTTTAGCAGAAGGCACTTGCATATCCAGAGAAAAGTTATGCGAGCAACAACAACTAGTCTGATATAAAGAATTTGAGGTAATTTTTACGCCATTTACTCTCCTAAGGATCCATTGCAAGAGAATTGTGGTGAAAATGGGAAGGAAGAGGTTGAAGAAGAGAGTGAAGATGAAGGAAGACATAGTGAACACAGAGGACACTATACCAGAACATGTTGAGATTCAAAAGTCTCATACTCTTAAGAAAATATTTGGCAGTACTGGAAAATTGGAATTAAGCTGGGATGGTGAGATTCTAGGAAAACCTTCTGCTGGTGAGCCACTCTATTGACAAGCACTTGTTGAAGGGGAAATAGTGACTGCAGGTAATGCTGTCATCTTGGAAGTTGATGATTCAGATGGAATTCCAGCCATATATTTTGTGGAGTACATGTTTGAAAGTTCAGATCACTGCAAAATGCTACATGGTAGACTATTTCAAAGAGGATCCAAGACTGTTCTGGGGAATATTGCTAATGAAAAGGAACTATTCCTGACTAATGAATGCATGACTATACAGCTTAAAGACTTGAAAGGAATAATCTGTTTTGAGATTCAATCAAGGCCATGTGGGCATCAGCATAAGAAAGAGACCAACACTGCAGATAAGCTTGACCGGGCAAGAGCAAAAGAAAGAAAAAGCCAATGATTTGCCAACAGATCTCTACTGCAAAAACTTATATTCACCTGAGAGATTCTTTAGTCTTCCACTAAGTGATATTAGTCGTGGCTCTGGATTCTGCAATTCATGTAAGATTAGGAAGGATGAAAAGGAAAGTCCAAGATCAAACTTAATTTTTCAAAGACAGGCTTTTTCTCCAATGGGATTGAGTATTTTGCTGAGGATATGTTATAAAATGACTAAAGCATCCTGTGGACCATGGAATGTATGGTATTCCATAAGATATCTCGAGTTGTCTTTACAGGTGAAGTGCAAGAATTTTCTGAAGCCATTACCTGTAGAAGAACACCGCCAGTCTTCAGATATTTTGTGGGAGAAGCGGTCAGAATCCTTAAGAGATTTGAAGCTTGGAAGTTAAAAGCTGAATCTTCAAGAGCCAATAGAGATTTAGCTCTCATTACTCGAAGTGTGCCAAAACAGAACAGACTCCAATCTTATGTTGCTGCTGGTCATCCGTCATGGCTTCATTTCCTCTTTGTTTATGAGAGCTGTCTTGCCTATTAAGGCCTTGAATGATCTGTTGATGTTCTGTAATTCAGGGGAATCGTATTGTTACCAAATGGACATTGCTTTGGTGTAGGTAGGGCAGCTTATGGTTGTGAGCTTTCTGATACATGAGCTCGACTAGACCTGCTCACAAGTCTGAGTGCCGGAGTTCTTTTAGGAAGTCTCTTTTATATTCCAAAAGTTTGGAGCTTGTTCTCCATTTTTATTATTAATGAATCAGATGAAAAGAAAAAAACCATAAAAAGGACTCTTTGGGGCAAAACAGAAGTCACTTATTCTTCCTTGTCTGGTGAAAACTAACAATAAGGTTTCAAGAGTAGACCAAGTAGAGACGAAATTTATTGCGTAAGTCTTACAAAGCAGGCTTTAAGAGTTGTGTGTAACATGAAACTGTACGAGCCAAGAGAACATACGACTATTGCAGTGAGATTTTGGTGTCAGATTAGAGACATTGGAAAACCTGAGATAGTAATCTCACTGTCCTTGTTTTACCCTAAATTTAATACTCTTTGCTCTCAACAGCCTCTCACTGATCCTAAAAACTCTCAAAACAAAGAGTTATTCCCAATTTCAATTACTCCAACATACACAGAAAGTACAAGATAATGCATTTCTTCTACCAACAAGCTCCTTTATTATCAAGATCCTACAGGAGCCATGTCTTTACCTTTGGTTGCGGCACTTGCAGCAGCAGCTGCGGCGGCGGCTGCAGCTGCAGCGGCTGCTGCGGCTGGTGATGGTGCTAGGTTAGGGGTTGATGGAGGAACCGGATGGTTTTGTGGTGCAACTACTTCCTGACGCTTCTGCAGCTGTGGAGAGTTGATATCCTTAAGCAATTCTTTAATCTGCTTACCGGACATAGTTTCATGCTGTAGCAAAGCATTTGCAAGGGCATGAAGCTCCTTGTTGTAAACCGTGAGGATGGTTTTAGCATTGTTATATGCCTTTTCCAGAAGAAGTTTCACTTCCCTCTCAATGAGAAGCCTTGTCTCGGTGCTCATGCTTTTCCCATTGTCGTCGTAGTTATGTGCCACAAGACCCACCTCCTTGCTCATGCCAAATTTCGTTACCATCGCCCTCGCGAGTTTAGTTGCTTGCTCAAGATCAGAAGATGCACCTGAAGTTACCTCACTTTCCCCAAAAATCAACTCTTCGGCTACCCGGCCTCCCATACAAACATCAAGCCGAGCAAGCATCTGTTTTCTAGAAATGCTCGTCTCATCTTTATCCGGTAGTTGAGAAACCATGCCAAGAGCCATACCACGAGGCACGATGGTTGCTTTGTGGACTGGAAGAGCACCATCTGTGTGAATGGCAACAAGGGCATGACCACCTTCATGGAAAGCAGTCAGTTTTCTTGACTCGTCCGATATAACTGCAGATTTTCTTTCACTTCCCATCATGATTCTGTCTTTTGCGAACTCAAGATCAGACATGGTCACATCTTTTGAACCATCCATTGCAGCTTTTAGAGCAGCAACATTTACAAGATTTGCCAAATCAGCTCCAGAAAATCCAGGGGTTCCTCTAGCGATGATCATTAAATCGACATCCTCTGCCTTAAGTACCTGAAACACACACAATGAAGACAGCCAACCAACGGTTCAGGATCTTGCCATAGCTGTATTACATGACATCAAACAGATATTGGTTTACATAACTGAAAACTTCTTGTGCCCGTTATAACAACATAATGCAAAGTCTTTACTTATTCCTTATACATCCAAAGTACCAAATTATACTTATAAATAAAGCTCTCCTAATGGTAGCTCTAGGGTCCACTGGTTACCTATATAGACACTGAACAATTTCTAGTACACAAGATCAGGCCACTACTGAAAACCTGAGCATGTCTAATGCGTAATCTGAAGTTACCTTTGACATGTGAGATTCCAAAATCTGGCGTCGACCTTCCACGTCTGGGTTTGGTACGACAATGTGGCGATCAAATCTCCCAGGTCTAACCAGAGCTTTATCCAATGACTCTGGGAAATTGGTGGCCGCAACCACTATTATTCCTTCATTCTGTTTAAACCCATCCAACTCAACAAGCAACTGGTTCAATGTCATTTTCATGTATTGCTGATCTTTGGGATTGCGACTTCCTCCAATAGCATCTATTTCATCGATAAAAATGATACAGGGGGAGCACTTCTTTGCAGCGCTAAAAAGATCTCTGACTCTTCTAGCTCCAACTCCAACGAACATCTCTTCAAATTCACTACCACTGCAGGAGAAGAAAGGCACTCCAGCTTCTCCAGCAATAGCTCTTGCGAGCATAGTCTTCCCTGTGCCCGGAGGACCAACAAGCAACACACCCTTAGGAAGCTTTCCACCCAAACGAGTGAACCTCTGTAATAACAAATAAAACCAAGGAAAACCAAGATGAGAAGTGGGCCAAAGGAAAAACCTTTAAAAGCCATCTGGCAGATACTTCAGAGCAGAAAGATCTGAAGATGAGTTCGAAGCTCCATATGCTAACTTCACATTATTTATAATTAAAGATATACATTACATGAAAATATTATATCTAGTTAAACAAACACATTAGCACTGTGAATTTTACCTTGGGGTCGCGAAGATAATGAACAATTTCCTCTAGCTCAGCTTTTGCTTCATCAACACCCTTTACATCAGTAAATTTGGTGCTTGATTCCATACTAGGTTGCACTTCTTCGTGTAAACCAAGTCCTAACAAATATTGAGCATAAGTTAATTAGAACGAAATCAACCAATACAGCTATTAAATCACTGTAAATCATACAACCAAACTACCTTTGCCAATTCCTCTATCCTCGATAAGTGCTCCAACACCTGAAATGAGTAAAAACCCAACTGCAATTGTTCGGATTGTACTCCATAGCTGTTCTTTAAAGTGAGTCCTCTCAGTGGATATTGTATGGATTGGTGCACTTGCAGTTCCAAGGACACCATCTTTTGTTGGTTTTCCTAAGTTTTTAAATGCTGAGAGACCTCCAAAAGTCTCTTCCTCCCTTGCAGCACTAGAAATACCTAAGAGAAAGAATAAATTCTTATTATAAAATCTGCATACCAACTTTTTTTCCGATATGATATAGAGATAAGCTTTACAAGCTGCAATACAAATATGACAGTAAGTCTCTCTGTCCTTACCCACCTCTTTGCAATGTTTGTACCAGCTCACTTTGATCCAGTCTATCAACTTTGACCAATGCCTTAATGTATTCCGACAGTGCAGATGCATTCGAATGCAGGGATGGTTGGCTTTCAAACATTCTGATAACAGCTTCAGGATCGTTTCTTCGATATAGTTCTCTCATATGTGCAAGCTCATTGGCATCTTCTCTGTCACGCACTCTGCGAGCAAAGCTACCAACATAACTTGATTGAAACTTTGATTGCGACAAAGAAGCTCGACCTCCACCACCACCTGGAGCTATAGAATATATGACCCATTAACACCAAAATGCTTCTTGAACAATCTAAAACCAATAATATTTCTTAGCAAGTTAATCACAGACAAGAAAATGTACATCCAACAACTCCTGCTCTAGGAAAAGAAGAGTAAGCTCTCCGAAGTAAGCTTCTCAAATTGCTCAATTCCCGTTCATCTCTCGAAACCTGTCATGGAAGAGGAGAAACAATGGAAACTTGAGTAAATTACTCATCCCGAACTCAAAACAACACTAGAGGCGCATGAAAACCAAAAATTTCGATAAAGTTTAAATCTTTTAAACACTATGAATGAAGATTAGACTCTTACACTTCCAAATCTTAAACTTTTTTACACAATTTACCACTAAGCCATAGATGAGGCAAACTATATAAATCCTAGAGAGGGGGAAATTAGAAAATCGGTATCAATTTCAACTTATCCACAGGAGAAAAAGACCATCTAGAATCCTAAAAGACAGAAGCTTTTGAGCCTCTAGGGTTTGCAAAAATCATCATTTTGCTTCTGTATCACAGAAATTTCTACACAACCCATAAGAAAATGATATCTAATTGAATCAAATCCACTACAGTATCAACCAAATCCGAAACCTTTATCTGCAAGATTATAATAAAGAAATCGAAAAAGAATGAAAACAAAAACCTTTGTGATGATTTGCCTCCAAGCCATCAATCAAATCGTTTGCTTCGTAGCTTCTAAATTAATTTCAATGTCGACAACTCGAACTTGTCTTCGATCTGTAGAACTCTTTTTCGTGTTTGGGAAGAATCGTCTAATCTTAACAAGTCTTTAAACTCCGTTAAAACACACGTGAGAGACCTATTTGGGTCTCGAAAGAAAGAAAGAAAATTGTGCAGCAGGTGCAGACACGCACGAGATATGAAAGAGGTCTCCTCTGAGGGAAATTGACATAAATATCCTCAGCTTACACATAGTCCAGATTGTGGTTATATCATTTTAATGGGCTTCAAAGGCCCATACTGAAAACGTTCATGGTCTAGAAATATCTCGTTACCTCCAAGGAAATAGAAATACGTGGGATTTTGATATTTGCTAATTTGGTTTTATGGTTTTAGTTTTGGTTGACTTTGTCGGGTTGGTTTTTTCCCGAATTCAAGTTTTTGGGGTTTGATTTTTTTTCGAATTCAAGTTTTTTGGGTAAATAATTTTGGATAATTTTTGTTAGTGTTTTGGTTCGGTTTCAAATTGTTTTTATTTGGATCTGGGTCACCTCAAGCTTAAAATTTAAACAGAAAAATATCAAAATATTATTAAAAAATATGTTTTTGTTTATATGTGATAATTATTTTATTTTGTTTATTTCATGGTTTGATTTATATATATATATATATATATTTATTAATTTTATATATATTTGATATACTAAAAAGTAATTTATTATAATGACCGGTATTGTACACGAAATATATTTTTCGATCTTTGTTTATTTATGTTTTTTAGACTCGCATTCATTTATGTTGTTAGACTCGCGTTCATTTAGGATTTTAAACTCATATTCATTAAGTTTTTAGATTCATGTTCATTTAAATTTGTAGAAATATGTTCATTTAGGCAAACATGAGTCATGTGTCCATTTTATCATTTAAAATTATATTAAAAATTGTTATAATTTATTAATTTTTAATATATCTTTATAGAATTAATATATTTAAAATATATATATTTAAAATTTAATATTAGTAACAGTTTAGTTTTTTGTGTTTTTTTAGTTTCATCTCATTAACAATTTTCTACATATTAAATATGAAGTTACATTTTTTTATCATTATTATATATTATTAATTAAGTGTATAAACTATATCTATTTAATTTTACGATATGGTTGCAATGTCCATGATGCGACGACCCTGCAACGTCCACACTGCGATGTTCTTGTGACGTACATTATGCGATGTTGTTGCGACGTACTGTCTATGATGTTTTTGCGACGTATATTCTGCCACGTGCTTGCGACGTTTTAATTAAAAATATTTTTTTTTAAATATAATAAATGATTTAATAAAATATATTTAATTTATTTTTAAAATGTATTAAAAATAAAAATGAAATATATTAAATTATAAATATTATACAAAATATTTTAAATATATTTTATAAAAAAACTAAAAATCGTCCGAGAGGTCTGGGTCTGGGTTCTGGTTCGTGCTCTGGTGTGGGTTCTGGTCCGTGTTTGGGCCCGAGTTTGCCGAACTTGATCCGGCCTCACCGGGTTGCACCTCGTTCGGTTGAGCAGCAATGTCCGCGTCTTTCGAAGACAAAGTAGAGAATAACCTGGTGAACTAGGCGATGTTCTGCTGCAGGGACGAGATGAGTTAATCCTGAGCTTGCAGCTTACTTTCCATCTCTGTCATTTTTGTAGAATCGGCAGAGGGTTGAGACTGCGAGGATTGAGTCCAGGTGCTCAGCTCGATCTGCGAGCCCAGAGAGCGACATGTCCCGTAAACTCTCCCTTTCTTATGGGGAGCAATCTGATAAGAAAAAAACAAGTAAACGTTAGTTTAACAATTTGAAACGGAATAAACACGAAAGAAATACATAAATTCTTACCTCAACATGTATCTGGTTCTTATGTGCGGTTGATAGAACAGTAGAGCCAGGGCTCTCGTCACCGCCTTCTTGGGTCAACTGTTGCATCTTCGCAGTGACCTCGTTGTACAATCTCTCGGCCTCTTTGTTGACGAAGACCCCGGCCTTGTTCCATTTGGTCTTTACCAGAGCAGGGTGAGGATCCTCCGTCCCTTCTTGCTGAAAAGATTTAAGAAGCAATTATATTAATTAATAGGATTTTATTATATGTTGTTTTAAAATATTGACGTAATATATTACCATCTTCCGAGCTCGGGTCTTCTTGGACTTCAGGTCTTGCCAATAGCGGACAAGACCTGACCAGACTTCGGTGTTGAACCACCGCAGCATTGCTTTGTCGCCAAGTGCCCTCCATTTGGCCTTCCAACGGCCGACTTGGTCGCACATGCGACTCTTCAAGACCTCTTCAAACTTCCTACGGACTTCACCCATAATCAAGGGTCTCCAGTGGTATCGTTGCTAGAACGGGGAAAAAATTTAATCTTAAATTGATGTTAAAAGTTATTAAGAGAAATAGTTTATAAAATAAACTTACTGCAAATGTTTTGAACCACCTATCGACGAAGTAGTTCGGGACTTACGAAAAGTTTGCGTGTGGTTCCCGAAAATCTCTTTCAAAGATTTCCCGTACGGCTGTAGCCAATACTTGGTCATCATTAAACCTACAATTTTAGTCAAAATTAATTAAAATATGATTTACAAACTATTAAATTTGTAATTTTATAGTTTGGGAAGTACCATAGCGTTCTCGGCGGGCGTTGTGGAACGACGTTTGGCAAGTATTTGTGGTCTGAATGGGTGAGAATTTCTTCAATCGCCATTCCCGCAGCAATGTCGGCTGGAATCGGCTGGTAGACGGGAGGAGGAGGTGGCGTGGAGTCTGTGTCCCGTACCGGAGTGTAACCCGGCTGAGAGCTAAAACTACATCCCGGTGTGGACGAGAGAGAGCATAAGGCGGGCGATGGGACAGCGTGACATGTCCCCTCCCCGTGAGGCGTCTGCGCCTGAGAGCTAGGGGCGTCGGCTGTTCCGATCCTCCACCATCGGAGAGGTACCTAGTATACGGATTACGAATTTTGGACATATGAAATCACAACGCAAGGGAGTCGCAACAGTGCGAGTCCTCTGCGACGTCATTTGATAGTATGTCGCAGATGTCTCGCAAAGGTAAAACCGAAAAGTTTAAACCGCTTTAACGCCAACCAATCTCCAAATAAAAAATAAACCGCCTTTTGAAGGTCTGAAAGTGCCATTCGAAGATGCCAAGAAAACATCGGTTAGCATTCATCAACTGCATTCGGTGAGTTGAAGTCTCTACAAAATCGACAATGTTATATAACAGAAATACGTTGTCAGTTTTGTGGAGACTTAAACATACTGAACATAATTGATGAATGATTACCGATGAATGTTCTCAGCCTCTACGAATAGCACTGTCATACCTTTTAAAGGTTGTCTGTTTTGTATTTGGTGTTTAGTGGTTTGTGGTTTAGCGGTATAGGGTTTAGAGTTTCAGGGTTTGCGAGTCCACTACGACGTCTGATGGCAGAATGTCGCAACAGATTTGCAAATTGCAACGTGCTGGCCCCAGACGGTTTTGTAGAGACTACTATACACCAAGTACTATATGTAGGTTTGAAAGTGTCATTCGTAGTGGCCGAGAACATTCATCTATAAGCATTCATGCAATTTGATACACATGATACGAAAATAGAAACAAACCTGGAGACTACGAATTAGAAGAACGTTACCACATTATTAAAGACATAGTGTGGAGACGAGCAAAGAATCGAGAAAGACCAAATATTTTATTAGGGCCAGAAGACCCATATAATATGATTATATATATCGCAATTGAATCACATGTATTTTTATTACTCTTTTTTTAAAAATACATGCGAGGCATCTGCGACGTTTAAGGCCCAAAACGTTCAGATGCCTCGCTGGTATTTTTAAAAAAAAATTATAACAGAAATTCATTTAAAATACTACAAAATATAAACTACACCAATTTAGTTATTTTCATTATAAGAGTCTTCGTCTTCCGTGTTTTCTTCTTCGTCTGTCTCTTCGAACTCGTTACAGTCTGTATTTTCATGTCCTAGATCGCCATGGACAATGTCTTCTACGCTTTGATGTGCATGTATGATAAATTCTGTTGATTCGAGAGCTATAGAAACTTCTGATGATCTTTCTTGCTGCATAGCCACGTCGTTGACCTCTCTGATTATACGCTCTCTTGAATTCACTTTGATTACAGATAGCCATGTCTCCCATCGTTGCTTTATAAGAGGATAAGGAATAAAACACACTTGTTCTGCTTGACATACTATAATAAAAGGATCAAACTTGGAATATGTTTGGCTTGCGTTTACATCGGTTACTCCTAACTAGTTAATACGCACTCCTCGATTGTTGTGGCATTGTACCAACGACATTGGAATAAAATACATCTCAATCCGAAAACTCCTGGAAATGTGACTTCTACAATTTTGTTCAAAATACCGTAGAAGTCGGTTTCACCAAGCACGTAGATTCCATAATTTGCGGTTGATTTATTTGAACCATGGTTGTAAGTATGGAAAGTGTATCCTCGTGTAAAATACATAGGGGCTGTCACGATCCTCGCAATTGGTTCATCAACAATCTTATGTAACCATAAAAGCAGAGGTTTACCTGCACATTCATTCTTCACCTACAACCACATAAACCAATTAAAACCTTATGTGGTTCTTTAATTTTGATTACATGTACATTACGATCTTACGTACGTAGTACTTCAACCATCTAGTAAAATCACGTTCTTTGTAGGTTTCATACTCTCTTTCATTTAAATCAGGAAAGGCTTCTCGTATTTGCCTATCGAACACACTGTAAAATAAATAATATTTAAATTAATTAGAACGCTTTATCAAATTGATTAATAAATTTATAGGTATATACCTCTCAAATGGTACTACATCTTCAAAATTATGCAGTATATAGTTGTGAGCTGCACGACAGTACGTGTGGTTCTCCTAGTATTTTCTTTCTTAATTTTTCCAGAAAGTCTTCCGATCTGAGTGAAGATATCTGGAACAACAATGGCATATGATGGTGCAATCCCTCCATCATCATATCGTTCTACCTGGGTTCTTTTGATTTTAATAGTTGTACTAAAGTAATATGATGTGAAATGAGATGTTTCCTCGGTCAAACTTCTTATAACGATCGATCCTTCTATTTTTGCTTGGTTTTTGACCTTTCTTTTAAGATGGCCCATGAATCGCTCAAAAGGGTACATCCATCGAAATTGTACAGGGCCACCAAGAGCTGCTTCATGAGGTAAGTGGATTGGTAGATGTTTCATCACGTCAAAAAAAGATGGTATAAAGATTTTTTCCAAATTGCATATCAACACTGCAATATTAGTGTTTAATTGAACTATATCATCCTCTGTTAGTGTTCGTGTACACAGATCCCTAAAGAATGCTCCAATTCCTACAAGGTAATACTAATTATATGTATATATATATATATATATATATATTTAAGTTGAACATCTTATATAATTAATGGAATGAGAAAATTTAAACTAATTACCTGCAATTGCTTCGTGGACATTTGTGGGTAAAAACTCAAGCAATGCAAAGGGCAGTAGTCGTTGCATGAATACATGGCAATCATGACTCTTCATACTAGACATTTTTTCCCTTTCTCGATACATCGAGAGAATTTGGAGACGTAACCATCTGGAAATTTTACATCTGTAGATATCTAGTTAAACAATGCTTGTCTCGCTTCTCCCGACAAATGAAAGTTGTGAATCGGTTGTTTGCCATCCCGTGTAATATATAGTTCACTTCTCGAACATATTTCTGCTAGGTCCAATCTCGACTTTAAATTGTCTTTACTCTTTCCCTGCACATTCAATATCGTGTTCATGACGTTATCGAAAAAGTTTTTTACGATGTGCATCAGATCAAAGTTATGACATAGTAAGAGATCTTTCCAATATAGGAGTTCCCAAAAGATACTCTTTTTGTGCCAGTTATGAGATTATGTATATCCGTCAGACATGTTTGCTGGAGTGTGCCAATTGCCCCCACGTTTACATGTTTCCTCAACACCATAATAATCAATCTGCTCCAACAGCTCATCTCCTGACATGTGATGCTGGAGGAGGAATGCTCACAACCTTATTTTTCTTGAACAATTTCTTGTTCTTCCGGTAGAGGTGGTGCATAGAGAGAAACCGACGATGACAATCAAACCAACATGATTTCTTACCATGCTTTAATTGAAATGCATCAGATCATCCCATACAGTATGGACAAGATAATCTTCCATGTGTAATCCACCCAGATAACTTTCGTACGAAGGAAAGTCACTTATCGTCCATGCATCTTGAAATTCTTCTTCTGCGAGAAATCATATGTGCAAACACCACTATAATATAACTGTTTCAGCTCGTGAATCAGAGGTTGCATGAACACATCAAGAGATCGCCTAGGATGACTAGGACCTGGCACTAGAATGGTCATAAACAAGAATTCGCTTTGCATGCACGTATCAGGTGGAAGATTGTATGGCGTCAATATGACATGCCATAACGAATATTGTCTTCCCGACAAACCAAATAGACTAAATCCATCTGTGTATAAACCAAGATAAACATTTCTAGACTCTTTGGCAAAGTCAGAATGTACCGTCTCGAAGAGTTTCCACGCTTTTGCATCTGACGGATGTGTAACCTCCCCATCATTTGTTGTGTGTTATGCGTGCCATCTCATTGCCGCTGATGTCCGTTCTGATTGGTATAGTCGTTTTAATCTATCAGTGATTGGCAAATACCACATACGTTTGTATGGGACACGATTCCTTCCACATGTTGCTCGATACCTCGGTTTCTTGGAAAAACGACATTTCTGCAACTTATCATCGTCTTTCTAGAAAATCATGCAATTGTCAATGCAAACATCAATCGTTTCTGATGGTAATCCAAGACCCGCAACTAACTTCTGCATTTCATAATAACTCTCAGCAGAATTATTATCAACTAGCAAATACTCTTTAAACGCATCCACTAATTGGTCCATACTTCTCTCGTTTATGTTTCCTTCACTTTTAATAGACATCAACCTAGATGCTAATGACAGTTTGGATAGACTTTCTACATATCCCTCATATATAGGTTGATTTGTAGCATCAAGCATATCATAGAACTGTTTTGCTTCAGCGTTAGGTTCTTCAATAATATTTTTACTACCAACTGGAATAGATCCATGATATGCATCTGTAACCATATCATGATACATATTACCTTGGAGATGCTCATAACTTTCAAATATATTTTTGCCATAATTATAATTATCATTATCACTAGGTTAATCATCAGCACCAACACCCATACTACTACTCCCAGCACCGAGACTATACCCCTCCCCATGTGAAAACCATACACAATAGTTCGGAGTAAATCCTCTATTATATACATGCCGTTTCACCGTATCAACATTCAAATCTTTAGTATTCCCACACTTTACACATGGACAGAAGATGTTACCGTCATTCAGAGTAAATGGGTTGTTAGCCGCCTGGTTTACAAATGCTCGCAAACCATCTCGAAGCTCTTTCGTCACTTCTCCCGTCTCCGGATCTTTTCGATTGTACATCCATCATCGTAATGCAAACACTTCATGTTCCGACGTCATTTTTTCTTTAAAAAAAAAATTTGAATTTTTTTTTTCTCTAAATTCTATCTCTCTCGAATATTCTTTGAGTTTGGATGTGAAGATACAATCACATTATGGGCTATTTATAGGAAAAATAGGAAAATTTGCAATGTATTTGCGATGGTGATCGATTCCATCGCAAGTGACTCACAATTTTGCAATGAAAGATACCAGTCGCAACAGTGTCGCAATATTGTTACGCATTTGCGATAACTGTATTTTCATCGCAATAGTGTTGCAAAAGTATCGCAACAACGTTGCAACGACATTGCAAATTTGTGACATTTTTTTCCATCGCAAAACGGTGTTGCAAATAGATTGTTTTCTTGTAGTGAAAGTTTGGAAATCGTTGAAAATCATTGGTGTTTAGTGAAAAAGTTACAAGATGAGTCTTAAAAAGAAAATTAATATTTATTTGATATAATTTTTCCTATTAAAATTAAGAGTAAAATTTTAAGATAGAGTATCTTATATGGTATATTCTAAATATTAAGAATTAGTTATGATAAGTTATTATATTTATTTCAAATTATATAATTGAAGATTAAATATAAAGTTTAAACATAAACTAACATTGATATTTAATTATATTATATTATGTTGATTTTAAATTGAAGTTGTCATATTATATATTTTCTTATAAAATAATTGTTGATATAGTGTATAAAATAATTATTGATATAATAATTTTCAGGTTATATTATATTTTAATAATTATTATGAACATAATATTAAAAGTTTGACCTAGTCCAAAACGTTGATATTCGTTTAATTATACGCAAGAATAATATTTTCTAGTGCATATTATTACGTTATAGAATGATAATGCAAGAATCTAAATCATGTATTATTATATTTTCAATTATAATATTTTGTAGATAATATAATTAGTTATAAATTCTTATAAAAAATTAATTATTTTTTATTATTGTAAGAGATAATAATATACACAAATATTATGTGACTATTATTTTCTAATAATAATACGGTATAGTCCAAAATAGACCAATATAACATAGTGTTTAAATTAACGCTACACTTTTATTATATATAGAGATATTATTTATTTGTGAATTAGTGAGAGGTGAGATGAGTAGCTTAACCACAATCTTTCTTCTTTTTCATTTATATATATCTCAATTACATAAGGTGTGAAGCTCTTTATATAGTGGTTTGCTATAGGGTCCATCAAAATATAAATGGGACACATATACAATGACTAATGACTAAATTTGTATTGTCGACATAAAACTTTGACACATTTGTAATACTCTCCCTTGGACACCATTGTCAATTACTGTTTTTTGCGTTGTGTCTTCATTGTCTTTTGTTGTCTCATTAAAAACTTTCATTGGAAAATCCAGTGAGAAAAACCATCTGAAGGGAAAAAGAGTACAAAGTCGTAAGCTCCCCTTAATTATCCATTACTAATGATGTATTACGCACTGCCTCGTTCAAACTTGGTCATGGAAAAATCATGTGGGATAAAAACTATGACGAGGGAAAAAAAGTACAATGACATAATCTCCCCTTGAAATGGTGGATATCATAAGTTTCGTAGTTGACGCATCCCAATGCTATGAACATGTTTTCTAAACGTTGTAGTGGAGAGCGCCTTTGTAAATAGATCACCAGCATTATCTGTTGAACGAACATACTGGATATCCACTTCTTGATTCTTCTCGAGTTCTCGTGTGTAGGAGAACAATCTTAGGGGAATATGCTTCGTTCGGTCGCTCTTGATATAACTTTCTTGAGTGGAGCGACACATGCAACATTGTCTTCAAACAATTTTGTTGGCTCTTTATTTATGACTATTCCACTTGCTTCTTGTATATGATGAGCATAGATCTGAGCCACACACACTCTCTACATGTTTCATGAGGTGCAATCGTCTCTGCATGATTCAAGGATGTAGCGACTAGAGTTTGCTTTTGGGAACGCCAAGAAACTGCAGTGCCTCCAACTGTGAAAATATATCTGGTTTGCAATCGGGCTTTATGTGGATCTGATAAATAGCATGCATCTGCAAAACCAACTAAATCGACACTAGAGTTTCTGTTATAAAATAATCTCAAATCAATTGTTCCACTAAGATAATAGAATATATGTTTTATTCCATTCCAGTGTTTGCACGTAACTGACGAACTGTATCTTGTAAGCAGATTTGTAGCAAATGCTATATCTGGTCTAGTGCAATTTGCAAGATATATGAGTCCACCAATATCACTCATATAAGGCACTTCAGGGCCTAATACCTCTTCATTATTTCACAAGGTCGGAATGGATCTTTGTCAATGTTAAGTGATCTATTGACCATTAGAGTACTCAAAGGAGTTGCTTTATCCATGTAAAAGTGTTTTAAGATTCTTTTCGTATAATTTGATTGATATACGAAAATTCCATTTCGAAGATGTTCGATCTGGAGCCCAAGACAAAATTTTGTCTATCCAAGATCTTTCATTTCTAACTCTTCTTTCATATGAGTTCTTGCATAATTTATCTCTTTTTGAGTTCCAATTATGTTCAGATCATCAACATATACAACAATGATTACAAATCTAGATAAATATTTTTTAATAAATACACAAGGGCATATCTTATTGTTAATATATCCTTTACTCAACAAATATTCACTTAAGCGATTATACCACATGCATCCGTATTGTTTTAAACCATAAAGTGATCGATGTAATTTGATCAAACATATCTCTTTAGATTTTGAACTCAATGTCTCGGCATTCTCAATCCTTCTAAGATTTTCATGTATATATCATTATTCAGTGATCCATATAGATATGATGTCACAACATCCATTAGATGCATTTCAAGATTCTTAGATGCTGCTAGGCTTATAAAAAATCTTAATGTAATTGCATCAATTACCGGGGAATATGTCTCTTCATAATCTATTCCCGGTCTTTGAGAAAAACCTTGGACAACAAGTCGGGCTTTATATTTTGATACCTCATTATTCTCATTTCTTTTCCGAACAAATACCCATTTATACCCTACGGGTTTTACATGTTTGGGTGTTGTGCAATAGGTCCAAAAACATTTCTTTTATTGAGGGAGTTTAACTCAGTTTTTATGGTCATTTTCCATTTTTCCCAATCAGATCTTTTCTGCCATTCCAATATGGACCTTGGATGTAGACTATCACTTTCATTATCAATTTCTTTTGATACAGAGAATGAGAAAGTTTCATCATCATCTTCTATCTTATTTCTAACCCATAATTTTCCATTTTGGGTATAATTGATGGAAATCTCATGATTTTCAATATTAATGTCTTCTTTAGGACTCTTTTTTAATGTCATTCTTCTGGACCACTTACATTTAGTTCTCCCAATTTCTTTTTCTTTCGGGGATTTTTATCCTTTGTTCCCATTGGTCTCCCTCTTTTCAATTGAACCTTAGGTTCATTTGCTATATTTCCATCATTATGTTCTTCCGAAACAATAACTCTTGATGGAACATTCACAGCAGGTATATATGATTTTGTCACCATTTTTGTATCGGTGAACGCATATCATATCTGATTTGCCATATTTTGTAAATGTTTCTGAACTTCCAATTCACGTTGTTTCGTAGGGAGATCAAGGTAACACAACGATGGTGTGCACCAATTTATATCTTTTAAAACTTCTCTAGTTCCTCCCTCTAATACTGGAAATTCATCTTTATTAAAATGACAATCGACAAAATGTGCCGTAAACATATCACTAGTTTTTGGTTTCAAATTCTGAATTATACTTGGTGATGTATACCCAATATATATTTTCAATCTCCTTTGTGGTCTCATTATTGTTCTTTGTGGTGGCGCTATGGGGACATAAACTGCACACCCAAAAACACGGAGATGGGATGGCTTCTGGCCAGTTCTAATGGGGAGTATTTATTATATGCACTCGGCCTTATTTGAATGAGTGCTGGAGCATGAAAAATTGCATGATCCCATATTGAAATTGGGAGTCTTGTTCTCATTATTAACGGTCTAGCAATAATTTGTAACCATTTGATCAAAGACTCAGCCATGCCATTTTGTGTGTGAACATGCGGGACCAGATGTTCAGCATCAATTCCTAATGACAAATAGTAGTCATTGAAGGCTTGTGAAGTGAATTCACCATCGTTATTAAGCCTTACTTTCTTTATTGTATAATCAAGCAAATATTCTCTCAACCTGATTATTTGGGCAATGAATTTTGCAAAACCATATTTCGTGTCCTTAATAGACACACATGTGACCATCTACTAGATGCGTCAATTAATACTATAAAGTATTTAAATGGTCCGCATTGTGGGTGGATAGGGCCACATATATAACCATGTATTCTTTCCAAGAATACTGGAGATTCATTCCAAACTTTTGTTGGTGATGGCCGAGTTATTAGCTTTCCAAGAGAACAAGCATTACATGAAAATTTTCCCGTTTGAAAAATCTTTTGGGTTTTCAATGGATGACCATTTGAATTTTCCATAATTTTTTGCAAGATGACTGAACCAGGATGCCCTAAACATTCATACCAGACTTTGAACGTACATGTAAACTTCTGATCTACATTAATATATGATTCAGTCATATTTATTTTTGTGGAATATATTCTGGAGGATAAAGCTGGGATCTTTTCCAATATATATTTTCTCTCCAGAATGACTGATGTAATGCAAAGATATTCAATGTCATTCTTATTCCTAGTTTCTATATGATATCCATTTCTATAGATATCTCTGAAACTTAATAAGTTTCTGTAAGACTTGAGGTAATATAATGCATTATTTATTTCAAATTTTGTTCCCTCTGGCATTGAAAAACTAGCTCTTACAAAGCCCATTATTATTTTTTCATTACCAGATATAGTATTCACGCTTCCAGCAGAATCTTTTATATCAAGGGAGAAGAAATACTTTTTATTCTTAAGTATCGTGTGCGTTGTAGCACTCTCTGCTAGACAAATATCTCCACCCCCTTTCTCAAGTGTCAACATTTTCTGATTATAGACATATGCGTTAATATATTAAAAGTAAAATTTAAATATCAAATAAAAATTATTCTATAAGCAAAAAGAAACATAATAAAGCATTATCATGTCATATTATCTTCTTCTGGAAGATTTTAATTGTTTAGATTTTCGTTGATATCTTCAAGATCAACAATGAAATCGGCTACATCGAGATGTATATTATGACGTATGCCTTTCGTCATCACAAGTCACTTTTGACTTATCGATGATATCAAAGAGCTTATTTTCTCTTTAAATGCATCTTTGTTGCAACTACCTCCCTTATATAATTATTTCCAGAAATATTGAGGGGAGTGATCTTAAGTTTAGCCTAATTTGACATGATAAGTGTATAATTTTGTCTTGTGGACAAAATTTATTTTATCGTTCTTCTAGAACGTTTTCATAAATATCTTGTGCACATTTAAGAATATTGATCTGAGGAGACATAGTCTAACATATGATCATGATTATGAAGGCAGAGTCTATACAACGATCGATTCGAAAAGATAATGTTTATCATCCCAAAATTAATATTTAAATATGAGGAGCAAATCATCCATACGGCATGCCGACCATTATAACAATATTTAAATATAAACGAGTATTATAACATGTAAATTAAATTTAAACATTATATATATATATATATATTCGATGAGCGAATCACCCCAGGACAGAGCCTCTTTATTATATTAAAATATAAAATTAAATTTGACATAACATGTTATAAAAATATAACTAAACTATATTTATTTTATAATATTATTTGTTTGTGTATTAGAGAAGTGAGATGAGAAGCTTAACCACAAGCTTTCTTCTTTTTCATTTTCATTCATATGTATCTCAATTACATAAGGTGTGTGAAACTCTATATAGTGGTTTGCAATAAGGTCCATTAAAATATAAAGGTGACACATATACAGTGAATAATGACTAAATTTGTATTGTCATTTGGTAAATGACACAAAACTTTGACATGTTTGTAGCACAAAACACTTTAAAAACCCGAATACTTGAACCATACCAAAACTTGAATACTTGAATATTTTTTAAAAAGTTACTCAAAAGACTAAAAAAATAAATTAAAAAGATGAAAATATTCGAAAATACTCAAATACTTGCAAATTATTTGAATACACAGATATCCGAGTGCCCAAAAAATATCCTAAAACCTTAAAATACCCGAATACTAAAAAAAAATTTGGATATCCAAAATTCGACATGAACCAATATACCCATATATATTTTTGTAGATATCCAATAAAGTAAAATTGTTAGACTCGGACTTAGAATAAAACCTGATTTTTTGGGTTGATTCTGTTTTGGGTATATTATGTCTGACGCTAGGTTTAAGCATTTCGGGTTTTGGGTCGGGTTCGGTTTGGATCTTTTCGAGTTCGGTTTTTCGGGTCTAGAGATTTATGACCCGTTTGGTATTTTTTTTATTTTTGAGTTCGGTTTGATTCTTGTATCTCTGGGTTCGGATTGGTTCGGGTACATATATAAAGACCCAAAAATTTTCAGGTTTGATTCAGATCTGGATATTTCTATATAATTCATTTAAGAAAAAATTAAAACCAATAAGTATTTAATAAAAAAAGGTTTAAAATCAAAATTTAACAAAGATTTTTGAATTTTTTTTGTTAATTTGATCTTAAATTACTAATATATTAAGATTTATAATTCTAAATTTAAATATTTAAAACCGTAAATATAAATAATATTTTTTTAAAATATAATTATATTTTGGGTATTCGGATATCTATTCGGTTTAGATTCATTTAAGGTTTGAGTTTGGATTTTTGGGTTTAAGGAGTTAGGACCCATTCGTGTATTTATATCAGTTTGGTTCAGGTTTGATCTTATCTTTCAGGTTGGGTTCGAGTTCAGATCATATATTTCCGGTTGGATTAGGTTCAGATCTTCGGGTTGGATTTGGTTCGGATCTTCGAATTCGGGTGAAATGGCCAGACGTATTTGGCGCAAATAAAAACCATGTAATGTACTCTCGTGTGAGTGTCAAACAAAACTAAAATCAGAATTATCCCCAAAATATGGTAAGAAAAACAAAATTAGCTAGTTTCTCTAATTGATAATCATTAGGCCTTTTAACAGTCCATCCCAAACAGCCCATGTAAGGGTTATTAAGAATAAGGGTTAAAGCTTTAGCTAGAAGGGTTATTAAGAATAAAGCCCATTAAAGAGATTCTAGATTGGTAAAGAAGTTTCTGGAACCTGATCTTGTCTCTTCCACGTACTTGGACAAATGGCAAGAAGATTTTGATACAAAGAAGAAAATGATCTTTTAGTCTCTAGAACCTTCTCTTCTTTCTCCTTATATCTGTTTCTCTCTCCTCCACGTTTCACTCTAAAGATCAAACTCTCTCTACGCTTTTTCCAGAAATTCACAAACTTTTCACAGACCCAGTTTCTATTTATGCAACGAAACCGTAAATTCGTTGAACATTTGCTTTCGTGTCTCCAGAGTTCCGAAATTTCAGTTCATTTTACAATTTCCCTTTCTCTGGGGCTTATGGATTTGAACTAATAAGGAAATGGAGCGAATGAAAGTGGAATTGGAGGAAGAGACGGTGACATACGCTGGTTCAGCGGCGGCTTCGTCGTCGGTGGGATCATCTTCGACTCCGAAACCAATTGAAGGGTTAAATGAAACAGGACCTCCTCCGTTTCTAACAAAGACTTACGAGATGGTTGAAGATCCGGCGACTGACACAGTCGTTTCATGGAGTAGTGGTCGAAATAGCTTTGTGGTTTGGGATTCTCATAAGTTCTCAACCACTCTCCTTCCTCGTTACTTCAAACATAGTAATTTCTCAAGCTTCATTCGTCAGCTCAATACTTATGTAAGTGACTCTTTGCTGTTACATCATCTAGTTGAACTCCGAATGTCTCTGTTTTTGTTTTCTAATCTCAATTTTGGATTTCTTTAGATGGGTTTTCTATGAGTCTTCAGCTATAAAGGTTAGTTTTTTGTGCTTTCAAGCAACTGAATTTTGATGGGTTTCCTGAAATTCGTTCAAATTTTAGAAACAAAATGGTCTTTTTGTTTTGGAAAGTCATTGAAACAAAATGAGTCATCAATCTTTCTTGAGAATCATTGAAATTAAAGTATGGTGTTTTTGAATAGTTGAATATAGAATCTAGAATCCATTGAGCTTCTCTTTATCAAACGTTGGTGTAGAATCTAAGAATGACGAGTAGCTGATTGTAACTTCTCTTGTATTGACAGGGTTTCAGAAAGATTGATCCAGATAGATGGGAATTTGCGAATGAAGGGTTTTTAGCTGGTCAAAAGCATCTCCTGAAGAACATCAAACGAAGGAGAAACATTGGTATGCAAAATGTGAATCAGCAAGGATCAGGATCTGGATCAGGAATGTCATGTGTGGAGGTTGGGCAATATGGTTTCGACGGAGAGGTGGAGAGGCTAAAGAGGGATCATAGTGTACTTGTAGCTGAGGTAGTTAGGTTGAGGCAGCAGCAACACAGCTCCAAGAGTCAAGTTGCAGCCATGGAGCAACGATTGCTTGTAACAGAGAAGAGACAGCAACAGATGATGACGTTTCTCGCAAAAGCGTTGAACAATCCCAACTTTGTTCAGCAGTTTGCGTTGATGAGCAAAGAGAAAAAGAGTCTGTTCGGTTTGGATGTTGGGAGGAAACGGAGGCTTACTTCTAGTCCAAGCTTGGGAACTCTAGATGAGAATATGTCACATGATCAAGAGTTTGATCGAATGAAGGATGATATGGAAACGTTACTTGCTGCTGCTATCGACAATGAGTCGAGTAACTTGTTGCCTAACAAGGAGGAGCAATGTCTGGAGGCAATGAATTCGATCATGGAAGATAGTAACCTAGAGACAGAATTGGATATGAAACTGGAAGATTTGGTTGCTTCACCTTTGGATTGGGGTAATGAAGATCTACATGACATTGTTGATCAAATGGGTTTTCTTGGATCAAAACCTTGACTATACAGCTCAACCTACTAATCTCAAGAGTGTAAGTTGTTGTAATTGATACCACTTTCATATGTTGAATTGTTGTTTGTTTTGTTCTCAATGAAGACATTGAGTGTGGTTTATTTGTACATTGTGTTTTCTGGTTCTGATGAATAAAAAAGACTGATTTGGTTTGACAGTTTATATGTTTGATGTGTTTGCTTTTCCTTCTTCAGATATTAGAAGCTAGACTTGATGAAGCTATGAAGCTACAATGTGAGTATCAAATGCTGTGTAATGTAGAGGAAGACTTGAATATTGTAATTTTCTTTTGTTAAGCTCAATTTGTGTATAAAGAGACAAATCAGGAAGCTATGTGATATCTTCTAAGGTGTGTGTGTAAATAGACAAAAGTTAATGTAGCGTTATAATGTTGGAAGGATTTATAAATTATGTAGGATGGTCTTTGGATTAGTGAGAATCCCATATTAAGGTTTATTTCTTTTATTGGCGGTTGACTTGTCGTTTTAGTATTTGTTCTTGTAACTGCTGATGTTGACAACTATGAAGTAATCTTCGTAAAACAGGTATGCAATATTTCATTTTAGTTCCAACTCAAAACTGAACCACCACAAAAAGGAGATTTGGAAGCAACAAAATTTGATGGAAGAACGAAATTCGATTTTTTTTTGGAAAATAAACAAAAGTTGCAGAAAGATAACTACACTAAATTTTCATATAGCATTAATTTTTTTTTAACAACGTGATCTATAACTTAAATATCAAATCTTAAAATCATTTTTTAATTTGTCAAGTAAATTTAAAGATTCTATTTCTGTATTTTCATATAGCATTATTTTACACAAAGTATTGCTAATCCATATATTAATTAGATATAATTACAAATAAATAGAAACTTAAAAACCTATTTACCTACAATAGTTAAAAGTCTATCTATCCATTAAACTCAAACTAATAAACCGATTCCAAAATAATGACGCTAAAAAATAACTGTAGCTATAACCCAATTATAAAAAAAAAAATCATTTGGACTCTTGGTAGCATTAAAAAGGTGATTTATCAACAATATACTTGTTTTGTTACTAATCAAATACTTTACTTAAAATTAAGGATTACAATTATCGTTTTAAAATTTTCTAGAAATGGTTGTTTGCATTTACTTATTGATATTTGAACCGTCGTTTTTAAATAAACTTACAGCATGATTGGTGTCAATCATGCTCTAAGTTTATTTTTGATTTTATTGTTTTAGAAATCCAATTTTTTTATATATAATGTTTTTGGTTGTAGAAAACCAAAAACTCATAACCAAAATTTATAAACTTTATAAAAATAAATTTATATAATAAAAAAATCTACAGTAAAAAAACCTATAGCCTAAATATAAGATTTAGCAAAAAATTTAAAACCACAACTCTTATCAATCGGCTTTATATATAGGCACTTAAAACCCACGTAAAAACTTCAAACTTAAAACAAAATTAACAAAATTTACTTGTGCTATACAACATGAAACTTATAAGATATAAACTATGATTATATACTATAAATATAAAACTTAACAAAACTTTAAAAGGATTGTATGTAAAGAAAATTGCAATATGATAAAATTTATATTATTAAAACTTTGATAGAAATACAAGTAGAAAATGATACGTTTCAAATATAAAACTTAGAAACTTAAAAAACTTACAAGCTTACAAGAGAGAGAGAGTTTGAGGGAATTTTCAGTTTTTATCTCATTAGAATTCACTCTGATTTTACAAAGATACAAACTCTTATTTATATATATCTCACTTAGTGTAGCTAGGTGTCTTTTTGTAGTGATTTTGAAGTATGAGTAATGAAGTTGTCTCTTGCATGTGTGAAGACTTCTTGTTGCCATAATTGAGAAGATTGTCTTGTAACTTTGATGGATGAATTTGTTGGTAATGAAGTTGTCTCTTGCATGTGTAAAGACTTTTTGTTGCCATAATTGAGAAGATTGTCTTGTAGCTTTGATGGATGAATTTGTTGGTATCTTCAATTTTGTCTTCTTCACTTTATTTATCTTTAGATCATGTGGCTTCATAATTCCTGCAGAAAGTAGAGATAAATTTATAAAACTAAATTTCTTTTCTATTTCCACCTTTTTTTTATTCGTCGAACGGATTTTGGACTAACGGTTCTTCATTGGGATCAGCTGTTGATGTAGAAGTGTCTTGAGCAATGTCGTCTTCGTCTTCGTCAGAGGATATTTGCATGACAATGACTTCCAAAATTCTTTTGAGTTTATCTTTTCCTTTGTTTTTCTTTGATCCCGTGGATGTTGCAGATTCTGTTGGGCTTGATGGTTTTGGCTTTTGAATGGGTTTTGTAATTTGTAGAGGTATGACTCTTGATGCAGTGGTGACTGCTTGTTTTAGTTCTTGATGAGATTTGATCCACTTTTCGAGGTTGGTGATAGAACAACGATCCAAGTTGTATTTGTCCCACCATTTAATCCAGTATTCTCGGACTAGAGAGTATGGCATATCAGGTAGAAATTGTACGACGTTGAAATGCCAAGATAATATCCAGGGTATTCCCATATCTATATGTAAGGCTATTTTTGGTAATGGTCCGATGGGTTGGTATTTTTCATATTTGTTATAATAAGGTAAGGAGACTTTTGGTATTTGTTGAGGGTAAATTTGATCACAAGGTCCAAACCAATACCACCATTCATAGAACCATCCTGGTATTGATTTAGGACAATGGAAGTCAAAGGAAATAAACCAAGAGTGGTCATAGGTTCGTAGGTAAAGGATATGGAAAAGGCCTTTTGGTAGTCTATATAAGTAAAGCCTGGAATATGGTACCCCGAAACGGAAAAGTCTTTTGTGGTGTGGAGGTTGATAAACTCGAGTTCTGAGGCGGTGCACACTCGTAGGATTTTGCAGGTGGAGTAGGATATAAGGTTTGTGTTTGTTTTCCCGGGGTAATGGGTTATTTCAACTGATTTGGTATCTACGAGAATAAATTCATAGAAAATATGGTTTTTTGTGAGGTTATCGGTAAAATACTGACTGTCTTCATAGAAGAGTCTATTGGTAAAGCTGTTTAAGTTTTTGAGAGATATTGGTTTGGTAAAAGATGTTGTGGTTAGGTGTTGAAGTTGCGGTTTAAAGAAGTAAGAAGATTTTTGGTCATTAGTTTTTTGTGGGGAAGTAGTGAGTGTTTTTTGTGGTAGTGGATTGATAGCTTTTGCGTAAGATAAAGGAGGGAATTCTGCTAATGCAGAAAACTGTTTGGATGGATAATTGTTTGCCTTGGAGGTGTGGTTGATTCTTGATGTAGTCTGCAGCTCTCATGGGCTTCTTTTGTTTACTCATTTTGATTGTTTTGATTTTTTCCCTGTAAGTACTCTCTTGTTAGAAAATTGGGTAAACAATTATATTTTTCTTTAATATATTGTATATCAAAATCGAAAACGGATAATATAGCTTGCCATCTTGCAAATTTTTTTTTTGAAACTAGATTTTTAACATCTTTTTGTAAAATCTCTTTTGCTAATTTGCAATTAATACATAATAAAAACCTTTTGTTGATTAAATCATCTTGAAATTTAGAAATACAGTTTACTATAGATAAAACTTCTTTTTTGACTGTAGAATAATTCTTTTGGGGTCCTATCCAAACTTCTGAATGGAAACGTACTACAGATTCTTGACTAGATTCAGACATTTTTTGTTTAAAGATGCCACCATATCCTATTTCTGATGCATTTGCTTATACTATCATGAATGCACTAGGATGTGGGATAACTAAACATGGTAATGTAGTGACTTTTTTCTTGATATCCTGAACTATATTAGTATGCATACTAGACTATGAGACTAGATTCTTCTGCAATCTCTGAAATAAGAGTTGAATTGTTTTACGTATGTTAAGTAAGAAATCTGAGATATAGTTTAAGCATCCTAAAAATCTTTGTAATTGTGCTTTCTCTTTAATTTCATATGGAAATTTAGTAGTAAATTGTATAAACCGTGATATTGGTGTTATAGTTCCTTGACAAATATTATGTCCTAAAAATCGGATTTTTGTTTGAAATATTTTTGCATCTTTTTTGCAGATACTACTAGTTCATGTTTTTAACGATATTTAAAAATATAAATAAATGTTTAAAATGTTGATCAGTTGATTTAGAAAATATTAATACGTCATCTATATATATACTATAGAGAATGTGGAATATGGATTAAATATTTCATTCATAATATTTTGAAATTCAGATGGTGCATTTTTTAATCCAAAAGGCATGACATTCCATTCATAGTTCCCAAAAGGCACAGTGAATGTTGTTTTGTATTTATCTTTTTCAGCTATTTGGATTTGCTAAAACCCACTTTTCATATCAAATTTTGAAAATATACAAGCATCATATAATCTTTTTAATAGGTCTCTTTTATTAGGTATTGGGTATCTTATCCACTGTATAACGTTGTTTAGGGGTTTATAGTTTATAACTAGTCGTGGTACTCCTCTTTCTTTTTCAGCTTAAATATTTACGTAAAAGGCTGAACAACTCCAAGGTGATTTGGATTTTCTTATCAGTTTTTTTATTTAATAGTTCTTGGATTTCTTTTTTGCAATATTCTAAAAGCTCTTGATTCATTTGAATAGGTCTAGCTTTAATTGGTATATTTTTTTCATTGAAATCTTTTTCATAGGGTATTTCAATAATATGTTTTTTTCTTTCCCAAAATGCATTTGGGAGTTCAGAGAAAATTTGGTTTAGTAATTCATTTTCTAATTTTTTAATTTTACTTATTATCAATGGATTATTTAATTGTTGCTCTATTTGTTGGTATTTTATTTCTTGTTGTAAATATAGAATATGTTGTTGTTTTCCATTTATTAAGTTAATAGATTTTTCTATTGTAGAGTTTTGCAAGACTAATATTTCCTTAGTCTTCATAGGAGATAAGAATTCAAATAATAATTTTCTCCTACAACTTTTGTGCTAATTTCTATTTCGGTGACTTTAAATGGATAAATTTGTGTAAAAAATGGGGTTCCTAATATAATTTCTTGACTTAGTTTTTTACAAGTATAAATTGTGTTTTAAAGCAATAGTTTTTATTACATATTTTTGCTCTTGGTAATTTATAATTAACCTTTAAACTACTACCATTTGCTCCACTGAGTTTTTCGTATGTTTTTTTCATAATATTTGGTAGAAATTATTCCTTCTCTAATGCAGTTATAGTGTGCTCATGTGTCTAATAGTGCTATTATCTCTAGTTTAAAATCATAGCTTATATGTAGAATGATTTTTGTATACCACTTCTGATAGTTTATTTTATCTATGATTTGAATATATTCTTCTTCTTCATGGGTTGGTTTTTTTATTGTTTTCAAGGTTGCTTGAAGATGGTTGGGTTGGATCAGTTGTCGTAGGTTGTTGTTGTATTCTTGGTTCTATTAAGGTTAATCTAGCATTTAGTTGTAATTGCTCTAATTGTTGTTGATGAACAATTTGTTGTAATTCTTTTATTTGATTTTTAATGTTTTTATTTCTCCTTGTAATTCTCCAGTAGTTACTTGTTTAAAAAGAGTAGGAGAATGATATTTTTCCAATATTTTATTGAGACTAAAAGGTTGGGGCGTGGATAATTGATTTTCCCTATATACGATATCTTTTAGTTTTAGTAAGTATTCTTTTTTAGTTTCTGGATCATCTATTTTATCAATTATGTCTATTAGAAATTGTTTATCTATGTTTTTAGTAAATACATTTATTATTTTACAATTGCAGATATCATCTGAACAATTTTGGGAATAGTCAGAAGATGATTCATTTTGGTTTTCTATAATATCTAAAGAGGGCTCACTACTGAATTCTTCAGAATTTTCGGTTTCTGATAGTAATAATTTTTCTAATTTTTCCTTGATGTCTTGTTGATCATGAAAATTTTCATTTATCTTTTTCTTCATTTTACATTCAGTTGATTTATGACCTAGACGTTTATAGTTCCAGCAAATAATTTTTTCTTTCTTAACTGGTTTGTTAGGTTTCTTATTTTTAGTATAGTAAGGGTTAGAAAATGTTTTTGAAAATTTGTTATGCTTGTTATACGAATGTAAATATGAGAAGTTTTTGTTTTTATGAGTTTTTTGTTTTTGTCTAGAAGGTGGTGTAAAGCGATTATAACCATATAGCTCACAAAATGAGCCCATAGTCTCACCGAACTTAAATTTATTAGTTTATTGTTTATCTTTATGTTCTTGACATATTTGTAATCCTTCTTTTTTGACGAAGGCAAACAATTGTTCATAGGTGATTGAATCCCATGGAATTGGTTGTCCTCCGGAGAAATCTTTTAGTTTATTTATTAGTCTTTCTGCAAAGAATGAAGGTAATCCAGCAATAAACATTTCTTTCCAGAGAGGTTGATTACAATCATTTCTATAAAATATATTGGTTATAAATACATCTTTATACCATTTAAAATCTCCTAAGGTTGGACATCTAAGATTTGTTAAAACAAGTTTTTTACTTGTTAATTCTTCTGCAAGGTTTCCTACAAAATGCATAGTCATAGTGTGTAATAAAACTTCTACAACATTTTCTTTTTGTTCTTCTTCGTATAATCCATCATCTCCTTCTATTTGTATAGTTTTAGTATGGTTTATTATAGAGTCTTGTGCTAAAGTATCTAAGGCATTATCCAACCAATATTTTAATGCTCCATTAAATCCTGAAACTAAGAGGACACATGCTTGTTTGTCTGACAAGCCTTTAGCTTTGTAAGCCAGACCAGCAATCCCCATTTCTTGAAATAAGTTCATCATTTCGTATTCTGATCTACCATCTATATTCCATTCATATATACCTTCCCCTGTATACAGGTTTGAAGTTGAAAACTTATGGTGCTCTTCAAATAATAAGTCGGGTGGAGAGTGCCTAGGATAATATGGTTTTCTCGATTGTTGATGAAGTTTTCTTTTTATACGATTGATTTCTAATTCTTCATCAGATTCTATTTGGTTATTTTCATCAATATTATTAATACCTTTATTTTTGTCGAATCTTTCTAGTCTAGTTGATATAGATTTTAGAATTTCATTTTCTGGGAATTTAGTGGATTTAGTTAAGGGTTTAAAAAGGGGTGTTGAAATAGAGCTAAAAGGATAAGAAAGTGTTTGTTGATTTGTAACTAAGTTATGCTCATCCTTTTTTAATTTATTGTCTATGTGGTCTATTTGACGTGATATAGTATGTAATATTTGACTTTGGTAGTTATTTTGTTCATAAACTATTTTAATATCTGACATAGTCACTATATCTTTATCATCTCTATTGGCACCGGTTCTAAAAAGGGGTGGCTATTATTTGTCTTTGGGGGTGTATAGACTTTTAAGTCTTTTAATGGTGGATGAACTGATTTAATTTTTTCTCCATTAGTTAACTCCCATGTATAATATAAAGTTGAACTAGTGTCAATGGATTCATTCTTATATGGATAGTTTATTTTATTATTTTGAGAATAAGTTTCAAACCACGTGAAGAATGGAGTATTAATTTTTATTTTATTTATATAGTCATACCATTTTTCTCGATAAATTATTGTTGTTTCCTTATCGAAGGTTTGAAAATACCATTTTCTTTTGTTTTCATTTTTTTCAGATAAAAATTTATTTTTATGATATTGTTTATCTATTTCAAAATTTTTTGTAATAACATTTATGCTTTCAAAATCTGAGGGTTTTGGAGATGTAGGGAAGTTAGATTCTACTTCGGTATTTTGAATAGGTTCAGCTATGGGTGCTTGAAAATTAATTGGTTTTTTCTCTAAATTTTTTGTTAAAATTTGTTCAACACTTTCTTCTGATTCAGTACTAGATTTACCAGTTCTATAATCAGAGAAAGAGGATCTTGGGTAGTAAGAACTAATCGTTAAGGAAGAAGGTTTTCTAAAGGATCCAAAATTTAGAAGTATTTTTTCATCATTTTGTTCAATTATGCTAATCCATATAATTAATTAGATATAATTACAAATAAATAGAAACTTAAAAACCTATTTACTTACAATAGTTAAAAGTCTATCTATCCATTAAACTCAAACTAATAAACTGATACCAAAATAATGACGCTAAAAAATAACTGTAGCTATAACCCAATTATTAAAAAAAATCATTTTGACTCTTGGTAGCATTAAAAAGGTGATTTACCAACAATATACTTGTTTTGTTACCAATCAAATACTTTATTTAAAATTAAGGGTTGCAATTATCATTTAATAAAATCTTAGAAATGGTTGTTTGGATTTATTTATTGATATTTGAACCGTTGTTTTCAAATAAACTTATTGATATTGGTGTCAATCATGCTCTAAGTTTATTTTTGATTTCGTTGTTTTAGAAATCCAATTTTTTTATATAATGTTTTTAGCTGTAGAAAACCAAAAACCCATAACCAAAATTTATAAACTTTATAAAAATAAATTCATACAACAAAAAAAATCTACAGCAAAAAAACCTACAGCATAAATATAAGATTTAGCAAAAAATTCAAAACCACAGCTCTTATCAATCGGCTTCATATATAGGCATTTAGAAATGATTATTGTTTGTATTAGAGGAGTTTACTAACTTTGCTATAATTATATTATTTAACTCTTCTAATGTCTCCAATTAACTTTAAATATCAAATTAGCTTCGTTACTAAAGAACCAAATAATGAAACACAAACACACTTTGTATTGATCAAAAGCCTTCTTTGTATTGATTAGAAACTTAGCTCAAAACTAACCAATTACACAAACTTTTGTATGTTTTTCTTGTGTTGATCACAAACTCAATCAACACTTATATATAGATATCGATCCCTTTGATATCTCTAACTAATCCTATTCCTAATAGGTTTCTATTTACCTTAATCCTATCTAGAATATATTTATGTCTATCGTAATCTTTAATTTCCTTTTTAAAGATATTTTAGACTACAAGTTACATGAAGCTTATCCAACATTCACCCCTCTAAGCTTCAAGTCTTCTTTGGGAATGTCTTGAACTCCCACTAAGCTTCTCATTTTCTTGAACTTGGTCCTTGCAAGAGCTTTTGTCAATATATCCGTACATTGTTTCTCACTCGGAACATGTTCAACACTTACTTGATTGTTTTTGATACATTCTCGGATGAAATGATATCGTTTATGTATGTGCTTACTTCGGCCATGGAATACCGGATTCTTTGTGAGTTCAAGAGCAGACTTGTTGTCAATTCGAATGACTATCTTTGTACTCTCTTTTCCTGTGATTTCGTTCATCAAGCCTCCTAGCCAAATGGCTTGTTTTGTGGCTTCAGTTGCAGCCATGAATTCTGCTTCGCAAGATAAAAGGGCCACCGTGTTTTGTTTCTGCGAGCACCATGTGATTGGTGTTTCTCCGAGGTAAAACATATGCCCTGTTGTGCTCCTTCCATCATCAACATCAACATTGTGGTTGTTGTTGTTGTAACCAACAATCTTGTTTGATCCTCCTCGCTTGAACTTAAGACCATAGCTCATTGTCCCTTTCAAGTACCTGAGAATCTGTTTTAGTGCTGAGCCATGTGATTCTTTTGGATTCTGCATATATCTACTTACCATGCCCACTAAAAACGTAAGGTCTGGTCTTGTGTGTAAGAGATATCGTAGGCAACCAATTCTCCTTCGATATATTGTTGCATCAATCTATGGTTCTTCATTTGACTTTGATAGCTTTAATCCAAACTCCATTGGTATATGAGTTGAATTACAATCATCTAAACATGCTTCTCTTAGAATCTTTTGTGCATAGGCTTCTTGTTTTATCTCAATTCTTTCTTTAGTTTGATTAACTTCGATACAAAGATAATAAGTAAGCCTTCCAAGATCAGACATTTTGAATTTTGTAGACATTGCTGCCTTGAAATCTTTGATGATCTTTGTTGAATTTTCTGTAACAAAAAGATCATCAACATAAACTGCTACAATAAGCAAATCTGATATCTCCTCTTTACGATATACCGAGCTTTCTTTTGAACATCGCTGAAACCGTAAACTCTTTAAGATCTGATCGAGTTTTGTGTTCCATGCTCGTGGAGCTTGCCGTAAACCATAAAGAGCTTTAGAGAATTTGAAAACCTTATGCTCTTCTCCCTTCTTTTCAAATCCCTCGGGTTGACACACGTACACTTCCTCATTTAACTCTCCGTGTAAGAATGATGTTTTCACGTCTAAGTGATGAATTTCCCACCCATTTGAAGCAGCTAAACCAACGAGTAACCTGATTGTTTCTATGCGAGCAACTAGAGCAAACACCTCATTGAAATCAATCCCCAATTGTTATGCATAGCCTTTAGCAACAAGACGCGCTTTGTGTTTGTTGATAGATCCATCTGCGTTTCTTTTTATTTTGAATATCCATTTCAATCCAATAACCTTAACACCATATGGTTTATCAACCAAGTCCCATGTTCTGTTTTTGTTGATTGATTTTATCTCTTCTAAGCAAGCATTTGTGCACTCTTTGGATTCTTTTGCTTCTTGATAAGTTGATGGTTCATCATTGAGGGACAAGAGAAGTCTCTCACATTCCATCTCAGCCATACGAACGTAATCGTCAAGATACATAGGTGGTTGTATATGTCGTGTCGTTCTTCTTAGAGGTTGACTTTCTTCAATCGGTGTTTGATCCGATTGTTCTTCCTCTGTTAACACGTCTTCCTCTGTTTCTTGCGAATCTTGGCTTTCATCATCAGAATCATCGTTATGTTGATGATCTCCAGCCACAAAAGGACCATATCCAACATCACTCGTTTCACCCCATGTCATATAAAACATTCCCGGATCAGTTTGAAATTCTTCTTGTGCTCCCTTCCAATTCCAAACTGCTTTCTCATCAAACTTTACATCCCTGCTTACAATGATTCTTTTTGTTGCTGGATTGTAGAGGCTATACGCTTTCAAACCAGGTTCTATCCCAAGATGCACTAATGATTGAGACCGATCATCTAGTTTCTTGAGATGAGTTGTTTCAATTTTTACATAAGCAAGGCAGCCAAAAACACGTATGTGACTCACATTTGGCTTCTTTTTCTTTAGACATTCATATGGTGTTTGGTTTTGTAGAGCTCTTGTGGGTACACGGTTTATTAAATACGTTGGATGTCTAACACTTTCACCCCAAAAATAATTCGGAACTCTCATTGCTTTGAGGATGCTTCTAGTCATTTCCATCAAAGTATGATTTCGTTGTTCTACCACACCGTTTTGTTGAGGCATATACGGAGCTGTGAGTTGCCTTTTGATTCCACTTTTATCACAAAAATCTTTGAAATCCTTTGATGTAAACTCACCTCCTCTATCTGTTCTTAGACTTAGAATTGATTTCTCCAATTCCTTTTCTACTAAAAGTTTGAAATCTTTGAATCTTTTCAATGCATCATTCTTTTCTTTTAGTAGAATTGACCACATATATCTTGAGTAATCATCAATGATTACGAAGATATATTTGTTGTGAGCTAGGGTAGCTGGCGTGTTGGTCCACATAGATCAGCATGAAGGAGTTTTAAGACTTTAGAAGCTCTAAAGTAAGTCCTTTTGGGAAAGCTATATCGAGTTTGTTTACCAACTAAACAAGATTCACAAATCTGTTTTTCACCTTTATTATTTGGTAAACCTTGAACCATGTTGTGTTTTGACATCGTTTTAATAGTATCAAAACTTAAATGTCCGAGCTGTGCATGCCACTTCCATGACTCCTCATCAATCTTTGCGTGAAGACAAATGGGTTTTCCAATTTTTAATTGTATTTTATACAACCTATTCGGAGATCTTCTTACTTTCACAAGTAATCTACCACTTGAATCGTACATTGTTAAGTAGTCTTGTTTCATTACCACTTCACAACCTACTTCTGTGGCTTGTCTTAAACTCAAAAATATTACTTTTAAGATCAGGTATGTAGTAGATATTGGTCATAAGTTTATGTTCTCCGTTCTTGGCTTGAAAAATCATCGACCTTTTTCCCATAATGTTAACACATGAACCATCTCCGAACTTGACTTTTCCTTTGATTCTTGTGTTTAGCTCCGAGAAATAAGGTTTATTCCATGTCATATGGTTGCTTGCACCATTATCTAAATATCAAATTCCATCTTCGTTCTTTTCGTTTTGATATTTATTCGGTATTACTTTCTCCTCATTCAGAAATATGGTTTCATGCATATAAAGAGACTCCTCCGCTTCTTCTGTCTCAGAATCTTCTTTCTCTATTTTGTTCATCTCCTCCATTTTCTTTCTTCTTTCCGGACAAACAGATGCAAAGTGACCTCTCTTGTCACATCGAAAGCACAAAACTTGTGATCGATCTTTCTTTTCTTTATTCGGGTCTCTTGAATTTGATCTCCCACGACCCCTTCCTCTTCCTCTTGTGTTCTCATACCTTGAGTCATCATCTCTGTATCCCTCATTACTTGCATACAATAGATTCTCATCATTGTATCGGTTCTCACTTAGAACTAGTCTTTCCTCATATGCCTTAATCCATCCAACAATATCATCGAATGGAGTTTTATTTAAATCAAGGACTTGTTCTAAGGATGCAACAATTTGCATATATCTATGAGGTGGTAGGCTGTTGAGAAATTTTTTAACCATCCTTGATTCCTCTACCGTGTGTCCCAAGGTGGCTGCATTAGAAGTAATCTCCGATAACTTCCTCGAGAAGCTATCGATTGTATTCGTCTCCTTCATGCTCAATCTTTCGAATTCCGCCATAAGGGTTTGTAATCTTGCCTCTCTCACTCTATCCACTCTTAGATGTCTAGATTTGATAGCCTCCCATATACCTTTGGCAGAATCTTGTTCCCCTGCTTGTAGTATGAGATTCTCAAGTATTGATTGAAAAAGTAACAAAGTTGCTAAGTCATTCTTCTTAGCAATAGATGTTCTCGGTTCAATCGCCATGCTTCCTGAACTCGCAAGAGAACTTTCATTCTCATCGACCATACCGTATAGTTCGATGAGTTTAACATCGGACATGCTACCGATGAAGGCACAGGTTCCTTAACCTTTTATGGTTTGTTTTCGTCTTCCATAACTCGGTTTTGTATTCCTTATATGATATGCTAAATCGATTGCTCTGATATGAAATAAAGAACCAAATAATGAAACAGAAACACACTTTGTATTGATCAAAAGCCTTCTTTGTATTGATCGGAAACTTAGCTCAAAACTAACCAATTACACAAATTTTTATATGTTTTTCTTATTTTGATCACAAACTCAATCTAACACATATATATAGATATCAATCCCCTTGATATCTCTAACTAATCCTATTCCTAATAGGTTTCTATTTATCTTAATCCTATCTAGAATATATTTATGTCTATCGTAATCTTTAATTTTCTTTTTAAAAATATCTTAGACTACAAGTTACATGAAGCTTATCCAACAGTCACAAACTTCTTTTAGCAAATGCTATATCTAACCGCATCATATATTATGTACTTGTATAGGTGCTATAAAATTGTATCTCGTGATAAAATAAATAAAAAGTCCAAAAAAATCATACTATGGTGTCGCTACATTCATGAAACATGCATATAAACTAAAATGCATCATGTAACATACACAGATGAGCTAGTTTTACTGGCAATATTCCTGATAGGGGATCTGAAAGGTCACAAATTCAAAATTCAGTTTGTGCGAAGAGGAGAAGTATTTCCAAAGAAAATATTTAAAGGTTCTCTCCGGGTCTATAAAAACTAAGATTTTGATCCGAACTTCGATGTATCAAAAAAATAAAATAAACATGTAACATATGATAAAAAAAAATCAAATCAAAATGTGCATAAATACACCTAAAACTAACAAAACACTTGTTAATTAGAAAAATGATTAATCGTGAATTTGTGATCCTCTTTTCTTTTCCCCTCTCTCTTTCTTAAATTTTTCTTTTTTTGCTTGAAGACATGAGACTGCTCCGCCTACCTTTTTTGGTGGTCGGACTTTCTCACTAACACCTAAAAAAGATTATGTTCCTCTCTCTCTCTCGGCTCTTTTTCACCGATGTTGCGCTTCCGACGCGTCCTAGGGATCGGGTTAAGTCACCTTCGGTGAAACCGCCGACGATTTGTACAGGTGAGTGGCCTCCCACATGTGTCTCCCATCTTGGCTCGTCAATGGACGTCAACGCCAAGAATTGAGGCCACGGTGAGGTTTTGTTGGTAAAGTTCAGGATCTACCACTTTCTTCTCCTCCTTTGTGCTTCAGTGACAATAGTTTGGAGTCTAGAAGTAGCACCGTTTGTTCTTGTCAGCCTCCACTGCTGTAGACGTTCTGGTATAATGGTCTCTTCCTCTCCTCTTGTTGCAGAATGTTACTTTGATCTATGCTTGCTCGAGGACAGTTGGCTAGGCTTTGCTTCTTGGTGAGGGAGTTAGATGATTATCTAGATTAGTTCCTCGTGGGTTGCTGTCAACTTTTTGTGAGCTGGTTCGGCCTTGTGCTTCTCGATAGTGTTTATGTGCCGTCTGTCTTCCAATGTCTGAAGCTAGTGGAAGTTTGGGGTTTAAGGATGCGGTTAGCTAGGCTTTTAGGTTCGGAGATGCTAATAGGCTAGAAGCCTGTCGCTCTAAGGAAGAGTTGTGGGTGTTGTTGGGTCAGTTTTTGAGGGTGTGCCTTGATTCACTTGTGGCAATTGCTTGGGGAGTTTCGCAAGTAGTTCTTAGTTTTAAGACATGATGCGATGACCTTCAGTGCAGAGATTTCGGTCCTCTGTAGGAGATTATGCAGAGTGCCAATTGGTCGAAGCCGATGGTCTCCGAAAGCCAGATTCTCCAAGAGACTTTTTGCCTTATTGTTTTAACCTTTTTCAGTTTCTATCTTCTGTTTGTTTGTTTTTTTCGTAATTTCTATATTTTTTTTCGATTTCACTTATTCGTTGCTTATGTAATTCTGTCAAAAACAAAAATGGTATATGAATTTAACATTTTTACCAAAAAACGACTAATTGTCAAAATTATAATGAATAAAATATAATTTGTAAGAGTTTGTTATTACTATTTTATCAAAAAAAAAAATCCCACTATTACTTTTTTTGTCAAAAAAACTCACTATTATTATACATGACATAATAATGTGCTTTTTTATGTCTATATAAACGACTGAATTCGATGAATGTAATTCACAACACAATATCACAATCAATGACAAAGTCTCTATTTCAATTATTTGAGTATCTTGATCTTTCAACGGATATTAATTTTTCTCAATTATTTATATTCATATTACATCATAATTACAATACTATCAATAATATTTTTCAACTAAAAGAGGAAGAAAAATTGGTGATGCAAAAAGAAAAAGAGGAAAAAGGGTGATGAAAGGAGACCAAAACTAAACACAAATAATAGAAGCGTGCTTACTCCAATTGACGGTATGCCCCATTTGGCATCCACAACCACTTGTCAGTGTAAGTACAACGATGAGTACTTGTAAAAAAAAATCCAAAATATCAAATTAAAGAAAATCGGATAGTATCTTCATCGGAGTTAATTCAAATGAATCATATAATTTTACATAATATTATTTAAAATTTGAAGAAAGGTTCAAACTATAATCATTTAAAACTAACAACTTAAAAAGTTAATGCAATATAATGCTTAGACATCAGGTGAGGAGTTCGAATTCCACCAGCTCCAGTTAGAGCATTTAGGATATAGATCAAATTTTCTTGATCTAAACCGAATGAGTGATATTGACAAAAAAAAGTTAATGCAATATAACCTTTTAAAACAATGTTAAAAGGTTTTGCGACCACATACGCTCAACGCCGGCCTGATATTGTCGAGGGCTCTACTCGAAGCTAAAAAAAATTCTTTGATTTCAAACAAAAAAAACATCAATTCAAAAATATATGAAACATTTAAACCAAACAAAAACTGCAAAAATAAAAATAAAGATAAACAATTTCAAATATGAGTTAAACACAACTTTGATTAAAGTACTTTGGACAATAACGTGCATGTTTGATAACGTAAGAGGTGAGATCAACAGTTCTTTTTAACCTCAAAAGGTAATTTACTTAATTTTTGGGTCATAATCCTTAGCATATATTGCCGGCTTTGCATACACTATATTTTTCAAAATTTTAAGTGAAGATTTAGATTTTTTATCATCATGATAATATAATATATTATATCATAATTTTAAAAACTAAATAATAATAACGAATTGACTTTTAAGTTGGTTGTATTAATTTGTATTTATTTAATAAAAGAATTGAATTACAAAAATAGTTATTTCCAAGTTTATTTTAAGCACAAAATTCTATATATTTTAGATATAATTAAATGTTGGCAACACTAACAATAAGAGCACTCTACCCAAAAAAAAATCAACAACAATAACATCGTTGTAGTTTAGTGGTGTTGGAAAAGAACAAGGGGTAGCGGTTATACGCTATCCAAGTTCGATTCTCCATAAAAACATAGTCACACTTTTCAAGATATTTCCCAGATATTTATATAGTTTTCCTTGATCTGTAGGTGTAATCGAGTTTAGGATAACGATTATATGCTTCTCATATCCAAATCATTCGAGATATTAAAAAAAAAAAAAAAAAAACTTAAAATTCAACATGAAATTCGTGTGGGTACAATGATTCACTTAGTAGTTAGTAGTACAGACTTTTGACCCCTTAAAAAGAGTTAATAGTAGAGAGACTAGAGAGATCAGAATTAGACAAATCACAGTCAATACATTTTGTCTTTTTCCAAAATGGTTTTCACTGTGTGTTAGACTATATACAATGGTATAATTATTCAACACCTTACATTTTATATTTTAATATTATATATCATCACTTTTCTGTTCCAATAATACTTAATTAACTTTAAGATTTTATTTTTATTGTGATGTGGCTACCAAATGTATCTATACTCATCCCATTCAACATATTGAAAAGATTAAACAAAGTTTAATCCATGTCATCTTCCACTCATTTTTTAACTTACCATTGTAACTATTAAACTGTTGAATAATTTTATTCTAACACATCAATGTAAGTAGTCTTAGTGCAAAAAAAGAAGTAAAAACCCCACTTTTATAAAGCAAAATCAAATACTATATAAATCAATAAAAACCAAACCCCAATAAACAAACACACATCAATAAAATACAAAAAAAAACTTTTAAGAAGTTAGAGAGATGAAGACGCAACATCAATGGTGGGAAGAAGTTCTTAATCTATTCATGATACAAAATGAAGTTCTTATTGCATTATTCTTCACTTTTATAGCTGTTGTGATTGTGGTTTACTTGTACCGACCATCTTGGTCGGTACGTAATGTCCCTGGTCCAACTGCTATGCCTCTTGTTGGTCACTTGCCTTTGATGGCTAAGTATGGTCTTGAGGTCATTCTTGCTGCCAAGCAATATGGTCCTATCTTCAGGTCAATTCTCTCTCTTTTTCTCTTGATTTCTTATTTGGGTGGACAAATTTAGTTTAAATAAGAGTTTTTACGAATTTTTAGGTTTCTGGTTGTCTTGAGATCGTAAAGAAAAAACAACAATTCATTTGTCATTTAGTTTGTTCGGTTTGATGTATTTTTTGGTTTTTTAGTTTGATTTTTTTTGGTCGAAGCTTTAGTTTGATTTTTTAACTAAGGTGGTGAGTTTCTCTCCTACTCTCTTCGTCTACTCTCTTCGTCTTGTCGATTCAATAGTTATTTGTTGAAAAAAACTAACGTAAAACAACTATTTATAAATATCTTAACTTTAAAACCAATTTTTCAAAAAAAAAATTAAAACCAATTTTTTATTATTTAGTAACAGATTAATAGTTATTTTAACTATGTTATATGTATTAGTATGATCACGTGTTTTTTCTTAGAAATATCGATACTTTATTTACACTTTTTTTAGGTCAGTAAAACCTGATTTATACATAATAAAATATTATTTGAAGAAAAAAAACTAGCAAATGGTCTAATAGACTGGCTAGTTGTGGTACAGTATTAACAAAAAAAATAATCAGATTTATACATACAATTCTACTAGAAATCTCATTTGTGTGGTTAAATTCGACTACAGAGAATCATTTTCTCTACGTGTGGTATTGTTAAAGAGTTTATGAATGAGTTATGTATGAGACCTTGTTGATTTAGTTAGTGACAAAATAAATTATGCTATTTAGAATTGAACTGTAATGAAAAATTTACTAAAAGTTTATTTTTAGCATAGATTTTGATTTATTTGGTTTAAATTTGATTAATAATACTAAAATTAGTTGGTTTAATTTTAGTTTTTTTTGTTTTTCTTCTCATTATAATGAAACCAAATGGATTATAAACCGATTGAAGTTTAATTTTAAGCTTAAACATTTATGTTTAGATTTGGTTTAGTTTAGTTGATATGATGTTTCATTACCTGATTAATAAACACAATAAGTGTGCCAAAAATAAGATGCTAATTGAAGAGTATTAACCCAAAATTAACATTAAAAAGAGCAGATTTCAGATGGGAAGACAACCACTGATAATAATAGCAGAAGTAGAGTTATGCAGAGAAGTTGGTACAAAAAAGTTCAAAGACATTCCAAACAGAAGTATTCCTTCTCCAATCTCTGCCTCTCTCCTCTTCACAAGAAAGGCCCCTTCTTCACAACAGAATTGTCGAAATTTCGGTTCTGTAACCATTTTATATGATACATGGATCTCTCCACAGGGACAAGAGATGGTCCAAGATGAGAAATACCATTTTATCTCTTTACCAGCCTTCACATTTGTCAAGTCTTATCCCTACAATGCATAGTTTCATTTCAGCTACTCATCATCTTGATACCGAACCGCGAGATATCTGTCCTCCAATCTATTCCTCAAACTAACCACTGATATAATCGGACAAGCTGCTTTTGGAGTCGATTTCGGTCTTTCAGGAAGAAACCAACCAAAGATGTAGAGGTGACTGACTTTATAAAACAGCATGTCTACTCTACAACACAACTCAAGATGGATTTGTCTGGCTCAGTTTCCATCATCTTAGGCTTACTAATACCGATTCTTCAAGAGCCATTCAGACAGGTTTTGAAGAGGATACCGGGAACAAAGGACTGGAGTGTTGAGAAGACTAATGCAAGATTGAGTGGACAACTTAATGAGATTGTGTCAAAGCGAGAGAAAGAGACAGAGATTGACTCAAAAGACTTCTTGTCATTAATTTTGAAAGCTAGAGAGTCTGATACTTTAGCTAAGACCATCTTCACTCCGGATTATATCAGGCCGTCACTTATGAGCATCTTCTTGCTGGCTCTGCAACCACTGCTTTCACGTTATCATCCGTTCTCTACTTAGTCCCTGGTCATCTTGATGTTGAGAAACATCTGCTTCAAGAGATTGACGGGTTTGGAGGCCATGACTTGATCCCAACTGCTAAAGACTTGCAATACAAGTTCCCATACCTCGATCAGGTGCTTGATTTGTAACAAATAAAACTAAGAAGTTGAATTTCTGTGAGAGTATCAGAAACTTTATTGATGGTTTTTTTTTCTCTTTGTAGGTCATCAGAGAGGCCATGAGATTTTACATGGTTTCTCCTTTGGTAGTAAGGGAAACAGCAGCTGAAGTGGAGATTGGAGGATATTTACTTCCCAAGGTAAAGCCTATCCAACTAGCTCAACCTTCTAATCCATTGCAACTATTCAAACCTGTCAAGTGGATTAGTCCTTCTTACTTACCATTTACAAGTTTAGTATCACATTTTAAGAACGAATTGTCCTTCATTACTTACCTTGTTGTTCTTGTCTAGGGGACATGGGTTTGGTTGGCACTGGCAGTACTAGCAAAGGACCCTAAGAACTTTCCTGAGCCGGAGAAGTTCAGGCCGAAAAGATTTGATCCAAATGGGGAAGAGGAGAAACTTAGGCATCTATACGCTTTCATACCATTGGCATTGATCCAAGAGCCTGTGTTGGACAGAGATTTGCCCTGCAGGAGATCAAACTCACCTTGCTGCATCTCTATCGTAACTACGTTTTCAGACATTCCCCAGATATGGCGAAGCCACTGCAGCTTGATTATGGTGTAATTCTCAGCTTTAAGAATGGTGTTAAGCTCAGAGCCATTAAAAGATTATGATTCATAATTGTTGAAACAATATACTGAGTGTTTGATGATGAAATAAAAACAGGACTACGATTTTTATATCTAAATTCAAAAACTCCAATGTAGTTTTAGAGGAAAAGAACAATTAACAACATACACAGATATCTCACAACACAAGACAACAAGCTGTTGAAACTTTCATCAAGCCAATTGACATGAATCTCATAAGGTGTAACTTTTACCCTCTCTGCTTCTCGAATCGAGTAGGAACACCTAGAGGTTTGGAGAAACTAACGTAGGAAGGATCTGATACAGGACTGCTCATCAATTCACTGGTAAATGATCCAGAGTTCTTCATAAACTGAAACTCATCCATAGATTGTCTGAGAACACGGTTAGTTCTTCGCTTAGCCTTTGTCGATTCAGTCATACTCATGTAACTAGGCTTGTTCTTGTTTGCTTGACTGCTAGAGTTGTCTGAAACAAGACCAGTGATGCCAGAAACAGGAGTGGTTGAAGTGCAAATAGACGATGAACCAGAGCTCTCATTAAACTCATAACCAGGACTTGAAGATAACATATGAGAAGGAGGCTTTGCAGACACCCTAGTGGTCACATTGTTTCTTCTGACTTTAACAACATTTGCAGTTTCTGGTGATTTCATATGTTTAGGAACAGGAGGAGTTACAGTGGCATCAACAGTGTCCATAAGTCTAGTCTCCCATGGCCGAGCAGCCATCCAACGCTCCAACCAACTCCATCCCCAACTATTCTTATCAAACTCTTGGCTTTTGAGATATGAGATCGAATTGTTTGTCTTACGATTTGAGCTAGGAGTTGACCTCCATTGCTACACAAAACCAGAATTTCAATTCAGAAAATGACCGTCAACACCATGTTTTAAATATGGACACAAGTTAGTTACCTTTTGAGCTAAAGCATAAGCCAATGCACGTTCCCTCTTAAAGGCACCTTCTTGTCTCTGTTGCAACTTTGACTTAATATCATCTACTGTTCCTTTCCTATCACACCATCCTTCCTGAGAGTAATAACAAATTTCAAAACAAAGAACCAATCTTTTCTGATACAATACATCAAACCAATAAGCAGAGATAAAGACAACAACCTCAACTTCTTTCAAGAGATCAGATTTAGTCCGGTGTTCATCTATAATCTTTTGCACAGCTTGTCCTTCCACAGTCATCCTCACACGTCGAGCTCTAACTCGGGCCTGCACACGAACCAGAGCTTGCATACACCTTAATGTTACAGCTGCTTGTTTCCTCACTTGTCTTCCTCTCACTAAAGCTTGCAACCTTACTATCCCTTTCAATGCCCTTAACGCTCTTCTCGCCTAAATTAACCACATATTCAAACTGCAATTGTGAAAAAAGCCCTTAGACTCAGATTGGTTCTCTCAATTGTATTCAAACTCACCAAGAATCCTCTAAAAGCAGTCTGGATTCTGATAGAAGCCCATTCTTCTCTAACAGCTTTGAAATCTTTAGGAGGAGCTCTAAGCACAGTTGCTACAGCAGCAGAGTAAACATTAGAGGAATCCAGACCGTATGATTCAGACCGATGTTTTCCTCTGAAACCTTTCCATGAATCAACTGAAGAGCTTCTCCATAACTTCCATTTTTTGTTCTTCCCATTACCTTTTTCCTGTGAAACAACGAATTCCTCAATCAGGAAGAAGCAAAAGATGAGTCTTTATGAAAATGTTGAGTGAAGAACTTACAATTTCATCTTTCTCTGGCTTTTTCAAACCGATAATTGACTTAACCCAATTCCCTGAAGCACCCATCTTGACGTTGTAGATGAAAAAAGGAAGCAAAAGTTTCGATCTTTATGGCTCGAATTCGTAGACAAAACTGTGAATTTTCTCAGGTGAAGAGAAAGTTTTGAGTGTGAGAGACAGAGAGAGAAAGAGACTGAGAGAGTATCGGAGAACGTGAAATTGAGGTGTTAATGGAGGGAGTGGTGGGTTAAAGAGACGTTTTTGAAATTTGAACAAATGAATGCAAAGCACCAAAATTATTACCCAATAGGAAAAATTCAAAATAAAAAAGAATTTAATTATAAAAAATAAAGTTTGCTCGAGTCTTTAGGCTTTTGTCGTAGATTGTGTTCTTTACTTACACAACGTGTCCTTCTCAGAGTTAACAGGCATGAGAAAGAAACCATGAAAAGGCTAAATAAAGAAATAAATTTATTTATTTTTTGATAATAGAGTTTTTTTTTTACAAGACTCACTCATGTAATACCTTGTTTTGTTTTATTATTCTTCTATCATTGGATTCGAAATTTAAATTCCCAAAAATGTTGCAAACAGATTTAAGAAACACATTCTCTTTCAAAAGCAATGACCTTTTGGACTTTGTGATTTGTACTAATTAGATGATGACTAATCTAATCGAATTCTGTAAGAACTAGTTTAAGGAGTAAACTATAAGAATAGCTTATAATTTAATATTATTATATAGGAAATTTTTAAAAAAGCTTTACTAAAATAATTATTCGAGAGATTTAATAAATTAAATTATAATCTTTATTACAACTAGTTTAAGGAGTTTTCAGTTGACAAAATGAAAAAACAAAAATTTTAAGAAGGTTTTATGTGATAATATTTTTTTTGTCAAACAATAATAATGACATCTAGTATATATAGTCGAAAGTTAATAATAACGATTTGTAATTCTTGACTATATTTTTAAGCTAAAAATAGTGTTATCACATTAATATTTTTTAGGCTAAAGATGTGTTATTTTTTAGGAGATGAAATGACACTATCCTTATAATATTATACTGTTCCATTGAAATAAAAATTATGAGTCTAAAAGATAATGAGCCTAAAAGAGATTAATAATAATGGTTTGATATTTATTTTTTATTATTCATAATTATCAATTACAATCTTATCTAACTAGTAATAAGAGTGATTCATTTAAAATTATTTGTCAAAAGAATAAAAAAATTGAACATTATAACACTAAATTTGGCGTTACTTGAACACTAAATATAATATTGTGGTTGGAATTACTCTCACATAAATGAGCCTAATATTAGTTAAATATAATAGAATTTTGTGTAAACATAACTATGAATCATAGTCGTATTTTAATAATATATGAGTTGAAAAAAAAAATTAGGAATCATAGCCTTGACAACGACAAAAAAAATCTAGGAATCAGATGCATATCCATGAATCATTATCATTTCAAACAACTAAATTAAGTGGAATTTCAATGGTTGTCAGAGACAAATGAGTCTATGTTTGTCCAAAACTAGACTCAAAGTTCAATATCTAATATAAGCAAAGTAAATTCCTACCTTTATTCATTGAACCTTTTCATAAATTGCAATGCAAAAGAGAAAGCAACCAAAGAATAACCCCTACTGTTACAAAAGATCATGGAAAACATAATTACATAAATGAGTGGGGGAGGTCATAGATAATGAGAAGAGTACAATGTTACATTTTTTCACAATCAATTACTTCAATTTTATATTCTATATTTGTTGTATTTGTTTTGTCACAAACTAAATCATTCATTAACGAAAGTTAAATGAATGAAAGTTAGTTAAGACACATTGAGGTTCAATTTTGCTAGCCCATTTACTAAAATGTTCAAAGAACGTAAAATAATCTTAAAGGAAACGGTAGAGAACAATAGGATAAGACCGGAGATATCCGACATGATTCAGTATATATCCGAGATAAGATTGTTGGAGTTAACGGTTTTGACAAGGTTAAGGGAGTCCGATTCAAAAGAGATCAAGCATAATCCCTTGTGATCGCTGATTCCATTGCTCCCTTCAAAGCAATAACTTTGGCCATTAAAGGGGAAGCCACATAGTGCTCTCTCTTTGATTCTTCTTCAATCACGCAATCTTCTTTGATAAAACACCATCCAAGACTTGCTGTTTTAGACTCTGATCTCCATGAAGCATCAGATCGACATACAATTTCCACTATGGGTATCGTCGATGAACTGATACGAGGTTGGGTTGTGCTTAGTTAAAGAGCATTGTGGCATTTGGGGGTAACTATGCTGACACTTTCCCACTCCTTTGCACTTTCAATTGCTCTATTTAAAATCTCATTTTGACTCCATAGTTTGTCATTGAAGATGTAGTGGTTTCGTGCCTTCCATATCTGCCACAAAATCCAAGCTGCCAGCAGAGTTGAGGTTACACCTAGAGGGGGAAGACAACAACTTTTATCCAAGATTTTCCATATGCCATTGACATTGGACTCTTCACGGAAGGAGAATTGGTGAAGGAACAACGATTGTTGCCAAATCTCTTTAGCCACATCATAGTGAAACAGTATGTGTTTGATAGACTCCCTTTCTCTGCAGTGTTTGCACTGAATTAGAACATTGAGATTTCGAGTTGCCATCTTAGCACCCGTAGGTAGGATATTAGATAGAGCCTTCCACAAAAACATCTTGATTTTTGATGGCAGTGGCTGAGCCCAAACACTAGATATCCAATTATGGTTTTGATTTTGGGATTGGTTAGGAATAATAGTTAGTGGCCTTCTTTCATTCCCTTTATCGATGGTTGTGTAATACCCGCTTTTTGTAGAGTATATTCCACTACTGTGACCCAACCAAATACTCTTGTCCTGAAATCCCACCTTACTAGGTTTTATGCAGCAAATATCATTAACATAGTTGGGTAAAATCGTTGAGATTTTCTCTCTGTCCCAATCCATTGAGTTAGGCTTGAAAATATCTGCAACTAAAATCTCTTTTGTCTCCAACGTTGCAGAACCAAGCGGCTAGACAACTTCACCAGATGATATCCATCTCTCGGACCAAATTTTAACAAACTTTTCATCTCCAATGGCCCAGCCCATGTTCGATGTAACCAAGTCTCGTCCGATAAGGATATTGTGCCAGCCATGAGATGCTGAGCTTGGTTTCCTGCAAGATAATACATCAGAGTTTCTACAGTATTTAGAGGTGAGAATACGACTTAGTAGTGAGTCATGTTGCTTGTAGAACTGCCACTATAGTTTTCCAAGCATAGCTTCGTTAAACTGTTTTATATTTCTGAAACCCAAGCCACCATGTTTCTTGTGTTTGGTAAGATTCTTCAATGAAGTCCATGCAATTCGGCTTTTTTCCCGATTAGAATCCCACCATAATCTAGTTAGCTCTGATAGTATACATTGGCATAGGGAGCTAGGAAGATGAAAACAAGCCGTATCGTAGGTTGGAATAGAGGACAATACGCTCTTCAATAGGATTTGTTTACCCACTTGGGAAAGAAGTTTAGATGACCAACTTGTGCTTCTCTGTTTGATCTTATCTATTATGCTTTCAAAGATGTCTCTTTGCCTCATGAACTCTCTCGAAGACCCAAATATTTGCCCATTCCACCCTCCCTCATGATTTGTATCTGCTGCTTTATTTTTTCTTTCACGAACTGAGATGTTTTCGAGGAAAAAATTATAGCAGATTTTTGTTTATTGATGCTCTGACATGATGCTCTCTCATACTTCTGCAGGATTGATTTCAACATTTCAAGGCTCTTTTGATTACCCTTGCAAAAGAACATCATGTCGTCGGCGAATAACAGGTGGTTAACCCGAGGCCTTCTCTGTTTAGTTTAATTCCAGACAAAAAAACCTTCCTCTTGTGCTCTTTGACACATACCAGATAGAACTTGACTATAGAGGATGAAAAGATATGGCGACAGCGGGTCGCCTTGTCTAATGCCACAGTGAGGAATCACGAGACCTCTAGGAGAGCTGTTGATCAAAAAAGCATATGTAACAAACGCTACAAATGCCATAATCAAGGTAATCCACTCTTCACATAAACCAAATTCTTTCAAAACTGAGCTTAGAGAGTTCCACTCCAACATATCATAAGCCTTAGACATGTCGGTTTTGATAGCAATAGTGCAATGTTTCTTGGCTTGCGACGTCTTGAGATAGTGTAATGTTTCTTGGCTTGCGACGTCTTAAGATAGTGTAATATTTTTCATGAGTCCCATCATCTATACTTTAAGGAAAATACCATCATCTATATATAACTTTTCTATAAATTAGGTAAATACCTATGGGTCCCATTATCCAATTCTCTTTGTGTGTAAAATGTATATTTTACCTCTATTTAGAAACAAACATAAAAAAAGATAATGTTCATCTTAATTTAACTTTACAGTATAATTTATGTTTAGCACACCAATGACGTCTATAAATGGGTGACTCTATGTTTATCAGCTCTAACAACATAAATATATGGGTAACATTTTGTTTACGATACAATATTCAATCATGTCTGACATAATATCTGTCTCATGCTTTCTATATTTTTGTAATTATTTCATGCAATTTATGGTTACAATATGTTTACGACACTAACAACATTTATATATGGGTAACAATATATTTATGTATGAATAACATTATGTGTACGACATTAACAATGTCTATATACGAGTAACAATATGTTTACAATTCTAACAATAATTATACACGAGTAACATTATGTGTACACGTTTTTGTTAGTATTAAGGGTATTTTTGCCCTAAAAACATCTACAGTACACTATAACTTTTTCTCTTACTTCTAATTAACTTAAAACCTATGCATATTAATTTTTTCTTTGGGTATTTAGATATTTTTGATAAAAAGTAAATATTTTAAACCGAACTAATATCATTTTAAGTCTAATAAACAAAAATTGAAACCAAACAGAATTTGAGTCGGTACCCATAGGTTACCACATCGAAAAAACTAATCTGAACCAAATCGAAGAACCGAATACTTCAGACTAATTCCAAACTTTGAATCATCCATCCTAACCACCGCGTGCCATATATTGATTAAAGAATAAATTAATATATTGATATATATATATATATATATGTAAGAATGTATATATTGGTTCAGAAATCAATTAATATATGGTATTTTTAACTACTGTTACTAAAGATGTACCAACCAGTGCTTCTTTTTGAAATTCCAAACTTGTAGTTAAATAGGCACATGAAACCATTATTTATTTCAAAAACTTTGTCGTGGTCGGACAGTCAGACCAATAGTGTAATTGGCTCAGGTTATAAATCTTTGTCAGATCTTTACTTCTCGAACTTTAATTTAAAAAGCAGTTTAAAAATTGAAAACTTCCGACGGTTAGCTTCCAAGACCAGTTGGTATTGAGTCAACGGCACGCATGCTTCACTTAATGAAAGTGCAAAATACGAGAAAAATTAGAATATTTTGTAACTACAAACCGATTTAATTAATCAATTAAACATCAAAAGTACAATTTTGAATATATCCATATTTTCGTTTACAAATCCGATTTATAGTCTAAAATTTTAGTTTCTAAAAGTTTTTTTTAAAATTTCATCTATAATGGAGAGAGGTTAATCTCTTTTTTCAGAGTCATTGCTTAGTTATCTAAACCACATACCGATTTAAAAGAATTTGATTTTGTTTTTTTTTTCTTTAAAAAATTGAATTATAAAATTTTAAATATAGATCACCATATATTCTCATATTTATTAGAGAGAATTAGGTGAATATACAAAAGAAATGTAAAATTCACAATATACCAACTAAATTTATTTAATTGGATAAATGATAGTGACCCACAAGTAAAATGACACGATTAGCCTATAAAAAATGTGTTGGAAGAGAGAGAGAACTGAAGTGCATTAAATGCGGTTGGTATCCGGTAACACATGATTTAACTGTTAGTGTGCATGTTAGTTGATAAAATATATGTTAATATATTATACGGTAACATATCTATTATCTATTAACATATTTATTACCTGATAAATATGTATTTGATTGATATAGATATTATACGTTAAAATATATATTAGCAGACGATATAGCTAACAGATTGTTTACCGTGTAACGTATTTATTATCTGATAATGTGTATTTGAGTATCAAATATTTTATGCGGTAATACATACGTTACTTGTTAATATATATATTACCCGATAAAACATATCGTAAAATATGTATTATCTGTGAACATGTCTATTAACTGATAAAATAAGTATTAGCTGATAAAATATGTTAACACATATGAAGCAACCATCATAAACTCCTAACAAGCAAATTAAAATCTATTTCAATTGGACAATGAAGACCTACAGTATCTTGGTCGAACGTAACAGAAATTGTGGTAAATTAAACTAATTAAAATCGATGAAACCGCAAATTAAAATGGATTTCAATAGAACTAAACCCTTCAAATACCATCGCCGAAGTATTCTTCACTTTTCGTCGTCGCTGGTGACCGTCCACTGTGTGAGATAATTATTACGTGTTTTACTATGATTGGAAAACGAGATTGTTTCGTGTGAGGTTGAGTACACCTGATTATTAATTGTTCCTCTATCCCCATGATCCATTTTTGTGTGACGATTCAATATGCGTAAGTTGTGATGCGTAAAACTTGAACTATGTACTTGATTTTTGAGATTACAAATGCCAAACTCAACCTCAATTAAATAGATCCCTACATAATTCGCTATTTCCTATATAGAGAGAAGAGTTGGAAAAAATAAAATGTGTGAGAAGAGGAAAAGGAGAGAAATGATGTATTCAGTTGACAATATATATTAACTTATAAGTTGTTTATGTACATATAATCTCAAAGAATATATGTTCTCTTAAGCAACTTAGAATTTATATTAATATTTGAATCCAAGTATAAGAAATAGTGTTTACATGAGTACAATTTCTCGAAATGTCTTTATCACTAGAGAGCTAGCCATGATCATAATAACTGGAACCGACTAACTGAACCAAACCAATCTAAAATTTTGGTTTGGTTCGGTTTCGGTTTCTAGAAAAGTATCGTTCGATTCCAAGTTTTAGGTAATTTCGCTTCTCGGTTCGGTTGTGTTCAGTTTTAGTTTCTAGAAAAGAACCGTTCGATTTCACTTTTTGGGTAACTTTGGTTATTGGTTCGGTTTTGAGAACCGAAAGTTACCAAATAAGAATCGAAACTATTTAGTACTAAAACACTTTGGTTATTTTTTTTGCTATTTGGTTACTTTTAGTTAATTTTTTTCAAAAATTAACCATTCGGAACCAAACCAATATTATTTTAGGACTAATTCAGTTTCACATATTTGGAACCGAAACCGAACCAAATTTTAATAGGTACCCATTGATTATCATATTTATGGAACCAAAAGAACCGAAACCGGAACCGAACTGAACCGAACCGAACCGAATTTTTGTCATAACCCATTGGTTACCACTTTTCAAGAACTGAAAGAACCAAAAACCAAAAAAATCAACCCGAACCAAACCTAAGAACCGAACGTCCAAGGTTAACTGGAGCTAACAAATATGATATGCTATTTAAAGACTTAAGGATCAATGGAGGGAAAACTGGTGAAAAGTCTTCTTACTCTAACAAATTCTTCCAGGTAGAGAAAAAATGATGGCCAGTCCTCTGAGGTAGACACCATATTCATGATCTCTGAACAGTCAAGTGGTAAATGCTACTTATGAAATACGAATGGACATGAGAGATTTCATTACCCATAATAGCGCCTCGAACTCCATATGGAATGTAGATAAGCATCGATTAAATCCTCTCTCACTCTCGTGCAGTTCTCTCCAATGCATCTAGAAAACAGAACTATCCAAATTTTTAGAAGAATTATAAATCTTTTTGAAATCTGTGAACAAAACATCGATGTCTTGTGAATTCTTGAGCACCCAATGATGACTTAATCACTTCTTGCCCTTGTTGTGGCACCTTGGAGCGCTTAGTCGGTAAGTAATCATTCATCGGCTTCCGGTCGCCGTGACTTTAGCATATTCGGACCGTAAATCAAAAAGTGGGTTAAAAATATCGTAAAGCTCATGTGTTTTTTGTTTTGTCAATTTAGAGTTGTAAATCAAATATTTTCACTATATCTACAATTTTAGGACGCACACATAGAGAAAAACACAAAAAATGATGAGAAAGGAGATTGTTGGTCGCCGGGTTTGCAGAAAAATTAGGTTTTGGAGGAAGAAGATGATGGGGAAAAGACTATTTTTCCCTCTATTTAAAATTTAACAAAAATTCTGAATATGCTTTTACCGGCAATACAAAAATCCTACAAAATCATTTAACAACTACACTAACTTAACATTCTTAGATTGTGTATAAAATATAAAATATATAGGAATAAATACATATAAATGTCTTTAAATTAGTCCCTGAATATTTTTTGATTTATTTTTGCTTTCTTAATGACTCGTTGGGCGGAACCCAAGCAAACGCGTAGCGCCTAGTAAAATTTTAAACACAACTTCTTCCCGAAGATTATTGAAAAGTAGAATTATTCTACTAGGAGCCTCTTGATTTCCAATATGATATTGAGCTTGGAACTAGGAGTCTGAGAGTTACAAAATATTAACAGTGTTTTTTGGCTAGGTAGTACTCATTCAAAGCTCATTGACTTAGAAAGGAAGAGTAAAGTTCATTAATCACTTTTTTTTTACATATTCGTTGTTCACCATCAACTCATCATTAAAATTCCAATCCAATATAAATATCTAGACAAGCGATTTGAGATGTATATCTGTTTTGAGTTATGGGAAGAGTATGATCAAATAAAACTTATATTTAGTTTTGGTGCTACACAAGCTTCAAACAAACACATTTTATAGGAAATGATATATTTGTATATGTGTAATACCTAGATTAATACCTAGACTACATGTATATATATTTTGTTACATTAATCGAATACATTATTCAATCTATTCTCTTGCATGGTATCAGAGCATTTTTAAATCCTAACAACCTAAAATTGATAATCACCTTTTTATCCTTTGAATTTATCGTTCTTCTTCCATGGCTACTGGATTTCCGGTGTCTTCAAACAAGACCGTTGTTGTCTCTGAAACCACTACCCTACTGAATGTTAACATGACGAATGTCACAAAACTGACTGCTTCCAACTATCTCATATAGAGCAGACATGTTCATGCTTTGCTTAATGACTATGCGTTATCCGGTCATCTCACTCTATCCACTCCACCACCGCCACGAGAGTCATAACCACAAGTGGTGTTGCTCCTAATCCGAATTATCTTGTTTGGAATATACAAGATAAACTCATTTATAGTGCTCTCCTTGGTGCTATACCCAACTCCATTCAACCGTTTTTAGCCACAACAAACACATACGCCAAGATTTGGGAAAATCACTTGATCTGGAAGATTAAATCGAATTCATCCTAGAAGGTTTACCTGATGAATATAAAATGATCGTGGATCAGATCAAAAGCAGAGATAAACCACCCATGTTGGTTGAGCTTCACAAGAAGCTCATCAACCACAAGCTGAATATCCAAGCCACCCAGTCTGTTTTGTCTCCCTTGCCTGGTACGACCAATGTTCCATCTTACAGGAACAACTCTTCATCCCGCCACAACAACAACCAACCTCAATTTTTCCTACAAGAACAACAAATACAACACTTACAACCATCAACAACAACAAACCTATAATCAACCACAGTCTGATGAGAGGAACTAAAGAGGTTACCAGGGCAAGTGTCAGAGTTGTGGTGTCTTCAGACATAGTGAACGTCGTTGCAATCAACTCCAGTAATTTACGAGCATAATGCAGTCATCTCCAGTACCTCCTCAACAATATTAACCTTCGCTGAGGCAACCAAGAGCTCATTTTACTGCATCACCGTCCCACAATGCTAACAATTGGGTTATGGATAGTGGTGCTATGCATCACCTGACATCTGATTTCCACAATCTTTCTCTTCACCAACCATATACGGGTGGAGAAGAGCTTGTCCTCGTAGATGGATCAATCAATCATATCTCTTAAATAAGTTTGTCTACTCTCTCTACATAAAATATTAATCGTCCATTGACTCTTTGTGATATATTATTTGTTCCAAACGTCCAAAGGAATTTGATATCTATATACCATTTATGCAATGCGAATGATGTTTCAGTTGAATTCTTCCCCAATTCATTTCAGGTGAAAGATCTCAAAATGGGTGTCTTGTTACTCCACAGCAAGGTTAAAGATGAGTTGTATGTGTGGTCGAAGCTATCCTCCACTCCCACTACCTTATACGTCTCTCTTTCCCCAAAGACAACAGTCATCTCTTGGCATTCACGACTTGGCCACCCTTCATTACATGTTTTAAACACAATTGTTATTGCCTTTTGTCTTTTTGTTTCTCAGTCTTTCAATAAGACTATTACATGTACTGATTGTCTTTTCAATAACACTCATAAAAAACATTTTTCAAACAACACTCTTGTCTCAACAAAACCACTCGATCTCATATACACAGATGTCTGGACCTCACCTACAATATCGATTGACAAATTCAAGTGTTACGGTATCTTCATAGATCACTTCACGAGATACACTTGGCTATACCCACTTACAGCCAAGTCACATGTCAAAGATGGCTTCATCATTTTCAAAGCTTTAGTGGGGAACCGATTTCAGACCAAGATATGCACACTCTACTCTGATAATGATGATAAATACATCGCCTTACGAAACTTCCTAGCGTTTCACGGAATCTCTCACCTAACCTTACCTCCTCACACTCCCAAACACAATGGAGTTTCAAAACGAAAGCATCAGCACATAGCAGAAACTGGCCTAATTCTAATCAGTCATGCAAGCATCCCAACGACCTCTTGAACCTATGCATTCAAGAAAGTAGTGTACCTGATTAATCGATTATCGACACCTACACTTGATAAGATCTCACCATATGTTAAATTGTTCGGTACATCTCCAAATTACTTGAAGCTACGGGTGTTTGGGTCCCTTTGTTTTCCCTGGTTGCGGCCATATGCACCAAACAAGCTTGCCACACGTTCTTTTCCTTGCGTTTTTCTTGGTTATTCTCTCCACCAAAGTGCATATACTGTATGGTTCGCACAACAAGACGTATATACACATCTCGTCATGTTCAATTCGTCGAATCCTACTTCCCATTTGCAATCGCTCAGCAACCACCACATACTCATCCCTAAATCGAAGAAATTGACTCGCAAAACCAAACAACTCCAACCACCGAACCACTTCCACCATGCATACAACTCGTCCTCCCAACACTGTCCTAGCAACAGTCTCTAGTCACTAATCCTCCACTTGAAATGATGCCAATAAGGTCTCCATCGCCAACATCGTCAGGTTCTCCTCTGCAATCGTCGCTTCAACAAACAGAATCACAAAGCCCAATCACTAAGAATTCACAAATGCGCCAACCACACTTATCCAGACTAACTTTTCCACAGCCAGATCCAACATCAGTCCAAACCAACTTATGGGCCACTTACTTCTTAGGTCTGCCCAATATGTGAAAATAAAATAGAAGCCCAACCACAAGAGTCTCTTTCTTCCGATGCCTCTCTCGCGACTGATCACGCTCACTGTCAGCGGTACCAAACAACCATGCTATGCGAAAAGAGCCAAAAATCTGATCACAAGCCAAAAGTGAAGCTTAACCTCTCTGCCATATTGATAAAATCAAAACCAAAGAAACCACATACACTAAGCCAAGCTCTCAAGAATTCAAATTGGTGCAATGCAATGACGAGTGAGTACACAACAGTAGTTTGTAATCATACATTCGATCTGATCCCACTAAATCCAAATCAAAATATCATTCTAACTAAATGATACTCTCAAATATCGGCCTAATCGTGTGATTGACATGTATAAAGCAAGACTCATTGCTCGTGGCTTCAATTAACAATTTGGCAAAGATTATTTGGAAACATTCAGTCCGGTTTTGAAAACTGCAATGGCTTGCTTGGTGCTTGAGATTAATGTAGGTCGCAATTGGGATATCAAGCAAATAAACATCAACAATACTTTCTTACAAGGTCATCTAATATATGAGGTATACTTATATAAACCTCCTGATTTTCAAGATAAGGAACATCCTGACTATGTTTGTGGAGTGGGGAAAGCTTTGTATGGTTTAAAACAAGCTATGTGTGCTTGGTATAAGGAATTGAAGGCGTTTTTGATCAGGCTTGGGTTCAAAAATTCATTAGCAGACACCTCTGTCTTCGACTACGCACGTGGAACTGACTTGGCATATATATTTGTGTATGTCAACGATATTATTATCACTGACAATAGTTCAAAGTTGGTTCGCACCATTCAAGATGCTCTAGTTGCACAGTTTTCTCTCAAAGCCATGGGTGACCTCAATTACTTTTTAGGAGTTGAAGTCTCTCGCAACAAACATGGTATGCATCTCAACCAAAGAAAGTATATTCTAGACCTACTGTACAAAACCAACATGGATAATGTGAAACAGGTCTCAACGCCATTGGCTATGCAACCAAAATTTTCACTCACCTTCGACACTAGATTGTGCGATCCTCGTGAGTATAAAGTCGTCGTTGGCAACTTACAATATCTCTCCTTCACTCGATCAGATATATAATACGTTGTCAACAAACTCTTCTAATATATGCATTGTTCGACAAATATTCACAGGCAAGCAGTGAAACGGGTTCTACGCTACCTCGCAAGGATAATCTCACACGGTATCCACATTCGATCTAACACCAATCTTATATTTCACACGTTCTTTGATGCAGATTGGACTGGTGATCTTGATGATTATGTATCCACCACTACATACATAATGTTTCATGGACTTCCAAAATATAAAATAGTTTGGGTGATTGATGTTTTTCCATGTGATATTTATTTTACAATTTAAATGACCCTTCAATTATTAATAGATTTATGATTAAACTATAAACTATTTTATAGATTTTAAATCCTCTATGTTTATTTATGTTGATAAAAAATTATATTTTGATCATTTTGTGTTAAATTTAAAACCTACATTTTGGATAAAGAAAAAAACATAATTTTATCCTAAAACGACACAAAATTTAACTATTCCAAGAAAAATAATCATAATATTTGCAATTGAAAAACTTTAAATCCGAAATCCATAAATAATTTAGTTTCACTGATAATATTACTGTATTATTGTTTATCGTAAAAAGTCATATATGATATCAAATGTTGAGCGTGTTAATGCAATTAATTTAGTTTACATATTTTTGTGTAAATGTAAATACACTTCATTTTGATTAAAAATTTTTTTTTGTCAATATTGGACCACAATTGACCGGTTTATTAGCTAAATTTCTACATAATGTAGACAATGGATTTCGATCCCTATATGTACAAGTGTGCCTGCTTTTAATGGATTTATCACATATCACTAAACTAAAGACTTCATGCAGTTAAAAAATATTTCTATAAATTAGCTTTCAACATGTCAGAATTGGCTGAAATTTTATTTATATTATTTGGAAACCATATCGAGAAAATTACTAAAAGACTGTGAAATATATGAAACAATATAAGCTTATTTCCATGCCTAAAAAATTTCTTTTATTTTATACGTTAATAAATTTTAATCCTAAAACTACTTGTAAACTGTTAAGTAAAACAATTCATTTCTAAATATTTACTTATAAACCAAATATCTTAAAAATAAAATTTAACACTCATATTTACAAAATTAATAAAAAATTTACAACATCTTATTAACATATCTAATTTATTTTTCCTTATTCAACTTGGAGAACTTATGTTATAAATCAAGTATTGTCGATTAAATGGTTACTTGTTGACAATTAAAATTTTATAACAGAAAGAATTTAAAAATTATATTATATAAATTTGGTTATAAATATTTTAAGATCAAACATCAAACAAATTAATTAATAAAATTTATTCTTTTGGTGCGCAACTAGTTTAAATAAAAACAATATAACCTGCGCTGAATCCCACCCAAAAATGATCTTTAATGAGTTAGTAAATTCGAACTTTATTGAACGGAATCCAGTTTGAGAAAATACTCGAATACATCTTATATTAATATATCTGAAATCCTTAAAGACTCGACTAAATAAGATTTGGATACCCGAATGTCCTATGCTAGTAAGGTGTACATGATGTAGAATATGAGATTTTCCTATTTAATTTTGGTTTGATTATATAAGTGCCTACGTATTGATTGATAATTTTGAAGGTTCTAATTATATATATAACTGCTTACGTATGTAAAAGTTAGCTTATATAAGTGCCTACGCATGGATTGAAAATATTGAAGGTTCTACGTATAAGATATGTGATTTGACATTTTTTTTGTTAAAGGTGTAATATTCGTAAATAGAGTAAAATTTTATATACTTAAATCTACTAAATGTCGTCGAGAACGTGTCTGAATTTCTAGTGATACAAATGTAGGACTTCACTATTCCGATAAGACAATAGCGATTGTAAAACCAATTATAAATGATATAAAAACACAGAAAGGGTAACGTACAGAGCTAAGATAAGATTTTGTTACCTTATCACGACTTGAAGACGAAGTTTCTTCCAACGTGAGAAGTGATATTTTTAAGAAGACTAAGTAGTAGTCTTATGCATTTAAGACTTAGGTTTAATTCTTAACGCATTGTGGACCGTCTTTCAGGCCCCAATTTCCACCCCTGACACGGCGGCGGAGCGTGGCTTGGTGACTCTTCTCTTCTTCATGTTCTTTGGACTATCATTTATAGATCTCTCTACATATAATTTAAGAAAATTGTTTTCGTAAGCAATGTAAAACTTTTAACTTTTCTTTCTTTTGTCACGAAAATTCAGTTGTATTTCATTAGGATTTGAATATTGGAAGCTCCATACAGGCAAAAGCCTATGAAGATTTAGTCTAAGAAATAAATTAAAATAAGTTTGCGTCTACAAAAACCCAATAGAGATAGATAATGGGCTAAGCCCAAGCCCATATCTTTGCCAAAGCAAATTAGGATTTTTGCAGAGAAATTGCAATCGTCGCCGTCAGGGGAAGCCTTGCCGGAAAACGAGCCTCCATCCTTGATTCGTCGATCTTCTGCTCTGCTATTAGCTTCAGAGCTCGTGAGGAAGGGACGCAAATGCGTTTGAGCATCCATTAGTAGATAGCTTTGAAGACTGAAAATAAACTTGTTTGGTCTTGGTGGTTTCCGGTCGACGAATCGGCCGGTGGGGACCAGAGATAGGGAATGAGCGCAGCAAATCGAGCTGTTTTCAATGGATTTGGAAACGAAAAGTCGCTATAGAGATGTAAATGAGGCGAGGTGTCTCTATGAAAAGCCAACCTCCATCTTCGTCGGTACACCACCGACGAAGATGAATCTGGTCTTGCTGGGATAATCTGGTGAGTTGGAATAGGGTGGAGAAGCAAATCGCCAGCGATGCTTGAGGTGGGAAGTGAAGAGGGGCCCAGATTTCACACTTCGGAAGATGTCGTCGTCGGTCCAAAGACTCTACCGGAAAGGAAGAATCACTCAGAGATACAGAGACACACGGAGAAGAAGAAAACTACAAAGAGAGAAAACTGAAGAAGAAAACTACAAAGAGAGAAAACTGAAGAAGAAAACGAGAGTAAGAGCTAATATCAGAGATCTCCCGACGCCGGCGAAGACCGTCTTTTCCGACGTTTCCGGTGTAGGTGAGTACAGGTTCAGAGAGTTTCGTCAAAACTTTTTTAAAGCTTTGGCCTTCTTCCGATCATTTATTGCAAAACTTTTAACTTGTGCAATAAGTTTTAGGCTTCCTAAAGCCCAATCCAAATTTATTCCATTTCTCATTTATATAACCAATGTTATTTACATTTAGCCTTTGAGCTTAAGTTAAATAATTGGTCCAACAACAAATAAAATGTTAAGGGGGTGTTATTCAATGTTGAAATTTAATGAATATTAAAATTCAATGAAATCAAGTGCTGTTCAATTATGTATTTAGTGAAATACATTAAAATATGGTATTATTGGATAATGTATTTATTTTGACGTATTTGAAATCTATTAAAATCCTCAAGTATTCTATATAAGCTTGATTGTGTGGTATTTGGATTTTAATGAACATTAACGTATTTTGTTATCTTAAAAAGTGTAACAAGACTCACATTTTTTTTCAGTATTTTGAAATCCATCAGGCTGTAGGTAATATTTTAAGGTACATGAAAGTCAACACAAAAATACCTATATTCCTTACTGTCTACATCAATTATTAAATTGAAAGACTTCTAATGGCTCCGTAAAAAAGGTTTGAAAATGCGATAGAAAAAAGGAAAAATAGTAGGTCTGTAGGTAATATAATAAAAATAGAATAATTTCTAGGAAATTGTAAAGAAAGTACAAAGATGGAACGGGTTAAGGAAAATGATTGACGGTCGACACAAATGATTATAAAGATGGTACATAAGAAAAAGAAGGAACATGAAAAGAGATTCAAGTCCTAAAATGAAACATGATGTGTTCATAAGTTTCAGAAGCAGGAATACTCGTGATAACTTCGTAAGCCATCTCTGTGGTTGTCTACGTAGGAAACGGATCAAAACCTTCTTATATGACGAACAACCAACCGAACTTAGCTATGAAGAGTCGTTGAAAGCAATAGAAGTATCGAAAATTTCAGTGATTGTGTTCTCAGAAAACTTTGGGGATTCCAAATGGTGTTTGGATGAAGTTGTAGCCATTTTGAGATGTGAAGAGAGGTTTGGTCAAATTGTGATACCTGTCCTTTACCACGTTGATCCTCTCGACATTGAAAATCAGACAGGAAGATTTGGAGATGGTTTCGCTAAGCGAAGAGATAAAGCCGAGCAGATTCAAGAATGGAGAGATGGTTTTACAGAAGCCATTAACCTCCCTGGATGGAGTACTGCCTCTTTGAGGTATTAACCATTCTTGCATCATCTATGCAAGCTAAGATTGGACTATAGAATATTCTTTATCTGATAATGTTAGAATGTGATTAATATCTCACATTGGAAATTAGGATCATTCTAATATAATATATATGATCTACAATATATTCATTGTAAATTGATTTTGAGTGGCAAACTCATAATTTATTATGACCTACCATCTACATTTCGATAGGCATATAGAATGCGACTGATATTCTATATCGAAAGTTGAGATTATTTTAATCAATTTTTTATGATCTAAGAGTTAATCTACTCATTGTCAATTGATTTTGAATTAGAAACTCATAATTTATCGGATCCTAGTGAAGTAGGCTTGAGTAACCAAGTTTGTTTAAGGCTCAAGTGTCTACTCCTCTTACTTACACATTTTGCTTACTATATTTTTCCAGAGATGAGGAGATGTTGGTAAATGAAATAGCTCGAGATATCGAGAGCAAACTCCTAAGAGCCTCAAGAACAAAGGCCTTTTGAAATCAAATCCTTTTCTTACATTCTTAAACTTTTGCAGCTCCTAGTTTTGTTGGCGAATATGATTCAAGTCAAACTTTTTTGTCTTGTTTTCGAAATAGGTTATAATTGAGTGGTTTCTAGTCATCACCAACCTCATGTTGGAAATACCTTCCTGTGTTTTGGACCAGATCTCTTCTACTCATAAACCTTCACACGCTTTGGCTGCATTGTTAATGTCATTGTTCAAATATGTTTGGTAGCTTTGCAGATATGGTTGGATTGCTTTGCGCTTTGTTTCAAACCATTTTCACTGCCATTAACTTTTCATTCATAACTCATAAAGTTGATGCTCCTATCAAATTTTCAGTTTGGCCAACTGGCTTATTGTTCACTATGTATGTTAAGAAAAAACATAACTAGTTAGCTTCATTTACATGATGCGTTTGGTATACACTATAGTCCAAATGATTGTGTGTTTATGATTTATGGTTTTCTCTTAAAATTTATGTAGCATTGGTTATGTTATTGACTTACAACAAGAATACAAACAATTTGCAACTACATTATGTAGTCACAAATTTGCGATTACGCATTAATGGCAAAAATTCACTACTAATTTGCAACTATTTGTTGGAATGGCAAAATTAGATAGTTCTAAATTAGTCGCAAATCCTTGTATAGTTACAAATTCTTCGTAAAATGAAGTAGTTACAAATTAGAGACCGTTTATGGTTGACTCTTAAAATTTATGTTCGATTTATGAAGTTGACTACTTGATATGTAACATTGGTTACTAAACGAGTTAACCACTATAAAAAATTTGAACTATTGAACTATTGTGTTGAAAATTTTATTGCAATTATGAATATTAGTAATAATTTGTGACATTTTATATACCATTTTGTTACGAATTTTATTTGTTACGAATCAATATGACTTTATTCCGTAACAATTTGTGATAAAATTGTTACTAAATTTATTCATCACAAGTATATTGTGACGTTTTTCTTACCAATATGCATTTGTGACACTTGTATTGTAACCATTTATAAATCGTCACAATTTCGTAACAATATCTTTATATTGTGACGAAATTTGTGTTATTATGACTAAATATTACGTATCAATACAAATATTTTCTTGTAGTGAACGAGTTACTAACTTTCGTCTAAGCATATCAACTTAACTTTCTCTCTCCTTTATTCTCTTTGCTTGTTTTCCAAGGTCAAAAAGAAAAAGAAGCAGGAGGGCAAATATTCGTCGTCCCTCTCTCCTTCGTCTAGTTCAATCTCGAAGCTCCCTACTTCTCTAAAGCTCTCTGCTTCTACGGGCCCGATTACCGGTGCTGTAGACCCAATTGTTGCTTCTCCTATTAACCCCGCTGAACCAGCTACAGATCTGAAGCCAATGGTTTCGAAAACAATTTCATCTGAGGCTGGATCTAGCAAATCTCAAAAACCTAATCCCCCTCTTCCAGAATCTTTAACTTCTCTTGACCCTCCTCCGGCTGAGCTAAAACCTTCTTGGAGAGATTGTATCACGGGTTCCGGTCAGTGTCTGAAGAAGAAATGAGTTCCTTTTCTCCTTGATTAGGAGAAATCTGTGTCAAAATCCCGAATGAGGTAATTGCTCGGGACATGAAATCTTGGGATTGCTTTATTGTGGGTCAGTTCCACGGAAATTTACCTTCTATGGGTGCCCTTCATGCTATCCTTAATGGGATTTGGAGTCGAAAATTTGGTGATATCTCAGTCTCTCGTGCGGGTCCTCAATCAGTGCTGATTAAGATCCCTTGTCCTAAGCTTCAAAGTAGGATACTAGGCCAGAGTATGTGGCACATTAAAGGCCAGGCAATGTTCATTGCAAAGTATAAGTCGGGTCTCGACCCAGTTATGCCAGAACTGAAGGAAGATCCAGTATGGTTGGACTTCACAGGAGTCCCTTCTCTTTTTTTCTCGGCTGAAGGCCTTGAGCACATTGCTGGCACAATTGGAGAACCTCTGTTCTTGCACCCGAACACGGCAAACAAAACTTGGCTGGATGTTGCTAGAGTTTACACAATTTTTAGTCTACAGACTCATTTGCTTGAGTTTGTTAATGTAATGTCTGACTCTGGAAAAGTCCATAGGATCCAACTTTCATGCATGTGGCTCCCTCTGACATGTGCACATTGTAAGGAACTAGGACACACTATCAGACGCTATCCTACAGCTCCATTAACATGCACTCGTTGCAATTAATCTTCCCATATCATGGAAAACTGCAAACGAGGCAAAAAGGAACCCAAAAGCAAACATGTGAGAAATGTCACAAAGGAAGTAAAGGAATCAGAGGATTTTCAGCATGGATAGGAGAAGAACATGCTTCTTAAACCTCAGACTTCCAAAATGGCAAAGAAACCAAAGAGTACCGTGAACTCTCTGCTAAAGACACAAACGTCACTCCGTCTCTTCTAGTGGATTTATTTACTATGATAGTAGACTCATTGCCACTTCCTTCTTTAGAGCCTTCAAAAGCAAAAAAGGCAAAAGTCAGTAACAATTCAAGAGAATCAGAGCACTCACCAACATAGGTAACGAGAAAAATTTGAGGGCCCAATCTAAATTTGAGGGGAAAAATTGGTGCCTCCTCCAGGGTATTCTTCATCATCTGAAACTGGTCATGAAACATCAGAATACTCAGCTGCCGAGTATGAATGTGCTGCTTCATATGGGCCTATAGAGGGAGAGATCAATACTGATTGCGAGCCACACAAGGCCTCTCTGATAAGGACCTGCTAAGTCCAATTATGGTTGAGCATCGTAACAGATTTAAAAAACTTAGGAAAGGGCGAGGCCCTGATCTATCCACACCCATTAATTATGTTACTAAATACTTTTTGTTGGAATGTTAGGGGATTAAATAGTAGTATTAAGCAGAGGAAGTTGAGTGTATGGATTAAGCAAATAAAGCCGTTATTTTGTAGTATTATTGAGACTTGGGTCAAAGTAGACAAGTCTCAAACTTTTGTTCATAAGCTAGTCAAGAGCTATCGTTTTGAAGCAAGCTATAAGTACGCAAATTTGGGTCGTATTTAGGTGTAATGGGATTAGTCTGTGGATATCTCGGTTTTGGCGAAGTCTTCGCAAATGATAACGGTCCTGGTGAAACTAGCAAATGCAACTACATACTTCATTACTTCTAGAAAAATCATTGGCAGGAGTTAATTTCAGTGGCTTCAACTTCATCCTACGAGTACAAGCCATGGGTTGTTCTAGGGGATTTCAATCAAGCATTACACCCATCTGGTAGCTCTATTGGTAGTACTCGTATCTCTTCAAGAATGTGGGAGTTTCGTGATTGTTTATTATCTTCAGGGCTTGCAAATTTGGCCTTTCAAGGTCCTACCTTTACGTGGTGGAACAATAGGGATGAGCATCTGATAGCAAAAAAACTTGACATGGTCTTAGTGAATGATAAATGGCTATTATCATTCTCTGCCTCTTTCGGTCATTTCGGTGAGATGGATTTCTCTGATCATTGTCCAAGTTGTGTATATCTTGGTTTTTCTTCTAAAGGAAAAAGGAACTTCAAAGTTTCAAATTTCTTACTCCACAAACCTGAGTTTTTACCAAGGTTGAATCAGTTTTGGGAGAATAAGCGATAATACAAGGTTATAAATGATAAGAACAAAAACAATAAGGTAACAAATCACAGAGTTGAGACTATTGTCTCGTAGTATACTCGGTTGAATGAGTTTGTGAGTTCCAGAATAGAACTGTGAGTGAGACCGTCGATGATACACCAACGAGCGGAATCTGTGAACTATTGTGTCTACTGTACACTCTCGGACTGAAGACTAAAATGTGAGAGAAAGTTGTTGTATTTTTTGTGTGTAAACGTATGGAAAATGAGAAGAGTAGCTCGACTTATATAGAGGAAAAGACTTGGCAAACAAGTTTAGAATATGCTCAGCATATTCCTTGAACGTGATTGCGAAGTTCGGAATATGCTCAGCATAGTCGTTGAACGTGGTCACGAAGATAGGACCGAGTGGAGCTATATTCGCAAAGCCGTTACGACTAAGTCTCAAATAAGAGACTGAGTCTTTTGCGTTTGAATTCAAAAGAATTCTCTTAATGGGTTTAAAAATTTGGCCCAAAAAGAATACGCACATTGTGGGCCGAATGCCCACATGCCCCCAAGCCCCAAGCCCCAAGCCCCAAACCGCAGCACGACACGGCACAACAGCGGTGGTGCACGTGGACTTAGCTTGTTCTTGTCGCTCCTTCATGCTTTCTAAATTAGTCTATATTTGTAACATTATATATACACATGCAAGAGACTTTTACATAACTAAGCTCAATCCCATTTCTCACTAACTCAGTTAACTAATTTATGACCAAGTAAAACCCAATGGCTTTAATAGTAAAAAAATCGTTGGTCCAACAGATGAAACTAGGCTAATGTGTTCAAAACTCTTCTTTTTGGTATGGTCGTGATTTGCATTGATATTTTTCCTACAAGAAGTGTGAATTTCTTATAAAACGTCCCGGGTGAAAAAACAAATAATAACAAACCAAATGGTAAATCCTATAGTATATTGAACACCACTCCTTTCTCTACTCTCGTTTCTCTCTGCGAAATACACTCTTGGGACCTTCGGATTCCGACAAATCTCTGGTGACACCTCACCGATCCAATTTCTTCATTGAGACAACTCACTGATCCCCTCCTTTCCTTGCCGTACAGCTCGGAAAACAATTTCTACTTAACCCAAATCAATTTCCAAAACGCACATTTCAAATCGCTCATCACCATAACTTCAAATCACAAGACAAAATCGGAGAGAAAGGGCTGATTACCTCCTCGAAGATCCGATCTTACGCGTGGGAACCTCCAAGATTAACAACGATGGACTCGCAGCTCTTGGAACATCTTCGTTCAATGGCTATATCGGAAGATATCATGGTCGATCTTCCGACCTCTGGAGAATACCAGTCGGCGATTAAAGACCAGCATCTCCTAATAGGTAAGCTTCTTAACCCTGGAACACAAAACATGGCTAGAGTAATTATGAGTCTACCTAGGATATGGAGGATGCAAAACAGAATAACCGGAACAATATTAGGAAGAGATCTCTTCCAATTCCGATTCCAATCGGAAGAGGACCTCACTGAAATCTTGAAGTTCTAATTCTGGAACTCTGAAAACTGGGGAGTAGTGGTCGCGAAAATGGAAAAGAATTTCCAAATGGAGAGCCTTCATCTGGTCCCAATGTGGATTAGATTATCGGATATTCCGATTGAACAATACACAATTGATTTCTTTAGAGCCACCGCGGAATCCATCGGAGAGGTGATGAAGATAGATTACGACCCAAAAAAGACGCATCTTCTACTTTACATCCGAGTCAAGATACTCTTTAACACCAAAAACCCCGTAAGGCAGAACCACATTTTCCGACTACCCACTGGTGAAACAATCCGAATCACAATAACCTTTGAACGGGTGCGAAAACTCTGCTCACACTGCAAGAGGTTAACACACTCGGATGACAAATGTGCAACCACTACGCCCTTAAAACAACCAGTAGAAGAAGAGACCACCAACAAGGTAAACGAGGGAGCCAAAGTGGGGGAAACTCCTAGTCCTACACCACAGCCAACGTCTCCAAAAGATAGATTTAGAGCGGATAAGAGGTCGATGGAGACGGAGATGACAGACACAGAGAACACATACATAACTTCGATTGACGGCGGGAAGACACTGCATGAAGGAATGTCGACACATCTCAGCAAGAATTCAGTATTAACCTCAAAACAAAGAACCAAGCGGAACCTAGAATCTATCTCTCAAGGGACTCAGGATTTAACACCAATGGGTGACACTCTCAAAGGGACACTCACTATTCGAGCGAGTACTTTGACCCTGGTTGTACCTGACACAAATATCAGGGCCTATAAGACCTATAAAAAGCAGCGAACGAAACATCCTACAACCTTCGGTGATGACGACGAAAAACAACAACTCTCACTTGGTCTAGTGGCTTTCCAGAAGCCACCCAATACTCAATGAGTATAGTGAGTTGGAACTGTCAGGGAGTGGGGAGCACCCTGATAGTTCGACGTCTAAAGGAAATAAGAAAGCACATATTTTCTGACATCTTGTTCCTCATGGAAACGAAGAATGAAAGACAGAGACTAGACAGTATCAAAAACTGGCATGGATATGATCAACTGTATACGGTGGAGCCAATAGGAACTAGAGGGGGGGGGTTGGCACTATTATGGAAATCTCACTTGAACCTACAGGTAATACAGGTCAGTGCTAACTACATTGACACTTCTTTTCAAATTGGAGATGTACTAGTTAAATCCACGTTTGTTTATGGTCATCCGGTGACCCACCTAAGAGCAGAGGTTTGGCAGCAAATTGAGAATTTTATGGTGACACCAGGAGAACCTTGGTTTTTAGTAGGGGACTTTAACGAGATTTATGACAACAGCGAAAAATCTGGTGGACCACTGAGACCAGAAAACACATTCCGGAGATTTAGGTCCTTCCTTAGGAAGTGCGACCTTCGAGAATTACCAAGCATTGGGCTGCAATACTCATGGATGGGCTCTAGGGTGTGGCCAATGGATACAGTGCCGATTAGACCATAGTTTTGGCAATTCGGAATGGTCTACACATTTCTCTCGTTCGCTCACAGCCTACTTGCCAGTCATGGGTTCAGATCATAGACCATTACACACAAAAATCATGACAGAAAATTGAGATTTCCATAAGCGATTCTGTATTGATAAACACTAGATACATAGGAGAGGTTTCACAGAGATAAGTAAAAATAGTTGGGTTAGGTCCTCGGCCTCTTAACAGAATACCTTATTAGATTGTATCTCAGATTGCATGAAGGAGATTAGCAACTGGAAAAAATGTGTCTCCACCAACTCGAGAGCCCAAATTGACAATACCCGAGCTATCCTAGACCTTGAGATGACAAAACATGCCCCGGATACAACCCTAATTAGCAACCTTAAAACGGAGCTTGCGACTCATTACAAAGAGGAAGAAAAGTATTGGAAGGAAAAAAGTAAGTTAAGATGGCTTAAGGATGAAAACCAAAACTCGGAATTCTTTCATAACTATGTTAAGGGCAAGAGAGCCAGGAACAACCTAACATGTCTTAGAGATCCTCAAGATTTCTTACACTTTGAAGAGGGATCCAAAGGAGAGATAGCAGCAGAATATTTTCAAAATCTCTTTAGGACCTCTTCCCCCAGTGATATTCAGGAGGCACTCCAAGGATTGGAACCGAAAGTTACTGATGAAATGAACCAAAATCTATTAAAACTGGTCACTAGGGCAGAAATTAAGAAGGCGGCCTTTAGCATTAGAAGCGACATCTCTCCGGGTCCAGACAGAATGACCGAGAAATTCTTCAAGACATACTGGGACATTATAGGTGATAGAATCGTCCACGACGTTCAAAAGGTCTTCGTAGACGGTAAGTTCCCTAAGGAATGGAACTATATTCACATCGCTCTAATTCCTAAAAAGGTCAACCCAACAGACATGAAAGATCTGCGGCCAATCAGCCTATGCTTGGTCCTTTACAAAATTATATCAAAAATTATAACAAAGAGACTGCAAGGACTCCTACCATCCATTATTTCCGAAACGCAAGGGGCCTTTACTACTAGAAGGTTAATCTCGGATAACATCTTAATTGCTCATGAAATCATGCATCATTTGAATACTCACCATGAGGGACAGGAAAATTACATGGCAATTTAAGACCGACATGTCCAAGGCATATGATCGGCTAGAATGGGATTTCTTAGCAGAAACTCTCAAGAAGCTCGGATTCCACCAAAAATGGATAGAACTCGTCATGTTCTGTGTTACTACGGTAACATATTCAGTAATAATAAATGGAGTTCCATTTGGATACATTACCCCTAATCGTGGTTTGCGACAAGGGGACTCACTATCACTCTTTCTTTTTGTCCTTGGAACGGAAGCGCTAGTCCATATCATGAAGAAAGTGGAAGCGACAGCCAAAATAACGGGCATACAATTAAGCTCAAGTGGGCCGATGATTCAACAACTACTCTATGCGGATGATAGCCTGTTCATTAGCAAAGCCACCCTGCATGAAGCCAGCACATTAAAAGAATGTCTTAACGAATATGAATGGATCGCAGGGCAAAGCATCAACTACCAAAAATTAGCAATTGCCTTCGGCACTAAAATCACCCCTGCAATCCAACTCGAGCTCCGGAATATTATGAACATTCACTCTAACTATGGAATTGGGAAGTATCTCGGCTTACCGGAATGCTTTAAGGGCTCCAAACGAACCATTTTTAATTTCATCTCAGAAAAACTCTCCACCAAAATGGATAGCTGGTTCGCCAAAACTCTTTCGCTAGGGGGCAAAGAGGTAATGATCAAAGCGGTGGCAATGGCTCTTTCGGTTTATGCGATGTCCAGCTTTAGACTAACAAAAACCCAATGCCGGAAAATAACAAGTGCCATGACACAATTCTGGTGGAACACATCGACAAACTCTCGGAAAATTCCATGGATTCGGTGGGATAAAATGTGCAGATCAAAAATAAATGGAGGACTGGGATTCAGAGACATAACCAAATTTAACCAGGCCCTCTTAGCAAAGCAAGCATGGAGAATCCTTAGCCAACCTGACACGCTACTAGCTAGAACCCATCAGGTGGTGCAAGGCCAAATCCCGGACCTTCACGATACCTTCAGAGGAGTCAGCCAGGAAGCCAAGGACTTGACTAAAATGAATACACTAAAACGGCTAACCAATGCAAGAGGTAGGAACCAACCAGATCTAGTGACAAACAGAGAATTTACCATCGGAAGTTGCAAAGTTAATTGGAAAGTGAAGTGGTCTCCTTCACACACCTTGCATGGAGATGCCTTTATCATCAAGAAGGACCCTGAATTAACCTGGCTTCATGTCCGATACGTTATTACTAATGCTTTGTCTTCCACACACTTGGGTTTTACGGGACTTATTTGGGTACTGAAGTCTCTACTAGAGTTACAACTCCGTCGGGAAACGGTGGAGATCGATGAAAGAACCATTTACAACTCGGTAACTACACCAGAAGCGTGGCCGCGCTACAAAACATGGGTGCAGAGAATTAATTTACTCACATCATAGTTTGAGGAGCTGCACTTCTAATTTATTAGTGCCAAAGACAACAATAAGGCGACGACATTAGCAAGTAGTGTGGTCAAGGATCAGCGGTACAACGACTACTTGGCTTGAAGGGAACCAATATGGCTCAATGGTTCAGCCATCAACAGTGCTGATACAGGTAGCTCGAGGCAAAATACAGAATTATCGCAACACTTCAACTAATTCACTTAGTTGAGAGGATGAAGTAGAAGCTGGGCCGAGTCTAAAAGAAAGCCCATATCCAATATTCTTCTACGTCTTGGTTTAGAAGGCCGAATTGACCAGCCCAACAGAATCGATCTCTCCCCTTTTCCTCACGCAGCGGCCAGAATACCCATTGATTATGGGCCTTATTTAGACATTGGAATTATGGCCCATTACCAATTGGAAACAAATCCCTTCGCTTTCACACGTGTTTCCCTTAAGCACACAGAATTAGGCCCACCAGAGCTAATCTGTATCTCCCGCCAAGATAGTCTTCATCAAAATGTTGTCAGCACATCAGCGCCGTGTTGTCAGAACCTCAATGTAATCATTTCATATGGTTGCTTATGGTTATACTGCAATAATTATCATGTCAGTTCTCTTGCTCTTAGTCACGATTCTCACAACTCCCTCGGGTGAAAGAAAATGAGGCGACGGTTGGCTTCCCACGGTATCCACGTGGACGCTCTCACATATCCTAACCAATCAAAGATCCTGCTGCTGCTCATCTGACAAGCAAAACCAGTTAGCGTGTTCAGATGAAGAGTCACCTAGACTTGGGGAATACTTGTGGCAATAAAGCCAATCATTACGACTCTTGGATTACTGCAGGTAGCTCTCATACAAGAAAGGTTTATGGTGTGGCTATATAAAGCTCGATGCAGAGCAAGAACAATGCACCTCATAGTCACAATACGAAGCAAACGAGAACAATGGATAATAATCTGTGGAATGCCCTTAACCAATTCGATTTAGGCAGATCCTCTCCACCTGCCTTTCTCCCTGCTGTGACCTATGATGAGACACTAACCAGGAATAGGAGGAGTCTTTTCGTCCGGCCATTAAACATCCTCGAACAAAACATCCAAGAATTGATTGAGGATCTTCCAAAATACTGGGGTCTTTCAGCAACAGTACATGGTCGAATGATTGATAAGGAGATAGGTCAGTTTTTCTTTGACAATGAAGAAGACTTGGCCACGATCTTGAGAATGCAACCGATAATATACAACGGTTGGATGGTAGCTGCAGCACGTTGGATACACAACCTTCCACCTAACTACCTCTCCACAGTCCAATTGTGGGTCCAACTCTGCCACTTACCGCTCCAATACGCTTCCGAAGAGGCGGTTCGGGTCATTGCTAGCAACGTTGGCGAGGTGCTCGAAATCGACCTGCATGACTCCTCCGTAACAAAGCCTTTCCTGATAAGAACCAAAGTGAACTACAATATCATGGATAGACTGAAGTACTACCAGAACGTCCACTGTGAAAACGGCGATGGATTCCAAATCCAACTCTATTATGAATGGGTTTCCCGCCTTTGCTTTAACTATCAAAGGCTTACTCATAGCACGACATTCTGCCGCTATCTTGCCACTGCAGCTGACTATTTTGGAGCTCCTTTAGCTCCTGCCCGTGATGATCTCAGAAGCTCAGAGAGCGACAGCTCCACTGGCAACATCACCACGATGACGGGATCCTTTGTCACTCAGCCATAATCTCCCCTAACAACAGATACACAGGACCATAACAACCAACTAAACAACACTCGTGTTACGGTTGAAGATGTCCTCAACAACCCAAATGAAACATACATGGCTGAAGTCAATGCACTTCCCATTGATTTAAAGCCCCCCCTGCAAATTGGATCAGCTCAATACCAACCAAAGACATCTCCAAATGCGAATCCAAAGGATGGAATCCAGGCGAACCCTTCAACTTCTGATGCAAGTGAATCAAGGACCAATTGGCATTTCCAAATTGTGTGGTTCCCTTATTATGTCGTTTTTGAGTAACTATGATGTAGTTTTGGTTTGAATTTTGGTTTTGCTTTCAGTCCAGCTAGTTGTTGTCGAGTCTTTTGTTTAGTTATGGGTTAGAGCCAAGCTCCCCTCTATAATATTTGTCGAGTCTGTAGCTGGGACTAACACTCCCCTTTATCTTGCTATTAATATTAGTTAACCCTTCGATTGGGGAAAAAAAAAAGAATTGTATTGAACCTGGTTTAATGAAGTAGCACTTGGGTTTTTAAGATTATAAGAAAAATCCTATAGTATATGGGCTAATGGGCCTGACAACAATCAGCCCAACCTATCTTCACCCTCACGAGTCAGGATCACGAATGCAACTCGGTCCCTCTTGCTCTCACCCAAAGATTATCAACCCAATCGCTCTCGCTCGCACTTGGGTTTGTCTTGTCCACGATCATTTTCGTCAGGTAATTCGTAGCCTCTTTTCTGCGTTTGAGATCTATGTTTACTAATCTAGGTTTTTTCTTACCTAATCTTCTGGTAATGTTAATTAGTGTGTGATGAAGGAAGATAGAATAAAGGGTGAGTTGCTGGAATACATTTATGGCCAAGAAAAAAATCTCAACACACTTCTTCAATCTACATACATCTCTCAACTTATTAAAATCCCAATTTACCCTTAATGAAATGTGATGATGTGGAAAGGAAAGAAGGCCAAAAAGAGAGGGAAAATGGGCGTGAGAAGAAGATGAGGTGGAAGAGAGAGAAGACAAATGGTTGGTGGACATTTAATGAGAGTAATTTAATTGGACCAATAGGATTAGACCAAAAACATTCATCTTCTTCTTTCTTCTCTTTTTATTCCAACCAAAAACCAATAAACCTCCATTGAAGAGAAAGAAAAAGCTTTGAGTAAGGTAATTTTCGATGCTTTTTTAATATTTATGCTTTTTCATTGTTTTATATGAGTAAAACACAATGTAATCGGGTTTTAATTAGAGAAATGAAGATATAAAAAACTTTTGGAAAAAAATTAACTTTATTTATAAGCACGTGAGGCAACAAAACTTGTATTTTTGGTCGATTTTGAGAGCTACATTGTTAGTAGTTGATTATTTATGGGTTCCATTGTTGAAATCGCACTGAATCTAGACTTTAGAGAAGTCAAAATCAGGTGTAGAAAAAATTCAAAATCGCAGGTACAACTTTGTACAACTAAGTACAACTAAGTACAACTATGTGTAATTGGTACAACTTGGTACAACTTAGTACAACTATACGACTAAGTACAACGCGGTACAACTATGTGTAAATGTTTTCTGAAATAACAGGTTTTTCTTGTATTTTCCTGCAGAAAATGGATAGTAGTCAATGTACAATCGTACATTTTTTGTATGGAGGACATTATTCAAAAGATGGAGTTAAATCAATATGGATTCCAAGCGAAGATAAAGTATACGCTATAGTGATTAAGAAATCGTTCGAGGAGGTAACGTATTATGATTTGCTTAGTAGCATATATGAAAAGGTTAGGAAAGATGAAGCGAGTACGAGTTTGATAATGAGCTACATCACATTGCACTTGGAGCTTCCGATGACGTCATATATATCGAATGATGAAGAAGTCTTCGCTTATTTTATGACACTAAGCTATGAGAAACGTTGGAGTATTTTGAATGTGGAGGTTGTGGAAGATTTAAGTCAGGGGCATGGGGATGGTTTACGAGTGAATCAAGGAAGTGCAATTGGTGTAAGCACCGAAGTGAATGAGTGTGGTATGATAACTCTTCACGGAGAAGAACCATAGAATGTTGCGGAGATGGTAAACCGTGGTGACCCGATTGACTCACACATCGTTGAAGAGAATCCACTTGAAGAAAATCCACTAGAAAGTAACCCGCTTGAAGATAATTCGCTTGAAGAGGATCCGCTTGAAGGAGATGATGCGGTGGGGAACGATAGTGTCAATGTTGGATGGGAAGATGGTATTAATGTATCAGTGGGCCAATATTTCAAAACTAAGAGAGAAGTCCAAGACATTGTTGAAAAAGCTGCACATCTGAATTGTTTTAATTTTGCTATAATAAACTCCGATACGAAGGTATATGTGGTAAAATGCTCTGAAGCAAGAAATGGTTGTAAGTGGTATTTACGAGCTTCAAGACCCATAAATTTGAAGGTCTTCGTGATAAGAACTCACATGAATATACATACATGTTCTCGTTCTACGATAATGAGTAGCCAAGGAAGGAGGAAAGGAACACCAAGGCAAGTTGCATCTCTTCTGCATGAGGACTTTCCAGGGCAATTGGAGACACCATCTCCAAAAGTTATCATGGGTTTAACTCAACGAAGACTTGGTGTTCAGGTGTCATATGCAACCGCGTTAAGAGGTAAACAAAAAGCTGCAAATGATTTGCAGGGCAGCCCAGAGGAGAGTTACAGGTCAGTGTGCTCGTATTTGTACATGCTAGAGAGGGTGAATCCTGGAACAGTTACACGTGTGGAAGTTGATGAGAATCAAAGGTTTAAGTACCTATTCTTTGCTTTGGGAGCTTGCATTGAAGGTTTCGAATTCATGCGGAAAGTTATTGTCATAGATGGAACCCATCTTAAGACTGTATATGGTGGAGTCTTGATAGTTGCTACAGCTCAAGATCCGGATCACCACCATTATCCCATTGCTTTTGGAGTGGTTGATGGAGAGAAAGATGCAAGTTGGGGCTGGTTTCTACAAATGTTGAAATTAGTTGTGCGTGATTCCCCTGACCTTGTATTTCTTTCCGATAGAAATCAGAGCATCATCAAGTGTATTAGTGAGGTATATCCATTATCTCATCATGGATATTGCATGTACCATCTGTCGCAGAATGTGAAGGCAAGTGTTCACGGTGTTAACAAAGCAGTAGTTGCTTCTAAGTTCATGGAATGCGCAGAAGCATACACCGAGGCTGAGTTTATAAAACTGTATGATGCATTTCGGCTGAGGTACCCAGGTGCAGCAGCATATCTTGACAGAAGTGTCGGGGAGTGCAAATGGTCAAGGTGTTTTTTTCCAGGCGAAAGGTACAACATCTTGACAACTAATATTGTGGAATCTATTAATGGTATTTTTAGGAATGCAAGGAAGTATTCGCTTCTACCAATGATTGATATCATTATAGGAAAAATTGGTGAATGGTTTAACAAGCATCAGAAGAGTTCTGTGGAAATTTCAGATGGACAAAAACTGGTTCCTTACGTAGAAAAAATATTGCATGCACGATGTACGGATGCGGTTTTGTTGACAGTGCATGAGCGAAACAGTTACATGCTTGAATACTTTGTCATAGGACTTGATGGGTACACTTATTTGGTTGACTTGAGAAGGAAAACATGCAGCTGCAAGTGTTTTGACGTAGACAAATTTCCATGTGTTCATGCATTGGCAGCAAATTATAACAACAAGATGGGAGAGATCGATGTACGTGAGTTCTGCTCCAGATATTATTGGGTGGAGATGTGGGCATTGGCTTACCACCGGACAATATATCTAGTTCCTGATAAGAAAGATTGGGTTATTCCCCCTGAGGTACAAGAGAAAACTACATTACCTCCGGTTTATGTAAAAAAAAAAGGTTGAATTCAACAAACGAGATTCCCATCAGTTGGAGAACATCGTGGAAGAGGTCGGAGACGTGGGTCTGGTAGTAGAGGAGGGGGATCAAGTCAAACAGAGGGAGAAACAAGTCAAAGTGGGGGCGGATCGAGTCAAAGTGGTCGAGGCATGTTCGGTTGGTTTCGTAGTGGCTCTTAACTAATTATTAACATAATTGTAATGTGTAAGGTTATATATGTTTGTCTAGGATTAATTGGAATATATCTAATAAAAACAAAAATTCAAGTTTTTATTTTTTGGTTACATATCACTAGCATTTTCAAGTAAGTCCCTTATACTTTTAATGCTTGTTTAGATGTAAAGAAGTTGATTTTTTCACAATTTTGAGAAATCTGTTATTTACTAAAACTTTTATTATAAAACTGTAGTTCATAGACTCTATTAATGCATTGTCATTGGTACAACTAAAATAAGTTACGTTTTAGTAAGCTACAACTAATTACAACTTAAACCACCAAAGTACAACTATGTCATGTTCTGGGTACAACCAAGAATTTTGGTACAACTACGGGTACAACTTCGGACAAAAAATGCAAGATCAGGACATATATTCGTCCGAGCCTTTGGGGAAGTGGTCCGAGCCTTTGTGAGTGGAACTTTTCAACTTCTGTGTCAGATCCTAGGTACTTTTTGTTTTATCCTAGGTGTCAGATTTTGTCAGATCCTAGGTACTTTTTTCTATTTTTGTCAGATTTTGTTTTATACTAGGTACTTTTTGGTTTTTATTAAAATAATAAATTAAATTAAATTTATTAAATTATTAAATTATTAAATTTTTAAATTAACGTCCATTTCGGTACAACTATGGTGTAACTAGGTACAACTACGGTACAACTAGGTACAACTAGCTCCAACTATGGTACAACTATGGTACAACTAATTAACGTTAAAGTTCCAACTAAAATTAAACGTTAAGTTTCAACTAAGTTCAATTTAAATACTACAACAGAAGTTCAAACATAACAATACTACAAGTAAGTTCAAACATCACTAACAAGCAATAAAAATACTACAACTTCTACTTCTTACGTTTCTTCGGTGTACCTTCCGTGAATGGAGACTTCACGAATCTAGAGGGTACACGTTTCCGAGCTTGCAACTTTGTACGACCCCGCATAACATTAATAGGCTTAATCCACTCGATAGCCAGCATGGGCATCTCGGGACCTGGTGTGGGCATCTCGGGATCTGGTGTGGGCATCTCGAGAGCTGGTGTGGGCATCTCGATAGCCAGCATGGGCATCTCGGGATCTGGTGTGGGCATATCGGGAGATGGTGTGGGCATCTCGGGAGCTGGTTCTGAAGACCCCGTTACATCATCACCAACAAAATCTCAATCACACCGCGGTTCTGAAGACACAAAATCCCAATCACACTGCGGTTCTGAACCTCCTACATCATCATCAACAACCCTTTCCTTACCCTTCTCGTTCTTCTTGAGGTTTTGCACATCAGCTTCAAGCAATTTCACCCTTTCATCAATTAGACTAACTTTAGTCTCTATGGCTTCAAGCATCTTGCGGCTATGGTTGAACCCAGCATCCAATGCCTCCTTCAATTCCCTGAACATATCCGGATTAGGGGGAGCATTACTCAGGTAGTGCTCCTGAAGGATGTTCTGGCACATCTGGCACGAATGCTGAAGGAGGAGGAGCCCTGTCAACTGCCCTAGAAGACACATCCTGCTGGTAGAGGTTTTCCCAAAATATTTCTCTCCCGGAATTGAGATGGGCAGTCATGGCTTCAGCATATTCATCCGGGTTATCTTGGGGAAAGTTCTGATCCTATATAAGAGCCAACATACGTTCTTCATCAGCTGTAGCCTCCAAAAATACTACAAATATCCTACATTAGAAAGAAAACTTGTTACATTCAATTCCAATAATAGATTTCGCCAAACCAAATTCTTACTTTGTTATCGGCCAACGTCTCATTTATAGCCGCTAATGGATAACCTGTTCTCCGCACCTCTGTGAACCTCGTTTGGCACATCCTTGGACAGCCACGCATTCCTCCAAAAGTTATACGGTACTCTTTCTTTAGAGCACCCACAGCCTCAAATGCCAAAAGCTACAACAAATGGAAACAAATTGATATAACGATTACACACAAACCAAAAAACATTTAAAAACTTATTGAAATAATATTACCTCTAAGGGAATGATGAATGCTGGAAATGTCAGAGATAATTTATCTCTAACTTTACCATTCAAAGCCGTCAGCATCTTATTCAGCTCCTCTGAACAGTGCTCAAACGTGTACCTTCCCCACGGAAAGGTTTTGCAGGCCTCTAAATCACCGACAATCCGAAGTATAAAAGGGTCGATGGGTGAGGGTACCTTAGCCTTCATTCTGATGACAGAGCTTAGGAGGTACAACACACCCATATGCAGACGATCTTCAGATGCAGACATCGTCTTCAGCTTCGTTTCTACATCTTCCAAGAAGATCTTCTCGGTCCGGTCAAACTGCCTCACAACAAAGTCAAATCCGCCAAGGTTCAAATGATTATCCGGGTACACTTTGCAGTTAAGACCGGATATTAAGGCGTGTTTCCTTATCGAATACCGGACCGGAACTCCATTGACTACAAACCACCATTCTTTCTGCTTGTTGAGGTGGATTGTCCGCATAATCAACATCCACATGCCCATCAACCTCCGGTTTCTCTCCCTTGGCATGTGGAATAGATGCTTAAACTGGCTATGCTCCTTAAACCACTCCAGCTCCATATCCGATAGGTACTTATCCAAGGTATTCAATACCTTGGAGATGTCACACCTCATCATGAATTTACATCCCTTCGTGTAGTTCAAGTGAGAAAAGTGGAATCTCCCAGGTAGCTCAAACAGCTGCACATAAAACAAGATTCTCAGTTGTACTATCCATTTCTCAGTTGTACTAGTATTACCTAACCAATGTTACATGTAAATTTTACCAAATCCTCATTATTTTCATTTTCATTTGGCATTGCGTTTGAGGAAGCCCCTCTTAATCGCACCATATCTGCATTACCAACATAAATGTCAACTCAAAAACAATATAAAAATATCATGTTACTACGGCATATGACTCGCGAAGGTAGTTTCAGTCCAATTACATGTAAATTATGTTATGCAATGACTTGGTCTTATTATTTTATTCCATTACAGAGCAGTTAGAGTCTTCTACACCAAGGTTCTGTAAACTACACGTCACAAATGATTTCTATAAACAAATCCCAATCAAAAGTTTTGATTATTTAAACCCCAATCAACGATTCGCTATAACCACCAAAGTATCGACCCCACATTATCTAAAATCCATTCATAGTTGAAATACTAGAAGAATCCAAAAACATATTGACCAAACTCACCCCTCAATCGCGTGAATCGCACTGCCACAGTGATTTTGAAAACCCAAAATCGCGAAATCGCACTTGCACCCCCTATATCGCGAAATCGCCAAAAGAAAGTTAAAATCACACACTTGAAGTCAACAATAACCGCAATCGAGACCCCAATCACAACAAAACATAAAAAACTAACCTCAGTTAGCGAGAAGAAGAGGACGAAGAAACAAAACAAAATCTGAAGCAAAGAACACGATTTGGGGTCCGAATCGAGAAGAATGACAAGATGAGAGAGTTCTGATAATGGGGGTTCGATAATGGAAGAGAAAGAAAAGGAATCGTGGGCGAGAGGAGGAAACCCACGAGAGGAGAAGGAGAGAATCGTGGAAGAAGAAGGATTTAGGGTTGGGTGGGGTCCGAAATTGGGGATTTTGGTTTAAATCAAGTTTAATTTTGGTTTAAATCAATTTTGGTTTGATTTCGGTTTAGTCAACAGGTAATTTTGTAAATAATGAATAGTCAACTGGTTCTTTTGTCTTTTTGCCATGTAAAAAGAGGGACATGTATTTGAGCAAAATTTGCCAACGAGAAGTGTTTCTCAGCAATTGTTCCTAGAATAAACCAATTACCTGATTCTTTGATATGTCAAAGACTTTATCATCTTCCAACAAAGGAATCGGTTAAGACGAGCGTTTTATCCACCAGATGAAGGAATCTTTGGCTTTCGGTTCCTAATTTGGATTTGAAGTCTTACCATTTCCCAGATTTTGATGATTTTGTGAGTTTTGGTGATAGATTTTTCGATTCCAACCGAGTGCCATGCCTACGCAAGCTCGATTTGTATATTTACCAGATTGTTGAAGATGTCTCGTATCTCACTGCATGGATGGATGCTGCAGCTAAGCGTAAGATCCAACATCTAGATTTCTCTTGGTATGGAAATCTTCAGGTTCATACAAACCAGCTAAGACTCTATAAATGTGAGACATTGGTTTATTTAAATCTCTCTGAGGGAACCTTTGATGATGCCGAGTTTGTTTCATTCCCTTGTCTTAAGACTATGCATTTACAAACTGTTTCGTATCCCAATAGAGCCGCTTTCGAAAAACTTGTGTCAAGATGTCCTGTCTTGGAAGAGTTAAAGATTTACTTTAATGGTTGTGATGATGATGATGATAAAGGTTTCCAGGTGCACTCTCAGTCCCTAAAGAGGCTCACTTTAGTTCGAGACTCTACTCTTTATTTTGACTCTGTTCCTAGATTTGTGATTGATGCTCCTCTACTATGCTCTTTGAACATTGAGTATTTCGCTACAGAAAGCATTACAATAAACAATTTGAAGTCTAATGCTAAGTTATGTATTTCTCTCTTCTTTGGTCCGGAGCTTTTCAATGAGTCAATGAGAAGTAATATCCGCAATTTTCTCTCCGGAATTTCAAGTGTCGGGGTATGACATTATGTGCGGACACTTTCGAGGTATATGTTTCAATACCAATGTTTTAAATGCATACATTATCTTCTGATCTTCAGGTTCGGAGTTGTAGTTTTCGAGTTTATTTCTATAAGCGTCATATCCTAGTCCTTTCGGGGTTTTATATTTTAGCTTCCCTCTTTTGTGTAGTAGTCTCGGAAAAATTTCGTCCGCCAGTTTATGTATTTGAACAATGTATTTCACCTTGGTTTTTAATATAATTGAGACGACAAAAAAATAAGTTTCTGATTTGCATTCTTTTCTTCCTGATTCCAGCGCATTGTTCAATACTCCAAAGTAGAATCACTGCCTCAATTTGGTTACATGTCCTGCTTAATGCTGGTCTTTTTGTATCTGATTTTGACATGGTTGCCAACTTTTCTTGGTAATGATCTGCTCAACCAAATGATAGTTTTTTTCTTTTCATCTCTATGAACATTCTGGCTTTCTTTTTTAATCCCCTTTTTTTTTCTTTTTTTTTTTTGAATTCAGAATTGGCAAGCTGGTAATGAGGAGATGAGTGAAACGAGTTTTTCATCTGTGCCTAAGTGTTTGATACCGTCTCTCGAGTATATTAATATCAGAATCCTAACAATGGAATGTGCTTCAGGGATGAAGATAATAAGCTACTTCTTAGAGAATTCAGCAATCCTCAAAAAACTCACTCTACCTTTGGCTAAAGATTCATCGACAGAAATGTATATTCGTGAGTATCTGCCCAGAATCCCAAGAGGCTCTACTAAATGTGAAGTTCAAGTCTTTGATTTGTAAAGACCAAAAAGTAGAGAGCTTTATGACATTGAGAGTGATATATGTTTAGTAAGTGTTTAATGTGGTAATAACTATTGATAGATTTGTAATGTTGCTCTTTGGTTTCTGAATTTACATGGCAGATCATGATTTTAAGGCTGCTCAAATGTTAAGATAACTCTTAGCAGGATCATAACCAAGAAATCTGGCTTAACTATTATGCTATTTCCTCTCATGGCAACGAATTAGCAGGATAAGTTGTTTAGTTTGCACAGAAAAGGAATTATTGGAAGTCAAAAATCCGAAACTAGTGAGCAAATCTTAGTGACAAAAGGATTATTTTTGATCATCTAATAAATAATGTCGATATCTGAAATCTTCATATAGATTTCCCCGTTGATATCAGCATAATCCAGAAAAGATGAAATAGCAAATGACATAATAGTTAGAGGTCAAGCCATGAGTTTAGTGATGATGATTCAGGGCATAAGTACGTTAAAACCTTCAACTAAATCTGCTTCCTTTGGTTGAACAATTAGATTATCAAACATATCTCCAAGTGTCTGCACCATATTGTCTAACACTCTATCTTCAGTCACAGTTACACCAATTTTTCCTTTTCCTTTGTCATGTCTCGAAGAACAAGCAAACACAAGCTCTGAGATTCTATCCTTTTGTGCTTGCTTACAATACTTTGGTCCTTCAGGAGTTCCCTTTGCAACTAAGTGGTATGTGTAAACAATCCGTTGCTGTCCGATTCTGTAAGCGCGACTTATAGCTTGTCTTTCAACTGCTGGATTCCATACAACATCCAAAAGAATCACCCTTGATGCTCCAACTAGACTGATTCCTTCTGAGCATGCTCTTGTTGAAGCTAAGAACACTTTAGCCTTGGATTTTGGATCATTGAATTTGTTGATCAAGGTTTGCCTCTGTTTTTGTTCCATTTTACCGTGCATGTATAACACTTCCTCCTCTGAATTCCACTTTAAACGAGAGATCAGATGTTCCATTATCAGTTCTAAAGGGTCTATGAACTGGCTAAAGACCAAAACTTTCTCCTTTATCACATCACACAACCTGATGAACTCCATGAGGAATTTTGTTTTCACACTTTGGTTTGGATCGAGTCTTACCTTCTTTAGCTGTGCAAGTAAAGCCTCATCGATAGACAAAGATTCCTTCTCAGAGAGTTTACAGCTAGAGACTAGAGAAGGATGGACCAGAGACAGCTTGTGTTCTGTGTCAAACACGTTTATCCTTTTGTGGTTGTGAGTGACTTCAATGAATTCTAGGACCCTCTTCTGAAGCTTAGGTGGGTTTAATACCACTACACATTCTCTCAAACCAGGGAGGCTCTTTTGAAGAATGCTTCCTTTATGAACATGAACAAATGGAAACATAACAGTCTTAAGCTCTTCAATCACACGGTTGTTGATTTCATCCCCCAAAGTCCTGTTTCCACTATTCTTTACATTCATCCCACTCTTCTTAAGTGTTGATGTGAGCTTCTCCAAATACTTAGGTCTTGCGACTCCCAAAACATTGCAAAGCTCCTGGAAATTGTTCTGAAAAGGAGTTCCAGAAAGCAAGATTCGTTTCTGTGTTTCCACTTTGGATAGTGTTTTCCATATACAACTTCTCTGGTTACGTGGCGTGTGTGCCTCGTCAAGAACCAGAAGTCCAGGCAGTCTTATAAGAATCTCTCTGATATCCTCTAATTCTTTCTTCTGTTTCATTTTTCTCACACTCTTTGTCTTTTTGTCCCCTGTAAGCTTCTCATAGAGACTGTAGCTGATCCCGAGTATGCTCTTTGCTTTTATCCAAGAGTATATTTTTACCATCCTTATCTCATTTTTGCTTCTAGCACTCGGATTCTTCTGCATCACAAGTTCCAGCACCTTCACGTTCTCTTTTCCACTAAACTCCGAACTGCTGAGATTATGAAAAGGAATGCTTATGTTCCATTTTTTAAACTCCTCTTCCCATGTGAGAAGCAAGCTTGCCGGAGCAATAATCACTGGTTTGCAATCTGGGAAGCAGCTAAGGTATGCTTGCATGAAAGTAATGGTCAGGCGAGTTTTTCCTGTCCCGGGAGCATGTGACATAATGCATCCTCCAGTTTCATCGCTGTCCTTAAAGTTCTTGAGCTCATCTAACTTGATTGTACCAGCTAAGTTTCTCCAGATAAACTCAAAACCTTCTTGTTGGTGAGGATACATTTGAGATTTGACCCCAGGAATTTTATCCCAAACTGATCCATCAGAAGAAACACACCCCTCATTTAAGCTATTCTGGTTAGGACATTCAAACCCAAGTTTTCCAAAGAAGCTGCTGCTTTCCTCTTCAAATCTAGCAGATTTTCGTTTTTCGCTTATGATCTTCTCTCCCTACATGAAGAAACATACACTACACTTACCATCAAAATGTTTCATTCCAAAGTTTCAATCATTTAGATATTCTAAAACCCTTACCCACTCAGCTTCATCCATGTGTCGGATCTCTGTCTCCACGAATCCGCAGTGTATATACACTTCAAACCAAGTTCAAGATCAAGACACAGTTCGTGAATTCCTCTTTTACATTGTGCTGCTGGAGTCTCATATGTTGGTGGTTCTTTCTCTATCTGCAAATATTTCAAGTTATATTTAACCATGTTTCTAACAAAAAGAGATGAAAATACTGTAGTGAAGAAAACAAGAAATTACTGTTGAAGGAGCTTCATTGCTAATGTCATTTGGTTTGCTGTAAAATGCTAGTTCTTCCCACAGCCTCATTTCCTCTATCTCCGACTCAGACTTCTCAGGTGGTGGTTGAGGTTCCTCCACACCAAATCTCAAATTCAATGGAGCTGGCCTAATAATTAGAAGTCCATCATCATCATATTTTCTTTGATCTTCATTTTCTTGTTCTTGAGATGGGTCTTCAGGTGAAGAAACTAGCATGTCTTCTTCTTCTTCCTCTCCTTCACCTAATTGATCTTTCTTCCAAACAGAATTCACAAGAACCCTGAAAAGATCAACATTTTTATGGTTTCTATTTAGCATTCTCCACTCTAAGCTGTTATTAGTCTTGACCTCATTGCCTTTAAGAGAAGGCTGAGATTCACATCCTGGCTCAGATTCATATTCAGATTCATCTGTAGAGCTGATAGAAGAATCAGACACAACATCAGTTGGTTCATTAGCCACTTCAGGTCTTGATGATTTTTCAGGTGTTTTCCCAGAGTTGATGAGAACAGATTCTTCAAATTTTGATACTCACCTCCTTACTTTCATCTCCTAGTGCTTGTGGTCTGATGCCAGAGCTGAGAGATTCAGGTATTCCTGTGTTTTCTTTGCCACAGTGAGCACAAGTAAACATCGCTGTACCTAGCTGCTTTGTTACTCTTTCAACTTCTTCTCCGCAGTTTACTTCCCGAATCTTCTTGTCGTCTTTCGTAGGCTTGGTTAAGCAGGAACCAGACCTCTTATGACTTCCCAAAGGCTCCCTTTCCGCTATAGAAACTTCCTTGATTGGTGAACTGGCCATTCTCAAATCGTCATCATCAGCTGCCTCATTCAAGTTCAATTCTTCATCACTCGAGGAAGAAGATGAAGACGATAATGATGCTGAAGATGGATCCTCAGAAGATGAAGATTTCATTTCCATTTGTGCCATCTTACATCACGCATAGATTCTGAAATTCTTCTACTCTCTTCTAAGAGTTTCTTCTTGGCTAAAGCTCTGGCTTCAGTACCAGACTCAGAATCTGAAAGGATCTCTATCTGACCAGGAACTGATTTTTCAGTATCTAAACCTTTAATCTCTGGTGAACACTTATCCTTCACATATATTCTTTGTTCAGACACATCCAAATCTCTAACCTTCACAAAACTCTTGTTCTGTTCAGAGACTGTTCTTAATCCAGCAGAGCTCGGAACCAATTTCTCAACATGCAAATCTCTAACATTGATAAAACTCTCCTTCACACATGAGTTCTCTTCAGACACATCCCTTAACTTAGTAGACCTCTGACCTGATTTCTCATCCCTCAAAACCCTGAACAACACAGACACGCTCTCTTCAGACCCAGACCTGATTCGTGAACTAGAAGATTTCCTTTCACTTACTTGAGAAGGACGAATGTTGTTGTAAGCCTCTGTTACGTCTTCAATGTCAAAATCAGAGTCTATTCGTCTTCTCTGTCTTCTTCGTTTCTTTGGAGGAGGTTCCACACTAGCCATTGCTTCCATCTTCTTCATCTTTTCAACCTCATGAAGACGCTCCTTGCTCCGATACTTAACTCTCTTCCCAACCCACTCCATTACAAAGATCTGAAACGGAATTACAATACAGAGATTAGAGAAAGAGATCTCTAAGAAACCTAGAAAACGATTGAAGCTTTTAATAGAAATTACAGAGAGAGAGAGGGATGAAGTAGAAACCTTTTCAATAAACGAATCGAAGAAGAAGAAGAGTTTTGAGAATTTGAGTTCTGGTTTCTGAGAGCGATGGAGGAAGACAGTGAAGAGTCTAAAGAAAGCGTGATGGGAAAGAATGACTCCTACCGCCAAAACTTGACCCAAAAACTTTACGATTTCCCAGATTTTTGGCTCCGAATAAATGCAATTTTTATATTTTAAAATCTAATTATTGATATTCGTAAATATATTTCATCACGACATTAAGCCTGATTGGTAACTCTGTTCTGACTCATTAATTATTATTATTTTGCACTGGTTTCTTATACTTTACTCTTTCGATTTCCAACTCTGTTTTTTTTTAAAAAATTACTAAATGTTTAATTTGAAATTTTAAATATTATACGTATGCAGGATCATTTTAAATTACAAATATTTATAATATTTGATTTTAATATCATATTAAGTTGCAAAGAAAAGATTTGAAAATTTTATAATATTTAATTTATGGTATAGCAACACACATGAATTAACTTAGGTGTGCAAGGCGGCCCCAAGAAATAGTTTGTAAATGAATTTATGTGAATTTGGTTTCAATTTATCTCATGGGTTATTCAAATTTCTGAATCTTTTAACCAATTCATATTTCTAGTTTTTTTTGCCAATAAGTAATCATTCGATTGACAAAATTTAATTCATAGCCTAAATTCTCTAACTAGAGCATGTAGAAATCGAAGTACCACCTGGTGTCTACCTAAATCAGAGACAAGCCAATTGGATCATCTGTTTTTGACCAAATTTCTGGTTATTTTTCTTTTTTCAATAGTTGGATCGACAAGACCTGATTCATAACCTTGCCAAACCCTTAAAATTCTTATTTAATCTACCAAATCGGTAGAGGGGAAGAATCAAACCCTAGATGTCACAGTCATTAGTTGGATTATTCTAACCACCATATTGAAAATAACTTAGCTTTTTTTTTCAAAAAGGGTGTAACATGAAGATTTCTCGGGAGGTCACTCATCCTAGTATTACTCTCCCCCAAACATATTTAATTGCGGAGTTCTCATGGGATCTGGTACATTAGTGTTGGTATGATCGCACCCACCAAATTTCTGGTTAATGAGGATTTCGGTTTTCTCGAGCTTACTCACGGCGGTGCAGATCCGACAGTCTTAACAGTTACAAGTTGCTTTATGTCCTTCATGCCTCCTTCTCTATGTTCGAGGACAGCGTAAAGAAAAGTTGGTCGACGATAACGAGTAATGTCTTAGACGTGTCTCTTCCTCCTACGAAAGTCACACACTGGAAAATTCTTGTAAGGTCGGAGAACCTTGCCAGATTATGGGTAAGTGCCACAATATCTCGTTTATTGGTTAATAACCGGAGTAGATCTGCCTAGATTGTTATTTGGGGACGGCTTCGGTTCTAGGTACGATAATTTTTCGGATTACTATCAGTAATGTTGATAAGGCAAACCAAAGTTCCTTCATCGTCGTTTGTATCCTATCCTCCGTTGTTTCCCCTAATTCCTCCTTTTAGTGAATGATTGTATATGCAATAGATCTAGCTAGAGGACGACTTGATTCTAGGTGTAGTTGTCAATTTGCTTCTAGGATATGACGAGTAAGTTGAGTTCTGATCTAGTCTTTTATGAGTTGCTGACAGTCAAGAGTTTGTCTAGTTTTGTCTGCTCTCCCGATAATTTTCGGAAAAAAGTGCTAGTTGTCTGCCTTTTGGTAATGGTTATGCCTGTGTCGCAACACATTCATGGAGGGTTCTCTCTACGATGTCGATCTAGTGCGGATCTCTCCCGAGATTGGCTCTTACCCGTGCAAAGTTTTGTGTTCGCTTTCTGTCTCTACAATCAAGACATGATCGAGGTTTTTCTTTCCAATGTTTCTACTTAGGCATTAACTGGTTGTTAGTCCTCAACTGTACCATTTTACCAGAAGTTTTGTGAGTATAGTTAGAATTCCATATCCTTTTTGGTTTATAAAAAATCATTGTTTTGAATCTTTGAGGTATATCACATTCGCTATGGGAAAATTACTTTCAAGATCTCAGAAGCTATCTGGCTTCAAGCTCACCTTGTTTCTATTTGTGTTCCCATACTAAGCTTTTGCTATAGATGCTAGATTACAATGTTTCAGATTTTACTTATTCTTAGCATACTTTTGTAAGAGCTCGTTTATTGGGCTACTTTATTAATAAACATCGGAAAAACGGTCAATTTAATGTTGAACTTACGTGTTTTTGCCATTTTAAACTCGAACTTCTTCTCTCTCCAAATAAACCACAAACTTGTAGTTGACCACACCATATTAGATTCACCGTTAGTCAAAATTAACAGACGCTAAACGTCGTTAGTTGGGTTAACGAAATCAGCAAAACGCAGTGTTTTGACCCCCAAAAAAATTGAAATCCCTAGATTTTGCCCCAAATCGATTTCTCTCTTTATACCTTTCAATTTCGAATTCGAAATCAAAATCTCAAATCGATTTCTCTCTTTCTCCTCTTCTCCACTGTTCACCAGCATGAAGATGCAAAGTCTCTTAATTGTGGTTCATTATTTTTATCGCTCTAAAGAGCAAGAAGAAGTAAAATTTCTTATTTGTGGAAATATATAGTTGGAACATGGAAAACTTTTGTTTGGTTCGGTCTGGAGATTCTCCAAAGAGTCATGTTCTTAAATATTTTTGTTTGTTGACAAGTTTTGCTTAAGATGTTCGTATAAATTTATAATTGACATTGATATGAAGAAGTTGTGATGTTCAACACTCAAAATCTGTCAATCATGAACCATAGATGCAACTTGCTAACTAAATACTAAAAATCTATTACATTTGTATAACCAAAACATAACTTTGTTCATCAGCGTTGATTAAGCCAATCTTCATCACTATTATCAATCACTTCACCAGATTTTCAAGCATCTTCTTCTTCACAACCACCTCAATCCTCCGCAACACATTCTTTGTCCTCTTCTCTGTAATAACCGCATTAATCCTCTGTACCAAACGCAAAACGAATCTCATCTCCGTCGTACAATACCAACATAACTGATTCACCACAACATCTTCCACTTCCTTTTGAGCTTTATCCAGAAACCCTAATTCAATTCCTTTCTTCACAGATTTCAGCATCTCATTCACAAGATTCTTCACCAAGTTGATACGTGTTGTCTTCAACAAGTGATGAACAATGGAGAAGAGGAGAAAGAGAGAAATCGATTTGAGATTTCGATTTCGAATTCGAAATTGAAAGGGATGAAGAGAGAAATTGATTTGGGGCAAAATCTAGGGATTTCAATTTTTTTGGGGTCAAAATACTGCGTTTTGCTGATTTCGTTAACCCAACTAACGATCCTTAGCGTCTGTTAATTTTGACTAACGGTGAACCTAATATGGCGTGGTCAACTACAAGTTTGTGGTTTATTTAGAGAGAGAAGAAATTCGAGTTTAAAATGGCAAAAATACGTAAGTTCAGCATTAAATTGACCGTTTTCCCAATAAACATCAGATGACAAAAAAAAAGAGACCTGCAAAAGAGAGAAATAAGAAAAAAAAATAACATGCATAAAAGAAGGCCAAAAAGAGAAATTAAGAAAAATGAATTTATTAATGTCTATGTTATATAATTTATAACTATATAACTATCATATGATATGATGTAGGTCAAATCTATAAACTATTTTGCATGTCCATATAATATGCTTATATTTTTAATCAATTATATATTGTTATTTTCATAGAAATATTCTATGATATTTTAATTTTGTAATAATTGCATAATCTTACGATATGTTATCATTTTAAACTAATTATTTATCAATCACTATTCATTTACAAATTTTTTGTATGTTAAGCAATTTATATTTGTTTTTGAAAATTTAAATAAAATTCAGATAATAATATTTCCCAAATTTTTAAATTGTTATATATATATATATATTTAATTTGATTAATTAATATGATACAAAAGAGAGGGAAAATAATTATTAATTAATATGATATATAACTGGTAATTAGTTTTAAGATTAAATTTATTTTTTTATTAAACTGATAATTATATAAGATATTTTGTTTTTAGTGACTATTTTTGTTATTCTTTCTATGAGAAATTTGAGTGTATAGTACAGAAGTTTTTGATATTTAGGTGTTTATTATTCATATTTAGTAATTAGTAGTATACTGTTTAATTATTTAGGATACTGTTCTCTTTTTCTCTTCCTAATTAATGGGTGTAAAGAGACAAATCATTTCCATTTTATCCAGCTTTCTATCTTACTTCTTTTCCCTTTTCCATACGCAATATCCTTTAATACTTAAATTAACAGATACTTGCTCTCTCTCAATATAAACAGAATACAGAGTTTCCTCATAACCGATTATTACTATAATCAAGGTTTCAATATTTTCTGCATTTTTCCATTTATATATGTTTTTTAAGTATACATACCATTTATATATACATTAACAGATCTCAATATAAAAGATTACACATGTTATCTGATTACATTTCTGTTAATCGGATAACTCGTAACACATGATTTTACTAATAACCAATTATTTTGTTCAATATATACAGATTACATATGTTATCCGATTACAATTCTGTTAATTAGATAATCCGTAACACATCATTTTACTGATAACTAATTATTTTATTCAATATATATAGATTACAGACAAATTACACATGTTATTTGATTACACTCAAATTATTGTTAACCATTTCTCTTAAGTTCAGCTATGCACTAGTTATACACATGACTTATCAATATCATATAATTTTAATATTGACAGATAACTTATTACTATCAATATAAAGAAAGATTCATCAATATAATAACTGCTTACACTCATGTAAGTTAGCAGTTCATACAGAGGTAGTTTGGTTAACTTTGTAAAATACTAAAATGTAGGTATTAGTTTCTTAATTTCTAAAAAACCAATGCTATGTAGTTAATTACATAAAACTATTCTAAAAACCAATAGTATTATATATATATATGATATTTCGTAAAAATTTAACTGATATTAAATACAATTTTAATTTATTTAAAAATAATAACAATATTGATTGACAAGAAAAAACAATATTTATGATATTTAAGCTCTGTAATAAACGTATAATATTTTTTTTTCATTATTTTGATCACTTTTATAATATAGTTGTGAATCATCATTCAACTATGTTGAACCTATAACATATATATATTTCATATGTTTAGCACTTTTTGCTCGTTTTTAGAACTTTGAATAAAAGTATACATAAAAAATCTCGATTTTTGTATGTGTGATATATCTGATTAATCAATTTATTATCTCTGCATCGATTGACAATATACTTTTCTTCAAAATCAGACCGTCTTTTGTAGGTTTCAATATCAAAACAAATTTTTGAAGGATTTATTGATATTTGTATGTATCAAGAAATAGATTTATGGTGTTGGTATATCAATAAATGAATATACCTCTATTTAAAAGAACATAAGTAGTTGAATCGTTTAAACTAAAAGATAAAATACAAACTTAGAAAGATAAAAAAAAAACTGACAAATATTTAACATACAACCACATGAAAGTAAAGTTGAAAAAAACTAATACTTAAACTACAACCACATAAAAATAAAATTGAAAGTGACAAGACACAAAAATACAAAAATAAGCTAACACTAATGGTTTGAATGTTATGCATATAATTGTAGAATTTATGCAGGTAATGTCATCTGCTTTAATTGTCCTCATTCACACACTAATGATGCAGTTTAAATAATAAATTAATAAATGATCTGCTTGCAGATCAAGAAAATAAGGAGAAAAAAGAACATGTAGCCACCTTGTCTTTTACACCCAATTTATTGCATATCAAAAAAAAAAATTCATGCACAAAAATAGTTGAAATAAATTATTTTTCATATCTGATAATACATTAATTAGTTCTGCAATAATATTTTACTTATATTAGTATTTGTGGTTCGTAAATCCATCTCGATAATATTCAAATAAAACAAAACCAAAAATATATTTCTAGTAGATAGATTTATTAATTAAATATTTCTACTAGTTCATGTAAAAACATGTATATAATTCTATTATTTACGCTATCTATTAATTATAATGTTACTACATAATTCTATTAGAATTTTTCTGAAGTAGTGAGTCTTACATAGAATAATAATGCATATAGGAGAATGAGCTCTTATGTCAAACATCAAAAAAAATATTGCAAATTTGTTATGGAAAAATCAAAATACTCTATTTTTCTTTTTATTTTGTATATTCTCCATGATCTGCATAATTTGCATATGTTGTGCATGATCTGCATAATCTACATTTTTTATATGCATTCACCATTCAAAATATTCAAAATATAACAAGCACTCAACACACAACCATATGAAAATAAAGTTAAAAATGACTAGCATTTAACCTATAATAACTTGAATATAAAGTTGAAAGTGACAAGACACACAAATATACAAAAATAAAGTGACAAACTATTGTTCTTTCTTGAAAAAAATTATAAAACCTTAGTAAAAATTTATAAAAATCTTTCAAAACCTTAATAAAACCATATCAAAATCATTTTTGTAACTAGATCCTTATAAAAATATTTGTAAAACCTTATCAGCTGGTTTATATCTTATAATGGTATTTGTAAAACCTTATAAGTTGGTTTCTATCGTACAATGGTTTTTGTAAAACCTTGTAAAAATCTTTATAAACTTTATAAGTTGGTTTATATCTTATAAGAGTCTTCTTGTAAAACTTTATAAAAATCTTTGTAAGTTCCTCTTATCACAAACACATAATAAAAAAACCTTATAATATTTATAAAATCTTACAAGTTGCTCTTGACACATAAATACATAATAAATAAAGATAAAAATAACAAACACTAAACACACAACCACATAGAAATAAAGTTAAAAATGACAGCCACTTAATACATAAATACACACGTCAAAACAAGCACTTAACACACAAACATTTAATTTTCAAATAGATCGAGGCTCAACATTTTCGACAATGTTTTGTTTTGATCATTAAGATGCTTTTTTGAACTTAGATTCATAAACATCTCCATTTTATTTAATTCACAGACATGCTCTTGTTCCTTGGTTCATTTTCTTATTCTTTATTTTTTTATTATGCATCATAGAGTATATTACGTCTTTAAATAATATTTAATAAAATATTCAATTAATAAAATAATAATTTCATGTATAAATAATAGAGACAATTAGGTGAATATAGAAAACTTTATTCCCCTATTCAAGTTGCACCAGAATAAGAAGCAACAATTACGTCATGTGCTGCAACCAATCTAAAGGTGTATTAAAAATTAATAAAATTGGAAGACATACCATTGGAAAAAACGTCTTTTTGCTTGCTTATGAGTATATGGAGAGATCGTTTATTCTCTTTTCCCTTGTGGAAGTGTCTTTACGTTTAAAGTTTTTTTTTCTTTTTTTTTAATCATATCTCATAAATGTTGGTTCTCATCCATCACAATACTCAGAGACACCGGTAATCGTCTTTGACAAAAAAATTTCAAGCTATTGGTGTACTCGGGCAGCAAATAGATTGGTGTTTTTTGGAACTTTACTCTCAATTTTTATTTTGCGTTTTGCATTCAGCGAATGTGAAAGTTGTGGTTACTAACCTTTCGGTATAAAGCCTCTCCTGTTGTAGGAAATGAGGATTTAAGGTTTCCCTAAATGTCGATTGGAATAAGTTTGGCAGCGGATTACGAAATCTTGGTGATCTTCTCTATCTAATGAATGGGGGAGGGGAGTCCGCTTTTTTGTGAAAATGAAATCGCTTTTGTTAAGTGATATTCATGTGATTGTAGTGTAAATATTGTAATTCAAGTTTTGTGTTTGCTTGGATGATAATAGTCACATTATTGGAGAAAGTGTGGCTTTTATGTGATTTTGGTGTGAATAATTTTATAATCCGGACTTGGAAAACTAAATGTGCATTTGGTAAGGGATTTGTTGACCCTAAGTTTACTTTTACCAGTAGAATAGGTTTTAGGTTTTGTGTGTGTGTTTAGTGAAGGTTATGATGTATTGTGAATGATATTCAATTTCAAAGCACTTAATTTAATAGGTAACTGGAGTACACTAGTGAAGTACTTGTAGGAATCATATTGGATCTTATGAACTAAAAAAGTTATTTGTTTGATAATATTATCCATAAACTTTAAAATTCTAGTTAGTTGCATTAGTACAATGAGGTGATAAAGAAGTTATTAGGTACTGAACTTCATTAACTCTTAAGTGATATTGTATGCTATATATGGTAATTAAATAATTAACTGTATTTTATTTGGGAAGACCTTAGGGGAAAACATATCGGATATAAAAGGTTGTGCACATGATAGATTTGTTAGCAGTTAAATGTGTTTTTATCGGGTATAATTAATAATAGATGCTAATGAAATAGTAACGACAGTACAATTATTAACAGGAATTTATACTGAAAATACTTGCTAATCTAAATGTTAACTGAATTAAATTGATAATTGTTAAATTTTTTCAGTAAATAAGAAATTTCGCTATAGACATGATTTGCTATACAATGTGCATTAGTTTAGTTGTAAACTCCGTTACATGACTTGTTCCTTCTCATACCTACTACCTAATTTTTTGTGCACAGAATGGCTCATCATGGGAAATGTGAATACAACCTCCCCTACTATTGGGCTGAAGGCCAAAGTGGTAAATGTTGAACACGGACCCACGTTAGTGTCTTAATAAAAAAAATGGAGGTGGTAGATTATGAGTTTCAGAAAAAATTTTGTATATCCATACGAATTTCTCTAAATAATAATTGTTAGATATATAATTATATTTTAGGTATTTCGAATAAACGTTAGATTTTTATTCTGCTCTAGGTTCGGTTTTGATTTCTTTGATACAAAAATCTATACCCTCTTCAAATATTTAGTTGGTTCTGGTTTATTTTAGAATCTTCTAACTTGGATAAAGTTTGGATTCGGCTCAGGGTTTTGCCAAATATGTTTAAGGCTTATTTGATGAGTTTAGTTATCAAAAACATAGTGTATGTCCAAATCTAAGAATTTCAAGAGAATATTTGACATATGGACCAAGGTTTATAGTGGCGTTATTTGGAATTTTTTTAAATAGATATATGCAAATGATTAGAGAGGGAATCAAACAATAATTATATATTACTCTAATTAGTTAACTACTAATATATATATATATATATATATATATATATATATGCCAAAATATTATGATCATTTTTTGTTATAAAGTCTTATTAATTGTTTTGATTTCTTAAAAATATTAATTAGTTATTTTAGAGAATTTCTGGATATAATATTACTTATTTCACTACTAAAAATAAAAAAAATCAATCAGATTTTATATTCCGCATAATTCAGCTATTATCATTTGAATGTAAGTGATTCGTTAGATTTCACATAGAAAAAAAATCTACTAGACCTATAAATCCTTATCAAAAAACTTATAAAATCTTTCTAACATTTTATGTAAGCTATATGATGTCAAAGTAACATTGTCCTACAATCTTTTCATTCTTTATAAAATATCATATAATAATGCAAGTAGAGAATCTAAAATACTAACGACGTTGCAAATGATTATGTCTAGAATATTAGTGACCGATCTAGAGTATATATTGTTCAATTGTATGGCATCCAAAAAAACATGCCAAATTCATAGATTATGACACATTATTGCTTCGAAAATAACAATGTATGACAACTTTTCTACTCGCCGTGGAGGATAAGAACTGCCACATCTTACTAACATATATTATTCTTTGTAGATCTTTCTCATTTGGGGCTTTGAAGTACACTTGATCATACAATTGGATAATTTCTTTACAAAATCTATGCAAGCAATTTGATGTTATATTACCTCATATTTTGATATATTCATCTATCATATCGACCGGCATGCAATATGCTTATAATTACATGGTTATCATATATTTTTCTAATTGAGGTATACCTTCTTAATTGGCTCCATAAACTCTTTTGGTGAAGTAGTTGTCAATGCTTGATATATCATCATTCAAAATCGTCGTCATCATTGCATCGTCATATGTGCGTTCATTGGCATGTAGTTGTCAATATATCTTTGGTTTACTGTTGTATGATTTATGTTGAAATATTTTCTCTTGTTACGAGGTGCATCATCTTCTAATATATTTTTTTTGCTCTCTGAATTGGTTGGCAATATACATCTCTTCAATATCAAAAGAAAATTTTGAAGGATCAATTGATAATTGTATGTACTACAAAAAATATTTGAGGTGTTGGTATATCAATTGATGAATGCATCTCTATTTAAAAGAAATTTAGTGGTTCAAATTTAGGGATTTCAAATACTTGGTTGACAAGCACTTTACACACAATGTTAGAAAAAAAAAAATTTACTGTGACAAACACTTAACATATAATCACATGAAAATAAAACTGAAAGTGACTAGTTAACATACAATCCCAAGAAAATAAAGTTCAAACTAACATGAATTTAATATACAACCCCACAAAAATAAAAGTGATTGTGAGAGAAACTGAGAGTATTTGTAAGAAGATATATTTACTCATTTATGCAAAATACTATTGTTCTTAAAAAATACAAATAAATCTTTATTTGTTTGTTAAAAGATATATTTACTCATTAATTAAAAAAACTATATATTGTTCTTTTCTTTTGGTAAATAAAATCTTTATCTGTTTAAAAATATCTTTAAAAAAAGCTAGTTACTTGTTATTTTGTGATTAGATCCTTATAAATTAGTTTTTAAAACCTTATAAAAAGTATATCAATTTTTTTTAGTAAAACCTTATGAGTTATTTTATATCTTAGAATTTTTTTTGTAAAACCATTTTTTCGTCAAAATTTTGTAAAACCTTTTAAGTTTATATCTTATTGAAATATTTATAAGTTAGTAAATTGAGTTGTTTGATAGTGACGTATTTGATACAAATACAAGTATTTAAAAAAGCTTATAATTTTTTTCTTAACCCATAAACAATTACAAATAAAAATAAAGTAAAAAATGTCAGACACTTAATACATAAACATAAATATCAAAGTGACACACACTTAACACACAAACATAGAAATATAAAATTGAAAGCGACAATTATTTAATTTCCAAATCGTTCGAGATTCAACACTTCCAACTACTTTTTGTTTTGGTTATTGGGATGTTCTTTTTAAGTTAGCTTCATAAACATCTTAATCTTCTTAGTCTGAGTCCATTCTTGCATTAATTGATTTGCCTAATCTTATACCAAGACTATTTTGTCTAATCTAACTTTGTTCATTGCTTCCAAAGCTAGTTCCTTTTTTTTTTCTTCCAATAACATTGTACATTCCGTATTTGATCTACCCACAAAGTAACATTCAATAAAGTCCATTTAGGGTCTTTTTTAAACATGATTTGAAGCATTTTCATTTGGAGTGGTTTTATTAGCATCGCTCATACCACTTAAAACACCACTCATGCCACTAAGAACTGTTTGTATTGAAAATTCCGGAAATTTGGTTGATAGAAATGAATATGACATTATCAATTTATAATATGAATAATAATTTGGATAGTCGATGACGTAGTAAACAGAACTTTAATTTGATATATTTTGAGTATGTGATGGGTTGGAAGATTTGATTTTGAAATTTCTAATTGTTGGGATTTAGGCAATGAAAAAGATAATTAGAAGAATTTTGAGTGTTGAAAAGATTGTTGTTGAGATCCATTTTAATAAAAGATGTTAAAATTGTTTTTAATATATTTTATGGAAGGTAACAAAAAAAACTAATAATGATAAAGACTCTTTTTGTGTGTGTCCAAATTAAATGAACCAAATCTAGTTTTATAGAGTACAGATCATAATGAATTTTGATATAAGTTTTATATTTTTAATTTTAATTTATTTTAGATAACTGACATGATAAATTAAATATCTTAAAATTTCATTAGCAATATATCAGTAAATAACTTAGGGTGTGATGGTTGAGCATAAGTGCGAGGATGAAATTATAAAAATTACACCAATCAGCTTATCTTTTATTAATCATTTGCGTTTTGCAAACAAAGTAAAGTCGTTTTCTGTTATCTTTGTCGATGCGGGACAAAAACACATACACATGTATATATCTTATTTTAATATTATTTTGAATATTCGACCAAATAAAAATATGAATAGTATGGGCTTGATTGTTAGAGCATCACCATTGCTACAAGTTTATTGTGTTTCTCATTATTAAATATTAATATTGTGTGATATATTTATTTGTAGTATAAGAGATTTATTTGATGTGTAACAGATATATTTACTGTGTGACAAATTTATTTTTAGTGATAACAAATTTATTTTTAGTGATAACAAATTTATTTGATGTGTAACAAATTTATTTATAGTCTAACAGATTTATTTGATATGTAACAGATTTATTATGTAGCACTTCTGAACATATGAAATTATATATAAGCAAATATTATAATTAAAAATAATTTTAAATAAAAATTTAAATATAATTTCACTTTCAATCAAATATTTTTTTAATACTTTGAAAAAAATATTTTTTTAATATTTACTGTTATTTTCAACTAAATATTCTAATTTTGTGTTATATTTTAACTAAAAATAATAACTAAATATTAATAAATATAATTTATAGTTATACATAATGAAACTTGATAGAAAACTAATTTAATTTTATAGATTCTACATAAATCAAAATTTTAAAATTATATTATACAAACTATTTATTTAACTTTATAAACTACGGATTAGTTCAATTACCTATAAAAATATTCAACAAATCAAATGGAGACATGTGTCTAATTTTGAAGTCTCTCGTCAAGAACTCATGGTTTCTCAAATGAAGATGGATCATCACCACATTTCTCACTTAAATTAATATTTTAATCATATGTTGTTTATTTTTATTATTTTATCATTGAAAAATTCATAGAGAAACCTTTGATGGAAGTGCTCTTAATCAAGAGAAAGACTATTCTTTTGTGTGTCCAAATTAAATGAACTAAGTTTAGTTTTATAGAGAATGGGTAATAATAAGTATTGATATAAATTTTATATAATCAACTTTATTTTACTTTAGATAATTGATTTTAATAAGTATGATAAAGTAAAAATCTTAAAAATTTAATAAGTATGATATCTTGGTCACTCTTTTTTTCAATTAATTTAATTTCATCCACCTCATATACAACACTTACATTAAAGCAATTCAACCATTGAATATTCTTTTCAACATATCCACTATACATGATTTTATAAAAGTTCAAAATTTTCACAGTTATTTTAATAATGAGATTAGACAATACAAAATAGTTCAAAATTTTCACACCTATCAATATTTATTACTTGATTTGGCTATGTAATAGAATATGGTTTAAGATTCTCGTATTTATTAATTTTTATGACAATATTTAACAACACAATGATAAAATGGTTCAAAACTTTCACACTTATAAATTAATAACGAGGATTAACTATAAAATGACAGCATATAATATATTATCATGTTTTTTTCACTAGAGATTATATTAATTGAAACTAATGTTCCGACGATGAAATATTAGAGTCAATATCCCTAAAAACTAACACCTAAAAAAATAAAGCTTTTTAAAACATAAATGCTAGATGAAACTAAACCAGAAAAAGAAATAAAGAATGACTAAGGATAGAAAACTTAGAATAAAATCTATCTCGAGCTTGATGATCGAAGTCAGTTCAAAGCTGAACAAAGTTAAAGTAAATGGCGAATTCTCCTATAGTGATTAGTGCACCTCCCAAATAAAAAAATAGACTTCTAAACCGAACATAATAAATCAAAAACTAGAACTGCAAAATCGGAGAAAAAATCTGATTAATGATATACCTCGATAGAGCTGGATGAAATTATCATGTTATATGTTTATTTTAAATGAACCAAAGCTTGTAGTAAAAGCTTATATGTGACAAATTGGTCAAATGCATATAATGTAGTTAAAACCAAATCGGTAAGCGATTTGTAAAAGAATCTTTTTTCTTTTATATGTAGTTTATTGTAATATAATTAAAAAAATTTAAATTTTTTTTACAGAGTGGACCATTATATATTTTTCCTTTATTAGAGAAATTGTAGTAGATAACATTGTAAGTAGCTTTCATATCAAATTTACACACTTAGTCTTCTGTAAACAAATCTATGACTTTTATGCCTCTATAAACTAAATGCTTTGGAAACTATATTTTATTAGATTTTTTATAAATATCTAACAAAAAAAGTATTGGTCTACTCTCTCTCCTTTCTTCTTCATCTCACACACCACTATTATTTTTCATTTTATCATCTAAATCTTCATCTCACTTTCTCACTTTCTCTCTTTCATTTTCTCTAGAACAAGCAACTCTAATAATAACAATAAAGCTTGATTTTTTTTCCTATATAAAAAGATGTATCATGATTTTCATATTTTTTCATGATATTGGTGTACACATCAATAAATCTGAAAATAGAAAAAATTCTTTTTTTATCAATTTCTTCACAAATTCGATTATTTATTGATAGATTTATGTATATGTGAAACAAGTATTCAAAAATCCAAAAAAAAAATTATCAACTGCCGCCATTGTTGCTGGTTAGCTTAAACTCTCATGAAGAAGATGAAGAATAATTTGACAAAATTTTCGATAACAAACCGATACCTTTTATTTTATTTAATAACAATTATTTTATCCAATAATTATTATTTTATCCGATAACTATTAGATAATATAAAAAAATTAACCGATAACTATTATTTTATCCAATAATTATCCAGTTATCTGTTAACTTATCCGTTAACTATTGATTTCAGCCCCAAGATAATTACCATCATTATTTGTATTCGTCATGCGGACATTATAGTGTGATGAGACTACTAAATCCAAGGTTTTATATGTGTTAGAATTGTTTATCATTTAATTATTATTATATCCGGTAATACAGAATTGTCTTTAACCTTCAACAAAGAGTCTTATATGTAATTGATATTTTTAACTAATAGTTCTATCATTATTTGACTTTGCGTAACACTCAAGATAAATAATATATGTATTAACGCATAACATATTCGTTAATCAAATATATGATTATCAGATATGAATATCAGATAATATATTTGATGTCTTTTTTAGGGTTGAAATTATGATGTGTAATTGTGATACCAAATTATTATATGTATTACAGTTTTTAACATCTAACAATTTATTTATCAAGTAATTTAGAAATACGTAACCAATAACTATTATTTTATCTGATAATTATCCAGTTATTAGTTAACTTATCTGTTAACTACTGATTTAAGCCCCCAAGTTGGTTATCATCATTATTAGAGTTCGTCACGTGGAGATTAGGGTGTGATGGGGCCACTAAATCTGAATTGTTATATGTGTTAGAATTGTTTATCATTTAACTATTTTTATATCTGATAATATAAAATTGTTTTTAACCCTCAACAAAGAGTCTTATATGTATTACAGTTTTTAATCTTTAAACATTTCACTATCTGGTAGATCACTATAAGAAAAAAATTGTATTGAGACGTAATATTTCGTGACAATAACACATATTTTGTCACGTATTCTTATGAAGTTGTGACGAATGATAAATAGTTGCAATACAAATGTCACATATGTACATTCGTAACAAAAAGTCACAAAACTGGTGACAAAAAAAATATAGTAATAATTTTGTAACAAATTGTTACAAAATAAAGTCACAACGATTTAAAAAAAAACGTAACAAATAAAATTTGTAACAAAAATATATATAAAATACCACAAATTATTACTAATATTCTTAGTCACAATATAATAGTTCCAATTTTTTGTCGTGGATATGCTTAACTGCTAACTATTACTTTATCAGATAATATATGCGATAACCGTTAATAAATCTAGAGACAAAACATTTAATGCATGGACTCCATATTTAATGCTTTGTCTCCCAAACAAACAAGTAGATCATTGTCTCAAAATTAATTTGGTATAAACACCTCATGCGGGTCATGCTATCTACTTAATCCATATTAAATGCAATTTTAATTTTAATTTCTTGAAATAATAACAATATTTTTTGACAAAAAAAGAAGAACAATAGTTATGATATTTAAGCTTGGTATTAGATGTATAATGTTACTTTTTTCATTGTTTTTATCACTTTGATGATATGGTTATCATTCAACAACTTTTGATACGTTTAGCACTTTTTGTTCGTTTTTAGAACTTTTAATCAAAGTATTTATAAAAAGATCTTGATTTTGATATGTGTGATATATGTAATTAATCGATTTATTTTATAAAAATAAGATTAAAAAAAAAGGAAGGAGAGCTATTAAAAATAATTAATATGCATTACAAGAAAATAGACCTTATTCGATGGAAAATAGCGTTGCAAGAACGTAACAAATGACCAATTGCTACATCCCTGCGACATCAATATTTTTGTCGCAAATCAATCAAAGTGGTGTTGCAATGTCATCGTATACTTGCAATGTCAATGGGTCTCAGATTCGTCGCAGGGTTGCTACACCGATGCGACAACACATTGACGTCACAAATCAGTGACGCTATATTGACATCGCAACCCTGCGACACAACGTTGACGTCGCAGACTTGCGACACCATATTGTCGTCGTAAGTCTTGACTGCCTTGCGACACAATTAAAAATATTTTTTAAAAAAATTAATTAAATTAAAATATTATATATTAAAATTTAAAATTTTTACAAAACATTTAAAAATATATAACAAAAGAAAATAGTCTAAAAGTCATTCGCAAAATCGGGGTTTTGTTCCGTACTCTGGTTCGAGTTCGCTGAACTCGATCCGGTCTCATCGGGGCGCAGCTCCTTCAGACACGCAACTATTTGGTCATTTTTTTGGCCAAATTAGAGAACAGCCTATCATATTGCGTTATCTTCTTCTTCGCTTTCATTAGCTCAGTCTTCACCTCCGCCATTTCAGAGGAATCTCCATATCTAGAGCCTTGAGATTGAGATCCTTGCGGCGTAAGACACTACGACATCCTAGAACCGAGCGAGCGACCGGCCCCATAGAGACTCTCCTTGTTACGACGAGTGACAATACGTTATTGTAACTAATTTAAACAAAAAGTACTCGAAATAAATTAAACCAATCGTACCTTAACGAATAATTGGTTCATTTGTGCGGTAGAAAGCACGGCAGATCCAGTGCTCTCATCACTGCAATTCTGAGTCAGGTCCTGCATCTTCGCAATGACCTCATTGTAGATCCTCACGACCTTCTTGTTGACAAAGACTCTGGTCTTGTTCTGTTTCGTCTGGTAGAGAGTCTCTACCAAATCTGAGTAAGGATCCTCCGTTTCTTCTTGCTGAAAGCATTGAAATAGTATACATAATTGAATTAAATTTTATATAATGTATTAAAAATATATTAAACAAAATACTTATTGTCTTGCGGGCTCGAGCTTTAAATGAAGTCTGGCCCGAGCAATGTTTGTGTGGACTGTCGCCATGGGGATCAAATAAGCGTGCCGCCTGCGCAACTGTACTCTTCTACTGGGACTTTGGATATTGCCAATGGTGGACAAGACTGTCCCAGACATTTGTATCGAATCATCAGGGCATAGCTTTGTTGTCGTGTGTCCTCCATTTAGCCTTCCAACGGCTTACCATGTCGCACAACTGACTCTTCAACAACTCCTCGAACTTGCTTCGAACATCACCCGTTATCGAGAGAATTCAGTGGTAACGTTGCTACGAACGAAAATAATATGTAAATCATAAACGGTGGAAAAAAACAAAAAACAAAACAAAACGAAAAACTTAGCGCAAAAGTTTTGAACCCTCTATCAATGATGTGGTTTGGGACTTGCTTAAAATTCGCGTACCCAATATCTGATCTTCTACACAAGCAAATCTCTTGATGGAGCAGAGTCTCAATTACATAAATGGAGAAACTTGCCCTAGCAGTTGTTGTCTTGGCCAGAAAGTTACGGCCCTACTTCCAGTCGCACATGATCGTTGTCCTAACTAATAATCCGTTATGAGTAATATTGTACAGCCCAAATCAGTCTAGTAGATTAACTAAGTTGGCTATAGAACTCAGCGAGTATGATATCGAGTATAAATGACAAACTAGTGCCAAGTCCCAGGTCTTGGCCGATTTCCTAATAGAGTTAGCTCCTGAGTTAAAAATTGTGGTGTCAGATCAATATCTTCTATTTTGGAGATTGTTCGTCGATGGATCCGCATCGCAACATTGTTCTGGTGTCGGAATTCGGTTAGAGACCCCAGACGGGCAGGTTCTAGAACAATCATTTCGGCTTGCTTTTCCCGCATCCAATAATGAAGCCGAGTATGAAGCGATGATTGCCAGGATCCGACTTGCAAAAGAAATTGGAGCGGCTCAGATTGAATGTTACTGCGATTCTCAGGTTGTAGTCAATCAAGTGAATGGAGACTACGATACCAAGAATGATCTAATGGAGGCATATGTGAAAGTCGTCAAAGACTTAACAAAAGGCCTCAAGTTCAACATTAATAAGATCCCTCATACTGAGAACACATCGACAAACGAGTTGGCAGCTTTGGCATCAACAACTCACTTGATCCAAAGGTGGATAATCCCGGTAGAAAGTATTAACGTACCAAGTATCCAATTGTCAAATGGATATTTCACCGTGGTATTAGCAATAGCCGAAATATCGAAGCATCCCAAGATGGCGAGTCCCAAGCTTGATGTTCTGACCGAGAAAGTTATTAACTGGAGATACGAGATACTAGCATACATATTGGACGGAGAAACTCTGGAAGACAGATGGACATCTGGGCGACTTAAGGCAATATGTGCGTACTACGTCGAAATTGATGGAAATCTATTCCAAAGAAGTATAAGCGGTACCTTGCTAACTTATTCACGACGATGAGACGAGAAGAGTAATTAAAGAAACGCATGAAGATGTCAACTGTAACCATTCTAGTGGGCACTCCTTAGTATACAAATTTAGAACACTTGGGTATTTTTGACCGACTATGGCATAAGACTGCGAGAAGTACGCTGCAAAGTGTGAGAAGTACCAACGACATGCTCCTCCGATCCATGCCCTGACCGAGGATTTGATAACTTTTGCAATGCCTTATATGTTCATGTGATGGGCAATGGACATCGTCGTACCTATTTTGTCATCTTGGCAAAAACATTACATGTTCGTAATGACAGATTATTTTACTATATGGGTTAAAACCGAAGCCTACTCCAAATCCAAGATACAAACGTCGTGAAGTTTGTCTGAAAGAATATCATCTGTCGCCATGGTTTACCGTACGAGATTTTCACGGATAATGGGTCTCAGTTCATCGCAGCAACGTTTGGAAATTTCTGCGCCAAATGGAACATACGACTTAATAAGTCAACACCGCGTAATACACATGGTACTGAACATGTCGATGCCATAAACAAGCAAATCTTGGACGGGTTGAAGAAATGTCTAGACGAAAAGAAAGGTTGTTGGGCGGACGAGTTAGATGGGGTACTCTGGTCACACCGATCAACTCCGAGAAGATCTACAGGCCGAACTTCTTTCTCTTTGTCTAACGGACTGAAAGCACTCGCTCCCGTTGAAACCAGCATACCGATTCTATGCAGATCTGAGTTTTCTATGAACAAGGATTTGAATAAAGAAGCAATGGAAACTAGTCTAGACGAGTTAGAGGAAACTCGCGATGGCGCACTACTCTGAGTACAAAATTACCAGCATTAGGCCGCCAAGTATTATAACAGAAAAGTCTACGGTTGGCATTTTGCTGAAGGCGATCTCGTACTTAGAAAAGTCTTCCAGAATACCGCTGAACTTAATGCAGGGAAACTTGGCGCCAATTGGGAAGGACCTTACATAATCTGCAAGGTAGTAAGGCCGAGAGTGTACGAATTCGCTACAATGGAAGGCGAAATAGAAATCCATTAAGCTAAAGCGATACTACTATTGATGTCACGCCATCCCGGCATTCTCGACATCAATCTTGAAGATGCACTTTTAAAATTTTAATTATGTAATTAGAACTACGTTTTTTGGCTTGATCTGTTCGGGGTATGTAGGTAGTCTATGGGTGCAGTTAAAACTTAATAAAACCTTACTCCGGGTTTGCAAAAAAAAAAGGTATATATATACATATCTTATATTGGCCAAGATCCTATTCTCGAAAAAGCTGAATCCTAAACGTTAACTCGCAAATTTAATTTCGAGTCTTCAAATCTCGACAATGGCCGAGACCCTACTCTCAAAGTCGAGTCCTAAAATCTCACCCAGTCTTAAAATCTCGTTCATGGAAATTAAGCTAAGTCTTAAAATAAGTCGAGTCCTAAATTTCTCCAAGTTCTAATTCTTGCTTGTTTTAGCCGAGTCTTTAAACCTCGCACGAATTAAGTTATGCCTTAAATTAAGCTGAGTCTTAAATCTTGTCGAGTCCTAATTCCTGTTTCTTTTTAGCTGAGTTTTTAAACCTTGCACGATTTAAGCTAGATCTTAAATTAAGCCGTGTCGAAAGTTTCGCTCTAATTAAAGCCATGTTTTAAATCCTAGCCGAGACGTAATTCTAGTAAATAATATAGCCGAGTCTCAAACCCCCCCTTAAGCTAATACCTAATTTCTCGCAAATCCTAAGTCAAGAACCTAGTTTCTCGCATAAACAAGTCCAGACCATCTCACAAATCGATAAAACAAGCAAATAAGCCGAATGGGTTTACATTTACAAAACAAAGATAATAGTTTATACAAAAGTCCCAATAAACAGACCAGTTCCAGCATAAAAAAAAAGAGTCCAAAATAACTGCACTAATTACAAGACAAGTAAGCTGACTAACACTTCAGGCATGTCAATTTTGTGCCGCTGGAGCGACCAAATCACGCTGCCAGCGCCAAGATATTGAGCGTATTTGAGCCGAGAAGTTAAGTTTGATTCAAGCTCATTGAACCGAGCGGTCATTCTCCCGAAGCAGTTGGATAATTGACCTGATAAATCTTGAAAAGCTTTTAGCTTTTTCGAAACGATAACATCATGTAAACGAGAGTCAAATTTACCTTTGATCTCGTCCAAATCGGTTTGAAGTGACAAGATAGCAGTGTTCGCCTTCTCGACAGCCTTGAAAGCAGAACGACGACCCTCTTCGGTGCCCTCTAGAAAATCCCTCGAAATTTTATTCTCCTCCACTTACTTGAAGGACATTTCCTACGCAACCACCAACTCCGCCTGCACCCTAGCGAGTTCTTTCTCCACCTTCTTAAAAGAAGCCCTAGCTTCAACAGCCTCACTGGCACGATAGACCAAGTTTTCCAGCTTCCAAGTGTTTTCATCCCTAGAAGCACGAGATCTCTCGCGATCAAGTAAGATGAAGTCCATCTAAGCGATAAGCTGAAAGTAGGAAACTTATGTTAGGAACTCGGAACAAAAAACAAAAGGAAGTTAAAATTCTCAAGAAAAATCTTGTACATGATTACGAAAGTCTCCTCGTACTCCTTCCTGTTCAACATCTCGTCAGGAGAGGGAAGTTCTCTCAGCGTGTTCCTGATGTGGCGCATCAGGTTAGCATAAGCGGTCTCGAAGGAAGTAATAGAGAATGCCGAGCAGAACTGGTAGTCAAAGCTGAAGTCTCCAACAACTTTCCCCTTTTTTTCTAAGGGCATCTCGACAGTAAGGTCCTGGGAGCCTTCACGCTTGGAAAGCCCCCTCTTAGTGGCGATGAGTGCAGCCAAGCGACCAGGCAACACCGAGTAATAACTAATCACTTCATCGCCCAAACACTTAGCAAATGTGATCTTGGTAGTTTTACCTGATTGATTGGGATCAGGTTGAGTTTGTTTGACCACAAACTTTTTCTCCTTTATGACTAAGTCCTTGGTCGAAGCATCTGCCTTCTCGGCAATTTTCTTTTTCTTCGGAGCCATTTTCTTCCCTTTCTTGGAAAATGACAAGGCTCCAGAACCTTTAGCAATTTCTGCTTTCTCAAGGTCAATAATTTTGACAGAAGCAGGGTTTGGATGATTACCGAGATCATCTATCTCGGTATTATCGCCAAAAAGGCGAACATCACCCACGATAACAGATGGCTGAAGAGAAGCGCCTTCACCCCGAGTTTTACTCGTCTCGTCAGACCGAGACAACCCTTCGTCAAGGGCAGCGTCAAGGCCACCCATTTTGTCGGGGATCTAAAAGTCATCAATACCCATCTTACCTGAAAGCTGCTTAAGGTATCCTGCAACGAGAGATTCAACCATGTCACATCTTTTGATCTTGGTAAAATGCGTCTGAGATGCTTAGAGAAAAATAAGAACTTACTTTAAGTAATCTTAGATGCCGCCCGTGCAAAAAAACCTTTAGGAAGGCGCTTCCAACTATCTCGAGGAACTCGTGAAAGCTTTTCTACTTTGGCTTGGAAGTCATAAATTGGAGATCTCGACGTCGGGTGTCCCGCTGCAAAAAAGGAATTCTGATAAATACTCACACAAAACAAAATTTAGCATATTAGGTTAAGGTGCCGAGATGCCTAAAGATCTACAAGCATGCCGATCCTTGGAAAGTTCAAAATTCTATTTGAAGGAAGGAACATGTCCTCGTTCACGTGAGAGAATAAGTAAAGCTTTTTCCACTTACTGACCTTAGACGAGAAGTCGTCAAGAAAAAAAAGTCCTGGTTTCGCCTTGACGAAGCTGAGGAAGCTGAGGAATCGGAATCCACATCAAGGCCTCCGAAAACCACCAATCATAAGTGGCTATAAAGTCGTTAGGATGGGTCCATGGCCTATCGTCAGATGTTGGAATTCGGATCTCGACCGTCCTCAATTTCGGACAGATCGAGAAGGCTTTTTCCACATGCCTCTGTGTGATCCGAGTTCGACCAACCTCAAGAGTACCAGGCCAATATCGCAGCTCTGATAATTGTTCATCGGGAATCGACTCAATCGTAATTGATCAAGAAGAAGCGCCCGACGGATCATCCCTCATGGTTACCTCTTCCTCTCGACTTGCATCCTCCAAAGTATTGACCTCGGCATCTGAGTCTCTTGCCGAGATTGCTTCATTACTACCTTCGACTTCATCACTGGAGGTAGTCTCCTCAGAACTTTTGGAACTTGGACGAGATTTAGACTCAATTCTATTCCTCTTCATCTCAAAATAAAATCCTTACAACGAAAATGAGTAAAACCTACGACGTCTCGACAAATCGGAAAGGAAAAAAGAGAGAGAGTAGAGAGAAGTTATCTTTGTAATTTGGATGAAAGTGAATAATGAAGTTCTTGGCACTGTATTTATAAGAAATTACCAGAAGTCGAATCGTTAAAATCGTTTTACCGCGAAGGGAACTAGTATAAACACGTCATGTGGACCAAAGATTCTAGAAGCAGGTTACCTTCTCCGACTCAAAAATTTTGAATCAATTTTCCGAGACTGGTGGGAGGGACAATTTTTGGAGGTGGATCTCGGATCCGACTCTTTAATAGAAGGTCCATATCTGATTTCCTCCCCATATGTGAAAGAAGTTTCAACTTTATATCCGTATTTAACCGAATATTTACCGGATTTATTATAATACCATCCAAAAGAGTTTTAAATTCCCAACCTAGAAATTTTAATGCCCAAAATTAGTGGAACGTCCCTTGGATCAAATAACAGTATAATTAGTGGAGTTCACCACGACCTTGTGGACTGATCAATCAACAGGTCAACCGTTAGATTAGGATATAAATTTGGGCCTTGACCTACTGCTGGCCTTGGTGCCAAACCTGGAATCCATGGATCTTACCATACTCTTGTCGATTTACCGTTACATATACGCTTTATTAACCCTTTACTCCCCAAAGATCTGGCCGAAATGATACTCCGTCAACCGTAAGATGGAGAGTAGTTTCTAGTAGGATTTAATGGATTAGTGTCCTTGAAATACATGCCCTTGATAATTCTTGAAAAAAGAGAGTCATGATAATCTAATAATCTTCATAATTGTTTAGCCAAGAGTGCTGAATTAAATTCTTCAATAGATCGGAAACCCATCCCTCCCTCCTCTTTAGATTTACATAATTTTTCCCATTTTTTCCAATGGATTCCTTTTGACTCAAAATTGTTTTTCCACCAAAAATCTGCTATAACACTATTCAAGGACAACACCGTTGATTTTGGCAACCTATAGCATGACATTACATAAGTAGGGAGAGCCATCAAAACTGATTTCATCAATACCTCTTTCCCCCTTTGGATAAGAATTTTGAGGACCAACTCGAAATCCTCGCACTAAATTTTTTCTTTATAATTGTAAATATTTTTGTCTTTGAACCTCCCATACTCTTGGGGAGTCTTATATAGGTACCCATTCCTCCTAAATTAGAGATCACCAATATATTTTGGACTTCTACCTTATCCTATGCTTTCACTGAATGGCCAAACTAAACTGAAGATTTTGAAAAATTGATTTGTTGACCTGATGCTTTCTCATATAACTTGATAATGTTCAGGATATATCGCGTCTGCCCAAGTTCTGCTTTGCAAAAAAATAGTGAGTCATACGCAAAAAGAAGATGTGAAACAGATGGACTTCCTCTAGCTATTTTCAAACCATTAACCTCCTTCCTACTTTCTGCCTTCTTAATATCATGTATCAATACCTATGTACATAATATGAAAATGTAAGGAGACAACGGGTCGTCTTGTCTTAATCCTCGTTTTGGGTATACTTTTCCCTTTGGTTGTCTACTTATGAGGAAAAAGTAACTAACTGATCGAACACACCACATCACACATCTAATCGATGTGTCTTGAAATCCCATCCGCCTAAATAATTATTCTATAAAGATCCACTCAACTCTATCATATACCTTACTTATATCTGTTATCACAGCCATATAACTACCTCTGCATGTCTTATTCGTCCTAAGAACATGAAACATTTCCTGAGCAATCATAATATTATCCAAAATTTGTCTATCCGAGACAAAAGCAGATTGGGTTTCAAATACTAACTTAGGCTAGAATCTCCTCAATCTTTGACATAATACTTTTGAAATTATTTTATAGCCTACATTACAGAGACTTATCGGTCTAAATTCAGACGCTTGAGTGGGTTTGTCCATTTTTGGAATGAGACAAATATTCGTTTCATTCAACCTTGGATCAAAATGACACGAACTTAGAAAATCATTGATAAGGGAAACCAAATCATCCTTAAAGATTTCCTAAAATTTCTGGAAGAAGAGATCAGACATCCCATCAGGTCCTGGAGTTTTTCATGGATTCATCAGAAATAGAGCCTTCTTAACCTCTTCATCTGTGACCCTAGCCATCAAAAATTCATTCATCTCTTCAGAGACAGAGAGTGGGAAATCTTCCAAAGCCTCTGAGAAATCTGAAGAACCATTTGAAGTGAAAAGATCTTCAAAATAATGAGACACTAAATTACCAAGTTCGTCCTCATCTGATATCCAAGTACCAGACTCATCCATTAAACCCAAAATCTTGTTTTTTGCCTTCTTTATTTTGGTTTGAGAGTGAAAAAAATTTGTATTATTATCACATTCTTTTAACCACTTGTTTCTATTTTTTGTTTCCAATAAACTTCCTATTCTCTATATGCCTGATATAACAAATATGTGATCTCCGAAATTTTGTCTGAAGTTTGATTATCCTCATTTTTATATTGTTCTAATAATTTTTGACATTCTATAATTTTTTCCTTACTTGATGGCATACAATACTTGTGTCAACCTGAGATTTCTCCTCAACATCTCTTAATTTTATCCACTAGCATGGGTAAACATACCCTCGATCGACGATTCCATCCTCTTGATATTGCATCCGTGAACCCTGGCTTTCTAAGCCATCGTTTATCAAAACAAAACTGGCTTGAACGCTTTATATTTTTTTGTTCCAATTCTACAAGAATACCAGACTCTATCATATCCATGTATACAACCCTAGAATAAGAGAACAACAAATGCCAGTTCACATTTGCATAGGCTTTATTTAGCTTACACCTAACCACTGAATTATGACGAACTCTTCACCAAAACCATGTATTACCCACACATGGTATTAAACGACATAAAGGAAGATATGTGCCTAAGATTCGCTCCTTTTTTTTTCATGATGACCTGTTAACTCGTTGAAATCTCCTATTAAAAACCATGGATCATATCTAGATATTCTAATTCTTGTTAATTTTTCCCAAACTTCTTCTCTCTTTTGAAGAACTGGATCTCCATAAATAAACGACATAAAAATAGTTTGATCGTATTTTTGCTTCTATATCGATTAATCTTTTATTTTTAAGCTTCAGCTTAACATCATAGTCATTATTAATAAGTAATGAAAGTCCCAAATGAGCTTGAATGTTTTGTAAATAAAAATGGTCTTTTTTAGTTTCAGACAAAAATAAAAAGTATGGTTTATTAATACTCACTACAAGAAAACATCGCTATAACTGACGGTCATTTCCGTCGGTTGCCATCGCTTATAGCTCATAAGTGACGGCAACCGACGAAAAATAGTCATCGAATATGCATCGTCGGTTATCACGATTCCGTCGGTTATGCCGTCGGTTAGATGCCATCGGTTACCGTTGGTTATAACTGACGGCAACCGACGGACACTCATTTTTCTGTAATATATAATATTTATATTAATTATATTATATTTCCCGACGGCCTAATATAATATTTATAAAAAAAATATATATGTATATATATAATGTAATATATATATATATGAAACTATTAGAAACAAACACAATTTCACGTTTCTATACAATTCATACATATTCATAAGCACAAAAAACGCATATTTTTAAAAAAAAAGTTGTGTTCTTCATTAAAAAAAATTGTTCTTCATAAAAAAATTTTTTGTTCAAAACATAGATTTTCAAAGAAATCGACATGCAAACAACAAGTTGGGGAGTGAAACTAACCTAGATTCCGCCAATATCCATTTTTATCAACCTATTGCTTAATCTAATGAAAAAAAAAATTTAGGATCTTTTATGATTCTATAATTTTAAAAAACTTACATGATTATTGGATAGAGGAATAGATTTGGGTGGTATTATCCGCCGATTTAGCCTTGTCCGTGTGATGAATTGCTACGAAATGGAGGATTTTGGCCGTATGAATTGAGAGAAAATGGAGGAAGAAGGAGAAGAAGAAAGAAGAAGGAAGGTTTTCGGGAAAGGATATTTACTTTTGGCCGTTGGTTCCCATCGGTTGAATATTTTATTTTAATTATTTTAATTATTTTTATTAAAAATAAACCGAAAAATGAATATCCGTAGGTTCCCGTCGGTTGAACCGACGGCAACCGACGGGTTTAATTATTTTAATTATTTTTTTTTTATATTTTTATTAAAAATAAATCGAAAAATGAATATCTGTAGGTTCCCGTCGGTTCAACCGACGGCAACCGACGAATTTAATTATTTTAATTAATTATTTTAATAATTTCCCTCCAAATTTTTTTGTGGTGATTTCCTTCCAATTGCCGTCGGTTCCCGTCGAGTCTTTTGTTTCCGGTATAAAAATTTTAATAAAATATAAATAATATAAATAAACCAACGGCAACCGACAACTTTTTTTTTTCTTTTTTTAAAAATATAATAATAATTTTCGTCGATTCTCGTCGGTTGACTTTTCTGACGTCAACCGACGGCTATTTTTCCGTCCGATTAACCGATGGCTTCCGATGGAAAAAATTTTCCGGTCAATTTCCGTCGATTTTCAGAGTGTTTTCTTGTAGTGACTCCATAAATTTTTAAAAAACTTAATAGTCAAAAAAATTGAAATTTCTTGACAATTTCAACTAAGAACTTTCATAATTATTAATCAATATCGAAATAGATAATCCTAAGTTGAATTTCTCTTTTCGGTCTTGGACGGAGGCTCATTCCTTGGCACTCTCCATAACTTTCCTTCATGGAGAGGTAAGGTTAAGCACATTTCTTTTACGTGTGCTTATACCTGGCAGAGCATCACCCAATTTAACTCCTTTTCGTGGAGCTGGTGGAATTTTTAAAGTCAAACTGTTGACTGTGGACAATGCTACAACAGCTTCCGCAGCTTCCTCCAATTTCTTCTCATTTTCAATCATCTTCTATTCTTCTTCAGCTTCCATAACATCCTCTCCTAACACATTTTCCAATTCATTCTCATACGTGTTTTCATTGTCCTTAGAGGAGACGTTAGTCACAACCACTTCTTGACCAGCATGAGTGTTATCCTCAACATTTGCTATCTGAATTGATTCCTCTCTCTCATGAACGGGAAACAACACTTTACGAGGACGTATGGTTACATTCCCATGTCCTGAGGAGTATGCATGACTATTCTCCATTAAATAACCTACCAAATTCGAAATGTTTTGCACATCCTGAGCATTTGGTAATAGGGAAAATTCATCCAATAATTGTAAACCAGAGAATCCTGATAATTACCCTGATTGAGAGAAACTGGATTATGAGGAAAATTTCAAGTTCTTTTATAACTCATTGGCCTCTAGTTTGGATTTCTGTTGAAATCTCTTTCACCTCTAGCACGACCTTGACCATAGCCAGAGCTACTTGCACCTCCAGAGGCTGCCGATTTGTAACTTTGAGCAGTTAGATTTCCTCGGGGATCTCTTACTCCCCCCATAGGTACCTCACCTCTGTACCCACTTAAAGGACACTTTGATACCTCGTGACATAGACTCTTACAGATTCTGCAATGACTGTAGAGTTTATGGTACTCAAACGATACCTTCTGCTCCTCTCCTTCCCAAAACTCTGCTATAGTCTCAAATTTGAGAGGCTTCATGGCATTCAATGCCACCTTAAACATTCCTTCATCAAGGTCCAACTCCAAGACCTCACCAAGAGTCTGCCCAAGCGCTATGAAGGTCTCTGCAGCCCAGAATTGGATTGGCATAACGACCACCTTTACCCAAAAATGAATCTCCGATGGATAGTTAAGATCAACAATTGGCTTCCACATCACTATAGAAAGCATCCAAAAATCAAAAGGAAATGGTTCTGCTTTCATAACCTCTTTCAAGTCCTCTTCATGGTTGAAATCAAATTGAAACCTTCTTCTTCCCAAGTTTGAACCCACAACTCTGTTTTCGACTTTCCAAATTTTTGGGAGAAGCAACAGTAAAGATCCCACATCATGCTTGGCCACATTCAAACATCTTCTAATCAACGTTTTGTCGTAAGCTATAATGATCGTTGAGCTATCAAATCTTGGGATTTTGACACGATCAATTGCTGGAGCTTTTCCATCTCTCGCTGTTTTCACCATTTGAGATTACATTTTGCAACAAAATGAAAAACAATAGAGTTAAACCTTGAAGAGAGAAGTAATAAATTTGAGAATATACAAAACACATTCACTAAGCATTCTTTATATAGAACACAACAAATGCTACCACCTTCCATTAGAAAGAGGAAAAAAATCTCTATTCATAAATGGCAGAATAAAGAAAATTGACCTCCAAAATTTTTTGATTACAACGCTGATTGAGATGAAAATCCTAATCTCTTGCAATCAATTAAAAGCCCTAAACACACGTAAGGTATCCCTAGAGAAACGCGATACCTTACCAAAGAAATCATGATGATTCTCTGATAATTATCCAAATTGATTAGCCGACTCATAATAATTCATAATAACTGAAACCAAGATCCACCATGTCAAAGATTGATGCCCATCTCCGTGTGGGAATAAATATAAAAGATTCTCTTCATAATCAATAAACAAAATTCTTATGAGCCTTCCAGAATAAAACGTTTAAAATCTCATATGATATACCAAATCGGGATTAGAAAGAGAAGAAACCATTCTTAGATCCTTTAAGATCTGAATCGATAATTGATATATCCGAATCCACCATAAAGATGATAATTTCCTTAAAACATAAAAAAAGAACGATCGGATCTATCAAAGAAAATGAGATCCGTAGAAGCCTTGCAAAAAAAGGATACAGAGATCCCTGGAGACGAAGATCAGAAAAACATAGATACTCTTAGAGATCGTCTGCTCTGGAACAAGAAGAAAAAGCCCTCATCACTCGACAAGAATCTCCATCGCAAAATTATTATTATTATTATTATTATTATTATTATTATTATTATTATTATTATTATTATTATTATTATTATTATTATTATTATTATTATTATTATTATTATTATTATTATTTATTTTATTTATTTTTTGACAACGCCCACTTTTTTTTTATTAAATGCCGGTCAAATCAATTGTAAAACTTGTAATAGCTAAATTAGTGGGATGTGTATTAAAGTTGTATTATATATGGCACAATACAAGTTGTATCGAATATACATTGGATTGTCCATATCAAATCCTAAAGCTCTAAATGCAGAGAAGAAATTATCATGGTTTTTTTTGTCTAAAATAAATTTAAAAAACAACTCAATATATACAGAAATTAAAAAAATTAGATAGATTATCTACTAGATTTCGAATGACACTTTGGGAACAGACTCAACATTGTGTTTTTTGTAGCGAGAGAAATGAAACTAGAAATCATCTCTTTTTTGCTTATCCCTATAATTTCTCTATTTGGATGGAGCTTTGTTCTGGTTTTCTTGGCAGCTTGATTACTCGAGACTGGGAAGATAGTGTATCTCGGATTTGTTGGACCGTATTCTTGTAAAATTGATTTTTCAGGTTTCCATATACTATATTTGGTGTGAGCCTAATGGAATAATTCACAACAAAAGTTGGGTTTCCTCTTCTACTCTTATCCGGACTATCGATAAACTAATTAAGAATCATATTTTTCCCTTGCTTACAAAACTTCTCATAAGTTAGAAAGACTTATGAGACGTTGGTTTGAATCTAAATTAACTTGTTGATTCTTTATTTTTGACAAGTCTTATGCTAAGATTTTTGTCTATGTAAATAACTTCTCGTCTATTTTTTATTTTTTATGATTAATAAATTTTACATTTCATAAAAAAATATTTATCAATTGGTTTGTCGTTATATAATAGTGGAATATTGAGTATGTCGGTTGGATGTTAAACCATACATAAAAGAATAGTACGATGTGATTAATAACTATCATTTTTCTTTACATAAAACAAAACTAGTTAACCAAATTTTTTTTAGTTTGGTAGTTAGAATAATTCAGCTAATAGTTATGATATCAAGAGTTTGATACTTTTCCACTACAATTAATAAATTAAAACAAGATTTTAAAAAGTATTCTTTAAATTATATCGGACATTATCGATCTAATTGTTGACAAAGAAAATGATAATTATATATTGACACAATTTTTTTTAATCAAAATTTAGATCGACAATATCTCGTATATTATCCAAATTCTTCTAATACTATATAATTCTTCACCGAATTAGACAAATTCCTAATATCAAATTCATGAAAAAATATTGTAGAAATGGACATATAATATGTGAATAAATGTTTTTCTCTCATTGACATTATTATCATAGACTTATGCAATGTAATACAATATGCTATTTGATAATTTAATCTCCTTTGAATATAATAATAATAATTATCTAAAAGTTTTATATATTATTAGATGAGTGATTTTTTTTAAAAAGCTAACGTGTCAATACTATATTTAATTTTAAAGTGGTTGATTACAAAGTTGTCATTCATATAATATTTTATGTCTTTCTAAAATAAATTCGTTTTTTTTGTCAACCAATATATTAATTAAATCAGAGCATCTAAAAAAGATGATAACAAAGTTTACAACACTAAACTATTAGCTGACTCTCTAATAGAACGAGCGAGAGTATCAACTATATGGTTCAGAGATCTCGGAATTACATAAAAGGTGAAGGCCCGAAAGAGAAACTTTAACCTGATAAACTTCTCCTAGTAAGGTTGAAAAGCCGGCCACTCGTCTGGATGGATTAACAGCTTCGACCTCTGCATGTAGCACATATAGACTCCTTCTTATTCGCCTTGCCCCCTTATAGCCCTCTGAAAAACCATCAGTACTTTTTCACGATGCATCAACAAAACAACGATAACCCGTTAAAGCCGGATTAACGCTCGACGGGTTAGACACCCCTGGCCACGATATAGTAGACCCAGTCGATCCTGATTGGCTAGCATCTCTATTTTTTTGTCTAGCATCTGACAATTCTGTCGCGTCTTGCTCCGCTTGTAATAATACTTCCCGAGGATCTTTGCACGATCCTGAGAAACACGTATCATTTTGTGCTTTCCAGATATGCCAAATTAGCAATTGGAAAACATTAGCATTTACCGAATCGGGGATTCTCCAAATAAGATAGTCCATATTATACCATATTGAGTTCCCCGGAAAAACATCAACTGGTGAGGGAACAGTGGACAATGCCCATGATTGGACTGCCGGTGGACATTCAAAAAGTACATGATTAACAGATTCCTCCTCCGCCCCACATCTACTGCATCTCAGATCACAACTTATCCCACGATTATTCAGATTTTTCTTGACTGCTATACAACCCGATAATGCTTGCCATAAAAAATGCCGAATTTTATTTGGACACCCCAATTTCCAAATTTTCGATTGAATTGCCCATAGATTTGGTCCATGTGAACCAATGTCCAGAAAAGAATTGGTTTCCTCAATTTGGTATCCTGATTTTACTGAATACCAGCTTGTTTTTGTATAGTGCCAACTCCAATAATCTGGCCTTGCCCGCTTTGGAATCGGTATACCTATAATTAACTGGACATCTGATGGGACGAAATATTGTCGAATCAGAGTCTCTTTCCATGATCTGGTCCTAGAATCTATAAATTGGTCAACAGTAAGATCCGAATAAATATATGGATCTATACCTATTGCTGGCCGTGGTTGTAAATCAGGGGTCCATGGATCCCTCCAAACTGCGGTTGATCTACCATCTCCAATCCGCTTTATCAATCCTTTATTAACAAGAGATCGTGTAGAACTAATACTTCTCCACCCGTAGGAGGGGTTTAAATTTGTATTTGCTGTCATAGGGCAGTGATATCTATAATATATGTCACGCACTATACGAGCAAACAGTGAGTCAGGATAATCTATCAGCCTTTAGACCTGTTTGGCCAGAAGTGCTGAGTTAAAATCCTCCAAAACGCGGAAGCCTAAACCGCCCTCATGTTTCAGACGACATAGTTTCTTCAATTTCAGCCAATGTATTCATTTCGAGGTATCATAACTCGACCACCCGAAATTCGCAATGGCAGAGTTTAATTTTTTAACTATAGTCTTAGGTAATCTAAAACATGATATAACATAAGTTGGCAAAACTGTCAAAACCGATTTAATCAGCACTTCCTTACCCCCTTTAGACAAGAACTTGGAAGACCAACTATTAATCCGTTCTTGGAGTCTCTCCCTAACAAAAGCAAACACTTTTGTCTCCGCGCCTCCAATATTCTCAGGGATACCAACGTACGTACCTATACCACCTATTTGATGGATTCCCAAAGTATGGTGAATAAGAACCTTTTCATTTTCTGGGAATGAGTGCCCAAACTGTAGTGAAGATTTGTCAAAATTAATTTGTTGATCAGATATTCTCTCATAGTCACATAGAATCCTGACAATATGACCTGCTTCGTCTATAGTTGCTTTACAGAAAAGTAGATTATCGTCACCAAATAATAAATGGGAAATGTTTGGGCTCTCTCTTGCTATTGAGATGCCCATAATTAATTTTTCACGTTCTGCCCTTTTTAACTTTGCAATAAGGACTTATGTGCATAGAATAAAGAGATACGGGGATAAAGGATCATCCCGTCTGAGTCCTCGTCTAGGAAGAATTTTCCCTCGCGGTTCCCCATTCAATAATATTGAATACTTCACTGAGCTAATACAATGCATAATACAACTCGTCCATTTAGAACTGAAACATAATTGTAATAGAAGCTTTTCTATTAGGCTCCATTCGACCCGGTCATACGCTTTACTCATGTCTGTTTTGATGGCCATATATTTCCCTTTCACCGCTTTATTTGTACGAAGGGCATCAAACCTTTCTTGCGCGATCAAAATATTATCGGAAATCAATCGCCCGGCTATAAAGGCGGATTGAGTTTCCGAGACTAAATTTGGCATTAGCCTCTTAAATCTTAGACATAAAACCTTTGAAATTATGTTATATCCAACATTACAAAGGCTTATTGGTCGAAACTCCATCATCTTTGTGGGACGTGAGTTTTTTGGAATTAGACATATATTTGTCTCATTTAATTCTTCTTCGAAGGAACCAGAAGATAAAAAATCGTTGACCATTATAACTATATCTGTTTTCACCACCTCCCATGATTTCTGGAAAAATAGAGCAGTCATCCCATCTAGTCATGGTGTTTTACCGGGATCCATCAAAAAGAGGGTTGTTTTAACCTCCTCTTCTGTTGCCCGACATAGTAACATTCGGTTATCCGCATTTGTAATTCGTGACTCTATTTCAGATAGCGAATCAAAATCACATTCTCGACCACTATTGGTGAAAAGATTGGCAAAATGACGTGTAGCCTATGCTGTGATTCCCTCATCAGTCGTGACCTAGTTTCCGGCACTCGCAAACAGACCCACTATTCGATTCTTTGCTCGACGATGTTTCGTCTGAGCATGAAAGAATTTCATACTTTCATTGCCTTCTTTGAGCCCCTTGTTTCGGCTATTCTGTTTCCAGTAAACTTCTTCATCGGCAAAAGCCTATTTTAACTCTTGTTTGGCTTTCATAATTGCATCCGTTGTTGAGGAGTTATAATTCTATAAATCATGTACAACCTTTTGACATTTGTTAATAATTTGTCTACCAGACGGAATATTTTTGCTCTTTCAGTATGACAAAAATTTACGGCAATTTTTAATGCGCTTAGTAAGAGTAAGTCAACAGCGACATGAAAGTCCTTTCAAACCTTTCTCTATCATCTCCTTCAGACCTGCTTTGCCAATCCATCTTTTATCAAAAATAAATTGGTTTCGCCATCTAAAAATTTTATCACTGAATCTGCCCAGAATTGGTCTATGATCTAACCCAATCATCTGAAGATACTCAATCTCCGACATAAGAAAAAGTTCATGCCAATTTCCATTACCAAAAGCTTTGTCAAGAACACATCTTATCACACCATTTTTCTTCACCCCCTCCAGGACCAAATGTTTCCGATTTTTGGAAAATCGACCAAGCCACAGTTCAAAAGCATTTGATTAAAAGATAAAAACGTGGTGGGATGTCTCAAATTTCCACCTTGTTTTTCATGGTTTCCCGAAAGTTCGTTAAAATCACCAATAACCAACCACGGGGAATCACAGACGATACCTATTCTTGTTAGTCTCTCATACACCTGATCTCTTTGATTTTGATTTGGCTCCCCATAAATGAAAGTTATATTTATGAACTACCCTTGGACATTGCATGAGATATCAATCATTTGTTTATCCTTATGATTCAATACAACACTAAAGTCATCATTATAAAAAAGAGCCTACCCCCCTCCCCCACTTAGTTCGTTTGGTTCTACAACGATCATCATATTGTAACCCAAATGACTTTGTATTTTTTCCATAAAATATATATTATTCTTAGTCTCAGAAAGAAACAAAAAAATCATGTTTATGAATTTTCCAAATGTTTCTAAGAAAACTTATTGTAACCCTATTGCCAATCCCTTGACAATTCCAACACATGGTCCTAAACATAAATAATTAAAACATTTAAAATTTCTTGGAGCCCTTTCCCAGCTCCTTTGAAGACTTCAGCTTGCCTTTAGCTTCCTTGGCCTCCTTTGTCCCATGGCATGGTGACATGGCAGCAATGGATTTCATCTTCCGTGAGTTCACCCCCTGATTGGAGTTGCATGTCGTGATAAAACTTTACTTGGCCCAGCTGGAGGTTTCGTTGCCTTGATCTCCTGCTCCGTAATTTCCCCCACACTTGAATTCTCCAAGACATAGTTCTCACAAAAAGTCTCCGCCTCCGCCACTTCATCTGCAATATAAGTGGCTAAGTCATCATTAGCCATGATCTCACCAGGTTCAACACCTTCTGTTTTCAGTATCATAGGTGAAGGAACATCATTGACTTGATCATTTGCATGGGGTTCTGCGACTGCAGAATTCAGAGCTTCAACATTCATCACCTCCATCACCAATGAGGACATAGCATTTACATCATTCTGGTCTGTTGGTATTCTCTTATCACCATCCACCTCAATATCCAAAACCACTTCACTCTGTTGAAATAGTGGCCTTCTTACTTTTTTGGAAGTGAGTGAACCACCCACAACATTTTCCAAGTCACAACTTGGATCCAAAGAAACCCCTTCACCCAGAATTTCGGATTTTGAAAGTTCTCCAGAATAACTACTTTCGTTTAAGCTCCTTTTGTTATGTAGACGCTCATCATCACATACATTATGAGAGGAAGTAGCAATCTGTTTGCCCTTATCCCTCCCACCCATATGTTTCCCTTTTGACATATTGGGCCCATCATTCACATCACCATAATCTTTGCTTGCCCCTGACACAGCCCCCTTATAGCTGTGAGTTCGCCCATTAGAAACATTTATCTGCTTTCCATCTTTTCCAGGAGCACTCTGCTCCTTTTTTGCTTTCCTTGCCTTATAACAGCGATCTGAATCATGTGTCAGCCTATAGCAAAGGTGACAATATCCCTCGAGATTACTGTACTCGATCATCAGCTGCAGTTTCTGCCCTTCAGCAAATTCAAGGGAAGACGAGAAGATGAGCGGCTGAGATACAGGGAGCTCGATCAACATCTTCCTTCTATCCACTTGCACATCAATGACTCGACCTATAGAACCACCAACTAAATGATAAACCTCATCAATTGAGTATTCAAAAGGAATACTAGTGATTTTTACCCAAAAACATATTGAATGAGGATAATTTGCATCTGCAAACGCCTTCCAAAGGCCATAAGTCACCATCCAACCATCAAAACGACTTGACCTGAGTTATCAATCTCAGGGACCTTAATTCGCAACCTTCTTGGGGGCGACTTTGCTTCCAAAGCCTTCTTTGCCAAAGAGAGCTGCAACATATCAATAAAGTGTATAGTGAGCAGAGGGTTCAATACTGTATGAGCGAATTGTACTCTATAGCACACGTAAACAAAGCTAAAAAAACTCAGTAACCCTATATAGTATAACATGCAAATCAAAGTTGTAAACTTCATCATAAATTATCGCATCACATAAGATTTAAAATGTGCAATTTGAGAAAATATACAGTTACCAAAAAAGCAACCTAGAATATTGTGTAATAATAACATATTACATCTAAACCACATTCCACGGTCATTATTCCTATTTCGTAAGATACCCCTGATCAAAGGCAAGTAATTGAAGATCTGAAAAAGATCATAGAATCACCTCAATATTCCCCAGATCAACTCCCTTAAAGACAAGGACCAACATCCAATCAAGACAAGATTCCAATAGATATGCACACAACTTAAATGATAGCTATAGGAAACTTTATCCCATTCTGCAATAAACCATATGAGAGGACCATATAATACATCGTTGATAAGATACGATTCCCCGCCTAAAACAATGAACATCAAAATCAGGTTATTGACCATATAGGCGAGCGCCCAGATTAACTGAGCTGATCCTCCCTGGGAAGGCATAATTTCATCCAAACATAATAATAATGTGAATAATCTAACTCCCTGAGATCAAAATGCCCAAAATTTAGACCATGATAACTCAGTATGAAAACTATATGAGGAAAAACTTTGTGCTCGCCACGGTTCAACATAAGAAACTAGTGTGATTGCCATAATTCGCAACTCATAAACCCAAAATATAGTTATCAAAATCATAAGATTCCATAAAAAAGCCCAGGGAAAACACTTCCGATGACAGAGAGCACAAGATAGAACACCATCACCACCAAAAAGCCTAACAAGATCTAATGGTGAACGATAATAATCGAGACCCCATGCCTTACAATCCAATAAGACGAAATGAGAGGGCTCATAATTAAGCATACTTTGTCGGAGAAATATGAAGGCCCCAGCAAAATAGCCATAAAAAACATTGTTGACATACCAGGAAACATAAAAATCCATACTTGTCTCCACATCAAGAAGATGAAGCATCAATTGGACATCTCGGACAGACGACCTAGCCCCCACCGTTTCAGAAATTGAACACCGTAATCGCTTTGCCATGCCGTCTTCAAATCGTCGCCCCCAGTGAAGCCCTTTACCAACGTCCTAAGAAATCTTCCCAACCTAATCGCCGCCGCATCGCGATTTACTGTTTAATCACACCAAGTTGTACTTCCTCTATTTCAATTTATCGTTTTCCCTTAAGTTATTAGATTGGATTAACCTTTGAAATCACATTTATAACCATATAAACAGATGGGAAAATTTAATATATTGAATGAAATATCATAAAGTAATAGACCAATATAGTTGAAAAAAACTAGATAAATGCCATATTGTAAGTTTAATAATACAGTGGTTGTGAATAATAGAGCACTACTTGACTTTGATTTTCCGGCACTTGCGTGTGGGTATAAGATTTTTTTTTTTTCAATTATTTGAAAAAAAAGTTATCACAATAATATGTTTATACATAATTAGTTTTATGTTTTTTTTATAAAACTAAAAAAATTGTAAATCGAAAATTTTAAAATATATATTATTTTAGTGTTCTATCCATAATTTTATACTAACCTCTTCGTCGACCAAAACTATCTCAATTGATTTGAATAATCTCTATTGTCTCGTAATTTTTGCTCTGATTTTGTAGCGATTTAATATTGGATTGATTTATTTGATGGAAAAAGTATGTATCTTTTTAACGGTGGACGTGAAAAAATAAATAAAAATCAACAAAGAACTGTGAAGAAAGAAAAATTGCAAGTTTAAGAAATATTTGAGGTGAATAAGAAATCTACAATGGATTGAGAACCAATAATGTTTACTTTACATAAAATAATATAATATTTAAATAATAATATGATTAATTAAAGATTATAATAAGTATGTAAGATATGTAATTATATTTATCACATTAAAATTTAAAATGGTATTAAATCAAAACAAATATTTTTTTAAATTAATTTTTGAATAATTTCAAAACTTAAAAAATAATTATATTTTCTTAAAAATAAATAATTTAAGTTAAAATATAAATTAGTTTTATATAAATGTAAAATTTTAATTTTATATGTATTTTATATAATTCAACATTATAAAATATAAGACTAAATCTAAACAAACACAAAATAGTTATATAGAAAAGTATGTAATATTTAAATAGGAATAAGAATCATTAAAAATTATAATAATTATGAAAGATATATATAATTATTTTTTATCTCATTAAGATTTAAAATAGTATTAAATCAGAATATATATTTTCTTAATTAATCTTTGGATAATTTTATAATTTCTTAAAAATATTATATAATTATTTCCATATCAAAATAAATTAAATGAACTAATATTAAATTATTTAAATATAAAAAATAAACTAAATTTTAATATTATAGACAACTTTATAAACAGACCCTTTGGATAGTTTTATTTTCATTTCGTCAATTAGTTTAAACAGGATGCATCCCAATTTTGAGTGCAATTTAATTTTGGATATCTTGTTTTGATTATGTAAGAAAATAAAAATTCATTAACAAATCACATATAAATTACAGTTTATTTAGTAAAATATTTTTTACAACTGTGAATCATTAATTTTAAGAATAACATTAAAATTGTACATCATAAAAATTTACAATAAAAAAACAATGAAATTAGTATGTATACTGTACTAAACCGGACGTACCCGATCTAACTCATAGTGCACTTAAAATACTAGAAGATAAAGTGTTACGGAGCGTATGTTCACTCGTCTCTGTACGACACGTGTCAGAGTATCAACTAGATGAGACTCACATAACGGCTATAAATATAACTGCCGAAAATAATCTTTCGAAATTAAAAAAAGAAAACCGTTAAGAGGTAATTAATTGTAACGGTAACAAAAAGTTACTCTTGGGATCAACGTTTATTTATTTGCAGAGACAACTTTTACCTTTCATATTTTTCTTAAAATAGTCTTTTTTTATTTGTTCGAATTCATTCTTCTCACAACTCTAATCTTTTCTCCATCACTGGGCATCTGACTTCACTTATAGTTACAGAGCTTCGTTCTTTCAGAATTCTGATCATGGAAATGCTTCTGTCAAGGTAAATTTCTGGTTTTTTTTATGCTCTGAAATTATCGAAAACCAAATTGGGTTTTTTAGTTTTGTTCTTTGTATTAATCTAATTATCTCCTCGTCGTGTCTCAGGAAACCCCTAGACAATCAATTTCTCAGCTTGATTGTGAATTGGGATGATCCTGATGCGACTCGTGTCAAGATCAGACTTGATTTGTCTCCAATTGAGGCCGAGTTGATAACGGCGATCGAATGGTTAGTGTTTGATGACATCACAGTCGTCGCTGCAGGGACTTCATGTGAGTATCTCCTGGTTCACTGCATTGCCGATGATATGATACATACATAAGCAGGTGAAATTCTGAAACTTTTAGGTGTTCATTAATAATTTCTCGATTTCCAAAACTGATGGTTACTTAAACTGCGGAAATTTCTGAGATTGCCTGTTTTGATGGCTCCAACATTCAAGTATTTTCGAAAAACATTCGAACTAATAGAAGGAGAATTGTTTGAGAAATCTGTGTTAAATTTGCTCTTGAAGTTTTGCCAAGTTCGGAGATTTGTTTCTTCTTTGCATGATTGTGTCATATATAGAATGTCAACAGGAGTGGTGTGTGTGTTGATGCCACTGTCACTGACATTATGCTTCCTCTGTTACTGGAGCTTCAGGTTACTACTAATGTCTATTTGGTTGTTTCAAATTCGGAAAAGAAAAGAATTCTCTGCATTGATTTATGTTATGTCTATACGCTGTTGAAGATAAAGAAAAGAATACTGAGACCTTTTTGAAGTTTATTATGGTTTATAAATTTGGCTAATTTTATTATTTGACAGTATATTGTGCGGTAACAATTGGACAGGATGCTGTAATCTCTCGGCTTACACGTTGGTAATAATTTCAATTATTGTTTTTCACATTGTTTTCCGGCTTTCAAATTGGTTTGGTAAACAAAAAATTATTTTTACTTTTCAAAAGTAATGTTTTCAAACTTTTTTTTTTACTTAATATGTTTTCTATCAAATTAATTAAGCGTTTTCCTTAATAGAAAAGATGCTGAATTGGCTTTATAAGTTTAAAACTAATTTGCAAATAATGTTTGAAATAGACCATTTTGATTTTAATTTCAAATAAATTAAGTGTTTAAATTTTAAATTTTCGAAAACTAATCGAACTTCACATTCAGTCTTTAGAATTTTCTTTAGTCCGTTAGCAATGTTGAAGTTTAATTTGTTTTTGGATAAAATAAATTTACACTTAATTTTTTTGATTGATTTTGAATTGGTTTTATAAGTTTGAAAATTCTTTGCAAATGATGTTTTTAAAATAAACTTTTTTAATTTTGTGATACAAATTGTTATTTCAAATAAAATTAAATGTTCAAGTTTTAAAATTTGAAAACTAACCGAATTTCACATTTAGGATTTAGAAATTGCTTTGATCCATTAGAACTATTGAAGTTTTTATAAGTTTTGAAATCTTTGATTGGATTAACCTTTGTAATCACATTAATAAACCATATAACAGATGGGAAATTTTAATAGACCAATATAGTTGAAAAAAACTAATGCCATATTGTAAGTTTAAAAATACATTATATTTAATTTATAAGGTTTAGTCATGATTCATAAGTTCATTTCCTTAACTCAGAAAATTTATTGATTTATTAAAGACCTCCCTAATAACCACTAATTATTTATCTTCCATTTTTGAGTCTTTTAAAACATTCAAAATCATTAGGGTCAACGAAACACCTATACAAATTTTCTCAACAATCATAAATAATTAACAAGTTGTTGGGTTCATGTATATTTGATTTGATCATTATTTGTTATGCTTAGTTGTAAAATATATGAACAAATTTATAATCTTTTTTTTCCTTCTTGAATAATATATATATACGAAAACAAACATGAATAGAAGAAGAAAAGAACACACTTTAAAAAGCAAAGTGTTCTAAATGAAATTACAAAATTATTGATTAAACAGAAAATTAAAAATGCTAATTACATTGTCCCTTATCAGAAGGATACATCCAATTCTGCACCAATCTACTTCATATATTTTTGCTACTCAAATGAGACATAAAATATTGTAGTCTGCATTTGCTAAATTCATGATTGCTGCACATTTATCTCCTGCTTCACCAACCCATCAATCTCCTTTTAAGCTCCATCCTAAAAAACAAAACAAAACACAATTAATTCCAAAATCTAAATCGAAAACAATGTTTGATGGTATGAACCGGAGATAAAAAACCAAACCACCAATGTATCAACAACAAAACCGATTTAAACCGGTATCGTTTATGTATAATGTGCGTACTAAACCGGTAAAGTTACCTCATAAGTTGACGGTCTAGAACACCGGTCGACATCATACCACGGTTCTCATATGCACTTCGGATAAGGTATGGAACCGCGGTTTCGACTGGTCCATACAGCATGTACTTGCTCACATTGAAACCGGCCCTTTTCAATCCAAATGATAAACAATCCGACATTCCATAAAGCTGCGCAAATTCGATATTTCCATTAACTTTATGGATCCCAAGCTCACTTCCTTTCCTTACCCCAAGTTGACCTAATCATGAATCACAACAATAAGTAAAACAAACCCTAGAGACAAGTATAACAAGTATATCTCAATTCTCTTACCTGAATCGGTGTTATGAGTTGCGAGAACGACGCCAATGCCTGAACCATTTGAGGCTTTCTCCATAAGGAAACTCATACAATCATTGTAACAATTAGGTGTATCTTCAGTGGTTTCATGTACAGGTGACTTGTAACCCAAGGAATCAGCTAATTTAGCTTCACTAGACATATAAGCACCTCTCACCAATTTAAAACCAATAGGAACATTCATTTTCTCAGATTCTCGTAAAGCCAAGTGTAATATTTCTCCTGCATCTTTCAAATAAGCTTGAATCGTGTTGTAAACAATTGGTCGATCTTTGTTGGAATTGAACATAATCGCTGACCAATACGCCATGTAATCGATTGCTGATTGGAGAATTGTGTCGTCTGCATCGATTAGTAACGGTACGTTTGGTTCCTGACATCTCCTACAAACAAGTTGTAATGTCTTCCTACGAACATTTGAACATAAAGCCTAAAACCCCAACTAATTGAATGAAACTGGCCATAGAGACAGCTGCATCTAAGGGCGGATTGCATATGACACCCGCCCAATCACAACAATCAGTTTTATTCGTCCATGACTCTGTCTTCGGAAGAGGATCATGATCACCAATATGATAAGAATAAATACACTTTCCGATGTTAAACTGGTTTTTGAGCTGGAGAAGTTCATCCCTTTATTCGGGATGACACAAATAGAAGTATACCAATCTGTTTACGATATACCAATGACATGTGGTCCACTGTAGTAGTCACTTTACAAATTTTCAGGCACCAGGTTCGATCTCTTTCCGATACAAGTGAAAGAAAAAATGAATTTTCGGGTGTGGGCTTTGGTTATGGATTGGAACTTATCAATCTAATTGTTAACAAAAAACCAATCCGTTTACAACATAAATTGTGTAAGAATATTTTTTTTTCTGTCCATAAAAATATTGTTTATAATAAACTTAAAATTTTAGGTTGGAATTAGGAGAATACCGCAAATAGAGCCATTGCAACACCCATCAAAATTGTTAGAAATACCCTATCATGCATACGTTTTTGCAAAAATGCCCCCACCAATATTACAAACACGTAATTGTGTATTTGCTTGTGTAGTTGGACTTATGCTGGAAAGTTGACTGACAAAGACATTGTAGCAGAGCAGCTGGGTAGATTGCTTTGCTGAAGGAAAAGTTTCTAGAATTGTTGCTATGAACACTGTAGCGGAGCAGCTGAGGAAGCTGCAAGTTACATGATGGTCTATCTGAACAGTTAGATGCACTGTAGCGGAGCAGCTGGGGAAGCTGCAAGTTACATCATGAACTGTCAGAGTAGGTGGAGCGACTGCACTATGTACACAAGGTATGTAGTAGAGCAGTTGGCATCTGAGTTGGATTAGCATCATGAGAGGGTTGTTGGCTGTGTGTCCAACATGCTGAACAATGGTGTCTTATGATGGCTAGAAGCATGGAACCATACTCTACATGGAGTGTAGAATGGTGTTTCAGAGTTCTATATAAGGGAGAGGGTTTTCTCTATTAGAACTGACCTCTTTGTGAAGGAAACACTACCAAAATATTGAGTGATCAAGAGAGAATCTTCGAATTGATTCAGGGATTTGTGGTAAGTGAACAAAGAGTGTCACAGCTGGTGCTGTAAGTGATTTGGGTAGTTTAGAAATCAAACAAGAACAAATCACACTAGTAAAAAAAAGGGCTATACCCACGAAAAAGCCACGAAAATTTTCGTGGGTATAGCTCAAAAGCCACAAAATGTCACGAAAAACCACGATGAATAGTAATTATATACCCGCAAAAATTTTCGTGGCTTTTCGTGGGTTATTTCGTGGGTATTATATTACTCACGAAAAATTTCATGGGTTTTCATGGGTATTATTTTACCCACGAAACTTTTCGTGGCTTTTTCGAATTTTTTTGAATTTTCCCAAAAAAAAAAAAAAAATTTCCGACCCAACTCGACCCGACCCGATTTTTTTGGTTCGGTTATTTCGGACCGGTTTTCTACTAACCGAATAACCCGATTACCGATCGACTCGATCCGACCCGACCCGAATTCCCACCCCTAAGCTATATGCAGTGTGTTGTAGTTGTGTTTTTAATTTTAAAGTTTGGAAGTACGTTGTAATATTTATTAATATAGCTTGTTGTGTTCTACTAAAAAATTGTGCCATTATGTTTAAAACTTTTTTTCTTATAGAATACATAATTACTGGTACATCATTATAAAAAAGTCACATGAAATGAAAATTCGATGACTGTATTTAAAAAATAAACTATCTTAAATAATTACGAACATTTATTACTAATGATATATACTAGTAATGGTATTGCTTACCAAAAATTGTCCCTAGCTCCGCTGGTAACGTCCCTATAATGATTCACAAGGGGTCCCGAGTTCGAATCCCAAATTGCCAAAAAGAAGGGATTAAAAGCACCATTTGAGGCCCGAGTTCGAATCCCTGCAGATGCGAAAAAATGATTATATAATTACCCACAAAAATTTTCGTGGGTTTTAGTGTGTGTAGCAACGAAATTTTTTACCCACGACGCCATACCCACGAATCTTTTGCGTGGTTTTTAGTGGCCATACCCATGAATCTCTTTATATTTACCCACGAAATTTTCGGGTGGTATTTACCTTTTTTTTACTAGTATCACAAGGTATTGTGATGTTGGGTAACTCTATGTAAACAAATTATTATGTAAATTGTGTTTGTAATAGATTATTTATACTCATATCTTCTCAGCCTTGTTTAGGAAATTGTTTGTTCATATATACATAACAAAGATAATTCCAACACCGCTTTGTTCTCTTTATATACATGCGTTTTTAATGCGGAAACACAAAGACGTAAAAGTCAATTTTCCACACATTTTGTCTAAACAAATCAATGACTATACACTAATCACACTTCTCCATTCCTTTTCTAATTTTCTTTAAAGCGTGGAAAATGAAACAGTCTGCAACAAAATAGTTATGTGAACAACTGATGACTCATTACCTTATTATAGTGTTCATGAACCACTCATGCTTATGTGGAAAAATCAATATGTATCCAACTGATAATCCAGTCGATTGGATTCAGTTGGAAATATTTCTCATCGTACCACACTCTCTCTTTATTTTAATAATTTTTCGGGTCCAATCCCTTCTTCGATTGGAAAGATTTCACATTTTACTAGTGTTTATCTTCGTTTTCGGGTCTAATCCCTTCTTCTATTGGAAACCTTTCTAATCTCACCATTCTCTACTTTTCTTATAATCAGTTTTCGAGTCTATTCCCTTCTTCGTTTGAAAACCTTTCTCATTTCACCACACTCTCCCTTTATTCTAAAAAGTCTTCAGGTCCAATCTCTTCTTCGATTGGAAAACTTTCTCATCTCACAACTCTCTACTTTGATTCTAATAATTTTTTGGGTCCAATCTCTTATTCGATTGGAAAGCTATTTCGTCTCACATTTCTTTACCTTGAATTTAATCAGTTATCAAGTTTATTTCAGTTTCAGGATTAGACCCAAAAACTGATTATAAGAAAGATAGAGAATGGTGAGATTAGAAAGTTTTCCAATCGAAAAAAAGATTAGACCTGAAAACTGATTAGAATAAAGAGAGAGTGTGGTGAGATTAGAAAAATTTTCAAATAAAGAAGGGAATGAACCCGAAAACTGATTATAAGAAAGGTAGAGACGGGTGAGATTATAAAGGTTTCCAATAGAAAAAGGGATTGGACCCGAAAACTGATTAAATTTTAAATTTGTTTAAAGGAAATATAATTATCACTTATGTTTTAAAATTATCTAGAAAATCCTAAAAATAGATAAGAACAAATTTGTTTTGATTTAATACTATTTTAAACTATAATGAGAGTTAATTGGTATTTAGTTTAATATTTTATTATTTTAACTTTAAAAATTTAGTTTAATATTTTATTATTTTAACTTTTAAAAAAAAATTAATTTGATTTAAGAACATCAAACTAATGATGTTGTAAAATACATTTTTGGAAAGAAAAAACCAATAAAAATAGTTATGATGTATTTTAAATCTCTATTATTACATATGTAAATTTGTATTACTTTAAAGTATCATGCTGCTATATATTTTGGTTGGCAATATTATGCTATTGTTTGTTATTACATATCATACCTTTACACAAAAAGAAATTCATGTTATATAAAAATAAAATTTTCAAAAAAGTTCGTATACAGAGATAGTAGCAACATACTTACATAAGACATTATTTCTATGTGTCTATTATTTTTTATAAAAAATAATATACAAAATAGTAAAATGTTTGTCTATATTTCTATGTTAAACTCATATACTTATAAAAATAAAATAAAATAAATATTTTTTTTTAAAGATTTAAATTCACATGTTATTAAAAAAAGAAATTAGTGTGGAAATTTATGTCAATCGCCAACAGATTACACCAATAATATTTTTAATAGTATAATATGATTTGTCAAATATGATGTTAATGAAAGAAATTATTATTATTATTTAATACAAATGATCATATTTTATTTTATGTTTAGAAATTTTTTTTATGATAATTTATTTTTCACATATTAATTGGATTTTATCTTTAGTGTTTTGTCTAATATTGATTATTAAAAATAGATTAGTAATGTATAAAATAATAAAATTATTTAAATAAAAAAAATTATGCATGCATGTGTCGGAATGTCACCTAGTATCATATTATTAGTCATTGTGGAATTAATATATGGAGCTTGACTTCACCCTATTACATGTTGTAGTTTATAGAATGTCTTAGGAATAAGTTTAAATCACCGATAATTTGTAAATTCAATTATTGGAAAAAAAACAAATATATTATTTTTGGAAATGATTTTTTGTTAAAAGTAATAGAATAAGTTACACGATGATAAAAAACCGAAAAGAATAAACTCTAACTGAGTAGAAATTCTAACTAAAGGAGAAAAGATACAAAAATCAAATATATTGTTAGTCATTGTAATTTATAAATATTATCGTAGATATACCCAAATCTACAAAACACAATAACGTGAAGAAAAAGTAACTCTTTTGCTCCTTATGTTTCGTCTTTACAACCACATTAACTATTTCCACCTTTGGCCACGGCAGGTGGAGTATTACGAGATCAGCGTGGTATTTGGTGTGGTAGGTTCTCTCTACATATCGGTTCATGTACTACACTTTTGACCGAGCTTTAGAGAGTATATTATGGGTTGATGCTTGCGAGGGATAGGGGAGTAACACGACTGGTAGTGGAGGTACATTTGACGTTAGTGGTGGGTTTTTCGACAGCAGGGATCAATGATAAGTACCTTCTATCTTTCTTAGTTCGTACTTGTGTTATAACTTAATCATAAATGACTGGATAATCCAATTTTCTCACATGTATAAGAAAGCCAATCGTCTATCTGATGGGTTGACTAACTATATTTTTACCTTACCTTTAGGTTATCATTCTTTTGACTCTGTCCTGATTATGTCAAGAGACTTTTTCTACATATACGATTGGATTTTTGACTTCGAGGAGAGTTTGTTTATAGTTTTAGTTTTTTAATATTTCAATAAAGTTGAGAGGTTTTCCTTCCCTTAGTTGACAACAAAAATTTTTTTTAGTTCCATCCAAATTAATTTATTTGTAACTAACAATTTTGCGTATTATTTCTGATACATTTTAAAAAAAATTGTTTTTAGTTTATGAATTCAACAAATATATAGCACCAAATTTCGCTAAATGCCCAAGCACTCGTCAAACGAACTCATGCACTTGTGTAAAGCATTTGGGAGGCCATCGCTCAAATTCCAAACAGAAAATTTCAACTCAAGTGGTTGAAAATATGTCAACCTAAATATCATAGTTGACTATAGTCTAACCCTCATTTGAACTTGTAGTATTGATTGATTTTGAGTTAGCCGAATATATTTTTATGTGAAATTTGATTATACATACACAAATTTCTCTTAAATTAGCTCTATGACTTGCTTACAAATCATATATTAGCTCTAGGCATTCGGGTACCCGTTCGGGTTAGGGTTGGGTCCATTCGGATTTTGAGTTTTCGTTTTTATTGATTTAGGACCCATTCGGATATTTTTAGATTTCATATCGAGTTTAGTTCGAGTATAGATCGGGTTCAAGTTCGGGTATTTATATTTAAATTTGTATAAAAATTTAAAATTAGTAAAGATTTAATATAAAAAACTATAAAAAACTTAAATTTAATTAAAATATATTGGGTATTCATTCGATTCTTAATTTGGTTTTGGTTTAGATTCAGATTCGATTTTTTATATATATAAATTTAAAATTTATTCAGATATTTTATTGGATTCGGTAGATGTTTAATTTTGTTTTTCTGAGTTGATTTTAGTTCGGGATATCAAATTTTACGCGCACCAATATGTTATTTTCTGCATTTTGTGACCATAATACTTCTACTATCTCTATCTCATGACAGGCCCGGTTCGGTTCTGGGCATAAGCTTAGGCCCAGTTCAAACGATAGTGGTTTTGTCTTTGAAGTTGGTAAGAACCAAACCCACAGGGTATCGGTTCAAATTCTCATGTGTGCTTTTAATTTTTGTTTTGTTTTTGATTTAAAAGTTTTATAAACTATTCTCAGAGAAGAGTTCGGCAAACAAAATTTCTTATATCTCTAGTATCTTTTTTCTATTTCTCATTTGTGTCTTTTGTTCTCTAGTAATTTTAATTTTTTTTTCTTATGTTGTATTTTCACCCTTTTTGTAACACTCCATTCAATTTTAATCAAAAATCCTTTATCAAAAAAAAAAAAATACATTCACAAAATCAATGAATTCGCTTTGAAAATATAATTTAATTGGAGCGTGAAAGTTGTTAGCTGTAGATTCCATTAGTAACAAACTCATGTCAAAAGTATATATATGTACTCTTTAATTTCGTTTTCCCTTTAAGATCAATAATATACATGTGCATTAATTGAAGATGAGAAAAAAAAAACACAGGACAAATAGTTTGTGCATGCGTAGACTCACGTGCATAATTGCATATCTGCAATTAGGTAAGAAATGTTTATATAGTTTTTGTTTCTTTAAAATATTTAATTTGTTTTCTGTATACACAGAACAAATCTTGGTTCTTTCTCATATCCATAATCTTAAGTGAAAGTTTGGATATAATTAAATCTTGTTTGGTCTGATAACTCTGTCATAAATTTGATATAATTCGATCACAAAATAAATAAAAAATAAAGGACTTTTTATATACATATTAAATTTTAAATGTTGATTTCTTAATTTAGCGATGGACTCTGAATAAAAGATAACAAACGATTAAACATTAGAAATGGTCACAATATACTTTATCACTAATTATATAATACTAATATTGAAAAAGTTGAAATCATTGAAATAAATCTACGAGATGAAGGATTTAAACAAAACTAAGACATTAAAAAAATTAATACTGAAAAATAAAACTCTAGAAAATCTAGATTTCGTGTTTGACCACATGATATTATTACTTGTATCTAATTTCATAAAAATCCATAGTACTAGTCATATTTTGCGGGGTTACATGATTCATGTAGTATTAAAAAAATTAAATGCCAAATGTTACCAAATGTTAGTTTTAATACTATTTGTTATTTAAATGCCAAAAATAATATTATAAAAGAATATTTGCTAAAATAGTTCAGTAAAGAGAAATGTTTTTTTTAAAATATACTAGAAAAGAGCAAAAAGAAAAAATACAAAAAAATCAAAACTGCCGATCAAACATCTATAAGAAGTTGTGTTTTCTGATCAAAATAGAAATCATAATCATGCCTATAACCAAAAAAATTCATAATTTTTGTAAACAACATAAATAAAACACTAGTTCATAAAATTACAGAGAAAAAGTTTTTTTTTTGATAATGAATTACAGAGAAAAAGTTGTAAAAGAAAACAATAATTTACAGTTTTCAATCTTAGAATAAAACTACCTACAAGAGTCAATTTATAACCAATCATCAAACCATGAACAATATCAATTACTGGAATCGAACTCGGGCAATCAGATTGTTTTTTAATCCAATACTTTAACTAGTTTGATACAATTGTAAATTTCAACATTTCACATCATGTGTGATAATTTGAATTGCGTCCTAACAATGAAACTATACACACTGACTAAAACTCGATTAATTATTCCAATATACATTAGGAAATCAATTGAAAAAGAGGGACAAAAAGACACCATATTCGTTTCGTTTTCATAACCATTCAGAGTTAAATCTACTCAAAATCATAAAAAGAGTGAAAATTACGTACCTATCAAATGTCAAACATATTCATACAATTGTGATTTGTGAGTCTCACATAAACCCTAATTACGTAATATTTTATACAATATTTTCTTTCCTAATTTATGGAATATATAAACTTTTTCTCGATCGTTTTTCCTGGATTTTACCTTATCAAAAAAATAAATTTATGGAATATTTCCAATTACATTTTTGGAAAATATTCCAATCATACACAATGTTCACTTATGGTTCTAGAACTCTCTAGAGCCTAATATTTTCTCTCTAATTGGAGTATGTCAAGTATATACTCCTAATTTGGACAAATTTGTATTGCATCTTGCACATTATGACAATCATCTCCAATGTGTTTGATACACTTATAAATATATTATAGAGTCAAACCATAACTATTCTCCAAATTTCTAATAATATATTACATAGAATAATATGATTTCTTGAAGTCAATTTCGGTCGAAAATACAAAAGTAACATATGAAACACTTTACCCATGTATACACATTTATCAATTTAAATACTTAATCTTACCCATTTTTCTAAATATTGTGGCTTTTTATATTTAGTTTTTTTTTTGGTGTGGTCTAGGGCAAGTGCCCAATTCAATTGTCATTAGGCACGACCCTGCAAGGAATCAACGAGGATAAGAAAGAGGTGATAGATAAGAAGAATGCATTTGGATCTAACATAGACTCAAAGAAGTAGGAAGTTTATTTGTGTAAGCAACTAAAGTCCTTTATAACTATTGATGATCGGTGAAAGGCTAGATAGTGAGTTCATCATGGTTCTGCTTTCTGCTTGCTAACACTGACCTTTGTTGCAGGTTCACAAGGATCAAAAATACCCTTTTCTAATGTCTGATTGTAAAGTAGCTAATAGAGTACGTAATATGCTGGTAAATCTTTGACGCTTTTTCCATTTTTGGTTTTTGTTTCTACATAATTATCACATTTTGGATAGTACTTATTCTCTGAGAGTCTTTCAACTGCTTACTTGTAGGTACCCAATTGGACAATTGAGTGAATCGGCCCAAAAACCAGCAGGCCTATTAATTTTTGGAATCTAAAATTGACGTAACTCAAATTAAATAAAGCATGTAGAAAACTCAAAACCGGTCCAAATAAAAACAAGCACGATGATTGAATACAGCCTAACAAGCAAATTTACTCTCAAAAGACACATGTTCAGACCTAATGAACATACACGATGACGCGTGTACTCTAGGAGTTGACACATGTAATCCTCTGAAAACATGCGGACTAACACGTGTGAATCAGAAAACACACCTGAATTCCATTTAAGAAACTAAACTCAGCACAAAAAGTCTATAAAAAGAGAGCCAAAGGTGAAGGAAAAGGACATAAAAAAATTTTGGTGAAGGACAAGAAGAGATAGACAAGGAAGAACATGACACATGAAGAACATTGAAGAATATAAAAACTTAACAAAGACAATAAACAAACGCTCTTAAATTGCGATTATAGATCTCCAAACGAGAATTTTTGACCCTAACACTTAAAACATTCAAGAATTAAATCGAATCGACGAACATGTGTAACACGTAAAGTTTGTAGTGCTAAAACCAGTACAAAAAATTAGCGCCGTCTGTGGGTACAAGAGAATTCTCTGGTGCGAGAGGTCGTAATGGCAGTTGACGAGCCCACTAGAGTGACAAGGAATGACGAGCCGACACGAAAAATTGGAGAAAACACTGACAAATGGATCCATCTGGAAGAACCGATTCTACCCACTGAATCTGAAAACATCCAAGTTCGGCAACGGGAGCAAGGCAGTTGTTAGACGATGCCACTAGAACCGACTGACGAACCAATGGACGTCCCACAACTCCTACAGATCATACTAAAGAAAGCAAAGGAAGCAAACCGTAATACGAATGAAGAGTTAAAGGAATTCCAGGGAATGTTGATGCTCATATCGTCCTTCAAACCTTGCACCGTGCCACAAGGTTCGCTAATGTTGAAGACAAGAAATCTTGATTTGCTAAATTACCAAAAACCAAAAGCTCCCACACCAAAGAGGAGCACTAAATCTGGGAACTTTGCTAGCAGAATAATAGGAACTATAAGGGAAAAAAGACAAATGCGTTCTACATTGATTTACCTCCTCGCAACTTAGAGCAAAAAGGACAAAACTCTCGGCGGAACAAGAACAACCAGAAGGATGTTTTAGACAAGCAAGCATATCGCCAATTTCACAAACGGACCCGACACCCGACCTCGCAGTGTAGACAACTACAGCGAATGCTCCTCAAAAGGTATCAAAGAGAAAATCCGGGAAAAGGTACCCCAAGGACAGACCTTCATGAAGGAGGAAGCGGTACTAGCGAGCCGTCCAAAGAAGACACCAATTGTACGACGAAAGAGCACAACGTCGCATCAGACACAAATGAAAGAGATCATGTGATTCCATCAAAACGGGCCGCATGCAGCGATTCCGTACGAGTAATCAAGATCCACAAGTGGAAGGCAGAAGCAATATGGAATCACTAAAATCAGCTAAACGAAAATAGGTAGACCAAATGGGTACCAATTCAAGACATATATTTCACAAAAGAAGATATGGTAGGCATGGCCACACCACATAATGATCCTCTCGTCATAGAATTGAGGATCTCCGACTACGAAGTATCGCGAGTATTGGTTGATACTGTGAGCTCAGTAGACTTAATCTTCAAAGAAACATTAGAACACTCGGTAGACTGAAAAGTATCTCAGAACAGTGAAGCTACCCGTCTTTCTCGGAGGGACAACGACTTCGGTGAAATTTCTCGTCATAGATAAACCTACAATCTACAATGCGATACTAGGAACCCCGTGGATATACACAATGAAGGCAGTACCATTAACATACCATCAATGCCTAAAGTTCCCAACCAACGGCGAAATATACACTGTCCGGGGAAATAAACAAATGGCTAGAACATCATTCATTGCGGAACATAAGCTAAGAAACAAAGGATGCCCTTACATGATTGCAAGTCTAGACGCTAAACAAGGAGATAATAACAACGTACTAGACAAAATCGAGCAAATCAACATCGACCCTTCCGACGCCAAGAAATGTGTCATAATAGGCTCCGAGCTCCCACCAAACATTAAAACCGAACTCGTTAAGTTCCTGCAGTAAAACGTCTCAACCTTCGCTTGGTCAACTGCATATATGCTAGGAATAAGTATGGATATAATTAGTCATGAGCTAAATGTATATCCAACTTTTAAACCGGTTAAACAGAAAAGGAGAAAGCTAGGTCCCGAACGAACGCAATCTGTAAACGAGGAAGTCGATCATCTAATCAAGACAGGATCAATTGTTGAAGTTCACTATCCTGAATGGCTCTCAAATCGAGTTGTAGTGAAGAAGAAAAACGGAAAATGGCGAATATGTGTAGACTTTACGAACCTAAACAAAGCATGTTTATTGCAGCACTTCAAAGGCTCACTGAAAAAATTGCAGCACTGAACAAGTTCATCTCCCGATCAACTCACCAATGTCTTCCCTTTTACATGCTATTACAGAACAACAAAAAGTTTGAGTGGGACAAAAAATGCAAGCTAGCCTTCGCAGAACTTAACAAATATATATCCACTTCCCCGATGCTGTCAAAACCAGAAAACGGAGAAACACTTTATCTTCATATATCGGTGACAAACGCTGCAGTTAGTGGAGTCCTAATTCGGGAAGATCGCAGGAAACAAAGACCCGTGTTTTACATTAGCAAATCATTGGATGACGTTGAAAACAGATAGTCAACGACATAAAAACTTGCCCTGGCAGTCGTAACATCTCCAAGGAAACTGCAACCTTATTTCTCACATCATCGTAGTGCTAACAAATCACCCCCTTCGAACAATCCTGCACAGTCCAAATCAATCAAGAAGATTAACAAAATGGGCAATTGAACTAAACGAGTACGATGTGGAGTTTAAAGGAAGAACAAGCGCAAAGTCCCAAGTATTGGTCGATTTTTTGGTCAAACTGGCACCCGAGCTAAAGGAAGACAAACTTGAAGAAGAAAAATGGGCATTATATGTAGATGGATCATCAACCACACATGAGTCAGAAATCGGGATTCGATTAGTCTCGCCCGAAGGAAGTATCATCGAAAACTCATTTAGATTAATGTTTTTAGCATCCAACAATGAAGTGAAATATGAAGTTCTCATAGCCGGAGTACATTTGGCCCAATTAATAGGAGTACGGCGGATGGAGGCTCACTGCGACTCACAGCTTGTGGCAAGCCATTTCAATGGTCAATTTGATGCGAAAAACGAACGAATGGACGTTTACCTCAAAGTCGTGCAGGAATTGGTTAAAGATTTTTCGGAATTCAAACTTGTCAAAATATAACAAGGCAAGAATACATCCGCCGATGCACTAGCAATTTTGGCGTCAACATCAGACCCGAACCGCCACATGATAATTCCTATTTAAAGGGGCATTGTCTTACCATCACAGAAGAAGACGAACCTGTGGAGGAACCACTTGACGAGAGCTACTTCGAGAAAGATCTGGTTGATTGGCGTATCGACATTAAGTTATATTTAGCTGATGGAACCGTGCCGGAAGATCGATGGACGGCACGCTGACTGAAAGTTCGAAGCGCACACTACACGTTACACAAGGAACATCTGTTAAGGCGAAGTATCGATGGCACTCTTCTTACATGCATTTACGGAAAAGAAACATTAAGAGTAATGCAAGAAGTCCATCTGGGCAGGAGGAAATCATTCCGGAGGACGATCGCTAGCGCACAAGGTTTGGAGATTACGAAAAATTTACGGCCATATGCGACGCATGTCAACCCCACGCCCCAATAATTCTCACTTGCCGACAAAGAACTTAACACTATCAAACAAGAGACATGCGTTTGCTCGAGTAAAATTTCAAATCCCCTTTTTTAGATGGACCTTTGAAACAAACAACGACAGATCTGAGAAATTTCGAGTTCCTAAATTAATACTCATTAAAGATCAAATTCAAAGAACATGATCAATAAATCAAACTTAGCAAGAACGAAACTTGCAATCCAACATTTAGAATCAACAAGCATCTTACGAAAATAGGCACGCTCAAGTAATCACTTGTCGGTCAAATCTTCACGAAAAATAAAAGTTGAGGAGATTGGTGTCTGCTGCAAACAAGTTGAGAGTCGTTCACGTGAACTGGTCATGAATCGGCGTTGGGTCCAAGCTACATTCCGCCGATCAAACGACAAGAAAAACCCTTGTGATAGTTTCACTAAATCTGAACAACAAGATAACATTCAGCCTAAATCTGATGAGCAGGAAAGAAAAGAGGTTGTCGATAACACTGACATTGACATATCCGATGGTCTGGCGATGGAAATGTTCGGAGCCTCTCCTTCAAGTCATGAGGTAGAAGACTTACATAATCTCGTCGTTTTGACATAATTTGTTCAAGGCTTTCTAATTTTCTTTTAGGCTTGTAAGTTAATCTCTCTCTCTCTTTTCCATGCTATTTGTTTTCATAGATGAGCGTATTTAAGATTAAAGATTCTGTTTTCAAAATCAAACTTTTGTCCAAAGAATATCAGCATACTTGCAAATCAACGGGGTTGATGCTCTGGGAGTCTGCTCGGCTTATGGCTTCAGTTCTTGACAGGAACCCAAACATTGTTTCAGGAAAACGAGTGTTGGAATTAGGTTGTGGCTGCACAGGAATTTGCTCAATGGTAGTTGCCAGATCAGCTAACCTTGTGGTAGCTACCGATGCAGACACAAAGGCTCTTACGCTATTGACAGAGAACAACACAATGAACCTCCAATCTTCCTTACTTGGAAAGCTGAAAACAGGCATACTTGAGTGGGAAACAAAGATCATATAAGCAACATTAAAGGTTTGGCCTGCGGAGGATTTGAAGTTATCATTGGGACAGATGTTACCTATGTAGCTGAAGCCATTATACCATTGTTTGAAATTGCAAAACAGTTAATCTTACAAAGAGACTCAGAGGTTCAAGATAAGCCTGCATTGATTCAATGCCATGATTTCAGAAGAGTTGATGAACCATCTCTCCTATCAGCTGCATCCAAGTTTGGGTTTGAGCTTGCTGATAGATGGGCTGTGAACTCCGGCGAATCTCCGATTGGTGACATTATCGACGGTTGGTTTTCCGACAATGATTTGGTCAAGGAAATTCCCAGTTCGGCATTGCATATTCTATACTTTCAGATGAAGTAACAAATAAAAAATTTGTGAGTTTCTCATTGATTGATTGTTCTACATGTAGTCTTAATCAGTGGATTGAATTGGATAATGTTCTTGGTATCCTGTAAGAATGTGACATAGCAGTGATTTTTTTGGGAAATAAAAAGACTACAAAAAATAGTTGTGATTGTAGTAAAAGGCTAAAGAGCTAATTGGCATGATTGTAGTAACTTCAACTCGTAATTCTCCAATAATATTTGAAGGTGAATTCAATCATATACTTTGAATTAGCCTTGGGCCTTCTATTTGGATTTTTCGGTTGTCGGTTCTTTCAGTTCTCTAATTTAGAAACTATTCGGGTATTACGGTTCAGGTTCGGTTCAAGTATAAAAATTAGGAACTGTTTGATTATTTAGCCAATTCGATTCAGTTTCGGTTATGTTCGGATACTTCTATCTAATTTTTTTAAAATATTAAAAAATCATAGAAAACCATGAATTAATTATAGAAAATTGATTTTTTTATTAACAAAATTTATAGTTACAATTTTGGATATTTAAATTGTTAAATTCTATATAAATAATTATTTTTACATAATAATTGTATTTCAATTGTATTTCAGTTCTTTTAGGTAATTTTGGTTCTCTGTTCGATTTCAGTTCTTTCAATTCTCTAATTTAAAAACTATTTAATTATTTAGCCAGTTCCGATTCGGTTTGATTCATTTTATTTCGGTTCGGTTCGGTTTTTGGTTACGCTTATTATGCCCATGGCTATTTGAATTATTTTTGTTTTAATTTTTTACATAAATTTAGAAAACCTGACTCGTTATTAAAGTCCTTTGAAAACCAATTATGTTAAGATTTTTCGTATTTTAAAACAATATCAATAAAATCCAATGCTTAAAATAATTCTAACAACAACATCTAATCTAGTTTGGCACTAGGCATTAAAATCGATTTCCGTCCAGCTTAAATTGAAGAATTTTAATTATAGATCAGACCTAATCGATCCAATCATTATTGAAAAAAACATAATATATTTGAAAGTGTGATTTTTTCAAATCACTAGCTTATTAATTGATCAATAATAGATATTTACAAAATTACCAAAAACATACTTTCAAATTCATTGTTGTTTTTTTTATAAAATAATAGAAAATTCTAAGATTTTATTATATATATATATATATATATATATATGGATATCTGGTAGCTTGAGTTACCATTGAATTAGATTAAGCTATCATAATTCAAAAGTCTTACTAATCATTTGGGGGGCAAGTGTTGGTGTTACACTATATTAATTTTGGTTCCAAATGATTATTTTAATTAAAATAACCAAAAAACTTAATATCTATTTGATATAACTTATATTTATTTTTTCTTTCATCGAAATTAATAAACTAAATAGAAATAAAAAAATTAGGAAATATACAAAAATAATAAATATTAATATAATGGATGCTTAATAGATTATTAGGAACCATTTGATTATTTAGCCGACTCTGGTTCGTTTCAATTCCTTTTATTTTAGTTCGATTTCTCGATTTCAGTAATTATATCTAGAGCTAATACATAGTGTTAAAATGACACACTTCCTATATATATATATATAACAAAATCGATGTAATATTTAAGATATATATACATATATATTTTGCCGTAAGAAAATATCAAAACAAGCTTTGTTCCCTGTATTAGAGAAGTAACAGAGTGAAAGTTTTATCATCTTGTTCGAAAACACGGATAACGTGGCCGATTAGATGGCAAAAAACACTAGTCGTTTAGATATTGTTGTGATTTTGCCAAAATGGAAAAAAAAATTGGAATTTTGAAGAAATCATGAATTTTAACTTGAAAATCTAACATTTCGCATCAGCTCTACAATATTTAGACAAATACATGAAAAACATAATATAAATGAGAATAATCATAAAAATGACAAAAACAAAAAAAATAGCAGCCGCTAAACTCGAATTAGGGTTTACAGTAGGTAGAGAAGATGATGATAAATCGACCATTTTACATTCATTTAAGTGAAAGAAAAAAGATTGGGTTAAAAAACAACAATGGGCTTTGAACCTAAGTCAAGGACGTCGGCTATATAGATTCAACCACTAGACTACCATTAACTTTGAAATCTACCACCTAAATATGTAAATTTGAATTTTGTAAACATTATTAGGCTAAAAGTGTTTGACTATAGGCCAAAAATATGCGGTTCGATTGGCTTACCCTTGATTTAGGCTATTAATTGGGACCTTGTTAATTTAATGGTTCTTGTTAAAAAAATTGTGTTTGATTATATAATATATTTTGTTATAGGATTTAAACTTTATAAATTTTACAAATTTAGGTGGTAGATTTCTGTCTTCACATCGCTAAAATACTAACATAAAAGGGTTGTATTATAAGAAATATAATTATAATGTATTATTACTTAATTTTACAAAATTGGAAAAATTAAGCCGATAAAGTTTGGAACATACCATTCTCTTTATTATACTACATATGAAGTTATGAACATACTTTAATCCTCTCAATAATATAAGTAATTTTGATATTAATAATCATTAAAAAATTAGCATTAGATAATTACAAACCATTTAATAGTTTTGCTTTATTTATTTTTAATAATTACATATGTATAGTGTCTTGTGTTTTATAAATATTTGATATCTGTATTATAAAAGCGATTTTATATTTTTAAATTACAAAACAATTTCTAAATTTTTTAATTCTTGCTCAAGCTCACAGATAGAATCTAGTGACAATTATATTAAAAAAATCAGTACAGTCTTCAATCAAATTAATTTACAACAATACCTTATGCTAACATAATTTTCAATTTTGTAACAGTAATACTTAAAAAAGTTATATCACTTTTTTAAAAAATGTTTACAGGTTTTAAATGTAGATATTCCAATTATTATTATTAGGATATATGGCCATTCTCTATACATCGAAAAATTATCTTTATATGGTTAGAAATCTAAATGGATTACATCTTCCGATACAGTAACTTAGTTTTGTAGTCTAAATAAGAAAAATATCTTCTCAGATATTATGTGTTCAAACCTAATTAGATGAGAAAATTTTATTCTTTATTTTCCCTTTAATTACAAATCTGAATAAATAAATTAATAGATTATGTCCTTTTTCATCTTCCACCATAAAATATACCTTTTGAGGTATAATTTCTTATGTATATATACTTCAAAGCATGAGTGAATTGAAAATCATAAACAAAAAAAAGAGATAAAGATAAAAGAGTATAATGGCTATCACCAAAAATAATTTAGTCTCATTTGTTCTCACAATTCTCGTCATCATATCTTGTGTTCATTGTCATGCACTATCATCTGAGAATACTTCTGGTAATGGCTAATTATTTTGCTTTCTTTTTAACTATGGACATAAATATGTATAGATATATATATATATATATATATATATATATATATATATATCGTTTTTGTGATTGTATATGAATTGGTTTTATATTATATATAAACAGGTTTTGGAGTTAAAGTCGACGGTCCACATGAAATGTGCATCGATGCAAGTCCTTGTAGAGAACCTCTCTCTTGTGTTGAGTTCTGTAAGAGACAGAACTTTAAATCTGGTTATTGTAAAGGTGGTACAGGTGGAATATGTTGTTGTTACCCTAAAATATAATATTTTAAGTGTTGATTTAGTTTAATAAAAATGTTAACGTCTGGTTGATTAAAATCTTTTGAAAAAAATAGTTTTCTCTATTTCTTTTTACTTCTTTTGATTAAAGTATATATACTTTGGTCATTCTCCTATTTTCTCTTAAATAATCGAATTAATTAATTAATTATTAATATAAATAGTACTTCGTAAGAACACATATACCTTATCTAAAGTTATAACTTATAAGAATGGATGATGCACACTAAAAATTCGTTACTGGTTCCTCTATTCGTAATTACCTGGTTGGAAAAATTATATCATCTTTTTAACTTCATAAATACAAGTTAAAAAAATTTCATATGTAGCTTCCGTACCACGAATAATTTAATTATGCTTAGTCCTACCATACATAATATTTAAATGGTAACATTAGAGTTATGGAAGCTACATATGAAACTTTTTTGACAGACCAAATATATTGTAATGACTAAAAAGTTCTTAAAAGCCATGGATGTATCACCAAATAAGGCCATATCACATGAGAAGATATAGAAAATGAGAAATCAGGTTTGACCCCGAAAAAATGGATCGACGATCTGGAACCCTATAGAAATTTTCATATAGCACTAGATCCACTTCTAACTATTATTTCCTTAACATTTCCCCCAATCTGAAATTCTCGATCTAAATCCCCCTTATCCAAACTTCTTTGATCTATTTCCTCCATTAAATTCACTTGGTTAAAATCAACCAAATTCGTACCAAACCAATCTTAAGCCAAAATCGAACCAGTCCCTAAACTAGAAGAAAAAATACATGACCGTGACTTATCTTCTCCCTTCTCTTCGCTTGAAGACCTAAGTTTCACGATCTGGGATCAAAATTTCTTGAGTAAAATTCATAGGTTTAATTCAAAACTTTTTGTCATGTGGTCTACTGCTTATTGGTTCTCTTCGATTTCACAGTGGTCCAGCCATGAAATTTAGAAATTATGTTCCCAAATTCGAAGATCCAATTACTGCACGTCCACCTGCTGTGGAGAAGAAAGAGGTGTGATCACTGTTTTCTTTTCTCTGTACAATGAAAAATGTGTTTGGAACTGTTGCTTGATTAACTTGTGAGCTTCTTAAGCTTACAGGGCAATATATGTATATATATATGGATATATGACTCGTAGCTTGAGTTACTATTGAATTTGATTAAGCTATCATAATTCAAAAACCTTACTAATCATTTGGGGTTGGTGTTACACTATATTAATTTCTTTTAAAATGTAATTTTTTCTTCATCTAGTTACTCAATTCAAACGGAGAATTATTATTGTTTCCTACAGAATATATGTATATAGCATGAATAATATTATATTATTCAAATAAATGACACTAAATAGAAATCAAGACTTTTTTTTTTGTGTCAACGGCAGATAATATGATGGACCACAACTGGCCGGCCCATTAGCCAAATTCCTGCATAATATAGGCGGTAGGACTCGATCCCGGATGCAAGTGCGCCTTGTCATTTTAGTGGACTTACCAACTGCCACTAAACTAAAGGCCACTTGCAGAAATCAAGACTTTAAGTTATAAAAAGAGTATACAAAAATAATAAATATTAATACAATGGATGATTAATAGATTATTAGGAACTATTTGGTTTTTTAACCGGTTCCAGTTCGGTTTGGTTCTTCTTATTTTAGTTTAGTTCGGTTCGGTTTCTTGGTTTCGGTTATTATATCCAGAGCTAATACGTAGTGTTAAAATGACATACTTCCTATATATATATATATATAATCATAATAAAAATGATTATTTTGAGTTATGAAATTTTTGAGTTTTAAATTCTCCAAAATATCACAAAAACTCAATTTCATCCACAATGCTACATTAACCAAGTCAACCTTGGATTAAAATACAAAAAAACCCATTTGCATTCTTATTCTTTCTTCATTCTTTTTTCTTCCTTCTCTCTTAATTTTTTTTCCTTTTCTCTTCTTCTTTTACACTTCTCTCGAAGGAATAAAATGATCATTTTTCTTTTTTGTTATTTTATAATATGTCATTTCCGTACTGAAAATTAAAATCTTCATGTTTTCAATATTTTAATCATTTCACAATTATATTCACGATAACATGGATGTCGTGTTATGTCCATGCATGTCGTGTTATGTCAATGTCTGTCGTATTATGTCTAAGTCTGTCGTGTTATGTTCATGTATGTTGTGCTATGTTCATGTTTGTCGTGTTATGTCTATATCTTTTGTGAACACATGCGAAGGGCAAAAGAGTAATGTGGAATGCCATCACTGCCATGATAAATGGCATAACCCATGAGAAAATAAGTTAATAGGATTTTGAAGTAATAAAAAACTCATTTGGGGTATTGTGGCAAATATTCCCATGATAAAATTGATGTAATATATAAGATATATATACATATAGATTTTGCTGTAAGAAAATATCAAAACAAGCTTTGTTCCCTCTATTAGAGAAGTAATAGAGTGTACAATAGGTGATTTTAACGAACTTGCCGGGCATCACGAGAAAAGAGGAGGAAGAATTAGGAGCATTAGCTCATCTGTTCTGTTAATACGATGCTACACAATTGCGGTTTCAATGAATTCCCGTGTACTGGGAATACTTGGTCTTGGAGAGGAGTTAGACAAAATGAAATCATCAGGTGTAAGTTAGATAAAGCATACGATAATGAAGAATGACACTCTCTATTTCCGAACTCTAAAGTAGACTACTTAAAAATGATTGGCACTGATCACAGACCAATTATGGCCAAGATGTCCGACGGATCATCCAATCGAAGATCATGTTTCAACTTCGATAAGAGATGAATAGAAAATCCATGATTAGAAAGGACCATTGAGGAAGGTTAGACACACTATAGCAATTTACGGGATAACCATTCGGAAAGGACATATTCATTTGTGGAAGAAACAGTTGATTGATTGCTTGCGAGAGGACTCAGAGCTTCCACAGAATCATATGCAGCCATAGGAGATGAAGGAGTGTGAGTACTGGACTCTACCGTTGCAGGTAATGAAAATATCAAAACAAGCTTTGTTCCCTCTATTAGAGAAGTAACAGAGTGATGGTCTTATCACCTTGTTCAAAAACGTGGATAACGCGGCCGATTAGATGGCGAAAGAATGCTAGTCGGTTAGATACCGTTGCGATTTTGCCAAATCAGAAAAAAAAAATTTGGAATTTTGAAGAAATCATGATTTTTAACATGAAAATCTAACATTTCGCATCATGTCTACAATATTTAGACAAACACATGAAAAAAAAAATATAAATGAGAATAATCATAAAAATGACAAAAACAAAAAAATAGCAGCCGCTAAACTAGAATTAAGGTTTACAGAAGATTGAGAAGATGATGATAAATCGACCATTTTACTAAAAAAGATTGGGTTGAAAGAGCAATAATGGGCTTTGAACTTGAGACAAGGATGTTGGCTTTATAGATTAAACCACTAGACTACTCCTAGCTTTTGATAAAAAATTACAATATGTGTTATATATATATAATATATTACGATTAATGTTGTAATACGTAAAATATTAGAATATGAGAAAACAAATGAAAACAAGATCACGGGTATAAATGAAGAGGATCCATCGAACATATTCTTCGGTTTTTGATACCATCTGATACCCATTATTTCTAATTGGTTTTGGTTCGAATTTTTGGTTCCGGATATTATACTCAGATCTAAAATCTATCCTAAACCTTCGATTATTTGCCCCATAAACTCAAAGTGCTGTGGTGGAATTTCTATCCAGCCAAGTGTTTGCCATCTTCTTTTAAGGCGGAGTATATCTAGTAAAACTCATAATGATATCTAGTGAGCATAGGAAGCTATGGAAAGGAACTCATGCATGTACTACTTCTTAATTTTACTTGTTGCCAAATTTACAACCAAAATGCGTTGTTTATAATAATTTATCATACCTATACATATATATAATATCATAATGAATATATATTAAAAGAAAAGCATAATAAATCTAAGTGAAATATTTTTAAGCATAATTCATATGCAGTTTCAACCACTTAGACATATTGGGCAATGGATGTGAGTGATTCCAAATACTTGGAAATAATTTCAAATCTTTCTAAAGCCAAGAATCTCCAAACATTAAATATGTCTGACTGCATATCTCTGGTGACACTTCCTTGCTGGACTCTCACTAAACTCTTGCACTTAGATCTAGCAAGATGCGAAAAACTAGAAAATATTCCAACTCTTTTCAGTTTGACATCTTTGGAATACTTGAATTTTTATAGATGCCTTAAGTTGAGAAATTTCCTAGAGATTCTGATGGAATTGTCAAAACATAAATTTAATAAATTTAATATCATGGTTAAAGATTATTTGCAGAGTAAGAATCTGTCTGGACTATTTTTCTCGATTGCCTTTTGAGATGTATGCCGAGTCATTTTCGCCCGGAACATTTCATGCATTTTACAGTGAAAGATGCCATGATGGAAAAGGTATGGGAAGGCGTCCAAATACGGGTTAGTGTCTCAAAGGCTCTTAGTTGGAGAACACATTGACTAAGGTACTCCTCTTGTGACTCAAATACTCTCATACTCTCCTCCCTCTTTTTTGGTCATTTTTTGCCATTGAATTTAATAAAACAATATTGAAAACAATTAAAATTGGTCCATTAAAATCCCGATTCGTTTGGTTGGTGAAAATTAAATTGAACCAATCAATAATCAAACCAATCCAATCACGCATCGGGTCCTCTTCTTCTTCTTCTTCGTTCGTTCTATTCAATGTACGGAAAAGAGGTAAAATAATCCAACCGATGAATTCAATCTGAATCCGGCAACGATAACTGCTGGAGCTTTCGTATTGACGCCGTCCTTCAGCTTCGGACGTGAGAACGACGTTCAGGTTCTGGCATGTGCTACATTGAAGATGAGAGAGAAGAGTTCACTGATTCAAAACAAGAAACTAGAGTAGTGTGAGGTAAAATTCTTGTTAAAAATTTGATTCTGGTTATGATTCATCTTAAGTTGAATTAGATTTAGATTTATGTGGGTTAGTCTCGAATACAATATTCGATGTACAAATGTATAACTAGTTAAAATATCAATATTCGATGTACAACTGCAGACATAATGATGAAAACGGTGATTCATTTGGATACTGGTGGGTCTTATGTTGAAACTGATGATGGGTATCGATGGGATTCAAAGGGTGCCAAGTATTTTGCTATAACGATGAAGACATTGTCAATTGAGGATATAACATACTCAGTTTTAGAGGAAAAAGTAAGGAAGAAGATTGGTGTGGAAAATGGGGCGAATATAAAGATGAGTTACATCCTGTTGGTAGTTGAAGCGAATAAACAATCATATATTATGGACGATGAGGATGTTGAGAGTTATTTATGTAGCATGAATGTTGGTCATTTGAGAAGTATTTTGCATGTGGAAGTGGAGAAGGTCTGTGAAAAAAATGTAAGAGAGTTAGAAAGTTCATTTGGTATTAATTATTGTGATGGTGAGATGGTTTCAAATGCTAGAGACTACAATGCCATTACTATATACGAAAATGAGAATCAGTTGGAGTTTGTAGGCGGGGATGAGAATGAGAATTCGTTGGCAATTGTTGGTGGTAGTGAGAATATTGGAACACAGGAATTTGTAGAAGTGAATGGTGACGTGGAGGGCGATGAATATGAACATGAGCGTAATGAATTTCCATGTGATAGAGAAGAAGAAGAGGAAGAAGGAACTCAGTTTGTAGATGATTGGGATGATGGTACTGGGCTGGAATTAGGCCAAGAATTCGGGTCCAAAACACAAGTGAAAGAGTTGGTGTTTATAACATCACATAAACAATGTTATGACTACGACGTATTGAACTCGGATACTTGGCGATACGTTTTAAGATGTCAGCAACGTCACAAGGTTGTAAGTGGTATTTACGGGTATCACGGTCAAAAGGAAGCGATGGTAATTGGTCGGTTAAAGTATATCATAAGATGCATTCTTGCTCTCGGGTATCGGCGAGCACATCAAATATTAAAAGGAGAGGATCCGTTGATATGGTTGCTAAGGTTGTGAAAGATGATTATCCTGGTCAATTAGATACACCATCTGCTAGATCTCTAGTAGGTGTTGTGCAAGGAAAGGGCGGAGTGAAAGTTTCGTATAGAACCGCTTTGAGAGGAAAACAAAAAGCTGCGTGTGCTGTGCGTGGAAGTCCAGAGGAAAGTTATACGAGGTTGCCTTCGTATTTGTATGTTTTGGAAAAGACGAATATAGGTACAGTGACAAAGTTGCATTTGGATGAAGAAAATCAGTTCAAGTATTTATTCATCGCGTTGGGAGCTTGTATCTAGGGGTTTAAGGGATTGAGGAAAGTGCTTTGCGTGGATGCAACTTTTCTTAAGAATGTATATGGCGGTGTTCTTATATTTGCCACTGCTCAAGATCCTAACCAGCATCATTATCCGATTGCATTTTCTGTAGTTGATGGTGAGAAAGATGCTAGCTGGAACTAGTTCTTCAGTATGTTGAAAACTGTCGTGGAGGATGATTCTGAATTGGTGTTTATTAGTGATAGAAATCCTAGACTCATCAAATCAATTGCCAAAGTTTACCCGAGAGCGCGTCATAGGTATTATATATTTCACTTATCTCAAAATGTGAGGACAAAGACTTCTAATATCCACAAAGATAGCGTTGCGAAGAGATTCAGGGAGTTGGCTCAGACATATACCGAGTGTCAATTTCAACGGGAGTATGAAGAATTTAGGAACAGATATCCTAATGTAGCTAAGTATTTGGATACAACTGCAAATGTGGACAAATAGGCTCGGTGTTACTTTCTCGGAGTTAGGTATAACATCATAACAACAAATATTGCAGAGTCTTTGAATAGTGTTTTCAAGGAGGCAAGAAAGTGCTCTTTGCTTGTCATGATAGATGTGATTATTGAGAAAATAGGAAAGTGGTTTAATGGACATTGTAATGATTGTGCAGAGGAAATATGTCTAAGAGATTGGTTCAAGTCGTGGAGAATATATTGCATAGTAGGTGTGAAGAGGCTTTGATTGACGAAATAGAAAGGTTAGGTAATGTAATTAGTGGACTTGACAGAGAGATCTCCTCATTGAAGCGTAACCAAGATCTGTTCCTCGAGAATATGCAGGAAAAAATGGACGTGAAGAAAACGTTGATTCCACTTGTAGCTATAGGTTGTATCGTCTTTGTCGTCGTTGTGAAACTGGTGTGGGTGTAGTTCCGAATCAAAATTTGTAATGGGATTGTAAATCCCTTGAAATCAAAGTGGACCCAAATATGAATTGTACTCGGATTGTACTTGAAATGCAAAAGCCTTTGGTTTAATTGAAAATGGTCAAAAAATTCCATTGGTTTACTTGATCAATCGGTTTTGTTGAAATTAAATAGATAAAGTTCCTTTGGTTTACATAATTAATCTCGGTTTCCTTGAAATCAATCGATAAAATTCCATTGAACATTATCAATTATGATTTCATATTTGTAATACCACTTAATCTTGTCATATTTGTAATACCACTAAGTGTTAATCAAATATTTTTTACGATTCTAGATAAACACATTACATCTTTTGCATATTACCATATATCTCTTACTAGAATATTTGGAACTTGTTTCATAGGATGTCATTATGAAACTAAATTTATATATAGTTCCTTAAAACAAAGAAATGAGTGTGTATAGTCTTCATAAATGTTCTAAAACATCATAATAGCATTGGTTAAACTATTATTCATAAATTTTGACTAGGGTAAACTAATAATTTCTTAAAAATGATCAAAGTATAACTAAGTGTATGTATGCATAACTAAAAAAACTGGTATAATTCTCCCCGAAAAATTTAAACTCTGCATCCAAATTCAAAAACTTTTCAATTGCCATTAAATTTTCAGTTGCCATTAAACTTAAACTCTCTTTCCTCTTTCCCCTTCCATAATTTTCAGTCTCCGCTTCGTTCCTCTTTCCTATTCGCTTCGTTCCTCTTTCCTTTCCGCTTCGTTCCTCTTTCCTTTCCGCTTTGTCTATCCCTGTAAGATTTTCGTCCCCTCTATCACCCGTAAGATCTTCGTCCCCTCTATCACCCGTAAGATTTTTGTCCCCTCTTTCATCTATATCACCATCTCCTTTGAATTGTGTTTGTCTTGTAGATGGATTCAGACACTATTGTAGTTGACGGGTCAGAAGAGTCACAACCGTAGGCCGGTTCAACAGAAACATAAACGGCATCCTTACCACCAAAACCGAAGTACCAAGAATGTCATTGTCTTTACTGTGAAGGTAAGATTTGTCTCTAATGGTTATTTGGTTTCCTAGAAAGTATTGTGAGAACTTCAGTTTTGACATAAATTTACATTATACGAGGAGGTGGAATCAGATTCGATTGGAAACGAGCAAATAATACATCAAGTGGGAGTCCATGAAGATTTGAAGCTGAACATCATGGAATCGGATTCAATTGAAGCTGCTGTTTTGGATTTAGAAGAGCTTATTGCTCGAATTGAATGGCTCAAAGGCGAATTGGAATTGATTCCAGGTGTTGGTGACGGTGAAAAATCAACTTGGAATTATGAAGATTACCTTCCATCGTCTAAGTAGTGTGGTTGGTTTTTGTTTGAAACAAAAATGGTTAAATTGGTTAAATTTATAAGGCTTATTGCTCGGTTTTGTAATATGGGATTCGGGTTTCCGGTAATGTTAATTGTGATGGTTAATTACGTTTTTTGTGATGGTTTGCTTTGCTCTTTTGAGGTTCATGTTGGTTTTTGATGTTAATTTAAGATGTATATGACACCTAATCTAAAGTTATATGGACTCACCAAACCAATGATCTAAATAAATACTTATCTTTAGAATTATATATCTGAACAAGTTAACATAACCCAAACTAAATAAGCAAACAATTAATAACCAAACACGATTGCAACATTAGTTAATTACAAATCTAAATAAGTTAATAACCAAAAGTTCTAGTCACTTACCAAGTTAACATAAAGTTTCATTAACATCCAAAAGTATAGTCACTTGCTAAGTTAACATAATGTTTCGTTAACATCCAAAAGATAGTCACTAACCAGTATAGGTCAGCCACCAACACGCTTCTTTGATTGTCTAGTGATGCGCACATCAAATGGTGGTCTTCGAAGCTCGGCAAATGATCTTTTTCTCATCTTCTTTGCCTCTTTCTACTGACTTGCTGATTCTACTTCTTCCTCACCATCTCCAACTTCTTGAGCATCCTCACCATCAGCAGCTTCTTGTTCCTCATCATCAGCTGCTTCTTGTTCCTCATCATCAGCTGCTTCTTCTTCGTCATCATCAGCAGCTTCTTCTTCATCATCACCATCAGCTTCTTGCTAATCATCACCATCATCTTCTTCCCCATCCTCCGCATCTGCATCAATTGGCTCATCCTCAACACCATCATCTATGTTTCCCTCATCCAAAATCTCTACTTAGTCCGCAACACCAACATCTACTCCTTTTCCTTTCGCATACTCCTCAACCTTTTTTAATCTACTGCCCATGATGTCCAGCCTATCATGGATTTGCTTGAACCCACAGACCATCATTTTCTCTATATCCTCAAAGCCACTTGACACTGGTTGCTCTCTCAGCTTACAACCCATCGAGGACTCACCAACTACCTTGTTCACTTCCTTCTTTGCCTTTATGTCTTCTTCCCTAAACTTTGAGAAGTATATTCTTTTTTTTTTCATCAGCAACTCGCCTTGTCCAGCCATCAACCACCAAATCAATGGCATCATCCTCTTCCCCGATACCGGAAAGCAGATTCTCCTAATCCCAACTTGGATTTAGAACACTTGCAATCCTCTATTAAGTTGCCATGTACAAATTAATTCAAGTATTAATACAGAAAAATAATACAAAACTAATAATTACACAAATCAAAAGCAATGTTTCCTAGCCTTTGTTTTACCAAGAGTTTTGTTGATCTCATTGATGCGAAACCCTCTCATTCTACAGGGTTTGAACTTTGTCTTGTACATTCTGGGGCAGTCGCTACGCGCATCTTTAACCTCATCCCGGAAATCTTTCATCAGTCTTGGGATTGCTTCAAACGCAAGAATCTACACCAAAAAGATAACATGACTTTATTAGTACAATAACTCCAACAAAACCATTATAACAAAAGCAAGATCATACATCTAAGGGAACAACAAAACTCGGAAAGTTGAGATTAGGGTTGGCAACACCTTCCCGAAATACATCAAACATCCTCTTAACCTCCTTCAGATTGTCAAAGAAAGAGTATCTGCCCTAGGGGAATGACACACAGTCATCAAGATTACTGCAATCCTCCTTAAAAACTTGTCAACTAGTGTTGCTTGACGCCCTCTCTTTCCACTTCCTTTGATAACCGACGTTAGGAAATACAGAACATCCATCTTTAATCTATCCCTTGAGTAGGTATGCATTGACATAAAGTTCTCCTCCACAGCCTCTTGTGTCACTTTGGCCTTCTTGAAATATTTCAGAACAAAACTGAGATTCTCCATCGCCTCGTAGTTATTCGGATACTGATGGCAATGCAGACCACATAGCAAGGCATGCTCTCAGTGAATACCGAATAGGTACGCCATTTACTATAAACCACAACTCCTTCGTCTTCTCGGTACGAGCCATGCGGACTAGTAGCATCCACATTCTTTGAGACTTGTGAAACACATCCCGTGGCATGTGGAAGAAATGACCAAACTACGGATGATTATAGAACCATTGCTTCTCTGGTGGCCCTAGCATTTTCTCTAAGTTTTCTACTGTTTGTGCTATATAGCACCTTGTGGCAATCTTAATTATTTTCGTGTACTCGGTCGTTGGAAGATACATGCTCAAAGGAGGGCACACTCCTCTTCCTCCCCCATCCGATTCCTTACAAAAAAAAAACATTAACTCAGACTCAATATAAGATAAAAACAATAACGGAAGCGAAGATTCGAAAACCACAAAAATAACCACAATAACAGAAGCGAAGATTCGAAAACCACAAAAATCAGAATCTGTTCTGGAAAGTACAACTAGTTCAACTTTTAAACATTCAAAAGTGAAATTCACGCAGCCAATCGATACTGAAGTTACCAGACTTATCTTTGACAAATATAATTGAATTAAAAAAGAATAAAATCGATACTTACAGTTTCTTCGTCGTCTGTCATCTCTTCTGGGATCTCTTCTCACACTCATCTACATCCCTCTCTCCATTTTCGTTCTCTACTTCAGTCTCATTACCTTTACTCACATCGTCTTCACTCTCACCGTTCTCAGCTTTGGCTTCCTCGTCAGCCGCCGGTAGAAGAGAGTCTCGAAGTGGAGAGTCGCAAACTGGATAGTCACAAACTGTAGAGTCACGAATTGGAGAGTCGCGAACTGGAGAGTCGGGAATTGGGGAGTCGGGAACTGGAGAGTCGGGTTTAGGAGGGTCGGGAACAGGAGACTCGGGTTTCCTACCATTGGAGAATGGATTAGGACCCATCCAACTTCCCATTCCTCTGTACCGTGCAGCAGTCTTCGTCCGAGGCATCGAGAGAGGAGTAAGTCGATATGGAGGAAGAAGAGAAGAAAATCAAAGTTTAAAATTCGTGAGAGAGAAGATGAAGAGGAGGAAGAAGGTGAATTAAGGATTTTACTGAGGACCCTCTCGATTTAACTTTACTGGACCCCGGTTATTGCTCGACCGGTTTAAATCTACTTAACCAACGTAAATCGGATCCTAACCAACGGATCACGGGTTAGGGCGGGTTGATGAGATTGGATCATGTAAATAAGCTGAACTACCAAGGACAACAAAGTAAAACTACTAATTTTCTTTACTTAATCAATTTAATTATATAAACAAAAATAGGAGAGAATATTTGAGTCAATATTTCTCCAACTAAGAGCAACTGAGACATTGATCCTCCAAATACAGTGTTAATTTTTTTGCATTTTTCGATTATTGTTTAGAGATTTGTTAAATATGTAAATTTGAATTTTCTAAACATTATTAGGCTAAAAGTGTTTGACTATAGGCCAAAAATATGTGGTTCGGTTGGCTTGCCCCTGATTTAGGCTATGGATCGGAGTTTATTAATTCAATGGTAACTTGTTAAAAAAAGTTTGTGTTTGATTATGTAATATATTTTGTTATAGGATTTAAATTTTATAAACTTTACAAATTTAGGTGGTAGATTTCTGTCTTCACATCGCTAAAAAAACTAACATAAAAGGGTTGTATTATAAGAAATATAATTATAATGTATTATTACTTAATTTTACAAAATTGGAAAAATTAAGCCGATAAAGTTTGTAACATACCATTCTCTTTATTACACTACATATGAAGTTATGAACATACTTTAATCCTCTCAATAATATAAGTAATTTGATATTACTAATCATTAAAAAATTAGCATTCGATAATTACAAACCATTTAATAGTTTTGAGTTATTTATTTTTAATAATTACATATGTATAGTGTCTTGTGTTTTATAAATATTTGATATCTGTATTATAAAAGCGATTTTATATTTTTAAATTACAAAACAATTTCTAAATTTTTTATTTATTGCTCAAGCTCACAGGTAGAATCTAGTGACAATTATATTAAAAAAATCAGTACAGTCTTCAATCAAATTAATTTACAACGATACCTTATGCTAACATAATTTTCAATTTTGTAACAGTAATACTTAAAAAAGTTATATCACTTTTTTTAAAAATGTTTACAGGTTTTAAATGTAGATATTCCAATTATTATTATTAGGATATATGGTCATTCTCTATACATCGAAAAAATTATCTTTATACGGTTAGAAATCTAAATGGATGTAAGTGGTATTTAGTCTACTGGTATAGGGTAAGTCCACTAAAGACAGCATACTTGTATAATCAGGGATCGAGTCCCACCGCCTATATTATATAGGAACTTGACTAATAGGTCGGTCAGTTGTGGTCCAATGTTGACAAAAAAAAAAAAAACTAAATGGATTACATCTTCCGATACAGTAACTTGGTTTTCTAGTATAAATCAGAAAAATATCTTCTCACATATTATGTGTTCAAACCTAATTAGATGAGAAAATTTTATTCTTTATTTTCCCTTTAATTACAAATCTGAATAAATAAATTAATAGATTATGTCCTTTTTCATCTTCCACCATAAAATATACCTTTTGAGGTATAATTTCTTATGTATATATACTTCAAAGCATGAGTGAATTGAAAATCATAAACAAAAAAAAGAGATAAAGATAAAAGAGTATAATGGCTATCACCAAAAATAATTTAGTCTCATTTGTTCTCACAATTCTCGTCATCATATCTTGTGTTCATTGTCATGCACTATCATCTGAGAATACTTCTGGTAATGGCTAATTATTTTGCTTTCTTTTTAACTATGGACATAAATATGTATAGATATATATATATATATATATATATATATATCGTTTTTGTGATTGTATATGAATTGGTTTTATATTATATATAAACAGGTTTTGGAGTTAAAGTCGACGGTCCACATGAAATGTGCATCGATGCAAGTCCTTGTAGAGAACCTCTCTCTTGTGTTGAGTTCTGTAAGAGACAGAACTTTAAATCTGGTTATTGTAAAGGTGGTACAGGTGGAATATGTTGTTGTTACCCTAAAATATAATATTTTAAGTGTTGATTTAGTTTAATAAAAATGTTAACGTCTGGTTGATTAAAATCTTTTGAAAAAAATAGTTTTCTCTATTTCTTTTTACTTCTTTTGATTAAAGTATATATACTTTGGTCATTCTCCTATTTTCTCTTAAATAATCGAATTAATTAATTAATTATTAATATAAATAGTACTTCGTAAGAACACATATACCTTATCTAAAGTTATAACTTATAAGAATGGATGATGCACACTAAAAATTCGTTACTGGTTCCTCTATTCGTAATTACCTGGTTGGAAAAATTATATCATCTTTTTAACTTCATAAATACAAGTTAAAAAAATTTCATATGTAGCTTCCGTACCACGAATAATTTAATTATGCTTAGTCCTACCATACATACTATTTAAATGGTAACATTAGAGTTATGGAAGCTACATATGAAACTTTTTTGACAGACCAAATATATTGTAATGACTAAAAAGTTCTTAAAAGCCATGGATGTATCACCAAATAAGGCCATATCACATGAGAAGATATAGAAAATGAGAAATCAGGTTTGACCCCGAAAAAATGGATCGACGATCTGGAACCCTATAGAAATTTTCATATAGCACTAGATCCACTTCCAACTATTATTTCCTTAACATTTCCCCCAATCTGAAATTCTCGATCTAAATCCCCCTTATCCAAACTTCTTTGATCTATTTCCTCCATTAAATTCACTTAGTTAAAATCAACCAAATTCGTACCAAACCAATCTTAAGCCAAAATCGAACCAGTCCCTAAACTAGAAGAAAAAATACATGACCGTGACTTATCTTCTCCCTTCTCTTCGCTTGAAGACCTAAGTTTCACGATCTGGGATCAAAATTTCTTGAGTAAAATTCATAGGTTTAATTCAAAACTTTTTGTCATGTGGTCTACTGCTTATTGGTTCTCTTCGATTTCACAGTGGTCCAGCCATGAAATTTAGAAATTATGTTCCCAAATTCGAAGATCCAATTACTGCACGTCCACCTGCTGTGGAGAAGAAAGAGGTGTGATCACTGTTTTCTTTTCTCTGTACAATGAAAAATGTGTTTGGAACTGTTGCTTGATTAACTTGTGAGCTTCTTAAGCTTACAGGGCAATATATGTATATATATATGGATATATGACTCGTAGCTTGAGTTACTATTGAATTTGATTAAGCTATCATAATTCAAAAACCTTACTAATCATTTGGGGTTGGTGTTACACTATATTAATTTCTTTTAAAATGTAATTTTTTCTTCATCTAGTTACTCAATTCAAACGGAGAATTATTATTGTTTCCTACAGAATATATGTATATAGCATGAATAATATTATATTATTCAAATAAATGACACTAAATAGAAATCAAGACTTTTTTTTTTGTGTCAACGGCAGATAATATGATGGACCACAACTGGCCGGCCCATTAGCCAAATTCCTGCATAATATAGGCGGTAGGACTCGATCCCGGATGCAAGTGCGCCTTGTCATTTTAGTGGACTTACCAACTGCCACTAAACTAAAGGCCACTTGCAGAAATCAAGACTTTAAGTTATAAAAAGAGTATACAAAAATAATAAATATTAATACAATGGATGATTAATAGATTATTAGGAACTATTTGGTTTTTTAACCGGTTCCAGTTCGGTTTGGTTCTTCTTATTTTAGTTTAGTTCGGTTCGGTTTCTTGGTTTCGGTTATTATATCCAGAGCTAATACGTAGTGTTAAAATGACATACTTCCTATATATATATATATAATCATAATAAAAATGATTATTTTGAGTTATGAAATTTTTGAGTTTTAAATTCTCCAAAATATCACAAAAACTCAATTTCATCCACAATGCTACATTAACCAAGTCAACCTTGGATTAAAATACAAAAAAACCCATTTGCATTCTTATTCTTTCTTCATTCTTTTTTCTTCCTTCTCTCTTAATTTTTTTTCCTTTTCTCTTCTTCTTTTACACTTCTCTCGAAGGAATAAAATGATCATTTTTCTTTTTTGTTATTTTATAATATGTCATTTCCGTACTGAAAATTAAAATCTTCATGTTTTCAATATTTTAATCATTTCACAATTATATTCACGATAACATGGATGTCGTGTTATGTCCATGCATGTCGTGTTATGTCAATGTCTGTCGTATTATGTCTAAGTCTGTCGTGTTATGTTCATGTATGTTGTGCTATGTTCATGTTTGTCGTGTTATGTCTATATCTTTTGTGAACACATGCGAAGGGCAAAAGAGTAATGTGGAATGCCATCACTGCCATGATAAATGGCATAACCCATGAGAAAATAAGTTAATAGGATTTTGAAGTAATAAAAAACTCATTTGGGGTATTGTGGCAAATATTCCCATGATAAAATTGATGTAATATATAAGATATATATACATATAGATTTTGCTGTAAGAAAATATCAAAACAAGCTTTGTTCCCTCTATTAGAGAAGTAACAGAGTGTACAATAGGTGATTTTAACGAGCTTGCCGGGCATCACGAGAAAAGAGGAGGAAGAATTAGGAGCATTAGCTCATCTGTTCTGTTAATACGATGCTACACAATTGCGGTTTCAATGAATTCCCGTGTACTGGAAATACTTGGTCTTGGAGAGGAGTTAGACAAAATGAAATCATCAGGTGTAAGTTAGATAAAGCATACGGTAAGGAAGAATGACACTCTCTATTTCCGAACTCTAAAGTAGACTACTTAAAAATGATTGGCACTGATCACAGACCAATTATGGCCAAGATGTCCGACGGATCATCCAATCGAAGATCATGTTTCAACTTCGATAAGAGATGAATAGAAAATCCATGATTAGAAAGGACCATTGAGGAAGGTTGGACACACTATAGCAATTTACGGGATAACCATTCGGAAAGGACATATTCATTTGTGGAAGAAACAGTTGATTGATTGCTTGCGAGAGGACTCAGAGCTTCCACAGAATCATATGCAGCCATAGGAGATGAAGGAGTGTGAGTACTGGACTCTACCGTTGCAGGTAATGAAAATATCAAAACAAGCTTTGTTCCCTCTATTAGAGAAGTAACAGAGTGATGGTCTTATCACCTTGTTCAAAAACGTGGATAACGCGGCCGATTAGATGGCGAAAGAATGCTAGTCGGTTAGATACCGTTGCGATTTTGCCAAATCAGAAAAAAAAATTTAGAATTTCGAAGAAATCATGATTTTTAACATGAAAATCTAACATTTCGCATCATGTCTACAATATTTAGACAAATACATGAACAAAATAAAATATAAATGAGAATAATCGTAAAAATGACAAAAACAAAAAAATAGCAGCCGCTAAACTAGAATTAAGGTTTACAGAAGATTGAGAAGATGATGATAAATCGACCATTTTACTAAAAAAGATTGGGTTAAAAGAGCAATAATGGGCTTTGAACTTGAGACAAGGATGTTGGCTTTATAGATTAAACCACTAGACTACTCCTAGCTTTTGATAAAAAATTACAATATGTGTTATATATATATATAATATATTACGATTAATGTTGTAATACGTAAAATATTAGAATATGAGAAAACAAATGAAAACAAGATCACGGGTATAAATGAAGAGGATCCATCGAACATTTTCTTCGGTTTTTGATACCATCTGATACCCATTATTTCTAATTGGTTTTGGTTCGAATTTTTGGTTCCGGATATTATACTCAGATCTAAAATCTATCCTAAACCTTCGATTATTTGCCCCATAAACTCAAAGTGCTGTGGTGGAATTTCTATCCAGCCAAGTGTTTGCCATCTTCTTTTAAGGCGGAGTATATCTAGTAAAACTCATAATGATATCTAGTGAGCATAGGAAGCTATGGAAAGGAACTCATGCATGTACTACTTCTTAATTTTACTTGTTGCCAAATTTACAACCAAAATGCGTTGTTTATAATAATTTATCATACCTATACATATATATAATATCATAATGAATATATATTAAAAGAAAAGCATAATAAATCTAAGTGAAATATTTTTAAGCATAATTCATATGCAGTTTCAACCACTTAGACATATTGGGCAATGGATGTGAGTGATTCCAAATACTTGGAAATAATTTCAAATCTTTCTAAAGCCAAGAATCTCCAAACATTAAATATGTCTGACTGCATATCTCTGGTGACACTTCCTTGCTGGACTCTCACTAAACTCTTGCACTTAGATCTAGCAAGATGCGAAAAACTAGAAAATATTCCAACTCTTTTCAGTTTGACATCTTTGGAATACCGTGACTTATCTTCTCCCTTCTCTTCGCTTGAAGACCTAAGTTTCACGATCTGGGATCAAAATTTCTTGAGTGAAATTCATAGGTTTATTATTATTATTATTATTATTATTATTATTATTATTATTATTATTATTATTATTATTATTATTATTATTATTATTATTATTATTATTATTATTATTATTATTATTATTTTGTCGACTTAACTCATAATAACTAATATTACAAAAAGTTATTGAAAAGGAACATTATGCACAAAGACATGAGACTGAGAAAGCCCTCTGGTGGTACTGGCAAGGTGATCAGCTTTGTGGTTTAGTAGGCGGGGAATATGACTAACTGAACATAACTGGAAAGAGCTTTGGAGTCTCGAGAAGTCGTTCAGATATGGTAGGAAGGTAGACCAGCCGTGGGGTTCCTCGATCATTTTGATGATCTCAGAACAGTCCACTAGGAACTCAACCTCCCTGATCTGAAGGAAGACGTGACATGTCATGGCCCATAGGAGCGCCTCGAATTCCGAATGTAAAGAGGATAAACTACGTCTGACACATTGTACTCCAAAGTTGATTCCCTCTAGTCCATCCGTGAAAGTGTACCATCCTAAACCTGAAAACAAATCCGAATCTTTCCAAGAAGCATCCACCATGCATTTATACCCTGAAAAGGCTGGATTTCATGTTAACGATTTTGATTGGAATCCTAGTGATATTGAGGGCAACATTAAATTTCCATTCGAGTGGGCCAATTTTTCTTTTTGTGCCTCGTGCCAAGCTCGAGCTTCGGCTTCCGCCGTTTGAATAATGTCTTTGGGGTACATGTTTTTATTTGAGAATGCCTTCTCGTTTCGCGATTTCCATAAACCCCAGAGGATCCAAAACTTTCATTCTCCACTTCGCTGGGAAGTCTCCATATAAGATGATCTATATTGGAGAAAATAGAGTCCCCTGGGAAGTGTCTTCCTGCAAGGATCTTTGACAAAGCCCATGTTTGGATAGTTGGGGGACATTTAAAAAGGATGTGATTTATCGTTTCCATATCCACTCTGCATATGTCGCAACGTGCATCACATTTTGATGCCGTGTTTGAGTAAATTTCATTTAACCGCTTATTGATCTGAGAGTGCTTGCCAAATGAAATGCTTTATTTTCTAAGGTGCCTTCACACCCAATGCCCGAGTTTGTAACTCAGTTATGTTTGGCCCCGTTAGACGGACTAAGCAAAGTGAAAGGTTTCTTTCTGCCCAATATCCTGATTTAACCGAATATATCCTATTCTTGTTGAAATGCCAACCCAGACGATCTGGTACCTATCTTCGGGGAATATGGATTCCTAGAATTAGATTTACGTCATGTGGGTGGAATAATTGTTTAATTAGGACTTCCCGCCATAGTCGTGTATTCGGGTCTATCAATTCTGATACTCTTAAATCTGGATAAATATAAGAGCCTTCGTCAATGGCAGGTCAGGGATGTTAATCCGGAATCCAAGGATCTGCCCAAACCCAAATATTTTCTCCATTGCCTACCCTTTTAATTAGGCCATTCATTACTAGACTTCTTGCCGCACGATGCTAGAAAGGTGAGTACATGCGTCGAGTGTCTCGTGGATTTGTTCCAAAATAATATCGTCCTCACAAAATCTTCAAGATAAGAGATTATGGATTGTCTAATAAGTGCCAAAGTTGTTTGGCCAGTAAGGCTGTATTAAACTCCTCAATCACTCAAAAGCCTAAACCACTTCCATCTTGGGTTTGCACAATTTCTCCCATCGGGCCCAATGAATACCTTTCGATGTGCCCGAGTTCTGCCACCAAAACTTGGTTATAGCCGCTGAGATCTTTGATAACATCATTTTGGGAAGGCGGTAACATGACATCATGTATGACGGAATTGCAGTAAGAACCGATTTGATTAAAACCTCTTTCCCCCCTTTCGATAGAAACTTTCATGTCCACGAGTTAATTCGTGAGTTTATCTTTTCCGTGACAAAAGAAAAAACCTTCGTTTTTGCCCCTTCTAAACCTTCCTGGAATCCTAGGTAAGTTCCCATTCCTCCAATATTTTTGATACCCAGATGATTTTGAATCTCAAGTTTCTTCACCAGAGATACCTCTTTGCCAAATTGAATTGAGGATTTAGAAAAATTAATTTGTTGTCCCGACACCCTCTCGTACTCCTTTAGGACTTTGAGAATAGTGTCAGCTTCATGAAGATCGGTTTTGCAAAAGAAAAGGCTGCCATCCACAAACAGTAAGTGAGACATTGCCGGACTTGATCGGGCAATTGAGATTCATGTCATGTTTTTTTACAATTCTGCCCTTTTAGTTGGGAAATTAGTGCTTCAGTACACATAATAAAAAGGTAGGGTGAGAGAGGGTCTCCTTGCCGAAGACCCCTTTTAGGTTTGATGAACCCGCTTGGAATCCCGTTCAGCAAAATGGAAAAGGAAACTGAACACACACAATGCATGATTCCTCTGACCCATCTTTCATGAAACCCGAGTTTGATCAGGAGATGTCTTAAGAAATCCCATTCTATCTTGTCATATGCTTTGCTCATATCGGTTTTAATTGCCATGTAACTTCCTTTAATTCCTTTATTAGTTTTCGAGGCATGAAACATTATCTGACCTATCAGGATGTTAACTGAAATCAGACGTCCTGACACAAACGCCGACTGGGTGTCTGATATCAGTTGAGGGAGAATCCTCCTCAAACGTAAACATACCACTTTGGATATAATCTTGTATATTACGTTACAAAAACTGATGGGGCGGAATTCCGCCATTGTGGTTGGTTTGGCCACCTTCGGTATTAGACATATATTAGTATGATTAAGTTCTTGGTCAAAACAGCTCGTCGAAATGAAATGACTCACCACGCTTACTATGTCGTCTTTGATGATCAACCAAGATTGTTGAAAGAAAAGTGCTGTCATTCCGTCCGGTTCCGGTACTTTCCTCGGATCTATCATGAACAAAGCTCTCTTCACCTCCTCACATATTGCTGGTTCCAGGAGTAGTCGATTTTATGTTGCAGTGACTGTACTTTCAATCCCTTCTAGGGCCTCCTCAAAGTTTGTAGTCCTATTTGATTTGAATAACATCTCAAAATATTTGACCACTTCAACCTCGATATTCTCCTTTTGGTCAATCCAGTTGCCCTGGTTGTCAAAAATACCGACTATTCGGTTTTTTGCTATCCGTTTTACTTCAACCTCGATATTCTCCTCTTGGTCAATCCAGTTGCCATGGTTGTCAAAAAGACCGACTATTCGGTTTTTCGCTATCCGTTGTTTCGTTTGAGCAAAAAAAAATTTTGTATTTTTATCCCCTTCCATCAACCAACGATTTTGACTTTTCTGTTTCCAGTAAGTCTCTTATTCTTTATATGCCATACTCAACTCCAAAGCCACCTTTTGAATCTCTGCAGTGAGACAAGAATCGAGATTCCTTAGACTTTCGAGCTTCATTTTTACCTCTTCAATTCGTTGTTTGCCAAAAGGGGTTTGTCTCTTTCGCCATCGTGAAATTTCTCTCATGCAATTTCGAATCTTATATGTGACTCGATTCCCCCTCAGGTGTGCATATCGAGTCCATCCCTTCGCAATGGTTTGATCAAGCCCCGGTTTACCCACCCATCGCCTATCAAAATGGAACCCTAGACATTGAGTCGTTTCCTTAACCAGCATCTCGGTGAGGATTGGTCTGTGATCAGACCCGATCATCTGAAGGTATTCAGTTTTGGTGTTTGGGAACAAAGTGTGGCATTCCCCGTTCCCAAATGCTTTGTCGAGTTTGCATATGACAATCTCGTTTTGTCGTACTCCCCGCTAGGACCATGTGTCTCGTAGACAAGGAAATTCCACAAAACTGTAAGTTTTAAGCATCGTGTTAAATGGTACAAAGGAACATAAGCTTCGTAATCTTCCGCCTTGTGTTTCATGATGACCCGAAAGTTTATTAAAATCCTCTATAATGAATCACGGTTCCGTTCTCTGAACTTCTAACCTCGTTATCCGTTCCCACACAATATCTCTCATTTTGTGTATGGGTTCACCATAGACAAAGGTAAGATAAGTTTTTGTACCTCGTAAGTCCATATATATATATATATATAATATTCTTATTTTGTAAGATAATGTGATATTATAGTAATTTTTGTTAAATAGAGTTAATCCCCCACTTGCTCCAATCGGAGCCACCGTGATCATATTGTCAAACTTTAGATCGCACATAATTCCTTCCATATGGTTGTCTTGTTTTTTTGTTTCTATTAGAAATAAGAAATCCGAACCAAAATTTTTTTTGATGTCTTTCAAATAGTTAAGGAAAATAAGGTTCCCGATACCTAGACAGTTCCATGATAAAATTTTAAACATAAAACTAGAAAAAAGATAACTTAAGCGGACGATGCCGACTTTGATGTTCTTCTCGATGCGTTTCTGAGGAGCTACCACATCAATTAAATGTTGTTTTTTTGAGTTCATACCCTTAAGACCAATTGACGTTTTTAGCCCTTTCTTCATCGTCTCTAATGTTTCCTTTGGTTTCTCTGCTGCGCTTTTTTTTGGGTGAGGAAGAGGTGGCTTATTCACCGCTTTTTGAACTAGCTTTTTCTGCAACATAGACGTGCGTTCTTCTTCGTTAATCATTCCATAAGCCTGTAGTTTATCGAGGTCATCAATGGTGAGGTTTTGATGTTCTTTGTCGCCCACCTCAGATTTACTTTCCGAGAGAAGATCACAATTCATAGGATCGGATTCTTCCTCTCCCAATCCATCGCTTACCACAGCCTTTTTTTTACCAGCAATTCCTTACCCGATCCTTCCTCCATCAACAATGATGTTACTTCATCTCCTTTTGCTTCAGGGGGTGATAACTTCTTCTTTTTGGACGAAGATAAAGCTTTCGAAAAATCACCTTCATTCTCTTTCTTCTGTAGGCTTTTTGTTTCATTTAAATCTAATACTCCTTTCTTTTAACGCTTTTCCCTTCGTTTACTTGCTTGTCATGACCGTTGGAGCCGAGTTTTATCACCTGCAACTCTTTCCGGGAGGTATTCGTAAGCTCCCTGTTCTTTGGCCTTGATTGGGATCCCCCTGATGGTGGTTAAAATTGGAACCATATTGATCCAAATGGTGTTGTTTCCCATGTCTATGCTCTGTATTGCCACCATACTCAATCTTTCCATTGTTTAATAACGCACCTTTAAAGCTTTGATTCCTATCGGAGTGGCGATATGTTTTCTCCAACCTCTCCTGATTCGCTTTTCTATTCTCGAATTCCATCAACCACTTGCATCTTGACACGTCGTGGTTAATGTAGTTACAATAACTACACATTCCTTGGTGATGGTCATATTTAATTTTCACAGTTGTCTCCACTCTGTCTTCAAATTCCACCACGGTTATTGTGACTAGAGCCTTCATCACATTTATTTCGACGAGAACTTTGGCCCAATCCGAATCCACTTTGATCACAGTGCCCAACTGTTTACCAATGGCTTTAAAAACCTTCTCTGCCGCATACTCTGCTGGGATATTAGAGATTATGGCCCACATCCGCACGTGGAATCCACTTGGCGAGAGTGATTATCCACCCGTCAAAGTGTGTGGCCCCTAGTTTTAGGACGTCCGCCATATCTTCTTGATTTGCAAATGAGAACTGAAATCTGCCAAATGCAAGGTCAATACCTACTACTTTGTCCTCCATGCGCCAAATACGCGTGAATCGCTGAAGCAAGGCGTTTACTTCCTACTTAGCTGGGTTGAGGCACCGTCCCAGTAACACCCGCAAACACTTTGCCAACAACTCACTGTTGTCAAATTTAGGTATTATGATCCTCGGTATAGGTGCAAGGGAGGATCCCTATGGTAGCTTCTTTGTTGCATTCAATTGTGCCATGGTAGCTGCTCTATAATGCACAAAACAATAGATAGAGATATGCTTGTGAGAATCGTAAAGAGACTTAAACAAAGATATATGGTTATATTAGACTTTTAAGATGAAGCCTGCTATTATTTAGTTTCCATAAGAGCATCGAGTTTACTTGAAAACTTGGGGAGTTAATATCCCACTTTTGAAATTCGTATATGTGATTCGCTGAGTAATCTTTTGTTTCCATATCCAAGATTCTAGGATCCCTTCGGCACGAAATTAGGCCTTGATTTCCGGAATCGATCTTTGTAGAGATGCGCCATGGTGAAGGAATCGTTCTCCTTCCAAAAACGCCTACGCCCTCGTAAAATAGGAAACTATGCATTATTAAATGTATCATTTGTTGGAAAATATCAATAATGCATCGTATCTCTTTTGAATCTTTCGAAATCAAAAGAATTACCGAGGGTTTCATCGGATTATTGATTGTCTTCGTAACCGGTGTGTCGGAAGTCGGTGTGCCGGGGGATGATGAATCGGGAAAAGTCCCATAGACCTCCTTGTTTAGCGAATGTATAAACCTTAGTTTTACACCGATGTCATTGTAATGAAAACCATGGTATGTGCACTGGATCTGAAAGACCTTCTTTATACTCCTCTTACGGAGGTGAGACTCCGAGAATATATTGTCTTCTGGAGAGGTGTGGGGTAATTCATCCCGAAGGTTAAGAATACCCCTAAGATCTGATACGATGATTAGGAAAGTTGATACGATGATCAGTGCTATTGACGTTGAGTCTCATCGCCTTTCTCGTTTCGTGAACTGTATTTGTAATTCTCTCGTCGTCGTGAGCTTGTTTTCCAATTTGACAATTGATGTTCTCCTCTTGCCTTCCTTTGCCAAAACCAAAAACTGATAGGAAGGGCTTTTAGTATCAATGTTTTCCTTCGCGGTTGCCGGAGTAAAACCTTCATTCCGGAAATTGCCTCATCATCTTGCTACTGCTGAAATATTTAAATAGTGGTTATATCAATTAATACTGATGCAAACAAATAAAATAAATGATATTATACGTCTAATTTCTTGTAGTGGTTGGTGTTACACTATATTAATTTTGGTTCTCAATCGGTTTTAGCTCCAAATAATTATTTTTAATTAAAATAACCAAAAAACATAAAATATCCATTCGATACAACCTATATTTATTTTTTCTTTAATCAGAATTAATAAACCAAATAGAAATCAAAACTTTAGGTTACAAAAAGAGTATACAAAAATAATAAATATTAATATAATGGATGCTCAATAGATTATTATGAACTGTTCGGTTATTTAACCGGTTTCAGTTCGGTTTGGTTTTTCTTATTTTAGTTTAGTTTGGTTCGGTTTCTCGGTTTCGGTTATTATATCCAGAGCTAATACGTAGTGTTAAAATGACATACTTCCTATATATATATATATATAATCATAATAAAAAGGATTATTTTGAGTTATGACATTTTTGAGTTTTAAATTCTCCAAAATGTCATAAGAACTCAATTTCCTCCACAATGCTACTTTGACCAAGTCAACCTTGGATTCAAATACAAAAATGCTCATTTGCATTCTTCTTCTTTCTTCATTCTTTCTTTTTTTTTTCTTCTTTTTCTCTTCTTCTATTACATTTTTCTCGAATGAATAAACTGATCATTTTCTTTTTTGTTATTTTATAATATATCATTTTCGTACTGAAAATTAAAATCTTCATGTTTTCAATATTTTATTCATTTCACAATTATATTCACAATAACATGGTTGTCGTGTTATGTCCATGCATGTCGTGTTATGTCAATGTCTGTCGTGTTATGTCTATGTCTGTCGTGTTATATCTGTGTATGTTGTGTTATGTTCATGCATGTCGTGTTATGTCTATGTCTTTTGTGAACACATGCGACGGGCAAAAGAGTAATGTGGAATGCCATCACTACCATGATAAATGGCATAACGCATGAGAAAATAAGTCAATAGGATTTTGAAGTATTAAAAACTCATTTGGGATACTGTGGCAAATATTCCCATGATAAAATCGATGTAATATATAAGATATATATACATATAGATTTTTCCGTAAGAAAATATCAAAACAAGCTTTGTTCCCTCTATTAGAGAAGTAACAGGGTGTACAATATGTGATTTTAACGAGCTTGTTGGGCATCACGAGAAAAGAGGAGGAAGAATTAGGAGCATTAGCTCATTTGCTCCATTAATATGATGCTACACAATTGCAGTTTCATTGAATTCCCGTATACTGGGAATACTTGGTCTTGGAGAGAAGTTAGACAAAATGAAATCATCAGGTGTAAGTTAGATAAAGCATATAGTATGAAGAATGGCAATCCCAATTTCCGAACTCTAAAGTAGACTACTTAAAAATGATTGGCACTGATCACATACCAATTATGGCCAAGATGTCCGACGGGTCATCCAATCGAAGATCATGTTTCAACTTCGATAAGAGATGAATAGGAAATCCATGATTAGAAAGGACCATTAAGCAAGGTTGGAGACACTATAGCAATTTACAGGATAACCATTTCTCACAAAATTTCAAATTGTCCACGGGAACTTTCTAGATGGCGAAAAGTAAATGTTGTAACAGGCCGAGATAAGGTGGAAGAGCTAAATAATAAAATTAAAGAGATGAAAAACCTAGAGTTTTGCCCCACAGAGGATATCAAAAATCTCTCATATGAACTAAGCATTGCATACAAGGAAGAAGAAATTTATTGGAAACAAAAAAGCAGAAACAGGTGGTTGCAAGAAGGGGACAAGAGTACCAATTTTTTTAATGCTCAAACAAAGCAAAGAAGAGTGAAAAATAGATTCATCGGACTCTTGGATGAACAAGGTCGTTGGGTAGATTAGGAAGCAAATATCAAAGATGAAGCTATGAGGTATTTTAACACCCTCTTTACCTCAAATGGAACCCAAAACTCAGCCATCTCCCTTGATAATATTGAAAAACTTATCACAGAAGAAGGTAACAAATAGTTGTTGGCAAGGTTTTCCGAAGAAGAAGTAAAGAAAGCTTTAGATTTAATGGATCCGGGGAAGGCTCCAGGACCTAATGGGATGACAAGCCTTTTTTTCAACGTGCTTGGACAAATATAAAACAAGATCTAGTTACTCTGGTGAATAACTTCATCGAGACATGACACATTAACCAAGAATTAAATCTTACAAACATTTGTCTCATTCCAAAAACGCAGTGACCAAAAAAGATGACAAAGTTCATACCAATTAACTTATGTAATGTCGCATACAAAATCATCTCAAAAGTGGTGTGTATGCGTCTTAAGAAGGTACTACCATGTTTGATATATCCGACACTTAATCATCCTTTGTATCAGGATGTATGATCTCGGATAATATCCTTATTACACAAGAGATTTTTCATGCATTAAAGACGAACAAAATAATTAAAGGAGCTTATATGGCAATCAAAACAGATTTGAATTGAGTTTCTTGAATAAATTATTGACTAAGCTAGGATTCCATGAGACATGGGTGAAATGCATTATGTCTTGTATATTATTTGTTCACTACTTAGTTTTGATAAATGGCGTTCCAATAGGTTGTGTGACTCCACACCGAGGATTTTGATAAGGGGATCCTCTATCCCCTATCTTTTCATTCTATGCGCTGAGGCACTTCTAGCAAGTATTAAGAGGGCGGAATCTCAGGCAAAGTTAACAGGCATAACTATTGCAAGATCTAGCCCTGCAGTTTCACATGTGCTCTTTGCAGATGATAGTCTTTTCTTCTGTAAAGCTAATAAAGAGGAATCAACTATCATTCTACTAGTATGAAGGACTATGAAATAATTTCAGGGCAACAAATAAATTTCTCTAAATCATCCATTCAATTTGGAAAAAATGTTGACCCTCTTCAGAGACACGAAATCCAGCAATGCCTCAGTATCAAGAACCTGGGGGGGAGTGGGAACATATATCGGCTTACCGGAAGGTCTCGAATGGGAGAAAACAAAGGTTTTCTCTTTTATTAAAAAGAAAATTACAGAAAGAATTAATTTGTGGTCGGCTAAATTCCTCTCAAAGAGAGGAAATGATGTCTTCATTAAGTCAGTTCTGACAGCCATTCCATCGTACGTGATGCCATGTTACCGGCTCCCTAAAGCAGTTACATCTAAGATCTCGGTTGCTATTGCGGATTTTTGGTGGCATAACTCCAGTTCCTCACAAGGAATACATTGGGTAAAATGAAAGAAATTATGTAGAGATAAAGGTGAGGGCGAACTAGGATTTCTGGCGATTAAAGAATTCAACACGGCTTTATTGGCATAACAACTCTGGAGACTTTTAGATCGACTGAATGAAACATATTCCCCCAAGATTTTTTTCTTATACACGAGAACTCGAGAAAAATTAAGAAGTAAATATTCAATATATCGGTTTAGTAGACAATAAAGCAGATCTGTTCATGAAAGCGCTTTCCACGACAACATTCAGGAAACATGTTCACAGTATCGAAATGCGTCAATTACGAAATTTATGATATTCATCATTTCAGGGGGAGATTACGTCATTGTACTTTTTTCTCATCATGGTTTTTATACCACTGGATTTTTTCATAATAAGGTTTTTAATGAGTCAGTGTGTAATACATAATTATCGATAATAGATAATTAAGGGGAGTATTATAGATGTTATAGGTATAATAATTACCTATATCTAAAATATCTATAATATTTTATTAACATTTTCTTTTACCTCTTGGTTTTTAACCGACTTAGTGGTCCTATATATAGAACTTCACTTTTTGTAATTGATACAATATAATATGTTTGTTTAATGGTTGTAGGTGATTGGGATTATCAACCGCGACCAAAACATGTTTGTTTAGTGGTCGCTAGTTTAGTGACCAACTTAGCGACCAGTGACTTAAATTTCTGGTCGCTATTTCGATGTAGCCGATTTTGTTGTCGATGCTATAGATATCAACAAAAGTAAAAAAAAAAAACTAAAATCTTCATGAAAAAAGAGTATGACATTATGTATAATTAGTTATGTTTGCATAAGAAAAAAAATTTTGATGTTGTTTCTGCTCGTATTTGTTTGTAAAATAGTTTTTGTTGTAATATAAAGTTTGTTTTATTATATTAACGCATTTTTATGAATATTTTCAGATCAGATAATATTGAAATTCGAAAACAAAGATGGAGATATGTGTCTGGCAAAGAGTGTTACAATAAACACAATACTTAAAGATAAAAATTATTTCTACTCTCTTAAACTGAACAATTATACCGGAAACGTGAATACTATATCTAGTAATGCAAAATTATTATAGACTTCAGAAGAGTTTGTTTTCAATGTGGAGGGGAACAAAATTTGAGATAAATAATGCATTATATTCCTCCAAATCTTGTAGAAATTTCATGAGTTTTAAACATATGCGCAGAAATAGATATCACATAGAAACCATGAATAAAAAGGGTGTTTAATATCTTTGCATTACATCACACAATTCGGAAAAGAAATATATATTGGAAAAGCTTCTACCTTTATCCTCCGGAATATATTTTTAAAAAAATAAATATGATTGAATCATATGTTACAGTAAACATGAAGTTTACATGTATATACAAAATTTGGCATGAACGTTTAGGGCATCGTAGTTCAGTCATGATGCGAAAGATTGTGAAAAATACAAATGGCCTCTCATTGAAAAATCATAAGATTTAAGCAAAGGAATTTCCATGTAATGCTTGTTCTCTTGGAAAACAAATAACTCGGCCATCACCATCCAAAGTTAGAAATGAAACTCTGATATTCTTAGAAAGAATACTTGGTGATATATGTGGGCCTATCCACCCACAATGTGGGCCATTTAGATATTTTATGGTATTAATTGACACATTTAGTAGATGGTCATATGTCTGTTTATTGAGCACACGAAATATAGTTTTCGCAAAATTTATTGCCCAAATAATCACGTTAAATGCACAATTTCCTGATTATACAATAAAGAAAGTAAGAATTGATAACGCTGATGACTTCACTTTTGAAGCCGTCAATGACTATTGTATGTCATTGGGGATAGATGTACACATCTAGTCCCGCATGTTCACACACAAAATGGCATGACTAAATCTTTAATCAAACAGTTATAAATTATTGCTAGCCCGTTAATAATGAGAACAAAACTCTCAATTTTAATATGGGGTCATGCAATTTTGCATGTTGCGGCACTAATTCAAAAAAAGACCGAGTGCATATCATAAATACTCCTCATTAGAATTAACATCTAGCCACAAGCCAGATATATCTCATCTCCGTGTTTTTGGATGTGCAGTTTATGTCCATATAGCATCGCCGCAAAGAACAAAAATAGGACCACAAAGGAGATTGGAAAACTATATATTGGGTATGTCTCACCAAATATAATTCTGTATTTGGAACCAAAAACTGGTGATATGTTTACGGCATGTTTTGCTGATTGTCATTTTAATGAAGATGAATTTTCAACTTTTGGGGGAGGAACTAAAGAAGCTCCAAAAGAAATCACATGGTAAACATTGTCGTTGTGGCATCTTGATCTCCCTACAAAACAACGTGAATTGGAAGTTCAAAAAATTATGCATTTACAAAATATGGCAAATCAGATACCATATGCGTTCACTGATAGAAAAAGGGTGACAAAATCACATATACCTGATGTAAACGTTCCATCAAGAGTTATTGTTTCGGAAGAACAAAATGATGGAAATATAGCAAGTGAATCTAAGGTTCAGTTGAAAAGGTGGGGGGCAATGGGATCAAAAGATAAGAATCCCCGAAAAAGAAAAGAATTTGGGAGAAATGAATAAAAATGGTCCCGAAAAACCAAATTCTATAGAAAAAAGTCCTAAGATAAAAATAAAGAAAAACATGAGATTTCCATCAACTATGTCCAACACATAAATATTTGGGTTAGAAATGAAATAGAAGATGATGACAGAATTTTTTCATTCTCAGTATCAAAAGAAATTAATAATGAAAGTGATGATCCAGATCCATGGTCCATATTAGAATGTCAAAAAGATCTGATTGGGAAAAATGGAAAATGACCATGACAACTGAACTGAACTCCCTCAATAAAAGAAAAGTCTTTGGGTCTATTTTCATAACACTTTAACATGTAAAACCCGTTGGGTATAAATGGGTCTTTGTTCGAAAAAGAAATGAGAAAAATGAGGTAACAAGGTATAAAGCTCGACTTGTTGCCTAAGGTTTTTTCCAGATACTAGGAATTGATTATGAAGAAATATATTCCCGGTAATTGATGCAATTATCTTTAGATTTTTGATGAGCCTAGCAGCATCTAAAAATCTAGAAATGCTATCTGATGGATGTTGTGACAGCATATCTATATAGATCACTTTATAATGAAACATATATGAAAATCCCATAAGGAATAAAAATGCCTGAAGTATTGAGCTCAAAATCTAAAGAAATATGTTTAGTCAAATTACAACAATCACTTTACAGATTAAAACAATCCGGACGAAGGTGGTAAATCTACTTAAGTGAATATTTGTTGAGTAAAGGATATACCAACAATACGATATGTCTTTGTGTACTTATTAAGAAATCTACATATGGGTTTGTGATCATTTCTAGATATGTTGATGACTTGAACATAATTGAAACTCAAAAGGAAATTGATAAGACAAGAACTCATATGAAGAAAGAATTTGAAATGAAAGATCTTGGACAGACAAAATTTTGTCTTAAGACTCCAGATCAAGCATCTTTGGAATGAAATATTTGTACATCAATTAAATTATACGAAAAGGATCTTAAAACGTTTTTATATGGATAAAACGACTCCTTTGAGTACTCCAATGGTCAATAGATCACTTAATATCGACAATTATCCATTATGACTTTGTGAAGATAACAAAGAGGTATTAGGTCTTGAAGTACCTTATATTGCAAATATATAGAGCTATTGGTGGACTTATGTATCTTGCAAATTGCACTAGAACAGATATAGCATTCGCTACTAACCTGCTTGCAAGATACAGCTCGTCACCTACGCACAGAGACTAGAATGGAATAAAACATATATTTTGCTATCTCCATGGAACAACTGACTTTGGATTATATTATAATAGAAATTCTAGTGTCGATTTAGTTGGTTTTGCAGATGTAGGCTATTTATCAGACCCATATAAAGCCCGATTGCAAACCGGATATATTTTTACAATTGGAGGCACTGCAATATCTTAGCGTTCTGAAAAGAAAACTTTAGTTGCTACTTCCTCAAATCACGCAGAAATAATTGTACTTCTTGAAGCATGTAGAGAATGCATGTGGCTCAGATTTAGGATTCAACATATACAAGAAGCAAGTGGAATAGTCATATATAAAGAGCCAACGAAATTGTTTGAAGACAATACTACATGTGTTGCTCAACTCAAAGAAGGTTATATCAAGAGTGACCAAACGAAACATATTCTCCCAAGATTTTTCTCTTACACACTAGAACTCGAGAAAATCAAGAAGCAAAATATTCAATTTATCTGTTCAACAGACAATGCAACAGATCTGTTCACGAAATCGCTTCCCACTACAACATTCAGAAAACATTCACATTATCAGAATGTGTCAATTACAAAATTTATAATATCCATCTTTTCAGAGGGAGATTACATTATTGTATCTTTTTCCCTTATCATGCATAGTTTTTATCCCACTAGATTTTTCCATGACAAAGTTTTTCCATGGTAAAGTTTAGAAGTAGCTTGGCAGAGTTTAGAACTGCCTTAATAGAGCTTGGTAGAGTTTGAAAGAGGTATAGTTTGGTGGAGTGTAAATGAAGCATGGCAGAGTTTGGTTGAGAGTAGATGATGCATGATAGAGTTTTGTGGAGTGTAGATGATACATGACAGAGTTTAGTACTACTATGGTAGAGCTTGGTAGTATTTGATAAAGTTTATATGAAGCATGATAGAGTTTGGTGGAGTATAGATGATGCTTGACAGAGTTTGGAACTACCATGGTAGAGCGTGGCATAGATTGATAGAGTTTATATAACACATGACATAGTTTGGTGGCGTGTAGATGATGCTTTGCAAAGTTTACGAGAGTTTAGAGTCTCACATTGTTTATGTTTAATAACTATTTTGTAGGTACGCGTTAAGTACCAATGTCCAAAGTCTCTTGCAGAGATCTACCTTGGTTGGCATGGAGATGTTGAAGATCATAAAGTAGACAATATGATCCGAGACATACTTCCGAATTTGTTCCACATACCCACGCAATTGCCTGTTGTTGTGTATCTTGTGGAAGTGTTTGCATGAATTCATTTGATATGTAACTCAGTTTTACCTTATAGATCTATTGATTTAGATCAAAATTTTCGTGCACCATCCGCACAAACTCATCATAACATACATCTTCGCTCACTCAAAGAATATTACAACCATGAGAAGTATCCACTAAAAAGAACCAATGCTTTTGGTCGAATTTCCAATTTTCACAAACTAAAATGATTTGATCCATATATCCAATAACAAAAATAAATGAGGTCAAAAGATAAGAAATGAGCTCAACCAACAATGGTGTTTTGTGTGCTTCAACAAGTGCGCGAGAAAGAATGTAGGTGATTTAATAATTGAAGGGTAAACTCGTCATTTTATAAACTAAGTTAAATGAAATAACTCTATCGAACTCTACCAAACTATTGGAGATAACTTAGCCAAAATCTGCTACACATGGTACAAATTTTATCAAACTATGTGACTATGCCAAACTATCGTTGCTAACTCTATTAAACTATCAAAGATAATTCTGTCAAAATATACTACACAAGGTACAAAATCTACCAAACTATCAAAGATAATTATGCCAAAATATGCTACTCATGGTACAAAATCTATCAAACTATGTCAAACTATCATTACTAACTCTACCAAACTATCAAAGATAACTCTTGCAAAAATCTGCTACACATGGTACAAAATCTACCAAACTCTGCTAACCTATCATTGCTAACTTTACCAAACTATCAAAGATAACTCTACCAAAATCTGCTACACATGGTACAAAATCTATCAAACTCTGCCAAACTATCATTGCTAACTCTGGCAAACTATCAAAGATAATTCTGCCAAAATTTGCTACACATGGTACAAAATGTACCAAACTCTGCTAATGTATCGTTGCTAACTCTTCCAAACAATCATTTTTAACTCTGCCAAACTATCAAAGATAACTCTGCCAAAATCTGCTACATATAATACAAAATCTACCAAACTTTGCTATCCTAGCGTTGTTAACTCTGCCAAACTATTGTTGCTAACTCTGCCAAACTAGTCTCCAAAAATCGAACAAAGCCTGCTAAACTAACCTCTAACTCTACCAATCTCTTCCAACTCATCCAAACTCTATCAAGCTGAAATTTTTCCAGTGTGGCAGACTTAGTCACGCAGAACGCGTTGATGTGACATTTTTCATTATTGATATTTTTATTATTACGTTTTTGTTTACGCATTTAAAAAAGACAAAATGACATTTTAAAATTTTATTAAATTATTTAAATAATTATAAATTAATATGAAATATATGAGTAATTGACATATGGATATGGAGTATTTGAGCTAATCACCCTAAAAATATATTAGGGTTATTTTTACTATTTAGTAAAAAAGTTGGGTTATAAGATAATTTTTTTCTTTGTTTTTTGGTCATATCTTTTTCTTTTTTTTCCTTAAATATTTATCCAACTTTTTTAATAAAAAACCATAAAGAATTCATCATTTCATTTGCACCTTCTTCGGTCATCTTTTTATTCCTAAAATCCAAAAGTATCTGTTACTTTCTCATCACATTCGTCGATTTTGTTTCTGTGTGTTGATCCAATTACGCGTCGTCTTCTTTGACAGGTGAATCCAATAATACAGTCCAACTTTGTTCTTTGTTCTTCTGATTTCTAGCTTTTCCGCATGAATTTTTGTTGTGATTTTGTGTGTCTGTTTTAGGGTTTTTGGTTTAGATCTTTGGTTCTAACTGTTTTTTAGGGAAAATATTAGATTGATTTTGTTCAATTTACCGAAGATGTAGTGAAATGCTACAGAGAAAGAAAAATCCAATTCTTTTCAACCTGGAAATCTAAAGTAGATTGATACTTGTAATCCGAATTGGAAGATTGTAATTACACAGATATTGGAAATTTCGAATTGGAAGATTGTATTTACAGAGATTTTGGAGATTTGGATGACGCATTAATACTTTGATCTAAACTAAATAGGAATTTGTACTGAGGAAAAATTTGTAAAACATCGTTAGGTTGCTTTCATTATGCATCATGTAACATCGTTTGTTCATCTTATTCCTACTTGTGGCAGCAAGCTTATTGTTATTGACACAGTCAAGAAGTTCTGCGCATGCTGTTTAGTAATAAAGCTAATTCTCTATCAAAAGAATTTGGGAGACTAGACATTGACGACGATATGGGCCTTGGAGAAAGTGAAACACTGGAATGCAAGTGTGGTATGCCTCTGTGCATATGTGTAGCTCCTTCCAAATCAACTGATAAACCAAACCTACCGGTAAAACCTCATGTACATAGATGTTTAACTGATTAATATGTTTATATCTTCTGAAGATTGGTTTTGAAACAGGCTACTAGTGCTCCTATGGTTCTCCCTCAGTCAAAGTCAGAGACATCAGCAAAGAGTAAAGGTTCTACTTCCAATATCAATGCTAGGTATGTTAGCTTTTACTAGTAGTACCGAAGAAAATTTTTGCGCTTAGAGTTTACTTTATGAGCTTTACATATGGAGATAAATTTGTTTGTCTAAGTATTTCTCCTTTGGATTTACCTGATTATTGCTAGCAAGTATCATAATGAAACTGGGTTGCTGTTACACTTCAGCTGAACAGATCAAAGCACTTGTAGTTTCATGTGTGATAGGTTTATCTGCTTATCGTGCAACTGTGTAAAAGCTTCTACTCTTGATTGTTTCTAGTAGAGAGCTGATATGGTTTGAACTCACGGCCAGAGTAATTTTTCTATGTATTTCTAGTATATAATATGTAGTTAAGGTGTTAAAAATTTCAGATCAGGTCTGAATCCTGGACTAGACATCCCCCAAAAAGACTATGAAGCCAGTGGGGAGGTAACACTTGCATCTCATTACATGATACTCATATTTTATTTCTAACATATGATGCATAGATATAATGGAATGTTTTTGTAAAAAGGGGTTAAGGGAAGCAATTAAAAATGGTGACACCGCTGGTGCGAAAAAGCTTCTGAAAGAGGTACCTGTTGTCCAATTGATGAGCTGTGGTTATATAAAAATAACTTAATGTCTGATCAAGTAATCAGAAAGACTAAAATGTACAAATTACAGGGCGTGGATGCAAATTACCGTGACAGGCAGGGAATGTCAGTACTTCATCTGGTAATTTGCTCACTCTTGCGATCGATCTGCTTATATGTGAGTCTAAACATACTAATAACATATACTTTGACTTCCACAGGCTGTTCTCTTCAACCAAACTAATATTGCATTGATATTAATGGAACATGGAGCAAGCCTTGAGTACAAAAATGCCCAAGGTACACAAATCTTACCATGACACATGTGAAAAGCATTTTAGGAGAACAAATGTAGTTAGTGGTTCATTATTTTTCTTCTTTTAGATTGTGAATAGTTTCCTTTCACATGGGATCTGTTTCTTATTTTGATTTTGTTATCTGTGACCAGGAGAAACAGCTCTAGATTGTGCTCCTGCAACACTGCAATACAAGATGCAGGAAAAGATGAAGTCGGCTTCACAGCAGGTTTCTTAATATAAATTAAAGGAGAGGTACAAATCTCTCCTCAAAACCATTTTTTTGTTCAGACAGGAACAGGTTCTGTATAATGGCGCAAATCTAGGGGTCATGAATTTGCTTGTAAGAACTTTGAATTGCACTCTCTGTGCAATTTATCCTGTTATGTAAACTTTGTAACCTGTCGACTTCTTCCATTATTGCATACAATCTCAACTTTTAATGAAACTTAACTATAAAGATTTTCTGTCTGCAAAATCTCAAACACATCAGTTGAATCATTTACAAATTGCAACATGGTTTATTTTGTTAGAATTCCAAAGCACTAACTCACGATATTTTAGCAACACTACTCTTCTCTTTTATAACAAAAACATCAACTTTGTCTTCAAGGTCTATGTGATCGCTTCACAAAAAGAGTTAAAGACAATATAGGAATATTTGGGAGAATGTGAGCAACTAGTGTCAGAATATTTTCTCCATTGCTAATTGCTAAAGAATGATTCAAATAGAACTAGTATTGGGCTGGTTACGAACTCTTATTAGGATGAAACCATGGATTTGAATAGTTGAACGTTACCATAAAAAGAAGATAAATAAATGAAAAAGTAATAAGACTGTACTTGTCTGCAACTCCCAATAGTGTTCATAAATATACCAGCTGGAGTAAGAAGCGCCGTGACATCACTGTTCACAGATACTCAGAGAAGGCTTATCTCATAATGATCCCTTCCTCCGAAACTCGCCGTGAGTTTCTCTCTCAGGGTATGTGGAACATTAACAATAGGTCTAGGCAAAATACCCAAAACCGAAAAATCTGAATCGAAACCAATACGAAATAATAAGTATCGGGTAGTACTCGGAACACAGGAAAATACTCGATGTGTCCTCTTCGTCTATACCCGTGGATATTAGGTAATACCCGGAACCGAACCGATATCCGAATGGACACCCGATTGACCCGAGTACATGTAAACGTATATGAGATTTTAGGGTAATATTTCGAAAAACTTTCGGGTATTTAAGTATTTTTGTGGGTATTCATATATTTGTAGGCAAATAATTATATTTTGGGTATGAAATACTCAAATATATAGTGGAATCGTAAAAAATTATCTAATATTTATACTTGAATCGAATAAGAACCGGTACCGGAACCGGAACCGAATTGTATTTGATTCTTAAATGGGTACACAAAATATGGACTCGAACTGATCCGGAACCGAGCGGAACCAACCCAAATCCGAACCGAAATATATGCGGTTCTTAAATAGGTATAAAAATTTCATACCCGAAAGATCCGGACCCGAATATATATTATCTGAAACCGATTCGAATACCCTAATACTGGTCTAATTGACAACCAGTTAATGTTTGTTGCTGATTGGGGACCTGATAGGCCCATTTGGAAACTTTACTCTTTAAAAGACTCGATTTGTTGATGAGAATAAGTTATGCATTTGGTGATAGTTGTTTTAGAGAGAAACTCTCATTTGTCTTTTCATCTTCAATCTTTTTGTAATTTTGATCTTAGGATCATATCAAATTGGTATCAGCAACAATTAACATTCACAAAAATGCATAATCTATTCTCTGCAACAAATCGAATCTTTTAAATGGGCCTAATGGGCTTATCAATACCCACGCCTTGAAATTCAGCTTGTCCTCAAGTTGAAATTGTTGCTGCAGATCCACCACTCTCATCCACAAGTCTTCATGTTCTTTCTATATTTGTATTTAAAACACCAATCCTTGTTGAACTTCATTGTACTCAGTTGTGTTCTTCTTCTATCAAACACCTTGCATGAATGAGAATCTGTCTTTTATGTCCTCTCCTTTATGCACCATATAATCTGTCCACTGTTACTCCAATTCTTTCCTTTAGTCAAGCCCACTCTGACTACAGAGATAAACCAAGTCCCAACGGAGCCGAAATCAATCACGCAGGCACTCAAATAGAGTAGAATTGAATAGAGTGGAATTATTGAATAGCTCTACTTTTTTTTTCTTCCAACTGGTAACGTGTATTCTTAAGATTTACTTATATCATAATATTATTTGTATATTCTTTGATAACAAATATTTTTACAGTGAAATATTTTTCAATAACTATTATAACTTTAAATGGATTCATAGATAACAATAATGGTAACAAAAAAAAAAGGAATTTGTATACGATCCAAATATATATCAAACAATAAAAATGCGATGATTGTTATTAGGTTATTAGTTAAAACATTTGATCTTGTTGATTTAATAAAAAAGTATAATAGAAGTCATAATTTAATAAAAATAATTTGGAATTACTTTTTTCTTATTAATATTTCTAATTGGGTGTGTATAAATTTGGCATTAGCCGTTCGATCATTCTCCACTATAAAAGATAGAATAAAAACAGATTCTACATTCAGCAGAATTCAATTGTTACTATTTAATTTTAGCTAATTTCGTCAGATTTTACACACAAAAAATTAGCTAGATTCTAGCTGTTATCATTTACACCTTATAATTAATAATAAATGAAATAAAAATTCAAAAGTTAATAATATTACAATTTCAACTTATAAAATCTTTTTATGGTAACAAAATCTTTTTATGTTACCTTATGATGTTTCTCTGACCCATCTTTTAATTTTGAAAGAAAGAGATTTACAAAGTTATAAGATTTTGGTGGCTTTGGAAATATAAGAAAGAGAAGAGACTAGTATGAATTAATTGTGTTAATATTTTTTTAAAAAATAAAACCATGATCACTTCGCAGATTTCGGACTGATCCACTGCAAGTAAGAGTTCGATTGGTGACAGTAATTTTAGTGGTGTGAGATAAAGTGCGATGCGGTACAAATGCGGTGCGAGATAAGTGTGGTCTATAAGTCTAGGCCTCATTCAGAAATTTAATGAATTTTGGTTTGGTTCGGATGATTCAGCTAATATTAGTGGTATCAGGGATTCAAACCCTTTCTTCTATTTTTTTGTAGATTAAAAAAGATTTTAGAAAATGAATTTTAAGCTATGGATCATACCTTTTTATCCAATTATTAACAGAAAAAATATTTAGATCGATAATACATAATCTATAACTATTATATATATATATATATATATATATATTGCATTAACTTAAATATAATTTATGTAGAATAAATTCATTATAATAGTTTTTATTTATGATCATATTCTTCTCTCTAATAAATCCATAATAAATGTTGTTTACAATATTATTCAGAAAACCATATCGTTTTAATATTTTCACCAATTATATTTTTTTACAGTTTAATATTGTCATTAATTACAGTGTGCTTTGTCTCGTTTTTTTTATCAAAACCGTATTTGGACCGTATTGTCGCGCACCATCTTTGTATGCACTGTACATGGTCCTGTACCGCTAAAACCACTTCCACCCGTCAAAGTTTGGACATATCCTTACAAAATCCGAACGGGTCGATAGCTTACATGACAAGCTTCCTTAAATCATCATTGAGAAGACAAATATCACAAGCTTAGCTTATATTCAGAGATCGTTTCACAAATAAAGTTAAGATAGAATATATGGGACAGTGTGAACAACTAGTGTCAGAATATTAATTTCTCCATTTCTTATTGCTTAAAGATAATTCAAGTCGAACTATCGTTGGGCTGGTTATAGACTGTTATACGAAGCCAAACGAAGAGGATGGTTCAAATCGAACTAAAATCATGAATTTGAATAGTTGAACGTGACCAAAAAGAGAAGATTAATAAATGAAAAAAGTAATAAGAATGTACTTTAACTTAAGATTCGGTGTTGTCGTTTTATGTTTATTTTCCTCATTGATTTAGGTTTTCTATTCTTCTTTGCTTTAGATTTAGTTTAGTATAAATAACGAGTTTTAAGGCTTTATGACCATCATCGAATTCTCTGGCTTTTTGTGTACAATTAAGTTTTCTCTTATAAAATCTATCATCTTCATCTCCTTTGTTCTCGTTCATTACCTTCGTTCTCAATCACAAGCTCAACAATTCACTGGTATTCTCTCTCACTCTCTCTCTGAAGTAGCTGTTTTCCAAATGAGAAGTTCTGTTTTGTTTCTGCAAACTATATCTTTGGATATTTTGATACAAAAGATCCCTAAACAAAACTCTTAAAATATTCAATGATCTTCATGTTTTAAAATGTTTACAAAACTAAAATGTGAAAAAGCTACAGAGAAAGACTGTTCAATCTAAATCTGTAGTAGATTCGTACTTCGAATCTGAATTTGGAGGTTGTAATTTCACAGATTTAAACCAAACACCTGTAAAATCACATATACATAAATGTTTGCCTAACAAAATATGTTTATCACCTTCTGAACAATGGCTTTGGAACAGGCAATGGTTCTTCCTCAGTCAAAGTCAGAGACTTCAGCAAAAAGTAATGGTTCCACTTCCAACAACAACGCTAGGTAAGTTAGCTTTTAATCCTAGTATCAAGCACAAAATTTACATTTAGAGTTTAGTTTATGATCTTTACACTTGGAGAGAAAAGTTGTTTGGATTTACTTGAGTATTGCTAAGAAGTATCTAAATGAAACTAGGTTACTCTTTTGTGTTGGAAATTGATTGCAAAACTATTGGACCTAAGAAGTGCTTAAGGCCTATTTGGTTTGACCCAATAACCAAAACAATGATTTCGGAAATGTTGATACAAAGCACGTGTATATGAACAAAAAGAAGATAAGATTAAGAGTGTGAGACAGCTAACAAACTTGGTTAGCTCTAACAAACAAATTCTTGATCTTTCTTCTTCATATATCTTTCTATACAATGATTTGAATTTCAGAGAGCGAGAAGTTCAAGTAAATCAGAGAAAAAGTTCTAAGCATTCCTCTTTACAATTCCAGCTCAGGGAGATAGAGGAAATTAGTTTAAGCTCAGAGGATTCATTCTTCGTCTCTGATCTCTTTCTTCGTTGCAGCTCCAAGAAAGCCTCTCTCGGTTGTTCTTCGTTTTCTTCAGTCGCAGGTTCCAACAATCTTAAGCTAATTCGTTGAACTCGCGATCGGTCAAAGAAATCTTGTGACGATGAAAGGAATAGTACTGGATTTGTCGAAACTCCATCCTCTCACTGGTTCCAATTACCGAAGGTGGTCAGAGGAGGTAATGTTCTTCTTCCAGGAAACAGGAATCGACTACATTCTTTTTGAAGATGTTGGGTCAGTCGGTGATGGCGTTACTTCCGATTCGGCACAAAATCAATCAAAGACTGACTCATCGGTTGAGATTCAAGATGGATTAAAGAAACAAAGGAGAGATGGAACCTATGAAGAACACAATCGGACTTGCAGAAGGCACATTATTCGTCATCTCTCTGAGAAATTGTTCGACATTTATGTGAGTTATGACTCGGCTAAAGAGATCTGGGCTAATCTCAAGAAAAAGTACGGAGGAGAAGATGAAGGAAAGAAACAATACATCACATCTCTATGGACCTGCTTCAAGATTCAAGACAATGAACCTGTGCTAGATCAACTTCATGATTATGAAGCTATTGTCTCACGAATTCAAGCAGAAGGCATGCCAATTGATGATCACCTAGCAGCTCTAGTACTTATTGATAAGCTACCGGAATCTTGGAGCAATTACGGATCAAAACTCAAACACGAGAAGAGAAAGATGAGTTTAAATGAGCTGATATCTGACATAATGATCGAGGAAGCAAACAGAATGTACCAAGGTATGAATTCCAAAGCTGTTCCCTTCAATTCTGATGCTAATCTGGTGGAAAGCTCTTCAGAAAACAGAAAGAAGAATTGGAAAGAAAAGAAGGAAGGAAGTGAGAACAAAATTCCGAAAAATACAGACCGTGGAATTCAAGAAGAAAATGAAGTGTTGGAATTGTGGAAAACCAGGTCACAGAAAGTTTGAATGTAAACTTTCGCCAAAGAAGAAGGGTGAATCTCAAGCCCATCTCACAGAAGACATTGTCGTTGTGGTCACAGAAGTGTTCGCCGCAACAGATAAGGTGGAATGGAATATTGATTCCGGTTCGACAAGACACATATGCAATCAAAAATCTCTCTTTAAGAGATTGGAAGATAACGGTAGCAACACAGTGTACTTGGGGGATGCTAGAGGTTTGAAAGTTGAAGGAATAGGCAAAGTGGAATTAACCCTGTCCTTAGGGAGATCTCTTACTCTCACTAAAGCATTGTTTGTGCCTGACATGCGTAGGAACTTAATCTCTAGTGCTTTGTTGATGAATGCGGGTGTTAAGCAAACCATAGAAAGTGGAATGTTGATCTTGTCTAAAAATGGGAACTATGTGGGTAAAGCATTTTGTTGTGGGAATCTTTTTGTTTTGGAGACCAATGACATGAATAAAGAGAATGATTCTGCGTACTTAGTTTCATGTTACTCTTCTTGGCATAGTAGACTTGGTCACTTGAATGTCAAAGCTATTAGAAGAATGAAACTTGCAAATCTGATTCATGGCTTAATAGACTTTAATGCACCTAAATGTGAAGTCTGTGTCGAAGCAAAACATCCCAGACTGTCTTTTAAAAACTCAATCTCTCGTAGCTCTACTTTGCTTGATTTGATTCATTCTGACATTGCTGATTTCAAATGCACAACAAGTAGAGGAGGAAAAAGCTATTACATAACCTTTATAGATGACTTTTCTAGATTTTCCCGAGTATATCTTTTGAGATCTAAGGACGAGGCTTTCGACTTTTTCTTGCAGTATAAAAATGAAGTTGAAAAGCAACTTGGCAGGAAAATAAAAAGGATAAGATCAGATATAGAGGTGAATATGTGTATGATAAATTCAATTGTTTCTGTGTTAATGAAGGGATCATTCATGAGACTTCAACACCTTACACGCCACAGCAGAACATAATCGCTGAAAGGAAAAACAGAACTCTTAAAAACATGATGAATGCGATGTTGCTAAATTCTGGGCTCAGTGATCAAATGTGGGGGGAAGCTATACTTACATCGTGTTATATCCTCAATAGAGTGCCACATAAGAAAATCAAAGCGACACCATATGAGCTATGGAAAGGATATGCACCTAATCTTAGCCATCTGAGGACATGGGGATGTCAGGTTAAAGTGGGTCTACCTGAGATGAGAAGAACCAACATTGGATCGAAAACTCAAAATGCTATATTCATTGGTTATGCACACAACAGTGCAGCTTACAGATGCATTCTTTTGGAAAAGGAATCTATGAAACTTGGCCATGTAGTAGAGTCACGAGATGTGGAGTTCTTTGAAGAGATTTTCCCCATCAAGAAATCAGAAAACAGAGTTGAAACTTTCCTTTACTCTTCTGTCTCAAATGTTGATAAGAACACAAACTTGGTAGTGAAAAGAAGTGCAGAAATTGCAGAGGAAACTGAAACAAGGAGAAGCAAAAGAATAAGATCGTCTACTGATTTTGGAGCTGACTTCATCACTAACTTTCTCGTAGAAGAAAAGGAATTGAGTGAAGAAATTGTATTCACATTCTTACTTGAGGATGAACAATTGTCTTTTTCTGAGGCCATGAAGTCAATCGATGCTCTCTTTTGGAAAGAAGCCGCAGATGATGAATATGATTCGATCATTACCAATCATACTTGAGAACTTGTGGATTTACCAAATGGTAGTAAAGCTTTGAAGTGTAAGTGGATTTTAAAGAAGAAACTGAAACCAGATGGTGCTATTGATAAATTCAAGGCTAGGCTGGTGGTTCGAGGATACCCACAAAAGCATGGAGTTGATTTCTTCGACACTTATGCACATGTCACGAAAATTGTCTCAATCAGATTGCTCCTAGCGTTTGCATCATCCCACAAGTTGATAGTGCATCAGATGGATGTGAAAACCGCCTTCTTGAATGGCGATCTTGATGAGGAGATATATATGGTGCAACCTGAGGGATACGTAGTGGAAGGTCAAGAGGACAAAGTATGCAGATTGAAGAAATCACTCTATGGGTTGAAGCAAGCACCTAAAAAGTGGTTCGAAAAGTTCAGCTCAGTTCTAAAGAAAAATGGCTTCGTCACTAATACAGGAGATACATGTATTTTCAGTAAGTGGATTGAAAAAGAGTATGTTATCATCTGCCTTTATGTCGACGACATGCTTATACTTGGGACAAGTCTGACAATTGTAGAAGAGTCAAAGTTACTTCTCTGCAACAATTTCAGTATGAAGGATCTCAAAGAAGTAGATGTGATTCTGGGAATCAAGGTTGTGAAAACAGAGTATCGTTTTAGACTTTCACAAGAACACTATCTGGAAAAGTTTCTCAAAAGGTTTGGTTTCTGGGATAAACCAGCAGCAAGAACACCGTATGACTCTTCCCTGCATCTGTGCAAGCACAGAGGTGAGAGTGTCAAGCAGAGTGAATATGCCAAAATACTGGGAAGTGTAATGTACCTCATGAACTGTACAAAGCCTGACATTGCTTACGCAGTAAGTAGGTTGAGCAGGTACACTCACAATCCAAATGATGATCATTGGAAGGCAATGGACAGGCTGTTGAGATACCTCAAGGGAACACAAAGCTGGGGCATCAACTACAAAGGTTCAGCATGTGTTGTGGAAGGATTCTGCGATGCAAACTGGGTGACCGATAACGATGAGATTAACTCTACAAGTGGATATGTATTCACACTTGTAGGTGGAGCTATATCTTGGAGGTCGAGAAAGCAAACTTGCATTACGAGGTCCACGATGGAAGCGGAGCTAATAGCTCTGGAACTGGCTGCACAAGAGGCAGATTGGCTAAGGAGTGTTTACTTGGACTTACCAATGATCAATAAACCTAGTTCATCTATCTTGATTAGATGTGATTCTCAAGCAGCCATTGGTGTGGCCATGAACGGGCTCTACAATGGAAAGAAAAGACACATCAGGATGAGACACAAGGTACTGAGAGGTCTCATGGAAGCTGGTGTGTTGTCAATCGAATTTGTGAGGTCGGTTAAAAATATAGCAGACCCATTTACAAAGGCGTTGTGCAGTCGTCTTGTTAAAGAGACGGCCGAGGAGATGGGTCTGACTGACATTTAAGCTTTGTGAATCAATCCTATGGCTCCTTACCGCCAGAATTCATTCACTTAAATCTCGGTTCAAAAAGTCAAAGGCAAGGTGTGATTCATGAAAGGCTTGTACAAAGTATGAAAAGCTTGAGCAGATTGGAAAAGGATCTCGATGTAACGAGATCTTTGAGCTCAAGGTATAGTGGACACGTTGACATATCTTAAATGTATGTACATACTTCTTATATACAAAAGTTTATGGAAAACATGGTTCACAGAGTAAAACTTCAAATCATGCGCAGTTGTGTAGAAGAGATTGATTTAAGTCTTTATGACAATCAATGGTGACAGTATAGTTTCGAAATCAAGTGAGGGATTGTTGGAAATTGATTGCAAAACTATTGGACCTAAGAAGTGCTTAAGGCCCATTTGGTTTGACCCAATAACCAAAACAATGATTTCGGAAATGTTGATACAGAGCACGTGTATATGAACAAAAAGAAGATAAGATTAAGAGTGTGAGACAGCTAACAAACTTGGTTAGCTCTAACAAACAAATTCTCGATCTTTCTTCTTCATATATCTTTCTATACAATGACTTGAATTTCAGAGAGCGAGAAGTTCAAGTAAATCAGAGAAAAAGTTCTAAGCATTCCTCTTTACGATTCCAGCTCAGGGAGATAGAGGAAATTAGCTTAAGCTCGGAGGATTCATTCTTCATCTCTGATCTCTTTCTTCGTTGCAGCTCCAAGAAAGCCTCTCTCGGTTGTTCTTCGTCTTCTTCAGTCGCAGGTTCCAATATTTTGTACTTCAGCTGAACCTATCAAAGCACTTGTAGTTTCATATATGTGATTTGGTGTATCTGTTTATTGTAGAAAACTTGCTTCTGCTCTTCTTTGTTTTCAGTAGAGAGCTGATTGGGTTTGAACTTGCTGCTAGAGTGATTTTCTATGTAACTAAGCTGTTGAAAATTTTTAGATCAGGTCTGAATCCTGGACGAGACAACCGCCAAAGAGACCAGGGGAGGTATATAACTCTTGCATCTCATTACACGATACTCATATCTTGTTACTAACTTAGTGTGACTCTGTGTTGCAGCCTTTTGAGCCATTACCATCCGACTCCAGTGAGTTCATATTTCCACCAATGCCTCCTCCTGAGGATGAGATCTTTTCTAGGTGTTGGATTAAGGAGATAGGCCTTATCAACGACGCTATGATCACTACGATGTCGTCTGAGATTTCTAGGTTAGCTGCACGAGAATGCTCACAATCCATTGACCCTAGAGAGTTCACATTGTCTCCAATGCCTCACACTGGTGATGAGGTTGCTGTTATGCGTTGATGTATGGAGACAGGTCGTAACAACTACACTTTGATGTCTAAAACGACATTATATTAAATATCAGATTTTTGGATGAATTATAATGAGGTTTTTTTGTTTGCGTTTACAAGTTCAAATTTTTCTTTTCTTTCAAATTAGGTAATTCAGTATAGAAATTTATATATATCATTTGGAGTATTTTCAAATTCGGTTTAGATTCATAGTCAGAGAATTTTAGTTCAATTTTGTTGGGAAAATATTTTACTTGAGTTTGATAGATGAATACTATTAGGCGGTTAATGATCTGCCGAATATCCGTATTCGTATCCGAATTTTGATCCGTAACATGGATATCCGGACAAAACGGATACGGATACGGATCAAAAATTTGAATATCCGGCGGATACGGATCGGATGAAATAATGGGCTGAATATCCGCGGATATTCGGCTCATTATCAAAGCTTGAATGGGCCGGATACAGAGCGGATACAGAGCGGATACGGAGCGGATATCCGGCCCATTTAGGATACGAATACGGATCAAAGCCTAAATGGACCAGATATGGAGTGGATACAGAACGGATATCCGACCCATTTAAGAAATATCCAGCCCATTTAGGAAATATCCGACCCACTTAGGAAATATATAAAAAAAATCGGATATCCGGTTTTCAACGGATATCCGGACCACGGATATTCGGCCTTTTCGAATACGGATATGGATCACGAATCTTACTAGATACGAATATGGATACGATCGACCAAATTAGACCGAATACCTGCTCAGTAACACCCTAAATACTATAGTCGCTTATTGGGATTACAGTCTTACTTTAAGAAACAACGACTTAAAGACTTAAAAGACTTGCAGACTTCTAAAAGACTTGAAGACTTAAAGACGATAGTCAATGAAGGGTATGTGTCGGTTGCTCATATTGGGCCTTTAATTGTCCAAAAGCCCATATTAAGGGACATGTGACACGTGAACGATGTAGATTAAGTGTAATCTGTATCGAATCCTATCTCTTTCCCTACTTTTCCATTCTATAAAATCTTATCCCTTCATGCCTAACATTAGCATCCTTCACCAAACAAAAAAAACACCATATTTATACGTTTTTCATTTTCTAACCATGTTTGTTTGTTGTTGATTTACCAGATTTATTAGTATAATTCACTGATTCCATCAACTCGTTCAAGCACCAGCTCGATGAAGCATAGCTAATTACTTTTAGAGAATCATTGATCTGAAAAAGCTACGCTTCTCGAGATGGTGCGTGAACAAGTTGATGCATAGTTTTGATCTGCTAAGACCAAAATCTGTGAATGGATCTATTGAATGGATTTGGTTTAAGGCTTCATCTGTAAATTTGTTGTAATTTATTTAACTTTCGTTTCTTACTTTATATTTGATTATTTAAGCGTATTATTTGGGCACTTACAAGTGTTGTAGGGTTTTACTGAACTGCTTAGAAGTTAGAAGACTTGAGAAGCTGGATTTGTGCAGATTGGAGAGCCTCAAAGAAATAATAAGTTATCTAAGAATTAATATAATAGAGAATTGTCTTCTATTTTTTAAAAATTATATGAAAATGTAGAATCCGTTTGAGATTTAATTTTTGAAAAAATAGTTCTTAATATTAAATGATATGGTATTTGTTTGGTTATAAATCTTGAAACAGAGTAATTTTCTTAATTTCCATTATCTTTCTTACCATATGATGCTAATAATCTATTACTTATTGAACTAGTAATAATTCTTTTTTCATGTAAATTAAAGTTTACTTTTGTAAATTATTAAAATGGTAATTTCATTTATATTACTCAGCATTATATTTCTATTAAATTACACAGATATAAACGTTTTGATCCTACAGAACAAACGAAGACTTGACTTGGTAAAAGAAACATATCACAAATTATTGTACAACAATTTCAGAAACAAAAATGTCCACCCAAAAAGTTTTAGCAATAATTGCGACATAGGTTCAAAGAAAATGGCAGAGAGGCTTCAAGCCTTCAACTCGAGCGAACGAGGCTGGTCAAGTAAGTCCCAGCCATCACGAGTGACACTATAGACACGACACCGGCCGGGACAACTTTCCTTGTCCTTAGGTAACGTGATCCCATCATCCCGGTCAGTGCTGCCGAGCCCACTGCATTATTACAAGTTTACAATCAAAACCACTCATCAGTCATCACTTATGTTCAAGTACTATAGCTAAAGAGTTACATAGACTGGTTCAAGAGATTCATATCAAAGTTATAAACTCCAATCAAAAGCCAAAACATTTTACTAAGCTAATAGAAAACTAAAATCAGGAAAAAGATGCCAAAGAGATTTAACTCTTTTGTCTCTGTAAAACCGGTAATACCAAAGCTCTCCTCAAGTTTCTCTCACAAACTAAGTTGCAAGCAGGAGATTTCAAGTTAAGACTTGAACTTGAGCTTGTGTCAATGGATAGACTTTCCAAGGCTTGAGTCTATAAATTATCGGAATCGAAACTAGGGACAACTTTGGACGAAGATTGCATACTAGAAGAAATGTGATGAACAAATAGACATAGAGTTTTATATTCCCTTACCAATGCCAACGGAGGACGCTAAGACAGGATTTTTTGGGAGCTCGGTGTATACGTAATAGAATAACGCAGCTGATCCTCCTCCTGCAACTGCTGACATTTTACTTCCTTTTTTTAGGTAACCCATCAACCCACCAGCTGCAACAACAATTGCCATGAGTCAAAGCATTATCTGTTAAATGAAGATGACCGACTAGAAAACAAATTGCATGGAGGAGGGATCTATTTCACTTAGTAGAGGACATAAGAAACATATAGATATACACTGAAACAATATGACTGAGCAGTCACAATACAAACTCCATTGATGCCAAACCTCGTCATCAATGATTCATATCCAACAATCACATTTTAGATACAACCAAACATTCTTAACACTGGAAAAGTCAAAACAATGGAACCAGTTTCTATCATCTTTATAACAACAAACGCGCTTTGTCATACAACAGGAAATGTTATAGTATGATCAGACTAGAAACCCCGCATTACAGAGCGTAGATAAATACTAATACTCAAGATAGTGACAATGACAGATGTAAATATCTCGTGAAGTAGTGGGAACCGAATTACCTATTGGTACTAATCTTGTCCTATCTTAGCTTTGTTTTAATCTTAAGTCATGATATTAACAATGTTTACATCTACTTTCTGTACTTGTCCTAAGATAAGTTAAACAGATAAGCAGGATTTATTCGAATCGTATTTCTGGGTAATTGTTGTTATTCCTTAATACTGTTTCCAGTTACTATTTTGTCAATAAAGCCAGCTCTAGTTCCCATACATTGTTTTCCAATCTCATACAACTTTAACTCAATCAGTTAATATGACATAGACGGATATATCAAAGATGAGCTTTAAAGCAGAGACTAGTGGCTGTATAAATGAGCTTTAGAGCAGAGTACAGAGGAGCTAATCATGAAAATTGAAACTCTGGAAACTGACCTACAAAGGGACCTGCCCTCTATAAACAAATCACTCACAGTTCACCAAAACAAGAAATGTATATTCCCATGGATATAATTGGCCAAGACAAGCAATATTTAGCAATCCAACAAATAAGGATCCAGGCAAGCAAAACCAAGATTTGTCCAATGAAAAAGTCGAGTTGAAGTTGATGGACCTAGTCAGTGAGGACTTGGTGAATCTGTTGACCAACGAGAAAAACTCTAGAAGACCAACACATGAGCAAAACACACAGACTTTATGTCTAGCATAAACTAACCCATGTCACAGAAATCACAAACTATTTGTGACCAAATTACCTGAATTTCATATTTTACCAGCTATATTCACAATCTAAATTAGTGACAGAAGCTTAAGCGGTCACACAGAAGAAAGCTTGAAAACATGATTATAGCTCAAGGGAAAGCATGTAACATAATTAACAATAGAAACAAACTCCAATTCACAATGACACAACACACATACACATAAATTTACGCTAAAATCAAAGTTCTAGTGATCAATTTTGTAAATTGATCTCTATTTCCAACAAATTTTCGCTAATTCCAAAAAGTATCCTGAAAACTGCAAACCTAATTCGAAAGCTGGGTTCCGAAATTACTAGGATCAAGTCAAAGGGATCACTGAAAAGCAAAGAAGGTAGCGATCAGATTAATACCTCCGAGAAGAAAAGCATAAACAAGAGTGAACTTTTGCGACATAGATGACTCCATCTTCTTCTTCTTCTTCACCAACGATGGTCTCTGGGTTTCGGGACTATATAGCCTTGCGTTGAAAATAAAAGCAAAAGAAGGTTGGAGAGAAACAGACTTGTTCAAACAAAGTGGTCTTACCAACGAACAGTAACAACTACAAGTCCACAAGTCAATATCGGCGCTTGAATCTGAATTCTGATTATACTTAAATGGGCCGTAATGGGCCTGACTTATTGGTGGCGTGTCCTATAATGCGCCTTTAGACAGTGAATAATGAATTGAATCCGGATCTTCCGTTCAGACCGGTTAAATCGCGAACCAATGACCTATAAAACCGGGTAAAATCTAAAAACCGGTCGGTTAGGACGAATGAGCTTTGTGATCGACGTTCCTCTCTTTCAACTTGGGTCGATCACGTGCATTCTTCGACAAAAAAGACTCTGAAATCGTCTCTTGTGATCCTTTTTATATATTAATCTTTCCAATATATATTTGGTTTGATTTATATATGTGATTTTATATTAATTTATACCAAGTTTGTTTATGTAAAACTATTATTTTATATATATAAAAAAAAAATAGTTTTACATCAAGAAAACACCAAAATAAAATATCACAAATGGTAACATATTTGGGGATCGATTTTAAACATACATTCTTTCATGTTTTCGTAAAGAATACATACTATCAGTCTTATCACAACTCAATAGTTTAAGACTATTAAGGATTTAGTCTCAGAGTGATTAAGGATTGATAGAAGGTATTCCAGATTTTGAAAGAATTTTAAAAATAAAAGTTTCAAGTTTAAGATAAATGATTGTATTATAATTTTTAAAATATACAGAAAATAGTTTAAACTTACAAATAAATTAGAAGAAATTCTCTTGACTCGAGATGGAAGGGATGAGAGGTTTTAGAAATGGAAAATGTAGAGAGAGAATTCTAAGGTGTGTTTTGAAGAGATGCACCACACTTCTTTATATAGAAGTTTACAAGTGCATATTAAATTATTAAACAAAAGATATTTGAAATTATTAGGGGACAATGATGGATTCCTTGACATGATTCTTGTATTCTACTTTTGATAGTGGAAAATTATGGCTCCTCGAGATGCTTCATGTCTTCGGATTTTTGTAGTGATTAAAATATTTTCTCCGCGGACCGCTACTATAGTAAGTCGCAGACAGCTATGTAGTTGATTGCTTATTTGAGTCGCCTGACAGCTACTGTGGTTGATTGCTGTTTTAAATCGCCGACAGCTACTGTGGTTGATTGCTGATTTAATTCGCCGACAGCTACTGTGATTTGTGGCTGGATAACCTCTGGTATTTTATTTTGATGTTTTCTTTGTACTCCGATATTCCTCGTCTTTGTTCTTCGTATCTTGAGATTTGTCTTCCTTGCATTCTGATGTTTGTACCTATATATGTTTTTTTAATATATATATATAGACTTGTAATTTATAACAAGTCGTCTTCATCTATTTCAGGTTTAGTAGCAGACGCTTCAGAGTTCTGACGTGAGATGGTTGGTAAGAATCTCAATGAGATTGACTTGATTTCCTCCTCCGACTTTGCGGCTGCCAGCATAGACAGCATTTTTGATTTTTGAGCTAAGAAATGGGTCATTTCTGGTGTTTGGATAAGTGGTTGAGAAGTTTGTGGGTTAAGAGATTTGGAATTTTGGGTTTGAATCCATTCAGGGATATTTGAAGGGTATAGATTTGAAAGGATTCTATATTTGTCCCACCATTTGACTTTAAATTTGCGTCTGATAATGGGTACTGCATCATTTTAGTATTCAAAGGTCCATGAAAAGACCCAAGGTAAATGAAATTTGGAATGAAAAAGTGTTAAGGCGGAAAATCTTTTTTCATCCTAAGATGGTATGAAACTGTTTTTGAAGATTTGGAAAGATTTGTTTATTTGAGATTTGAAAAATGTTAATGACAGAACCGAAGTTGTTCCACCATTGGTTGAACCATATTGGTGATTTGGATAAGTTACAAGTGGTGTCAAAAAAGATCAACCATGTGTGTTTGTGTTTGGGTGATTGGATCAAGAAGGAGTTATACCAAGCTTGGCAATAATCCCAGTAATTAAATGAGACATCATAACAAGAAAGATTTGAAAGATTTTCTGGAAATTTAATACTTTCATTGAGAACATAATCTCAATCCCTTGGGGAAATAATATCATGTATTTTGAAAGTGGAGTAGGAGTTATACCAAGCTGTGTGACTTTCATCCAAAAAATTGTGTTTGAAAGTAATGGATCCTGTAATTTCCAAAATCGTTTGATAAAATAATACAGTTTTATCTGTATTGAAAGGTTTATAAAACTGATTTTTCCCAAAAAAACTTTTCTATAGTTGAAAACGGATCATTTTCAAAAAAGTCTTTTTCAACAGTAATGACATTTTGATAAGTTTGTTTTTCAAAATACTCAGAAGGAAGATTTTGTGAAAATTCCTTTAGAACAATTTGCGAATTGTTTAAAGGTTTTGAAATATGTTTTGAAGCCTGGTTTTGTTTTGAAATTATTTTTAAAGGGGTTTCAGGAATTTTAAAAATTTCAAGAGAGGAGGATATTTTTGAAGAACCACCTTGCTCTTGTTTTGAAAAGCTTTTGTCAAAAGCCTGTTGTAAAACTCGTATTTGCTTTAGGATCTCTTTTGGAGTTTGAAGGGCTTTTTCTTCTTTTTCTGGTTTCTTTTTTGTAATTGTAATCCAGGGTTGTGTTTCAGGTTCTGTTTTTGGTTTTGAAGTGTTTGGAGTTTTTGGGTTTTCTTGCTTTGGGCCTATAGAAAGGCCTTTTCCTTTGTCAATCTGTTTTGATGGCATCGTACCTGTTTTGGAGAAATTCACGAGTCAAGAAATCTGGAATAAAATTTGTTTCTCCTTTAATATATTCTATATCAAAATCGAAAATATTTAATAACGCCTGCCAACGGGCAAAGATTTGTTTTGAAGCAAGATTTTTAACATCCTTTTGTAAAACATCTTTGGCACTTTTGTAATCAATCTTTAGTAAAAACTTTTGATTTAGAAGATCACTTTGAAATTTTTGTATACATAAAACTATACTTAGTATTTCTTTTTAATGGTTGAAAAATTTCTTTGGGTTTCATTCCAATGGGATGAAGTAAATTGGGCTATATTTTCACGACCCGTTGTTTCTTTTTGTTTTAGAATACCTCCATATCCAATATGAGAGGCATCTGTTTCTACTATTTTTTCTAATTTTGGATCTGCTATATGCAGACATGGGATTTTTAAGACCTGTTTTTTAATTTGTTGGACTACATCGATATGTTGTTCTGTCCAAGGGGTTGGTTCTTTCTTTAAACGATCATGCAATGGTTTTGCTAACCTATTGATATTTGGACAAAAATCTAAAACGTAATTAAGGCTTCCTAAAATCTAAAACTTAACCTATTCATTCCAAATTTCATTTACCCTGGGTCTTTTCATGGACCTTTGAATACTCAAATGATGCAGTACCCATCATCAGACGCAAATTTAAAGTCAAATGGTGGGACAAATATAGAATCCCTTCAAATCTATACCCTTCAAATATCCCTGAATGGATTCAAACCCAAAATTCCAAATCTCTTAACCCACAAACTTCTCAAACACTTATCCAAACACCAGAAATGACCCATTTCTTAGCTCAAAAATCAAAAAAGTTGTCTATGCTAGCAGCCGCAAAGTCGGAGGAGGAAATCAAGTCAATCTCATTGAGATTCTTACCAACCATATCAAGTCAGAACTCTGAAGCGTCTGGTACTAAACCTGAAATAGATGAAGACGACTTGTTATAAATTACAAGTCTATATATATATATAAAACATATATAGGTACAAACATCGGAATGCAAGGAAGACAAATCTCAAGATACGAAGAACAAAGACGAGGAATATCGGAGTACAAAGAAAACACCAAAATAAAATACTAGAGGTTATCCAGCCACAAATCACAGTAGTTGTCGGCGAATTAAATCAGCAATCAACCACAGTAGCAGTCCGCAGAGAAAATATTTTAATCACTACAAAAATCCGAAGACATAAAGCATCTCGAGGAGCCATAATTTTCCACTATCAAAAGCAGGATACAAGAATCATGTCAAGGAACCCATCATTGTCCCCTAATAATTTCAAATGTCTTTTGTTTAATAATTTAATATGCACTTGTAAACTTCTATATAAAGGAGTGTGGTGCATCTCTTCAAAACACACCTTAGAATTCTCTCTCTACATTTTCCATTTCTGAAACCTCTCATCCCTTCCATCTCGAGTCAAGAGAATTTCTTCTAATTTATTTGTAAGTTTAAACTATTTTCTGTATATTTTAAAAATTATAATACAATCAAAATTTATCTTAAACTTGAAACTTTTATTTTTAAAATTCTTTCAAAATCTGGAATACCTTCTATCAATCCTTAATCACTCTGAGACCAAGTCCTTAATAGTCTTAGACTATTGAGTTGTGATAAGGCTGATAGTATGTATTCTTTACGAAAACATGAAAGAATGTATGTTTAAAATCGATCCCCAAATGGTATCAGAGCCATTTGTATGTGTTTGTAAGATTTCAAGACTATATATTTTATTGCATTTTTTTATGGATTTATGTATGAAGTTCTAAGTTATTTTCAAACTATATTTAGTTAGTATTTTTTACAAACTTATTAAAGATTTCCTTTCAAAGTTTTAAGAAGTTAGTATTCCTGAGTGGTTTTGCCAGTCTCGTGTCTAGGAAGTAAGTCCCATTAGAATAGGGTAGTAACACCTAGAGTTAAGGATTGTAAGGAAAACTAAAACCTTTAAAATCAAAAAAGGATTTCAAAATGTGTTCGTACTTTAAGAATACACTAGATAGGTCTGAATCAACTTCATCTTCAAAAACTAGATCCAAAAGAGAATCTAAGAAAATTATAAATAGTCATGAAACAACAATAGATGATTTCCAAGGATCTATAGACAATTGGGAAATCCCAAGAGTCCATAGAGACCAAATATATCAAATATCAAGAATAAATTTCTTAAAAACAAATTTTTCAGTTAAAACTGAAGAACGTGATATCCAATTAACAAAACCTTTTGAAACAATTTATTTGTTTTCAGAAAATGCTTTACAAAGATATAGAGAAAAGAATTTCAAATATATACATATAGGATTAGTCCAAGTCGGAATAAAACCACTTTCAAAAGAAGGTCTTAACACCTCAATACTAGCTATCTTAAGAGATACTAGATTTAAATAATTTGAAGATTGTTTGCTTAGTTCTATAGAATCAAGTTTGTGTGCTTGTCCAATATCGTTTGATTGTTATCCAAATTTCACCGTTTCTTTAAACGATAAAAATATTTTAAAATCTCTAGTTTTACAAGTTAAAACACATAATTATAAAATGATTGAAGGATCAATTCCAATTGCCTTGGTTTTTAGGTTACACTATAAAGCCATGACAAGTGCCTTTTCTTCAAAAGTAAAATTGTCGAGTAAAAAGGGTGAAACCCTCTTACTCCAAACTGATCTTTCAAAATCAAACTCCGTCATTCCAAGATCAATTCAATGGAAAGATATAAATCTTCCAGATGAATGGATCCTCGAAAGAGTAACTCAACCAAAAGCTCTAAAACCCTTAGAGCCAATAGAACCAAACACACGTTTAAAAAATATTGAACAATCCAATGATGAAAAAGTAAAACTTTCCTTCATTAGACCCAACGATAAAAATACTGAAGATGATTCATATTGTGAATCCTCTTTAGCCATAGAAACAATAGACTTAAGAAGAGTCTCTCAAATAGGTCATGGTATTCCAATCCAAGAATCTAGATACCAACCACGATTCTCAACTTCTGATATTCCAAATTCAATCTTAAGAAATGTTGATTTCCAAACACAAATACCAAAACCTGTTTACACATCAAGAAATAGTTTTGAACAAAATGAATTTATTACAAAATTCGAACCAACCAGCCCAACATTTTCAGCCATAACTGAAAATATGGCTAATGAACTAAACGTCTTAGAAAAAGATTTTGAAATAAATAAAAAATTCATACGAGATGAATTCTATTCAAACAAAAATTTACACAAAAGAAATTGGTTTTTCAAAAAATTTCCTACAAACAAAGAAAAGATACAAGAAAAATACTATGAATATCTTAAAAACGTAGGGTTCAAGTTTTGTTTTTTAATTGGCTTGAAGATTATACAAAAGAAAATAATATTTATTTTCCTTATTCAAAAACAGCAAATCCTATTACATATCGAAATAAAACTCCTGAGTGGGAAACACTCGCTAGTGGAAAAATACTTCGTTCAAATCACCCTCCCCAACAAGGAATAAAACTTGAATTATTGGGTAAACCGATTGAAGCAATCCCTTTTAAACTCCCACAAGAAGACGATAAAGCGAATGTCAAAAATATCATTCTTCAAAATAATTTTTCAAACACTAACCTTGGTACAATAAGCAAACAGCTTGATAGGATTGAAAAAACAATTTTAAAACAACAAAACACTCAAAGAGATACCTCAACCAATAAAAAGCTAAAACATCCAATATTCGAACCTTTCCAAATTTCAGATACCAGTGTCAAAACTTGTCAAAACACAAATATTGAATTTATTCGTGCACTTCAAAGCCAACTAAGTAACATAGAAATAGGAGAAAGTAGTGGACAAACTTATGACGTTCCGGAAACTCCAACTTCTAAACTCCAAAAAATTTTTAAATCTATCCAAACACCTACTAATCTTGAAACACAAAGCTCAAATATTCAGATAAATAATGTATGTCACGAATCTGATTCTGATAAAATAATACACCAATTTCAAAACAACAGGAATAAACCGTCTTGATTGGAAAAACAATAATGAGAACCAAATAATAGCAGTACCAGACCTAGGACATATTCAACCAGTAGAACAATCTAGGTTCAACTCTTCTTCCGTCTATGACTGGAACCTAGATGGAATATCTGAATATAATATCTTAAATTTTCTCCAAAAAATGATAATGGCTGCAAACGCCTATAAAACACAAATAGGCAACAAGGATAAGACTGTTGTTGAACTCCTTATAGCTGATTTTTCGGGACAGCTTAAAGAGTGGTGGGATAACTATCTCACTAATCAGCAACGAGAAAAAATCCTTAATGCTATAAAAATACAAGCTGTTAATCCAATTAACAAAACCTTGGTTTGATAAAATAACACCAAGTTGTTAAAAATTTATTATTGTAATATATATATATATATATATATATATATATATATATATTGCGTCAATATTATTATATATATACTTATAGTTTATTTTATTTTTAACAACTTGCTAAACTTTACTAACTTTGAACATAATCCTCATAAAGGAAGTCAGTTATACAACTTGGAATTAACGAAAAGAACTGAAACTAGAGTAAAAGGACTTAATGCTTTAACAAGAGCATCAGCAGCTTTACTACATAATCGAGCAATCCAACTGAATTCAACTTGTTCGAAGTATGATCGCCAATAATTTATGTCCCTCAACCATCCATATAATCCAAAATTAGTAGAATTCCCATTAAGAAGATTGTAGACAGTTTGATTATCACGCTAAAAAATGATCCGATGATAGCCTTTAGACCAAGCATGCTGCATAGCCATAAGAAGTCTTTGCAATTCAGCTTCTAACGGGGAAGAAATACGATGACCTGTGTTGTAACCTGCTCCAAGAAAAGTACCAGAATGATCTCTATAAATCAATCCGGCATTAGCTGGAGAGTATTCACCATGAAACCTGCAATCATAATTGACTTTAATAAAAGACAATATTGGTCTGGTCCAATGCGATTGAGAAGGAGTGTGTGCCATGTCTGATGGTGATCTGCCAACATGGTATTAGAGCCATAGAGGCTAATTCAGATCCACCTTCAGTTACTATCTCTCAATGCGTTACTCTCAAACTAAGTGATACAAACTTTCTCATGTGGAAACTACAGTTTGAACAATTTCTCTCCAGTCAAATGCTGCTTGGCTTTGCCGGACCGATTGAGTTGATTACCGGTGAGATGAGACGAAGACGTTCGCAGTTCTTAGAGAGAGAAAGCTCTTTTCTCAAAGTCCGTGTTATTGTATATACATAAATAAATGGATGACCTTTAATTCAACTCATAGTCGCACTTAAAGCTATACAAATAATCAAATGACAAAAAAAAAAATTTAATAGAAAAAATTATTTAAATAGAGTTAATTTATCTCAAAATTACTCAAATAAATTTTTTTAGAAAAAAAAGAATGAAAAGATGCAATTACCATTTGCATCATTTAGAAGCAAAAAAAAGACGGAATGCTGATGTGGCAAATTACATTAATGGCAGTTTCGTAATTACGGTTATATTTTGGTAGAGTTCGTTTTAAGTATGGTAGACTTCATTATAGTGTAGTAGAATTCGTTTTAAGTGTGGTAAAGTTATGTTATTGTATTGTAGAGTTCGTTTTAAGTGTGGTAGAGTTAGGTTATAGTATGGTAGAGTTCGTTTTAGTGTAGTAGAGTTTGTTTTAAGTGTGGTAGAGTTAAGTTATAGTATGGTAGAGTTAAGTTATAGTATGGTAGAGTTCGTTTTTGTGTAGTAGAGTTCGTTTTAAGTGTGGTAGAGTTAAGTTATAGTATGGTAGAGTTCGTTCTAAGTGTGTTATAGTTAGATTATAGTATGGTAGAGTTCGTTTTAGTGTAGTAGAGTTTGTTTTAAGTGTGGTAGAGTTAAGTTATAGTATGGTAGAGTTCATTTTAAGTGTGGTAGAGTTAGGTTATAGTATGGTAGAGTTCGTTTTAGTGTAGTAGAGTTTGTTTTAAGTGTGGTAGAGTTAAGTTATAGTATGGTAGAGTTTATTTTAAGTATGGTAGAGTTAGGTTATAGTATGGTAGAGTTCGTTTTAGTGTAGTAGAGTTAGACTATAGTATGGTAGAGTTCGTTTTAAGTGTGGTAGAGTTAAGTTATAGTATGGTAGAGTTCGTTCTAAGTGTGTTATAGTTAGATTATAGTATGGTAGAGTTCGTTTTAGTGTAGTAGAGTTCGTTTTAAGTGTGGTAGAGTTAAGTTATATTATGGTAGAGTTCGTTTTAAGTGTGGTAGAGTTAGGTTATAGTATGGTAGAGTTCGTTTTAGTGTAGTAGAGTTTGTTTTAAGTGTGGTAGAGTTAAGTTATAGTATGGTAGAGTTCGTTTTAAGTGTGGTAGAGTTAGGTTATAGTATGGTAGAGTTCGTTTTACTGTAATAGAGTTAGACTATAGTATGGTAGAGTTCGTTTTAGTGTAGTAGTGTTCTCAAGATCACTCAGCCGAACAACATCATGGTATACATATCGTCTCACCTGCCAATTCAAAAGGCTTAATTGATAGAATTTAAACTAATGGGGTAGCTTTGATCATTTGTTTATAAGTAGAGTCATAATTTATTAGCAAGTGGAAAATGATTTAAAATATAAAAAAAATAAAAACCTGAAAGAAGAAGTTAACGTGCAACATGTGACATATAATATACATATATACAACACACACGTCTTCTATATATAGTAGGTATTTGTCTACAACATATAACTAACTAGTACATAAATAAGACGACGTATAAAAATTCATGAGATAATGTATTTAAGATTTTTTTTTTGTAGTTATCTACTAAAATACCAAACTTGGTTAAATTTCAACGTATATCAAAATAATTACATCAGAACAATTATAGAGTTCGTTTTATTGTAGTAGAGTTTGTTTTAAGTGTGGTAGAACTAAGTTATAATATGGTAAAGTTCATTTTACTAAAGTAGAGTTTATTTTACATTATGGTGTTGTACTGTTCGTTTTAAGTGTTGTAGAATTCATAAGATACGGACGACTGACGTAACAAATTAATAAGTTTCGTAATTATATTTTTATTTACTCATAAAAAAGATAAAATAGTATATTACGAATTTAAAAAATCATTCTAGTAATTTTGAAACATTTACTCTATTTAAATAATTTTTTAATAAATTTACTCTATTTAAGTAAATCACCCAACAAAATATTACTCCAATTGTATATCTAAATCCCAATATAAAATGGGTTAAAAGAATAATTGCTTAACTTTGGAACATTAAAGAAATAACTCTTAACCATGAAAAAATAGTATTTTAATCGCTCAATAACATCAGAATTCTATCTGTCAAGAAGTACGTGAAGATCCTTAAAATTGATACATTTTAAGATTTTTTTTTTTTCTGGATGAACATTGAGATTAATTTAACGACGTCCAAATTTTTGTGAAGTCTTCACTTGTTTTTTTACTGAGATTTTTATATTTTTCATAATGTAGTGGTGTATGTATCGTTCTTGCTTAAATTTTGTTGTAATCGCAAAAGAATCTATCTAATAAATTATAGTTGAACAAAAATAATTTCAGAAAGTTTTGGAAGTCGAAATAGAAGAAACAATAAATAGAACAAGTTCGAAGCTGAACTAGATCAGTAAACAACTCGTAATACCCAACAACAAGAGCCCAACCAAATTATGTTTTTTATGTTTGTTTGGAATATTTAAAGATCTTAGATAATTTAATTTAAGAAAAATAATAATAATAATTTAGAGAGCCACAGGGTAACGATTGATACAATCCACCCAAGGATTGTTCTTAGTTGGTTTCTTCACCTTCTTCATTGCTTTCCACACCACACTGTTACACTTGAAACCTGAACCAAATGCAATCTGCCAAACCCTATCTCCTCTTCGAACACTTTCCTTGGCTTCCAAGTAAGCTAACTCATACCAAATTCCACTGCTTGAAGTGTTTCCAAACCTGTGAAGAGTCATCCTTGAAGCCTCCATGTTCTCTTCACTTAATCCTAGATTCTTCTGAAGCTCTTCAAGTACTACTTTGCTTGCTGCGTGGAAACAGAAATGCTCGAAAGCAAGCTTGTAATCCGGTATGTATGGCTTGGAAACATCCGAGGAAGAGGACTTGGTTCCAGTAGTTTTTGCCATCGTGGAAGTAGAGAAGGAAGAGGTTGTGGTGGTTTTGGCGGCTGGTGAGAAAGTTCGACGGAGTAGAGCAGCAAAGAAGAGAAGCTGCTCGGAGAAAGGAAGAACAAGAGGACCTAATGTAGTGATGTTTGTCTTTAGAGCTTCACCTCCAACTTCCATTAAGTCTCTGCTTATCTTCAATCCCTTGAATCCTTGTTCATCTTCTTCCTGATACACACTCCTAAAAACCACATCCACATAAGTATTATGATAAAACCGAGTGAACCGAAAATCGAAAATGAAATGAATTAGTACCTGAAGCTACGGTCATCAGAAGCTTTATGAGTCCTAACAATGTGTTCAAGTCTGTACTTAGCGTGACGAAAGTCACGACGACGGTTCGAGAGCATAACAGCAGAGCAACCCATTCTAAAGAAGCAATTAGGTATAACCATTGACTTATCACTTCCCACATACCAATTGTAACCAACCATCTCAGTACTCACAACAACCGCATAGCTATTAGGATTAGACTGAAGCATATCACGAGCAAGATCAAGTGATATGATTCCAGCAGAACAACCCATACCTCCAAGGTTATAACTTAGTATGTTTCCTCTCATCTTGTAATGGTTAATCACCATTGCAGACAATGATGGAGTTGGGTTAAAGATACTACAGTTAACCACAAGGACACCAACATCTTTAGGTTTGACACGTGTCTTCTCGAAAAGCTCGTCTAGTGCTCCAAAGATCACTTGTGAAGCTTCTTCACGACCTTCTTTCATCGTTGTTATGTTCTCTGTTGAAGAGATTGATCTTGGGACGTACGTTTCGTCACCAATGCCTGAAGCTTGTAAGATCCTCTTTTTGAATCCAAGGGTCTCTTCGTCAAACTTCCCGGATTTTCTCGCTAGGTCTATGAACTCATCATTGGTCACCTAAACCAAACCAATGCAAAAATGATTAAACCAGAGATAACCGGAATTTAATGCAAAAATGATTAAACCGGAGATAACAGGAATTTATTGCAAAAATGATTAAACCGGAGATAACAAGAATTTAATGCACCCATTTTTTCGGCTCACAGGAATTTAATGCACGTTGGTTCGGTCCCTATCGGTAATTTATTATAACTAAAATAAAAATTTTAATTTTTTTTCAGCAAATAAATTTTTTATTCAAAATACATAAATTGAATTAAAATAAAAAAACTATAGATCAAACCGGTTTTTTTCGGTTCGTTATATTTAGGTTATCTAATTCCTCAATATCCTAACTTAACCATTCGGTTTAATCAGCTAAACAAATCCAATGCAAAAATGACTAAACCGGAGATAAGAGGAATTTATTTTATTTAACCCATAATTCGGCTCGTTTAACGGCTTCTGGATTTTATTGGTTTTTATCATTAAATTTGAACCGGAAAATAACCAGATGTCGGTTCAACCGGTCGGTCTGGATCGGGTATCAAAACAATTTCTAAACATCATTTAGCTGATTAACAATAAAAAAGCTTAATTAAGATTAATATTGTTCCTCTATAAACCGGTTTATGTGAACGTACCTTGAGTTCATCGGAGGGCTTGTAACAAGCGAAGTCGATAAGATAAACAGAGCGAGGACGAGACATGAAGTAAACACAAGCAGTTAAGACAAAGACACCAAAAAAACCAATAACAGTTGCAATATCATAATCCCAAAGCTTCTTCCAAATCTCTTCTCTGCTTAAACTTCCAACTTCAGCACTAAACACCAACACAAGAACCGGTATGGTCGCCAAATAAACCGCATGGTTTATCAAGTAATGATAACCAAGTTTCACATACTTCAAATTCACCGATTGGAGAAAATCCGGTAAACGTCTCCGAACTCGAACCGAAAACGTCGGTGAACCGGCATTAGGACCCGATGGTTCGATCCCTCGGTTCACGATCTCGGTCGAGAGTAAATCTTGCTCGTTGGATCTACTCATTGTTTGGGGTTTTTTGGTTATGTGAAGTGAGATCTAGAACATAATGAAGAGTATGGTCTTATAAGAGATTGTGTTGGTAAGAAATGTAAATATGTAGTTATAATGAGAGTAAATGGTAAGATTGTGAGGATTGAGTTTGGTAGTTGGTGAGAGGTGAGAGGTAGTTAATGTCGCCAACTACTTGTACTGGTCGTAGTTGGAGTGAATTATGTCACTCTTAATTCTTCCTTTATTAAAAAAAAATGTGTAGTTTTTTTTTTTTGATTGTGTAGTTTGGGATCTTACAATTTAGGTTTTGCATTTATTACAATTTATGTAATTTGTCAATAGCTATAGCTGACTACTTTTTGACAATTTGACAATTTGTCAAATATTTGGATCAGTTTTGTTTATTATTGAATTAAGCCAAGACTTTGGTTTGGTTTAAAAGCGACAAATTTAGTAGAAGACTCTGGTTTGTTTTTGTTTATGACAATGAAATAAATCTGGAAATTAAAGATTGATCTGAACTCTTTTTAAAAAGTTTGCTTGATTTTATGTTATTGCTTTATTTAGTTTATGTACAAATTTATGATACTTTTTTGTTGTATACTTGTATTTTAAATTTTTTAAGCAATAGTAAGAACCTTTACAAAATATTGTTTGTATATTAGCTAATTAAATACAAATTATAGAACCAAAAAAATAGAGTTACAATTATCAAAAAAAAAAAAAAGAGTTACAAAAGACCTTTTTTACACGTATGCGGCTATAGCCACACTTTTGAAATAGTAGCTATTTTAAGATTTTACGTTGCTATTTGAAAATTTTACGTGCCTTTTTGTAGGTGCGATTAAGCCAACGAATTTTTCATGTCTAGTTTGGTAGAAATTTTTTTCTAATAGATTGAATTAAAATAATAATTTGATGATCAGCTCTCCTTTCTGTAGATGTTGGTAGTAAATATTTTTGTATCAGAATATTTATTCTAATAAGATGTTGTACCTAAATGGAGTTATAAAAATTTAGATTTTATAAAAAGTCTAGGTTACAAAATTAAATTTTCTCGAAACTATATTAAAATTTAGTGATTAGTTTGTGTTTTTGTGTAAAGTTATCTAATTTTGTTTTACTCCCTCCGTTTCATTTTATTTGATATTTTACATGTTTTTACACAGATTAAGAAATCATTAAATTTTATATTTGATCTAAATAAAATATACTTTATCACAAATTTCAAAATAATCTAACTAATCACAAATCAATCTGCAGAATTTAAATAATCAAAAATACTAAAAACATAATAAATTTTGCATAAAAATTATAAAACATCAGTTAAATTGAAACAATTTTTGTTTTGCTAAAACATCAAATAAAATAAAACAGAATGAATATAAATTTAGAATAAGTTTGATATTGTTTTATAGAATCAAGAGTGTTGTTCAACTTTTGTTAATACCAAATCTGTTCGACGAGTATCCATGTGTATTAGGTTAGTCAAAATTTCTATTAAATAGAGTTTGGAGTTCTAAGTGTTAAATGGGTCTAGTTTATTCGGAATTATTTATTTTCCGCTTTCTTAAAATTTTTCAGTAATTTTTCTGGTAAACTATACCACTTCAAAAAAATAACATACAACTACGCATTTATTGAATTTACAAAATATTTTACTGTATTAGTTAGTAGTTTATACAAAATATTTAGTGTAAATTGTACTCTATGTACTGTATACAACAAAAATTTGATAATTTATTAATAAGTAATAGACTTAGCATGTTAGTGTATATCCACTACAAGAGATTAGACGTGTAGTGTCAATTATTTTATTTTTTTGCATTAGTGTTAATTGATACAACTACTATTTACATCACTTATAAAAATGATTCTGAAAATGGTAACTCAAATAATTAGTGTCAATTTAAGCAATTGATGAAACTATTTTCATCATACTATACGTAATATTTCATGTGGTTGTAAAAGATGCAATAATAATGTCATTTGTTATAAATGATGTTAAATCACATATAATATGTCATTTGTTAATAAATGAATATATATAGTATCAGTTATTTAAATAATATAATATTATTGATGCTATACACATGTTTTATGTTTTAGTAAACTTTCATTATATACTAATGATAACATCTAAAATTTGTGCACATGTAATGAGTAAGAGATTTTAAATAGTGGATTGAGTTTAAGGATGCACACTAGTTTTAGTATGCTTCTAAAATCGGTGGGAAATTTTTTTTAATTATTTTAATTTGAATCGCTAATTGTTATTAATGTATAATCACAAAAACCAAAACATAAAAGAAAATAAGAAAATAAAATAGAAATTGTGAAATAAAGTGGTTATTAAAATGTAAAAGGTATTGACATATTAGATGAAATATATGAAAAGACTAACAAATTATGATGCAGAGAGTTGACAAAAAAAATGTAGAGAGACCGAGTTTTTTTCAGTCTGGTAATTAAGTTGATTCAACTAATGCTTCGGGTATCATGATTTTGATTTTTCTCCACTACATATAATAGTTTAAAAAGAAACTTTTAAATTGTAAGTTTTAGGCTCTGGATCGGAAACACAGTTAACTATTATATCTGTTATCTTGTTTAGGAACCACATAATATAAATTTCTAAACTTGAAATTTCCTATTTTTCTCTTCAACTTCTTAAAATATTTACCTCTCTTTTGTAGGAAGCCCTAACACAATTCCCAATTGACAGGAAGTGCTCCTGGAACAATAGTTGCTCCAAAGTTAACCATTTGCTACTTATTATGTCATAGTTGTACTTTCTTCTTCCCAAGCTTTGCAAATGATTTCTTTGGTGATTTGAGCCAAATACTTCTAATAGTATGCACACCAAAATTATGTCCTCCAATTACGTGTTGCCACAACATTATTTTTAAAAAATTTAAGAATTTAGGATGTTGAATTTTTAAACTTTTTAGTTTTGACTTTTAATGTACTGACTACATTTTTATCTACATATACAATTAATGTTTGAATTGGTCATATGCGGCATCAAAATTAATTGGTCCTATATATATATATATAGAATATATATAAGTATAATTTTAATAAAAAAATGAAATAAAACTCCTGCATGTATAGCAAAGATAACACATGCCCAGATGGCCCAACTTGTTTTCTTTAAGTGTGTATACTTTATTTGGTTGCCTTACAAAAGAAAAAAATATGTCAACTGTTTTTATTCCTACTTTTTATTACTATTATTTATTGTTACATACACAGTATCATTTCTGGTCTAGTAGTCTAGTATTGACAAAAAAAAAAGACACAATATCATAATCTAGATAAATTTAGAATTGACTAATCTAAAAACAATGTTATAAATTTCTATATATCAATTTACTAACAAAACAATTATGATAAAAACCTCGAAAAAGTAAGTAGGATCCACAAGAGTGACACTTTCCTAAATATTTCTATATATATGTAAATCTGATTAATTATGTGATCAAAATTTTCTTATTCTAAATTTGATAAAAAGAAATTGCCAAAGAAAATTGGTTACGTTGACGAGAAAGTTGGAGGATGTTGAAATGTTATCTAACTTATTGTTGTCTTCTTTAATGAGTCAAATGGCTTAAGCATTTTATGGGAAGTAGTTGAAGCAACACCTTTTCATTATTGCACTTTTTTTTTCCTTTTCAGCTCTTTTATTATTATTTTTTCTAAGACCAAATTAATTTTTTTGAGTACTTATAGTTTTTCATTTTTTGGCACCAATGGATTTCGTGAGCCATAAAGCATGTAGAAGCCCAACATTCAAATTAACTTTACCAGAATAAGGTTCTAAAGTCAAGTATTAAGTAAATTAATATTTTTAATAATTAGATAGACAATATTATCGATATCCAATTTATAATTCAAGCCTTAAACTTTAAACTTTATTATATAGAGATTATGACTTGGCGTCAAATTTTTCTAAAAAATTACAAATTTAACCATTTGACCAAATACACTTCCTCAAAAATAAATTAAGACTAAATTTTGTTGTCTAAAATTAGGAATTTTTTTTCAAATAACCATATTTGGTTCAAGTTTTTAAAATATAACTATCATTAATTTTAAAGTATATAACCATTTCAGCTAAGGTTACACAATTTTCACTTCAAAGTTGCTCCAAACACTTTGGCAATATACAAAATGATGTAGCATACCTATAAGAAATGTACTATAACAACATGTGTTTTATTTATTTTACATAGAATATCATGGATTTCTTAATAACACACTTGTGTTTATTCCTATAGCTTCAAAAATTACGTATAAATGATGTTTATAAAAAAATATGATATTTTATACGAAATAAAAGGGAATAAAATGTGTTTTTTATATAAAATAAATAAAATAGAATAGAATGTCCTGTTATATATAGACGACTACAGTTTTATTTAAAAACATACTCGTTTTATAATAATTTTTGTTTGTTTAAAAAAATACAAATTTTAGTATGCGTAATAAATAAAAGTTTTTTTTAATTAAAAATACAGTGTGTAAGAAATTGAGAGAGTGAATTAAACTAAGATATCTCTACTAGAAAGAAAGAAAAAAGATCGTAAAATATCACTCCAATCCTTTTCATCTTTATTATGGCATCTTCTAGTTGAGTTCGTATACAAAGCAGTATACACTGCCAAAGAGGTTGACTTCAATGTCAAGACTGCTGCAAAAAGGCAATTAATCTATTTGATCAATCACTACAAAAAATCAGATATGTTGAGTCATTTATTTTATTTGTTTGTATCAATTTTTTAATTGATACAATTGCTATTTACATGACTTATAAAAATGATTTTAAAAGTGGTGACTCAAATAGTTAATGTCAATTTAAGCAATTGATACAAATATTTTCATCATTTACTAATAATTGATATTAACTTGTATCATATGTAAAAAATATGCTAAAATTTATATCAATTATCATAAATGATTCTAATATTTACATCATTTAATAAATAAAACTAATTTTTGTATCCCTTCATATAAATGATGTTAGTATTTACATTATTTACAACAATTGATGTAAATTTTATGCACTTGATGTTAAATATTTATATCATGATTTTCTAACTGATACAATAATTATATTAGTTATAAATAAATATTATTAAAATCTGTTTTACGTATAATAAGTGATATTAGAATTTTTAAAAAATTTTATAATCAAAATTATATTATATTTAAAATTTATAGATTTACAAGATTGTATCAAACTTTAGCTTTATCATTAACAAATTGAAACAAACGAGTATTTTTTTTTTGGTCAACATTAGATCAAATAAAAAAATAAATGTATATTAAAAACTAAAATAATATTCCATTACTAATTAAAAAATTACCAGAACTGTAAATTTACATCACAAAATTTACTAGTAAAGTACATCACAAAATAGGTTAAGAAATATTGTACAATAATGTTAACAAAAAAAAGAGTATTAATTGTACAATAAGAAATAATCAGAACCATAAATTGCAGGTCAGAGTCTCTTTTTGTATTTATCCAAGCCATGAGACTTAAACAGACATGAAAAAAGCTTAAAAAACAAAAACTTCAACAGAAATAGGACAAAAACAGCTGATATACATTATAGCAACGAACCTTTAAAACTTAATTTACAAAGAAAAAGAGACCTTGTTAATATATACAGGATACCTTAATATTTGATGGAGTTCTTACAATTTTCAGCAGCAATTGGTTAAAAGAAATCTGTCAAATATCAATGACAACAGTTGACTTGAGACTTATCAAAGACTATGAAGTAGGTAATTCACCTAACTTACAAAAAAAATTTCTTAGAGAAAAACTTACGGGTTCAAATGCAACAACTCTAACTCTTGATCCTTGTGTAGAAAAATTGAGCAGAAAGAAAACCAATGGAATATTATTTTATGAAATACCTGCCGGAGAGATATATAAAGCAGATTGCAGTAAGAGAAGGGAATTCACACAAATTTTTTTCTTTGATTCCTTGATTTATTAAAGAACTAGATATTTTTGATGTTTTGAAATCCAATTTTATATAATAATATTATAAAAATTTAATATTTTAAAATATATAAAAATATAGTAAAATTCTGGATCATTGGATTTGACACGTGGAAAAATCCTGTTGATTACTAACTTTTAAAACCTAACTTTATATAATAGGATAATATTTTAAAATATATAAAAATACAGTAAAATTCTTGATCGTTGGATTTGACACGTGAAAAAATCTCGTTGATTACTAACTTTTGACACCCAACTTTATATACTAGGATACTGTAAAACTCTGGATCGCTGGATTTGACACATGGAAGAATCACGTTGATTACTAACCTTTAACACCTAACTTTATATAATACGATACTGCAAAATTTGAATCATTGGATTTGACACATGAAAAAATCTTGTTGATTACTAACTTTTGAAATCCAATTTTACATAATAAAATATTATAAAATTTTGGATTATTGGATTTGTCACGTGGAAGAATTCTATGGATTACTAATATTTAAAACTTAACTTTATATAATAAAATATGTAATTATTTTTATGAGTTAATTAAGGCAATATATATGAAAAGAATGAAAACATAGAATCTACCATAAACAAAAACATAGTTAAAGAAAGTACCTAAAACATTTCCAAGAGAATGACCAAAATATCCCTTTTAGGTGTTGTTGGTTGAGCACAGAAGCAGGAGACACATGCATTAAATATTGCAGATGTAGGACCTATAGTAAGTGACATAGAGCATATATGTTATCAGTTAATTTGTTGGGTATCGGGTAAGGAGGAATGTACCGAATAATAATTGTGATAAGCTATTTAGTTAACAAATAATAATTATCAGATAAGTTTGACTTTAGCGGGCTTGATTTGTTTTAACTGATATATAAATTGATGGACTCATCTATCTAAAAATGTATGTTATCGGGTAAAGTGATGAGTATTAGGTATATAAAAAGTTTACTGATAATGAGAATTATCAAATAAAAATTGGTTTATCAGGTAATAGATAATATTTACGAGATCAGTTTGGTCTTGGCGGATAGGATTATTTTTAACTGATAATAACATTAAGGCACTTGTCAAGCATTGTAGAGTAATTGTGTGCCTCATCACTTTCACATCACGTAGTCTGAATTGTTCATCTGAAGAGAAATATCATGGCTGAGTACAAAAATATTAGGGGGTAAAACGATTATTAGCGGGTAAAAGCTATATTAGTGTGTAAAAGCTACGTTAGAGTCTCTAGCATGAAAGACCTCTTTTGTTGTAGGTGAAACTTTATCTGATCCAATTGCATCTTCTCGAGAGTTACCAACACTGTGGGAGTAGTTGGTGGCGCCATATCTGCGAGGAACACACCGAGTTTGCAAGTAATTATAGAAGACTAACCAATGTGATTCTGAAACACCCATATGTTTAATTACCAGGCAACAAACCTTATACTAGCTACACAAAGTAAAACTTCCCAAACCTAGAAACAAAGGGAAATTAGTGAAATATTCCTTAGTCGGAGATGTAGAATTTAGAAAAACAAAAACGAGCCCATGCACCCCCAACAGTAACCCTCTGAAACAAGCGCATAATGAATTAGCAGGCAACTAAACTTGTTTCGGCTAAACAAAGTGAAACTTGATAATATTGAACCAAACTGAAATTAGAGAAAGATTTTAGAATCTGAGATCCAGATTCCAGAAAAATTAAAACAAGGTTGTGAGCCCAACACAAACCCTCGACTTAATGCCTTAGGTTGTTGAGGTCGTTAAATCGATATTTCTAATGGTCTTGTGATGTTTGCTTATTATTACAGGAATATGGCATAATGATGTCACTTGCAAAAATCATATACAGTTTTTCTTCCTCTGTTTATTTTATATGTATGTAATGTATGTCCATGCTTTGTATCTATGTACACGATATGTATTTATGTCCATGTCATATATGTCCACGTCTTGTATCTATGCCATTCTCTTTTATGTCTTTATGTGCAAAAACTATAACCACTATCAGATGGCTCCGGCGATTCCCACATGGCATAAATATAAAGAAGATCACCAAGACTCTGTTTTGTGGTTGTTGAGAAGAATTATTCTCTATTTTGTACGTCGAGACCATGTGTCACCATATGTTCATCTTTTACGTCCACGCATTTTCTTTATTCTTATGAAATAATATTTTATGTCTATGTTTTTCTTCATATCTGTATTTATGCCCACGCTCTGTATCTATGTTCACGTCTGATGCATATGTCCACATATGCATCTATGTCATTCTCTGTTATGTCTTTATGGGCAAAAAATAAGTCGCATATCTGGGTAGACATGTATGTATATCCATGCTTTGTATCTATGTACACGATATCTATTTATGTCCATGTCTTGTATCTATGTCATTCTCTTTTATATCTTTATGTGCAAAAACTATAACTCTTATCGGATGGCTCTGACTATTCCCACTTGATGGTAAATATAAAGAAAATCGCAAAAACTTTGTTTTGTGGCTGCTAAGAAGAATTATTCTCTATTTTGTACGTCGAGACCATGTGGCAACCTATGTCCATCTTTTACGTCCATGTCTTTTCTCTATTCCTATCAAATAAAACTCTATGCATATGTCTATGTTTTACATCCACATCTTTTTTCTTTTTATGTCCATGTCTGTTTTGGTGTTCTCGGCGTTTGAAATACCACCACGTGCTACATCTCTTCTCCTGACTCGTTCTGTATGTTTCTTATTCCTATGTCATGGCTTTCGTCACCTCATCAATTCTTCCACTCACCATCTTTCATATGCCACCATATGTCCATGTTTTATGTCCACTACATTCTTTCTATTTTTCTATCAAATAAAACCTTATGTTCATTTTTTTACGTCCTATGTCCATGTCTACCCACATGTCATCTTTCAGAGTCTTTTATTTGTTTTTATCAAATAAAACTGTATTTCCATATTTTACGTCCACGTCTTCTCTCTATTCCTATCAAATTCAACTCTATGTCTATGTTTTATGTCCATGTCTGTTTTGGCGTTCTCTGCGTTTGAAACGTCATCACGTACTATATGTCTTCTTCTAACTCGCTCCATATGTTTCTCTTTCCTATGTCATGCCCTTCGTCACCTCATCAATCCCTCCACTCACCATCTTTCATATGCCACCCTATGTCCATGTTTTACGTCCATATTCTTTTTGTGTTTCTATCAAATAAAACCTTATGTCCATTTTTTACGTCCTATATCTATGTCTACCCACATGCCATCTTTTCATTTGTTCCGCTTCTTTCAGTGACCCTCCACTCACTATCTTTCATCTGCCACCCTATGTCTATGTGACGTCCACGTCTTTTCTCTGTTTTTACCAAATGAAACTGTATGTCCACGTCTTCTCTCTTTTCCTATCAAATTCAACTCTATGTCTATGTTTTATATCCATGTCTTTTTTTTCATAGAACTCGATGATTATGGGTCGTTCATTGTTAAGTTCATAGAAATCGATGCTCAGGACAAAGAGCTTGATGACATCTTCGAAAACAAAGTTGACGACATCTTCGAAAACAAAGTTGACGACATGAAGATGCAATTTGCAATTGACCTCTTCCAGGAGAGTGTTCATCTCATTATCCTTTGAATTTTATATCTTCATGTACTAAACTTTAGGTTCCCAGAACAATGGCACCCTTTTGGCTTGTTATGTCTATCTTCCACGCTTTTCATGTCTTCCGTTTTGTAAGATACAATGACTCTAGTTTCATGACAGTTTTATATTATATTCTCTATTAAAAATTGCGGATTTGTTTGGTTGTTTCGGCGATGAGTTGACAGTAAACAAATTCAAAATTGGGGCATTTTCCCTCTTTTTTCTATTTGTTCCATTGTAGGGCCCTCTTGTTTTTTTTAATATAAATAGTCAAATGCGATCCATCTATTCTCTTCTTTTTTGGTCTTTCTATCAAATCAACGTATTTCACAGCATTTAGAAATTGAGTTTATTTTTTTACTTTTTCCTCCTCTATTTTTTTTGTGCTTACCTTATAACTGAAATTTCTAAAAAAAATTCATATCTACAAATTTTTCTTATCTTTTCAAATTTTCATCAAAATACTCATCTATTTTCAAATTTTTTGAAACCAAAAACTTGACTTCTATTTCAAACTGATTAAAATTGCCTTTCTGTCTCAGAAATCAAAGTCCAACATAATTCTATATTTTATTTTAACCAACGTATTTGGAATTTCAAAACACAATTTTAAAAATAGTTTTAGGACTAATAATTCCTTCCTCATGCCAAACAAGAATTATACATTAACAAACCGGGCATCATACAATACATTAAGAGGTCATACAGTTTATTTGGACTTATGTCTTCAAAAAACATGAGCTAATCTAGTGGACATCACATACATGACAATAGATCTAGAGAGAGAACGTTGAGTTAGGGACAAAAGATTAAGCAAAACCCAATAGATATAAAAGTTGTTTACTCGAGTGAGCCTCACCAAATTACGAGAGGTTCTTCTTTTTCGAATGCTCAATTAAACATGAACAAGAGATTTGTCCCATAAGTGAACTTTGAATCCTCTGAAACGAGTCTGTTCTGCAATATGAATCAGTCTTAATAAAAATCCAATAAGGAAAAATTGATAATGCTAAAACGAAGAAGAAACCTGGAACAGAGAATATGAGTTACAGTATCTGGTTACAGTATCTGGTTACAGTGGAGAAAGAAGAAACCTCCATAGATAAACTGATCAAAAACTGAAATTATAAATCAAATAGCAGTACACTAAAAAATGGTAATTTACGAACACAGAAGATGATAAATCACAACACTTCCGAAATCTGAATCAAAAGTTTCTTTTTTCTTTTTCAATTGTTTTCGGCAAATTAAATGAAGTGGTGAATTCGTCGGTTTAAAATATTGTCTTCAATACTTTAAATCGACGAATTAGAGCTCATTCTTGAAAGAAAAGAAAAAATCAAGCTTAGAGGTTCTTTAGAAGGAATATAAGAACTAAATCGAACTTCCAAAATCGATTTGACTTTCGAATTTAGAGAAATTTTTTATTTGAAATTAACGGAATGTTCAATTGGCCGAGTCAACACAAAGTTTGATGTTTTTTAAAAAGTCAACATCAAATTGAATGTTTAATCAACCCCATTCGGAGTTCAATGTTTAATCAACGACTTTTGGTAAGTATCATGTTAAATCGATAATTTTCCATTATTTTTCCTATAAAGTTTGTGTTTTTTTATAAAAGAAAATCAGTTTGCCAAGAAATATGTGGCCATTTGGTTTGTCCCTGATTTAACTAAGCACGAGGTGGTAAGTTCAAATCTTATCGTGCTCCAATTGGAGAACTTAGGCTATGAATCGGGTCTTGTCGATTTAATAGTTACCTTGTTGACCAAAAAAAATTCAGTATAAAAAGAAATAGAAAAACGGTCAATTTAATGCTGAACTTACGCGTTTTTGCCAATTTAAACTCGAACTTCTTCTCTCTCCAAATAAATCACAAACTTGTAGTTGACCACGCCATATTAGGTTTAATGTTAGTCAAAATTAACAGACGCTAAGCGTCGTTAGTGTAATTAAACTGGGCGTTAGTTGGGTTAATGAAACATCAAAACGCAGTGTTTTACCTCCCCCAACAAAATTGAAATCCCTAGATTTTGCCCCAAATCCATTTTATCCCTTTCTCACTTTCAATTTCGATTTCGAAATCGAAACCTCAAACCGATTTATCGCTTTCTCCTCTTCTCAATCTCAAATCAAAATCGAAAGCGATTTCTCTCTATTCGAAATCTCTAATCGATTTCTCTCTGGAGCTTTAACCGAGAAGTTAAGACCCTTGGAAGAATCAGACACAAACATTTGGTTAAGCTGATGGGTTACTGCAGCAGCAAAGCAGATGGCTTGAATCTGCTAATTTACGAGTATATGGAGAATGGAAGCCTCTGGGATTGGATTCACGCAACGAGAGAAGACAAAGAAGAAGGAGACTCTTAGTTGGGAAACAAAATTGAAAATAGAAGTTGGTTTGGCTCAAGGAGTAGAGTATCTTCATAATGATTGTGTTCCTTCCATTGTTCATCGCGCTATGAAATCTAGTAATGTGCTTCTTGATTCCACCATGGAAGCACATGTAGGAGATTTCAGACTCGCCAAGATCCTAACTGAGAATTATGACACCAACACAGAATCAAATACTTTGTTTGCAAGATCTTATGGCTACATGGCACCAGGTACATCTCTTTCTCGAGTTTCTTTACCTGAAATTTCCTCTGCTAAAGCTAATGTTTTTTGCTTTTGTCTTCTGCAGAATATGCTTATTCGTTGAAGGCAACTGAGAAAAACGATGTTTACAGTATGGGGATAGTGTTGGTGGAGATTATAAGTGGCAAAATGCCAATAGATGACATGTTTGATGAAGAGACTGATGTGGTTAGATGGGTAGAGACTGTTTTTGATATGCATGTGGGTTTTGCAGAAAGAGAGAAGCTGATTGATTCAGAGCTTAAACCACTTTCACCTAGCGAAGAAGAAGCAACTTTTCAAGATCTAGAAATAGCAATTCAGTGCACAAAAACTTATCCTCATGAGAGACCATCTTCAAGACAAGCTTCTTACTATCTTCTTAATATCTTCAACAACAGAGCTGCCAAGAAATGATGCTATAAACATCAGATTTTTCTTCTTCTGCAAACTTTTGTAGATTTGCTGCATTATTTTATCATAGACATATCTTTTGTCCTATATCAATAAAATAACATAAATCTAATTATCCTATATCAATTGCATATATCTTTGATCATTTTTCATAACAACAACTCGAATAGGAGGGAACAAAGAACAGACAGAAGACATCTTTACTAGCTTTCATCAATTAATATTCTCTGTTCTGTTATATTTTCATGTCTTAATCAATTTTTGCTTGTTCTTAACGTTGGTGGAAACTTGAAATCAATTTCTCTTAATCGTTTTCGATTATAGTTTTTCTATTTCCTTGGGTTTGAATGTAACAAAACAGGAGCTTTAATCGATTTGAGATTTTGAATAGAGAGAAATCGCTTTCGATTTCGATTTGAGATTGAGAAGAGGAGAAAACGATAAATCGATTTGAGGTTTCGATTTCGAAATCGAAATCGAAATTGAAAGTGAGAAAGGGATAAAATCGATTTGGGGCAAAATCTAGGGATTTCAATTTTGTTGGGGGGGTAAAACACTACGTTTTGATGTTTCATTAACCCAACTAACGTCCAGTTTAATTACACTAACGACGCTTAGCGTCTGTTAATTTTGACTAACGGTAAACCTAATATGGCGTGGTCAACTACAAGTTTGTGGTTTATTTAGAGAAAGAAGAAGTTCGATTTTAAATTGGCAAAAACGCGTAAGTTTAGCATTAAATTGACCGTTTTCCCAAAAAGAAATTGTGGTTTATGTTTGTTTTCATTAAAAATCGTTTAACCAAATAGTTTTTTTTCTTTTTCTTGGTTTTTAAATTGAATATAAGATATGTTTTTCCGTAATTGAATTCAAGATGATTATATATAGTTTAAATTTTAATTTATCTTTATTTGATTATTTTAATTTATATTTATTTTTTGTAAAACATTTAATATTATATATATATATATGGGCTCAAACGTTTGAATCACCCAAAATGGTTCAATGTTTATCGATTCGTGTAATTCTCTTTAGTTCCTTCTCCTTTTCCCAAACCCTAAACCAGTAAAAGAGAAGACTCACTGTAAAAATCCACTTCCTTTCTCATAATTTCTCACCAGGTAACTTCTTCATCTGACTATAAAACTTTTGGTTTTCAGATTTTATTTTCTGTTGATTTCGTAGGTTTAGGGTTTGGATTTTGCCTGTTTTCAAAAGATTCAGTTTCTTTAATCGATAATTCTTTGCCGTGGATTTTGTATTGTTAGTCTGCTTTAGGCTCCGGCCTTGAACTTTTGATTCTTTTTTGTCCTGAGATTCTAAGTTTGAACAAATTCAGAATTTTGGGTTTAGGGTTCCTTATGTCCAGATACTTGCCTAAGATTTAGACTTTGCTGAGCTTTTGTGGAAGTTTGTTTGGGCTCCATTCTTTCTTTTGTTGACAGAACCAGCAGTAATATGAGTTTTTTTTCCAGGATTTTTGTTGAATTTTTGGTAAAGTTTAATTGTGAGTTTAAGATTAAGCAGTAGATGTTGTTTGTGTTTTTTGAGGTTGGTGTTTGTTGTTTGGTTCTTGGAAATATGTTTGGTAAAGAGAAGGTAATGAATGGAGGATGAAGGATTGGCAAACTTGCTTTTGCGGACTAAAAGATTGATGAACAAGTTTCTAGAAGTAAAAGGCAGGTTAGAGATTGTTGAAGGTGAATGTGCGATCATGAGATCTCTATATGAATTAGCTAAAGTTGCAGTCTCGGGTACCCCAAGTTCTGTAATGTCAGAGATTGGAGAATGTGATCGAGTGAATGAGGTGATTAGTAATGTGAACAACAACAAAAACACTGCACTAGGTAATACATATCTATTAGTGACAAAAAAGAAAAAGAGGTAATACATATCTATCTGAATCTTTGTGCCTAATAGCAAAATCTCGATGACATTTCCCTTGAAACTAATGATGATAGAAACCAAGAACCGAGCTTCATGAGAAACCATCACTCCAATGGCTACTAATCATCCACAACCTCTCCCTGCTTCTTCATTGTCATCATCATCATTAATGGCTGATTGGCTTTAGAAGATACATCAACCGAAAGAAGTTAATTTAAATTCCATTCTCTTATTTTTTTTTTGTCTTCAAACTCTCTTATCTTAACTTAAGTAACATTATTGTCTTTTGAAGGAACTAGTAAGACAACAGTTTTATGTACTAACCCAAATCAATTTTGAATTCTTGAGAAATCAACCGAAATACATATAATTTTTATACAATTAAGTAAAACCGCTAAACCATAAAACATATGTAATCAAACCAAAACTAAACCGGAAAACCAAACATCTATTCGTAAATTAAGCTCAAACCGTTCAATTAAACTTAAACCGTTAAAAATTCGAAAAAAAACCAATATTTTAAAAATTGTCAAAGGTGTGGGGTGCAAACAGGTGAAATCAGTGTTGTTGAACTGTAAAATCGATCACCATTTCTTCAGAGAAGATCTTTAAGCTCGCTCAAGGCAATCCGTTTTCTGTAATGCTCTTTTGATTCGTCAATTTTGCTAATCGATTCAGAGATTATTAACTAGTGATTGTTTTTGCCGGAGAAGATATGGTGCCGGAATCTACGATGACGGAACGATGGTGCGTTGTTACTGGTGGTAGGGGATTCGCGGCGAGGCATCTTGTGGAAATGCTTGTACGGTACGAGATGTTTCATGTCCGAATCGCTGATTTAGCTCCGGCGATACAGCTTGATCCTCAGGAAGAGAATGGAGTTCTCGGCGAAGCAATTAGATCCGGTCTTGCTCAATATATTTCCGCTGATCTCCGAGATAAATCTCAAGTCGTCAAAGGTTCTTGATCTCAACTGTTTCATTTTCGTTTCGTTTGTGTTTTCCCGAAAAATTGGATTCAAGGAGAAATTGATTATCTTCATGGATCATTATTCGAGTTAGAGATCTGAAAACGAGTTGGAACAGCTTTTCAGGGAGCAGAGGTAGTGTTTCACATGGCAGCTCCGGATTCTTCTATCAACAATCACCAGCTTCATTACTCGGTTAATGTTCAAGGTTAATAGTAACTTCAGTCTGATTATTTTGTTTCTGTCAAACTAAAAGTTTGTTAGTTATTTATACTGTCTGCGATTATATGATTTACAGGGACACAAAATGTAATTGATGCTTGTGTTGATGTTGGAGTAAAGAGGCTTATCTATACTAGCTCTCCTAGTGTTGTGTTTGATGGGGTTCATGGTCTTTTAAATGCAAATGAATCAATGGCTTACCCATCCAAGGTACTAGTTACGTTTTGGTGTTTTACGTAATCTTCAACTTGTGCCTTTGACCTTGATGGTTCATCTTTCTATTGTGGTTCAGAATTATGGATTCAATAAGATTTGCACTGGTATAATGATTCTATTTATGAACATCTAAATGCTGCTTTTGGATAATGTATTCTTCATCCGTTCAGCACAATGACTCATATTCAGCAACTAAAGCTGAAGGAGAAGAATTGATCATGAAGGCGAATGGAAGAAATGGACTTCTCACTTGTTGCATACGACCGAGCAGTATTTTTGGTCCAGGTGATAAATTATTGGTACCCTCACTTGTTGCTGCTGCCAGGGCTGGAAAATCAAAGGTTGGATTATTGTCTTTGTCTCTATCTGCTTTCTAACGTTCTATTACCTTTCCTCTCTTTTCTCTTGATACTTCTGTTCTTCTCATGAAGGCAGCAGGCCTTTTTGACATATCATTATTAACGTGTTTGGTATTCTTTAATCATACGATACATTGAAAGGTTTGGCATCTTAGATAGTTCTGTACCAAGTTTTTCTCAGTAGTCACTGGAAAAGCCAGTTTGATTCATAGGAATGGAGAAAAAATATATTATAAAAGCTACAAATCTAGAGGACTGAAGTTTCTATGTCTGGATAGCACTAGGGAAGTGGGATTTTCCTTGGAAACTTAAACTAGAGGTGACATAGATGCAACTGTCTTAAATGTAGCCTAACACAAGATACAAAGGCTGATGGGTAAAGCTGCATTCATATGAGTACTTGATAAATTATGTAAGGGAATGGCTTCCTGGTTACGCAGTATGATAGTACTTCCTAGTTAAGTAATTTGCTTTGCATAGTGGAAATTTAATCATTAATTTGTTTAGATTTCTTGAATTCATGAGCATCTGAGTTATCTCTATTAGAAATGGTGTACTGCTAGTTAAGGGGTGCTTTATTTGATCAGGGATCTCTCTAAATGAATTTAAAAGGTTGAGATGCGTCGTTTTCTTGGAATTTTTTCCTTGACAAAATCTTTCATAATTTTATATTTGATACAACACTTTTCTGCTTCTTTAATTTCCAGTTCATTATAGGTGATGGGAATAATCTCTACGATTTCACTTATGTTGAAAATGTTGCTCATGCCCATGTTTGTGCTGAGCGTGCTCTAGCTTCAGGAAAAGATGTTTCTACAAAAGCTGCAGGCCAGGTATTTGTTTTAAGCTGATTACATGTCTTAGTTTTACGAAGTGAAGTTTGGTTCACCTGTCGAGCTCTATATTTCTGTAATGGAAGGCATCTTTGTGTACCTAACGCATCAAAAACGTTTTTGACATACTATGCGAACTAAGATAGAAACTGTGTTCACGCCAAGGTTATGTGGAATTTACAAAGAGCCATGCTGGTTCTTCGTTTGACATATTTTCTTCTTTTTCTGTTGTGTTTAGCTGAGATATGCTCATTTTAAATGTTTGCCGACTTTCTTCTAAGCAGATGAACAACATTTGTTTGCCGATCCTCGTTGTAGGCTGACCTGACATTTGATGAATATACAGGCATATTTCATTACCAACATGGAGCCAATTCAATTTTGGGAATTTATGTCACAGCTTCTTGAAGGACTTGGCTATGAGAGGTATTGTATTTTCCTTTATCGTTTGGATTTGTATTTAGTGTCTAGTCATTGTAATGTACTAGCTGATACTTTTACTCACTTTATTCTAGTAAGATCTTTCATACACTTGAGCTGACTTGACACTCTTTCCCGAAGTAGTATCTGATTTCTGTTTTAAGTTCAAGTTTTCTTTTTGAGTAAATTTTGATGAAGAGAATTGAGGTGGATGAGATTATCAATCAGCAATATTTTACAGAAGACATTCTATTTCAGCAGGAGAGAATAAATCAGTGTCCAGTGTTTTGATCTTCATTATAGAAGTTTATCTGATTTCTTTCTATGTAAATTATCTTCTCGGGGGATATAGTTTTCTGACCTTTTTAAAATTCTCTGATAGCTTTTTATCTAAGAAGGAATGCACTGAACCAAACCTATACCTTTTATTAAATCTTTCTTCCGAATTATGTTTTGCAGGCCAAGTATTAAGATCCCTGCATTTATCATGATGCCGATTGCGCATCTAGTTGAATTGACATATAAATTGTTGGGACCATATGGGATGGAAGTACCACAATTAACACCTTCAAGAGTTAGACTTCTCTCCTGTAGCAGAAATTTTGATTCCACAAAGGCTAAGGATCGGTTAGGCTATGCTCCTGTGGTGCCACTTCAGGTTATACAATATTTAACTTAAAACAGAAATTTGTTTGTTACATCTCTATTCAATATCTAATGGGGACTTGATGCAGTGCATCAAACATGGCTTTTCATGAAGCTTTTTATTACTCTTTATATAATGCCTACCTTGATTATTCTGAAGGAAGGTATACGGAGGACGATAGACTCATTCTCTCACCTGACAGCTGGAAGTCAACTCAAAAGAGAGGGCCAATCCAAAGCTTCTAGGATTCTTGGAGGCGGAAAAAGTATGGCCATATATTTCAATTACCATGCTTCTCCTCTTAGCTAATTGTTGTTCACACGAGAATACCCACAGTGCTTCATTTAAGAAAGCATCATTAGATGCTTTTCCTTTTATTTTAAAGTCTAAAGACAACTATAACATCTATACGGTTCTACGAGAAATGATGATGTTAAGTTGCTAGCAAACCATTATCGTTGCAAAGAGGCTTAGCATGTTAGTAAAACTAGGTTAGGATGTCTTGATTCATTTATTCTGGATAATATTGCTGATTACTGAAAATGATTTTGCAGTTGCTGATATACTTCTCTGGAAGGATTTAAAGCAGACTCTCATTGCCATATTCATTCTAATTAGTATTTATTATAACTTCGTTGCAACTGGGTCTACCATCGTAACTGCTCTTTCGAAGGCTTTGTTGATATCATCAGTATTTTTGTTCCTCCATGGAATTCTACCAGAGAAAATGTAAGATTCATGATATGCCAATTTTTGATAGATTTTCGTTGTATGCAATATCAGAAGGTCTTCTGTTTATGACAATATCTTAGAATTCCCGATAACACATGAATTTGTCGTCATGTTCATATCCTAGTAGAAGGGAAAGATGCATGACGATCATTTTTGAAACAGTGCTTGTGCTCTTCAATTAAGAACAAATAAAATTAGCAGTTTCCTGTGTATTCATTTTGTGAACAACTAATTAAACATGATGCTTATTTTGCAGATTTGGTTATAAAGTTGAAAAGATTCGTGCATCACAGTTTCACCTCTCGAAAGACTCATCATGTCAGCTCTCATTATCAATGATCTCTTCATGGAACACCACTGTGAAAGCTCTAAGATCTCTTTGCCAGGGGAATGACTGGAGCTTCTTTTTCAAGGTATTTTTTCACCTCGAACTAGCTATATCTGGCAAGTTTCAGTCTTATGATATCTCAATCGAACCTAAAGCAGAAATAGGGAACAATGGTTAGTAAATTTTAACACTAGTTTGGTGTTGCCAACATCATAGGTGGTCTCCGGTTTGTTAGTATTGAGTTTCATTGGAGCCTTATCTCTTCGCAGCATATTTGTTAGAGGTACTCTTTCTTTCTTCTTTCGAGTTCAACTTCATTGCAGTTATATATGATTCATATAACATTTCAACAGTAACTAGCTTTGTTGCTGTTTGTTCTTTGTTTTAAAAGGACTTCCTATTGCCTTCATTGCTTTTCTCGTGTACGAAAGAAAGGAGCAAGAGATCGATTCGATACTGTTGAGTTTTAAATCTTTCGTATGCAAGCAGAAATCTAATGTGTATGTGAAACTATTCGGAAGCAAGAAACATGACTAAACAAATCAGATTCTCTCTGGTCCTATCTCTTCTGTTTCGATCAACTTTGTCACTCTGGTTTGAGCTTTTTCTTCTTCAGGTATACATATATTTTTCTCTATTTACTCACTTTTCTCCGGTTTTTGTTTAAATTCTTTATATAGAAAAAAATGAATGTTTGCTTTTTTGGTTTGAGAGTTTGTGTATTAAGCTCCAGCTCTTGTCCTCTTGACGACTTGACCCATTGCAATTCGCCGGTTAATGGGATTGACCAGTAGTAGATTCGCAGTTTCTGAGTTAACTCGAGAAATCTAAATCTGAAAAAACATTATTTAATTTTTATAAAAATACAAAATTTTAAAATCAAATAGTACTGTAAATATTTTTAAAATCAAACATCGTGACGTTATTTATGAATTTTGGAGTATACTTGAAAAAATGTTGGGGTTTAGTCATCACCTTATTACTTAGCGTACTAATAAAAATAGCTCCATGACTATTGTCAATAAAAGTAATCAAAGTACAATTTGATTTATAGATAGATATCAGATAGTTATATTCTTTTAATCTACCATTTAATTTCATATCTAGCTCAGTAGATGTTTTTGATCAAAAGAAAAAACAAACAAACAGAACACTAGGGAATTAATTGATTGAGCTGATGTATTATGATCTCTGTAAATTATAGATTTTGTTACTTGTCTAGTTGGATGATGAATCAGCCAGCAGACTTAACAGTTGACAAACATCTCTCTGAGTCAAAGTTGAATTTGAATTTGATTAGTTCATGTAGCTCATGTTTTTATCTTTCTACTTCAGACTTGATCTAGTAAATCTCATGAGCTGTATATATTTATCATTTAACTCTTTTAATCATTCATTTCATTTACAGCAATATATTATAGGCATTCTAAATATAATTTAGGAAATTTTGTAAAGTAAGATTACAATCTTAGAAGATCTAATATATTAAAGCGGGAGACACTTTCATTTTGGTCGTGTTATAAAGTATAAGATAAAATTAACCTAAAATTTATAACTATCCTTAAAAATAGGATTATGATGGTTTTTGTTACAAATATACATACGTAAATTCAAAATTAATAAAGATTTAATAAAAAAAATTCTTAAAAAGCTAAAATTTAATAAAAATATATCGGTTACAAATTCGGTTACTAATTCTGTTCTGGTTTGGGTTTAGATTTGATTTTTCGGGTACATAAATTTAGGCCACATTCTGGTGTTTTGTCGGATTCTATTCATCTAATTTGGTATTTTCGTTATTTTGATTTAAGACTTATTTAAATATTTTTATTTCTCGAATATGCTTAAACATTGAGACGCTTGTTAATTGCACACAAAACTAAAATTAAAACTCTAGTTCCACCCAAACTATCACATATAGTACCAAGAATATCATATTTAAAACTCTAATTTCACCCTCCACTATATATGATAGTTCGGTTGAATTAGAGTTTTAAATTTAGTTTTGTGTGCAATTAACAAATGACTCAATGTTTAGATACATTCATAAATATACCTATCAACCTTTTTCATACCTTACAATTACAAATATGTTAATATCTTCATATACTGCAGAATATGTGATTTTCCATATTTCCACGACAAGTTTCCATATTTCTTTTATAGAAAATGATACTTGTTGACCAAAAACGAAAAGAAAAGAAAAGAAAGGGACACACTTGATTTTCAGTTCAAATGAACATCTTTCTTACTCCCATTTGTGGAGTATTATATTTTTTCCTATTTTTAAAACAAGTAAATTATCAAATTATTCATTTTTAATCATACTTAACATTTATTCTTTTACTATGTTAAATAATTAATATAATAAAATAAAAATATCCTTAAAATCATTTATATCATATTAAGTCATTATTTATATATATGATTAACTTACTTTGTAAAATACTAAATATTAATAAATTGTAATAATTCGAACTAAAAAACATAAAATTAAGTATTATTATCATTTTCAATTATAAAATCCAAATTTTAGTTACATAATATTTATATTCTAGTCAAGTATGATTATCATTCCAAATATAATTTACACAAACACTACAAGAAAAAATACTGATTTGTCAAATATTATCTGTAATTCGTATTGAATGACTTTTTGAGATGGATTCTAGACGAAATCCTCTGTCTGTTATAAGTTGTCGCAAATAAAAATATCGTTTGGTTTCTATCTGGAATTCTAGACGAAGTCCAGATAAATTAAAATACGTTTGGAATTTCATACGGGAGATCCAAAAAATTGATTCGAGACAACATGTAGTACCCGTCTGGAATATTTAGACGGTTTGTAACAACAATATTATACTGTCTAGATTTACGAAATGTTTTTTACTGATTTATATAGTTAAGAAATTTAAATTTAATATTATAATTTGTTAAACTCGAGTTGAGTTTAGACTTTGTTTACTCTTTATTTTGCGATTTCAAATGTAAAGAAAGAGACGACACCGAACAGTTTAACGAGTTCAGATCTCAAAGAGATCCTATGTCTCGCCGGAGATTAAACTCTGGAATCCACTATAATCTTCGGTCCTTTTTTTTAGCTCAATTTGAGCTTAATTACAGAGACAATCATCTTCTTTCTCACTCTCAAATCTACTCTCTATAATCCTATCTCTCACCCGTGTTTCTCTCTCAAAGCTTGGAAAGAAATACAAAGAAGATAGAAATTAAATCACTCAGCTACAACCCTCTGTAACTACTTCGATTCTACCCTGAAAAACCTTCGCTCCAACTATTGAAGAAGATAAAGATGATATACCGTTATATTCACTTTTTGGTCAACGTCCTCGCATCTATGACTCATAAGTGAGACACACGGCAGAAGATTAGAGGATTTAGTCTCGATTCAGATCCTCTCTTAGATCCCATCCGAACCTGCTTCTTAAACCCGAAGCTTTTAAATAACCTGAAGCTTCATTTAAAACACTTGAATCTTCATTATAAACAATTGGTCAATGACTATCATTCTTCAAATCTCCACCTTAGTCATTAACCTTTTTCTTTAAATACTTGGTGGATATTTGCTCCTTGACTACTTCACTGCCTTGTTACTCGAAGCATTTGAAGTGCTTCTTGTAACTTCTGAACTGGGATAATCTTTGTAAGAATATTTGCTGCGTTGTAGGCTGTAGAGATCTTTTGTACTTCTAGAACTCCATAGTTGATTTAATCTCTTATGAAGTGGTACTTCACAGCCACATGCTTTTTCCTTTCATGATGAACTGCATTCTTAGCCAAAGCAATTGCACTTTGTGAATCGCATTGAATCCGAACTGTATCTTGAGGAAAACCAAACTCTTCAGCTATTCCTTTTAGCCATAAAGCTTCTCTGCCTGCATCTGAGAGGGCTACGTACTCAGCCTCTATAGTTGAGAGAGCAACAACTTTCTGGAGTCTTGATTTCCAGTTTATAACATTTCCACCTGCAGTGAAAACAATTCCAGAAATAGACTTTCTATTGTCTAACTCAGCTGCATAATCAGAATCACAATAACCTTCAATCTCAAAAACACCATCCTTTCTGTAACTAAGACCTGTTGAGACTGAACCTTTGATATACCTGAGTAACCATTTCACTGCCTGCTAGTGTTCTTTAAATGGTTTACTCATGAATCGACTTATTAAGCCCACTAGATAAGCTAAGTCGGGTCTTGTGCATACCATGGAATACATGATACTTCCTACAGCACTTTGATAAGGAATGGCCTTCATGACATCTTGCTGATCCTTTGCTTCTTTGTCTGTAGCTGATCTCAGTCTGAAGTGAGCTCCTAAAGGAGTTAGGACCTCCTTTGATTTGTCCATCTTGAAATTTGAGAGTACCTTGTGGAGATAACTTTGCTGGGAGATGTTTAGTGTCCCTACTATTCTGTCTCTTGATATCTCCATCCCTAGTATCTTCTTAGCTTCTCCTAAGTCCTTCATCTCAAATTCAGAACTTAATAGAGACTTTAGTTTATTTATCTCAGACTTGTTAGTGGAAGCAATTAAAATGTCATCACCATATAAAAGTAAATACAAATATGAATCATCGGGTAACTTCTTTAAGTATACACAATAATCATATTCACTTCTTTTATAACCTTTTGATGTCATGAAGTCATGGAACCTTTTGTTCCATTGTCTTGGCGACTGTTTAAGTCCATATAAGGACTTCTTGAGGAGACATAATTTGTCGGGTTGTCTTTATCTATGTAACCTTCTGGTTGCTCCATAACGATGAATTCATCTAGATTTCCATGAAGAAAAATTGTCTTTACATCTAACTGATGCAATTCCATGTCAAAATGTGTAACAATAGATAGAAGGTACCTTATTGTTACATGTTTAACAACCGGAGAAAAGATCTTGTTGTAGTCTATCCCTTCCTTTTGTGAGTATCCCTTTGCTACAAGTCTTGCTTTGAATCGTGGTTTTTCAACACCTGAAATACCAGCTTTACGTTTAAATATCCATTTACAGCCGATTACCTTTTTGTTCTTTGGTCTGTCAATGTAAATCCAAGTCTTGTTCTTATTGAGAGAACTCATCTCTTCATCTTCTGCATCTGTCCATTTATCACCATCTAAGTCCTTCATAGCTTCTTTGTAACTTGTTGGTTCTATATAACATGCATCCTCAGTTATATAACACTCAAAGATATACAAATTTTCATCAATATCCATGTTAAATTCACATTCATAATCTTGAAATCTTTGAGGTGGATGAATTTGTCTTCGAGTTCAATCTCTTGCTATGTTGTAATCTGGAACGACTTCTTCCTCTTGACCCTCAGTTTCCACGCTTTCTTCTGCTTGATTTTCTCCAGTTTGGTTATTAGAAAGCTCATTGTCAGCTCCACCTTGAGCTGTTGATTTTGTACTTTGCTTGTCTAATAAACATGTATCAAACATAATCTCATTAGTTGTAAGAGATTTGTTTTGAGAGAGTGTACCTGATTTTAAGTCTTTGAACATTGTATCTTCTTTGAATACAATGTTGCGGCTGATAGTAAATTTATTTTCATCAATTATCCACACTCTAAAGCATTTTGTTCCTTCAGGATATTCTATGAATATTGCACGTTTTGCTCTTGGTTCCAGCTTTCCCTCACTTGAGTGAATATAAGATAAACACCCAAATCTTCTCAGATTTTTGAGATTTGGCATGACAGAAGTCCACATTTCCTCTGGCACTCTGAAACTTAGAGCTGAAGATGGGGATCTATTTATCAAATATACTGCAGTTGAAGCAGCCTCTACCCAGAACCTTTTGTCCAAACCAATTTCACTGAGCATGCTTCTCACTTTATTCATGATGGTACGATTGTGTCTTTCTGCAACTCCATTCTGTTATGGAGTGTAGGTGCATGTCATGTGCCTTACTATACCATGTTCTTTACAATGTTTATCAAACTGTAGATTGCAGAATTGTAGACCATTGTCAGTCCTAAGCTTCTTTAGTTTTCTCTATGACTGAACCTTAACCATGTTATTCCATTCAACAAACTTCTTAAAGACCTCATCCTTGTGTTTCAAAAAATATATCCATACATTTCTGGTATAGTCATCTGTGAATGTTAAGAAGAACTGGCACATACCAATGTTGTAAGGAACATTAGGAGATCCCCAAAGGTCTGAGTGCACATAGTCGAGTTTTTCTTTTGTGACATGAATGGCTGGCTCGAAACTGATCTTATGTGTCTTTCATATGACACAATCTTCACAGAATCCGATATCTGATACCTTGTAATTCTTAAAACATCCCTTTTGATATTTGAAGCTCTTTCTGACCAATATGTCCAAGCCAATTGTGCCATAACTTTGTACCATCCTTCTCTTTTGTTTTAGCTTCTGAATGAGTCTCATCTCCTTGTTTTCCTTCAGCCACATTGTTGTAATCATCTACAGACTTATCTGAGATGTCAGCTCTGGCCAGAAGAGTGTAGAGAGAATTGTTTCTCTGCCCTTTCATAACCACCATACAGCCTTTTACTACTTTCAGAATTCCTTCGCCTCCCTTGAAGCTACATCCTTTTGCTTTTAAAGTTCCAAGTGAAATCAGATTTCTTTCAATTCGAGGCATATATCTGACTTCATGTAGTATAAAGGTTGTATTGTCTTGATTCGTAAATCTTTAGAACCAATACCATGAACCTCTGAGAATGTATCGTTGGCCATTCTTACTTTTCCTCCTGAGACTTCCTTGAAATTTATGAAAAAATCCCTTCTTGGTGTCATGTGAAATGAACACCCTGTGTCCATAATCCATTCTTCCATATTGATCTCTCCTTGTGATAAGTTTACTTCAGCTGCTACTAAACCCACCAAGTCTTTTGCATCGTCATGAGCCAAAGAAGATTCACCCTTATTTTGATGATGTTGGGAATTGTTTTTATTCCTTTCCAACCACTTGTAGAACTGTTTCTTGTAATGGCCAACTTTCCCACAAATCCAGCATTCACCTTTGCCTTTATCTCTGGACTTTGATCTCCCTTTACTCTTTGATCTTGATGAATTGGATCTATTATTGTTCCCCTTTGACTCTGTTCTTCCTCTGACAAATAAACCTTCACAATTAGCTTTGTAATTATGTCCACTTCTCCTTAGCTTTACTTCCTTTGATTTTGCAGCTGTTATAACATCTTCTATGTTAAGCTTATTTTTACTGTAAGTGATAATCTCTCGGATATGCTCATAAAGCTCTGGAAGAGATCTTAAGAGTATAATTGCTTGAGCTTCCTCTTCTATTTCGATCTGTAGATACCTCAAATCTGAAACTAGCTTGAGGAAATCATTCACGTTCTGGTCGATTATCTTGTTTTCCTGCATTTGAAAAGAATACACTTCCAAGAGACAATATATTATGTTAGGTAAAGAAGTGGGAAGATACAACCTGTCGAGAGCCTCAATGATTTTGATTGTTGTTGTATGATTCTCAATCTTTCTTAATACTTGATCATATATAGATGAGACTTATTGCTTTGTCATCTCGATCATTTCTTTCTTCCTCGTCTGCGACTATCTTCTTCTTTAGTTGCGTATCCATTTCTTCTTCGTTTGTGAGTGATCTCAGAGATTACGGTTTCGGTACATTCTTTAATCCCTTGACCGTTAAAGCCGCAATCATTCTTTTCTTCCATAACCCGTAATCGCCGGTGCCATCGAAGACTGCAACCTTAGTCTATGAGCCTGATGTCGCCATCTTAGGTCTTGCGGAGCTTCGCCTTCACAGATCTTGGAAGGCTCTGATACCAATTTGTTAACTCGAGCTGAGTTTAGACTTTGTTTACTCTTTATTTTGCGATTTTGAATGTAAAGAAAGAGACGATACCGAACAGTTTAACGAGTTCGGATCTCAAAGAGATCCTACGTCTCGTCGGAGATTAAACTCCGAAATCCACTATAATCTTCGGTCCTTTTCTTTAGCTCAATTTGAGATTGATTATAGAGACAATCATCTTCTTTCTCACTCCCAAATCTACTCTCTATAATCCTATCTCTCACCCGTGTTTCTCTCTCAAGGCTTGGAAAGAAATACAAAGAAGATAGAAATTGAATCACTCAGCTACAACCCTCTGTAACTACTTCGATTCTACCCTGAAAAACCTTCGCTCCAACTATTGAAGAAGATAAAGATGATATACCGCTATATTCACTTTTTGGTCAACGTCCTCGCATCTATGCTCATAAGTGAGACACGCGACAAAAGATTAGAGGATTTAGTCTTGATTCGGATCCTCTCTTGGATCCCATCCGAACCTGCTTCTTAAACCAGAAGCTTTTAAATAACCTGAAACTTCATTTAAAACACTTGAATCTTCATTATAAACAATTGGTTAATGACTATCATTCTTCATAATATTTTGCAAATTAAATAAAACAGAAATAATTTCATAAGATAATAGTTGCATAATATTTTCCAGATACCAAAAGAACATTAGTTCAATGTCATACATGAAGCATAGCATATAGTTCAAAATGTGAGAAAAATCTAAAACTACTTGTCCTGACCGATGATGTTGGGGTCCATCTTCTTGAACAGGTTTCCAAACCTCCGGTGATTCTCCAAAGTCGTTGCAATCATGTCCTTCATCCCCGTAGAAGTTTAAGTCTTCTATAAGATGTTAAAAAAATGTAAATTGTTAATCCATGTACGGTATAGTAAGATAGTAAAAGTATGATTAAAACTGCAAAGACAGAATCACATTGACAAGTTCAGACACTAAAGATATGAAATTGAGCTTATAGTCTATAAACTTTTTTGAAGCTTTCATGTTAACCAAGAGAAGTTCATACTTATAAACATATAAGATATAGCCAAGAGATGTTCAAACTTATAAACATATAAACTGCAAAGTGTGGAAGAAGAGTAAATAGTTAGGGTAATGTGTTGAGGTCTTCTTCACACGTGAGAGATTAAAGCACGCGCGTGGTACACCACACACTTATGTTATATTTTACTCGCATGTTGAATTGTTTTAGAACATTTGATTTTTCCTTTTATCTTGTCTGTCTGGATTCGTCTGAGTTGGTATAACCAGTCTTTAACTGTCTTATTCTGTTTGGAAATTATAGACAAATTAAAACAGCTATCAGTTTTTTCCTTAAACCGTCACATTTCGTTACTAATTCCGGACAATTTCGAGACACTTTTAGATAGAAAATGCCTATGTCTGTTTCTGTATAATTTCCATCCCGAATTCACTTACTTTCTGGATGGAAAACGTTTCCGTCTGGAGTATTATCTGAAATCAGCTACGTTTCTTGTAGTGAAACGAGTCTAAGTACTATAAAACTATGGTTGTAAGATCATGAAACTTTCCCGTTAATCAGTATCTTTAGTTTCAATGTTCTGTCTCGACTAGATAAGTTGCCTCACACCATCTCTTTCCTATCTTATAGAAATAGAAAATGCTAATGTATATATAATGAGATTGTTTTGCTCATTACAACTTAAAAATTTACTTCTTTTTATTGAGATACGTTCTCAGTTTAGATAGATTTATTGAATTGTAAATAAGTCGGTTTAGTTGGTTAGTACAGAGTTGTTGTATATAAACAATTGTACATATTCTTTCTGATTAAGATATACAGAAAACTTTCATAACAAACTTTCCAATAATATGGTATCAGAGCCATCACCATTTTTCCGCCATTAGTCTTCTCTTCAAGCTTCTGTTCTCTTCATAATCTTCTCTGATGGTGCTAATCAAGCATGTTTCTTGAAGATCGGCTCGTTTAAGAGCTTCAACGAGCTCAAGTTCAAACTCAGCTCGTCGTGTTACTCGTTCTATAGATCCGGCGATTTCTCCACCTGATTCTCCTCCAATAGCTATGAAACAGTCTTCTGGAGCCCAGGTTAGTCTCCTCTGTTCGTCTTCTGCATTCAGGTCAATCTTTGAGACATTACCTCTTTTACTTCTGTTCTGTTCTTAATGTTGATTCATTTCTTCTTTTGAGATTTAAAATCCGACTCTGTTTTTTTTTTCCAGTTTTATCATAACATCTGGGTTTTAGGGTTTTAAGTTTCTGTTATGATTTGGTTGTAGAGTGTTCTCAGGTAATATGTGGCAAAGTTTCCGTTTTTATTGAATGAAGTGGATGGGTTTTTTTGCTAAGTATCAGTTTTGGTGTTTTCAGGGTTTAAGAACACTAATCATGACTAAAATGGTATTAGAATGTACAGTTTTCAATTCTTTAGAGATTATTAGAACTCGTTTTAGGGGGTTTCATTTGGTGGTTTATGAGAGCCTTTTTAATTCATGTATCCTCTCTGTTCTTCACATGAAAAAAAATGCAGTTTTTCTGAGTAAAATCATGGAGAATATTGCAAAGGAGGCATGTTCTGAAACTGGAAGCTCAAATAACCAATATGTTCCAGTTGAGGAGCATGAGCGTTTGAAAAGGCAGCTTGAGTTAATGGAGAGTGAATACAAAAAATTAATCCTATTAATCGAGCTTGTAGAGACCCTCTACGGATTTAATTTACATGATGTAGTGGATGAGGAAATATTATTGTTGGATGATGTTGTTTTTAAGATTAGAATATGTAAAATCAAAGAAGTATAAATATTATATAACTCTTTTTATTAGTTTAAGAAAAGAACTCAAAATCTAAACTCTCAATTCAATAATCTTACAAGTTATGCCAAAATTTTGGCATTTCCTTATATAAATTAGAAAAGTTCCTATTACAATTAAGAAAACTATATTTTAGATAGCTCCTAAAATATCTCAAGCTTATCTAATCTAACCACTTAACTTGCTCAGCAAGTAATTGATGTTAAGCTTAAACTAATATTCTCCCCTCTAAGCTTAACATCGATTTCTACTATGTCATTAACACCAATGAAGTTTTTCATTTCCTTGAACTTGAACCTTCCAAGAGCCTTAGTTAGAATGTCCGCCTTTTGCTTGTTCCCTGGGACATGTTCAACTTCTATTTGACCATTCTCAACACATTCTCTTATGAAGTGATATCTTGTATGAATATGCTTGTTTCTTCCATGGAAAACCAGGTTTTTAGTAAGTGCAATAGCCGATTTATTGTCAATGTATATTGTTGTCTTCTCACTTGTCAAACTCGTTACCTCACTAAGTACCTCTTGAAGCCAAATCGCTTATCTAGCCTCTTCCGTACCTGCCATAAACTCGGCATCACATGATGACAACGCTACGGTATCTTGTTTTTGAGAGCACCAAGTGATCGGGCTATCTCTGAGGTAAAAGATGTGCCCGGTAGTACTCCTTCCATCATCGGGATCAACAATATAGCTACTATCACTAAAACCAACGAGTCTTGGCACCTTTGTTGATGATCTCGTGAACACCAAACCAAATGTAGTTGATCCCTTTAAGTACAGTAAACATTGTTTCATCGCAGCTCCATGAGATTCTCTTGGACAAACTCCCACACTATATGCCAAATCCGGACGAGTATGAAACAAATATCGTAGACATCCCACGTTCTTTCTATAATTTTTAGCATCAATCTCTTTATCCTTTTCCGATTTTGACAACTTGAGACCCGAGTCCATCGGTGTGTGAACTAGATTACACTCATTCATTCCTGATTCTTCAAGTATTTTTTGTGCATACCTTCTTTGGCTCAAAGTTATACCTCCATCGAATTGGTGTATCTCAATTTCAAGATAATATGTCAACTTTCCAAGGTCACTCATCTCAAACTTGGTTGACATCTCATTCTTAAATTCATCGATCATCCTTCTATTAGTCCCGGTGACAAATAAATCATGAACATATACGGATATGAGTAGATAATCATGTGCCATTTCTTTTCTATAAACCGATGGTTCCTTGGTACATCTCTCAAAATTTAAATCCTTTAGCACTTGGTTTAGCTTGATGTTCCAAGCCCTTGGTGCTTGTTTCAAACCGTACAAAGCTTTCTTTAGCTTATAAACTTTGTGTTCACTTCCCTTGATCTCAAAACCCTCCGGTTGTGTCACATAAACGATTTCCTTGAGTTCTCCATTCAAGAAAGTTGTTTTGACATCAAGATGGTGAATTTCCCAACCATTGGATGCGGCTAAGTTAACTAAGAGGAGGATCATCTCTAGTCTTGCTAGGGGAGCAAGGACTTCTTCATAGTCTATTCCATGTTTTGAATATACCCCTTAGCAACAAGTCTTGCTTTGTACTTATTGATGCTTCCATCCGAATTTCTCTTAATATTGAACACCCACTTTAGTCCAATTGGTTTGATTCCCATCGGTGGATCCTCAAGATCCCATGTTTCATTCTTGACAATCGATGTTATCTCATCCTCACAAGCAAGTATCCATACTTTTAATTCCTTTGCTTCTTCATAATTCTTTGGTTCATCATTTAAACATAACAATAACCTTACTCCTAATTCTTCCTTCGCAAACAAGACATAATCTTCAAGGTGATTGGGTTTAGTGACTTTCCTTTGAGACCTTCGTAATGTTGGAGTGGTTTCATTATGTTCATCGGACCCCTTGGTTTCACCATCAGTTTCATTGTAAGACTCCTTAGAGTTGTCTTGATTGTTACTTGCTTGTGAAGTTTCAGCCCCTTTTGTTTCTTGTCTTTCACTATTCTCGGTGGTTTCAATCTCAAAGTAGATGTTATGATCTTGGCTCGTATTTGCGGTATTGTTGTTCCAATTCCATCCCTTTGTTTCATCAAAGATCACATCTCTACTTACAATAACTCTTTGAGTAGGTGGATCAAGAAGACGATATGCCTTAGATCCCGGTTCTGTTCCAAGGTGAACTAGTATACGAGATCGATCATCTAACTTTTTCAAGTATGTTGAATCGTTTTTATCATAGCTTATACACCCAAAAACTCGGATATGACTTATGTTTGGCGTTTTTCCCCTTAGCATCTCATATGGTGTGTTGCCCTTTAGTGCTTTTGTGGAGATTTAATTTATAAGATAAGTCGAATGTCTAACGGCTTCTCCCCACAAATAGTTAGGTACACGCATATGCTTCATGATACTTCTAGTCATCTCCATTAGTGTCTGATTTCTCCTTTCAACAACTCCATTTTATTGAGGTGTATAAGGTGCGGTTAGATGTCGTTTGATTTCTTCTTCTTCACAAAACTTGTTGAAATCAAGTGACATGAATTCTCCTCCTCTATCGGTTCTAAAGACTTGTATCTTCTCTTTGGTCTCCACAATTCCTTTGTATTTTTGAAATTTATGAAAAGCTTCACTCTTTGCTTTCAATAAAGACGTCCACATGTATCTTGTTCGATCACCTATGAGAACAAAGATGGTGTTGATGGAGTGATTGGACCGCAAAGATCTCCATGAACTAGTTTGTGGGAAATTTTGTCTGGTTTGCTTCCCACATATTTCTTTTGCGACATTGATTATCGGAAATCCTTTTACAAAGTCTCCTTGAATCATTCCTCTCATCGTTTCAAGCTTATGTGTCCATCTACTAGATTCACTAATCCTTGCAAGATGTAGTTGTGTAGTATCTTTGATGTCCATTCGAACCTTGTATAAATGATTCTTGGATCGCTTAGCTTTTACAATCAAACGTCCTCCTTTGTCGTACATTATAAGATTGTCTCCTCTTAATCTTATATAACATCCTTCTTTAGTTGCTTTTCCGAGACTTATTATGTTACTCTTTAAATCCGGGATGAAATACACATCTTTCATCACTTTCTCATTCTCGTTTCTGTCAACAAAGGATATTAACCCTTTTCCTTTGATATCTATACGAGAGTCATCACCAAATCGTACCTTTCCCGTGATACCTTTATCGAGTTTTGCAAAATATCTCCGATCTCCGGTCATGTGATTGCTAGCTCTATTGTCAAGATACCAAGTGTTTCCTTCCTCATCATTTGTCTCGAATTTACTTGGTACACAATTCTTTTCGTTTAAAAACACAATCTCATGTAGAAGTAAGTCATCTCCCTCTTGTGTTTCTTGTTCCTTTTCATCTTCTTGTATCTCTTGCAACTTAAGCAATCGATCCAGACATTTAGATGCAAAGTGTCCGTATTTATCGCATCGGTAACAAATTACTTTGGATAAGTCGAAGTCTCCATTACCTCGACCTCATTCCCTTCCTCGACCACGTCCGCCTCTTCCTCTTCCTATCGATCCTTCACTAGAATCTCGTGTTTGATTTTGTGATTCCACATACATCAACTGTTTTTGATCCTCTTGAGCTTCTTCGTCTTCGAGAATTTGTTCTTCATAGGCTTTTAGACGACCTACAACATCCTCAAAGCTTGCTGTTTTAAGATCCAAGAGTTGCTCAAGAGATGCAACTATAAATATGTATTTCTTTCTAGGGAGACACTTGAGAAACTTCTTGACTAATTTAGTTTCTTCAATTCTTACTCCAAGAGAAGAAGATTTTGATGAAATTGCCGATAACTTGCTTACAAACTCATATATGGTTTCGGTTTCTTTCATCTTGAGATGGTCAAATTCGGACATCAATGTTTGTAACTTTGCCTCCTTAACACATTCGGCTCCTATGTTCCGAGTCTTTATAGCCTCCCACACCTTCTTAGCCGTATATAATTCACCAACTTGTAGAATAAGATCTTCTGGTATAGATTGGAACAAGAGTGCCATTGCCATATTGTTTTTCTTCTTATTCTCGTTTTTTCCCTCATTTACTTCCCATACTTCATGTACCTTGAGACATATTTTCATTCTCATGGCCCACACGGTATAGTTAGTTGTATTTAGCATTGGACAAACGATAAAAGAAGAACCTCCTCCACCTTTGTTTTTCTCTGCCGGTACTAGGCATAATTATCTCCCATGTTTCGTTTCTCCTCCACTCTTGAGTTTAAATGATAAGCTTCGCTCTGATACCAATTGTTGTTTTTAAGATTCGAATATGTGAAATCAAAGAAGTATAAAGACTAACTCTCTTTATTAATTTAAGAAAAGAACTCAAAACCTAAACTATCAATTCAATAATCTCACAAGTTATGTCACAACTTTGGTATCTCCTTATATAGATTAGATAAGTTCCTATTACAATTAGAAAAACTATATTTTAGATAACTCCTAAAATATCTGAAGCTTATCTAATCTAACCACCTAACTTGCTCAGCAACTAATTGATGTTAAGCTTAAACTAACAGATGAGACATTAGAGATAGGTTATGAATTTAAGATGAATGGTATGAATTCAGGTGTTTCAAGACCTGCAGAGGAACCTAAGGGTAACTTTTAGTGTTTCTCTAATTGTGTTTTGCTTTGATCGCAGACTAAAAATGTTGTTCGATTTAATCTTTGTGCAGATTTGATGGTCATTAGTGACGATGATGAAGAAGGAAACTCAAGAAAGAGAAGTAAATGACAAGGAGATGGAGAAGTACTGGAAAGTTTGAATGTTTTCGGTTAATAGTTTTTGCTGTTTGAAAGTTTGAATCTTGGATGCATTGTTATTGTTTTTTGGTTTGGAGTTATGATGTTAAAACATGAAAGTTTTATGGTTAATTAATTTAAGTTATCAAGCTTTGTTATTTCTTAAGATATATGAATCTAAGCAATAATAAGATATCCAAAATACGATGGTCTGTCTTTAGGGCTAATTTACTTGTCTAAATTTCTACCATTGATTTTACTGTCATTGTTGATTGCTGATTCTGTCAAGGTCATTGTATTTTCTTCCTAATGGTTCTAAGAATTGGAACCAAGAAATCACTTCAGAATTTTTGTTCATATAACCTTGCACATAGAGGAGCAAACAAAGAGTTCTCTGAAGAAGCTGCTACTTCATATATGGTAAAAGTTTTGACCTCTAGGCTAATTTTTCCCGGTTGCATAAGATATTTGTATCTGTGTTTTGCTTTTATTGCAGAGGGCCATTGAGGAGGGTGCAGATTTCATAGAAACAGATAGAGTTTGCAGACCATAAGAGAACTTATCGAGTCCAGGGAATGAACATAACCGGCTTCTTCACTGGTAACTAAAACACATTTTTTTGGTATGTTTCATCTTTTAACGATCACATTGAACATAGCCAGAACAGTTGATTTTACTCTTTAAGAGCTTAAAACACTTATGAACAATACAATGGTGATATGTGTTCTGTTTTTATATTGTTTGAAAAATCTACTATTGTGTAATGTTATAAACAAAACTGTTTTGGTATGATTAGGGAATTTCCCTATAATGTTACCTTGGACTGAGTTTATTTCGATTGTAGTCGATGCACCTAGAATAGATCCAGAGAACAAGAATCAGGTTTTCATCAATCAGCAAGTAAGCAAACTATGATCTAAAGTTCAACTTTAAGTCATTGAGGATAACAAATGGAGAGCTTAATCTTTTCTTTGGTAACTTGTGCAGGTGAAATGGGCTAATGGTAAAAAGTTAAAAGGATAGAAATTTGTGCAAACTTTGAAAAAATATGGATACAAAGGCTCATATCTTGTCTGTAAATTGGCTAAAAAAAGCACACTATAAAGTGATGAGTTCTTCTTCTTTAACTCAAGTTGCATCCTTAAGAGATATGGAAATCTATGAGCCATTTCAACAGATTGTTGGTTGGGGAAATGTTTTCAAATCCGATATCAATGATCATATTCCCAACACTGCAACTTCTTCAATTTTTCAGGTTGATACTAGAATTGATGATCAGTATATTTTCTTTTCAAATTTATTGCTTTTGAAGGTATGATTCTTGTGTTTTGCTAATGGTTTTATAAACTACGTGCAGACAAATTATGATTCTTCTCATAACCAAATTGAAGCAGAACCTTCTAGTAGTAATTATCAGGATGATGATGGCAGAATTCATGATATGGTTTAGACAAACAAAACTGCATAAAAATAGTATCTTTGAGTGACATTTTTTGTGCTATTGATTGATATTCATTTCTCATGTGCCGATAGATGAAACGACGTTTAGCGCAGAACCGAGAAGCTGCTCGCAAAAGTCGCTTGAGAAAGAAGTGAAACAGCAAATCCCTTTATTGAATCTCATATATTTAGAGTTAGTTCATTTTTTCTTTCTTACTTATTAACAGTTTTAAGTTAGTTGCTGCTAAGTCTGTTTTGTTTCTTTAGGTTAAGCTATTTCTTATATATATATATGGTGAATGAATGTGAATGCAGAGGTTACATCAGACGCATATTTAGACTACATCAAAGAATATGTGATTGTGATTGGTGAAGATAATCCAGAAGAGATAAAATGAAAAAGTAGCTTCTTTCAGTTTTGTCTGAAACTCAATCACTTCACCTTCCTGGAGAAAACAAACATAACATCTCAGAACCTGGAAATTTGGGATGATTTTGATGGTTTTAAATGATTGTAGATTTCTTACATCTGTTTGCAGTTTACCGAGTTCATCAGCTGTGATTTCACAGGTAGAATCAGAGACTTTCATTGGCATTGTATACGTAATCACACTGTAAGTACACACAAATAGAGAGGAACACAAACGAACAAACAAACAAACAAACAAACAAGATCAAATATCTATTTTTGAGTAGGATTTCTACGAATCAAAGAACAGTAGATTTTACTCTTAAAGAGCTGAAAACACTTGGGCCAAAGCAGAGGTATCTTTTCAGTGATCAACAGTACAATTAATGATATGTGTTCTGTTTCTATATTGTTTGGAAAATCTACTGTTGTGTAGTGTTATAAACGAAACTGTTGTCGTATGATTAGGTATATTACCTTGGACTGAGTTTATTTTGATTGCACTGGATGCAACTAGAATAGATCCAAAGACCAAGAATCAGGTTTTCATCAATCAGCAAGTAAGTAAAATCCAAACTTCAAGTTTTAGTCATTGATGATAACAAATGGAGAGGTTAATCTTTTCTTTGGTAACTTGGTGAAGTTTACCTTTTTCAGCATATATACCAAATATAATTTAAGTAGAACCTTTTGATGCTTAAGTGTTTTAATCATTCCATTTCTTCTTTATTCATTTCTTTTGTGTAGCCTTTTGCTTATATTAAGATTGTTGTTAACCATTTTGAAAATATTCTTTTCTTTCTCACCATACTCTCTTACTATTCTCTCTGTCTCTCCTTCTTGTTCATTCTCTTTATGAATTCTTCTTTGTTATGAATCCATACTTTGTTATGAATTCTTCTTCTTCATTCTCTTCTCCATCTTGTTCCATCCACTTTATATTCTAAAAATCACATGGTATTAGAGCATTGATCATCATCCTACTCTCTCTAATCTCCTATTTTCCTCTTTATTCTCTCTATTCATCAAACGCTTCTCCACCCTTCTCGTTTTCACTGTTTACCCAGTGGATAATAACATTTGTCCGACGAGTTTCTTGCGTGTAAAGCATGGAAATCTCTAAATCTGTGGTGATTCCAATTGTTCTCAAGGGAAGCAACTATCTGTTATGGGCTAGAACCACGAAAATTGCCTTGTGTGGCCATGGACTTTGGAGTTACATCGTGAAGAGTGAAGCTTCGAAGGAGGTTACCAAGGAAGATGGAAAGGAGGTGGTTCCTATAGATGAAGACAAGTGGTTCCAAGAGGATCAATTCGTGCTTTCTATCCTCCAAAACTCTCTTGAACCATCGATTCTTGAGACTTACTTCTATTGTGAAACTGCAAAGGATCTTTGGGACACTCTCCAAAATGCTTATGGAAACGTTTCGAATTTGACTCGTATTTTTGAGGTCAAGAAGGCTATTAAAGACCTCAGGCAAGAAAACATGGATTTTACTAACCATTTTGTAAAGTTTAGGTCTTTGTGGGCTGAGCTTGAGATGTTAAGACCGAGCACTCTTGACCCGGCTATTCTCAACGAAAGGAGGGAGCAAGACAAGGTGCTTGACTTCTTGTTAACTTTTAACCCGAGATTCAATGACTTTATAAAGCATCTGTTGTGTGTGGACAAGCTGCCCAGCCTCGAAGAAGTGTACTCTCAAGCACGACGTTAAGCTTATTCCCTTGAACTGTTGTAACTTGATGATGTTGAACTTCACATCCTTCCCTCTGTTTTTACTCTGTTTCTTAAAGACTTAACCCTCAAGTTAACACCCAAATATTCTCTCTGTTCTGTGCTCTCAAAACCCGTTCTGTGTTACATCTCTCACCGTCCTTGCAATCATATCGTTGCAAGAGCACATTAGCTAGTTTATGTTCTTGGAAATTTTGTAGAAACCAACTCTCACTTTCTTCAGTTTAATAATAAAATTGGTTCTATTTTTTTGGCCAATGGCTCTGGGAATGTATTGTTCGTACACTTACAAAGACTGACAAAGTAGTACTGAAAATTACTGGCTGTAATACATAAACAAGACACATAAACCAACTTTTCTTTCTCTCAAATCCTAATATGTAAAACTGTTTAAAGTACCTTATCTTCACATAAAGAAGGGTTGCTTATAATGTAAGAAATAGAAACTCTGTCAGATTTTGATCCATTATTGGCAGAAGCACTCATCCCAGAGCCAATAGCAGACATTGTTGTTTCTTTACCTTCAAAATCATACCAAAATTTCAACTTTGTAGCTTCTGGAGAATCAGTTATTCACTACATTGCTTCTATTGATCATAGACAATGAAACACCAGAAAAATAATGTTGATATCAGCATCTAATCTAACAAAAGTCTCATTTCATGTTTCACTTATATGAAATTTAGATTTTACATTGAAAGTCTCCAACTTAGAGAGACTTAATCGCAATCAGAGGGGTAGTTAGGGTTGTTAATTTGGGTTTATAAGCCCATATATTAAATGGGTATTGTGTATTAGACCAAACCCATATAAACCCATTTATTAAAATAATGTGATATGGGTCTAAATGGGTTTACCTATCTAAGCCCATTTATTATATTGGGTTTTAATTAACTAATCATTTAACCCATTTAGATCTGATACGCTCCAAGTCGTCTTCTTCGTTTTCTCTCCCAAGTCGCTTTTCGCTCAAACTCAATTTTCCGATATCGACCCACATGATTCATCCATCTCTCTGTAAGCTCACTTCTCTTCAAAGCTTGGACTTTTCTTACTGGTGTTGTAGGATCTAGGATTTTCATGGCTTCTAGGATCTGTGATTATTGGTGTTCAACTCTTTTGGTTTTAGTTTGTTTATTTGCTCGATTCTTACAAATTAAAGAAGAAATTAAATACATGTCTCAGGTATTACATGGTTTTGCAATAGAAGGTGCACATTGCTCAAAAGTGCGTGAGATACTTGAAGCTTCAAAAGTAAGTTGTGATAATTTGATACTTGATTTTGATTCTCACTTATTCTTAGTGTTTATTTCTCTCAATCGGGAGTTCTTCATGTGGTTCAATTTAGCTTTTTAATCTCTGGAAAATATGTGATTGAATGTACTCTTATATTGCTGGTTTTGTGAGTCATATGCTTATCATAATGTCTCTTCTTACTTTGCAGAATGGATTTAGAATCTCTACAGACAATTTCTATATTGAATGCCCAAAATGAAGTTATAGATATGAACGAGGAAGATGCTCAACTCGACTTGAATGACGAGGAGATAGAACTGCAAGCAGCATAACAAAGTGACACTCAATCTCAACAAAGTCATACTCAACTGACTATAAACTTAAGAAGAATTTAGTTATGCTCTATTCAGCTTATCAGACAAGTCTGTCAAGTGTCTCATCAACTCACTTGATCTACTTACTGAATCTCCACTTGAAGATGATTTTGATAATGTAAGTATTACAAAATTACAATTTTATAATTTGAGCTAACTTTTATGATTATTTAAATTCTGAGTTGAGTTTTGTAACACATGATCTATTTGAGCTAGAAAGAAGCATTGAAGCTAGGATTAACAAGAAACAAACACACTTGGATATTTACTTGGATGAGCCAAGGCTAGAGTGGAAGTCTTTTCCAAATTTGGATGTTTTGAGTTTCTGGAAAAGACAATCTAACATCGACTTGGTGATTTAGCTTCGATGCCATGTGATGTTCTTAGCATCCCAATAACTAATTAGTATCGGAATCTGCTTTCGGTATTGGAGCGAGGGTGTTGACTCCATACAGGAACCACTTGCTTCCAAAAAATGTTCAAGCTTTACTTTGTACTCGCAATTGGTTGCGCGGATTTGCAGAATATGAAGGTAAAATTTAAATTTGCAATTACTTTATAACTATATTAGTTTACTAATGTATATTTTAAATTGTAGGTACAAGACAACATTGAAGACAACTAATCTTCTGTTGTTCTTATTGAACTTAACTAGTATAATATTTTATGCAATTATTTTGGTTTGATTGTTTGAGATAAATTTTAATTATATATTTAAAGTTATTATTTATATTGTTAGTTCTGAAATATATAATCAGTTAAGTAATTAAATTATTTAATTATTATTATGCAGGCTTTAAATGGGTGTTATTAAATGTGTAAACATAAATGGGTTTGGGGATAAATGGGGTGGGTTTTAAATGGGATGGGTCTAAATGGGGTGGGTATACCCATATTAATATCCTTAGGCTTTAGGGGTAGTTATCAACTAAATTGTTTTATTTTCTAACGGGCCGAGTATATATGGCCCATAGTCTAAATTGTCTATTTTATAATAGGTCGAGTAATTGGGCATGACTTAAAGGTTCTGAGAAGACATTGATTAAGCTATTTTTTTTTTGACTGAAATACTCCTATTCTCTCTTTTCTCTATTTTATTTTCGTTTTGCCTTTGGATTTAATTAAATGAAAATTAATAAATTTTAACAATCCAACCAATCTCAGTTGGTGAAAATTAAATGAACCAATCAATCAAAATTAATTAAACCAATCCAACGCTCTTCTTTGTTCTGTGAACTGTACAAAACCAATTTCTTCATTCAGATTCCGACAACAATCTCGGTAGTAACTGTTGGAGCTTCCGTTTTGACGTGGGTTGACGCCGACGTTCAGCTTTTGGCGTGAACACCCTTGAAGAGGGAAGAGCTGATTTATTGCAGACCTGACTTTCTCTTCTCGCGATTGAAGAATAGAGAGATTGAGAGAGTTCACTGATTCAAAACAGGATACAAGAGGAGTGTAAGGTAAATTATTCTTGTTAAAAAATTGATTTTGGTTATGATTCATCTTGAGCTGTTTGCAGATTTATGCAGTCTCGATTTCAATATTCAATGTACAAATGTATAAATAATTAAAATAGCAAAGGTACGATAATATAGGTATGATAATATTTTTTTATATTTGTTTTCAGACATAATGATTAAAACAAATTCATATGGATACTGGTGGGTCTTATATTGAAACTGAATATGGGTTTCGATGGGATTCAAAGGATGCTAAGTATAATGCTATCACGATAAAGACAATGTCAGTTGAGGGTATAACATACTCGGTATTAGAGGAATATATAAGGAAGAAAATTGGTGTGGATAATGGCGCAAAGATAAAGATGTGTTATATCCCGTTGGTAGTTAAAGCAAATAAACAATCGTATATTATGGACGATGAGGATGTTGAGAGAAATTTATATATAATTCGTAAAACAACGAAATGAGTGTGTATAATCTTCATGAATGTTGTAAAACATCATACTATCATTGGTTAAACTATTATTCATAAATTTAGATTATAGTAAACTAATAATTTCTTTAAAATGGCCAAAGTAGAACTATGTGTATTTGTGCATAACTACAAAGCTGGTATAGCTATTTTCGAAAAATTTGAATATTTCAGCAAATATTTTGCGAAAAAATTAAACTCTCCCTCCAAAATCAATATTTTTTTGAATCTCCCTCTGTTTTTCACCAATTATGTGCTGCTTTAACTATTTTCGAATCTCCATCGAATTTTCCAAACCAAAACTAAGATTTTCTTTCAAAGTTTTCGGATTTCTTTCAAATTTTTTGAATTTCACTCAAAAATTCAAATTTCCACAAAACATTAGAATTTCCCTCACAACATTTCAGAACTCTACATTAATATACCTAATCATCTTCTTAAGTATACATTTCCCCTTCTCTACATCACCTTGAGCTTCCATACCACTTTTCACTCAAACACCTTTTCATCCACTTGGAACTTCTTGAACACCTAAGGTAATTGAAGTTAATTGCTTGCGCTTACATGCTTTAAACAATCAATTTTGGTCAATATAACTAATTCCGCTTCGTTTTTGTTATTGATTCAGCCCCGTAACCATGAGTAGTGATGGCTCTTTTGACCCCAACGAGAATCTAAACAAAGTGGACGAGAGAAGGGCTATTGCTCATGATAAACTTATACACTGGGTTGGGGAAGGTATACTTCACATGTAAAGAGTTTGAGGTAAGAAGATGAAATCGGGTTGTGTTTTGTAGTATATGTTGATTATGTCAAGGTCTAAAAGCCTCTTGTGTCACTTTGGCCTTCTTGAAATGTTTCAGAGCAAAACTGAGATTCCCCATCCCCTCATAGTTATTCAGATACTGATGGCAATGCATACCTGATAGCAAGGCATGCTCCCTTAGTGAGTACTGAATAGGTATGCCATTGATTATAAACCATAACTCCTTCGTCTTCTCGGTACAAGCCATGCGGACGAATAACATCCACATTTTCATCGTCTTGTGAAACACATCCCGTGGCATGTGGAAGACATGACCAAACTGCGAATGATCATAGAACCATTGCTTCTCTGGTGCCTTTAGCATTTCCTCTAAGTTTTCCACTGTTTGTGCTATATAGCACCTTGTGGCAATTTTAATTATCCTGGTGTACTCGGTTGTTGGAAGATACATTCTCAAAGGTGGGCACAGTCCACTTCCTCCCTCATCCGATTCCTCAAATAAAAAACCATAACTCATAATCAATATAAGAAACACAGAATAAATGGGGAACAAATACTATAAGAAACATATACACATTTTAATCTATCTAAATCACATAATCCATAATTAAGAGAGAAATTAATCAACAAATACTATAAGAAAAATATACACGTTTTAAGCTATCAAAATCAAAGAATCAATAGTTAAGAGACAATTTAATCAACAAATACTATAAGAAACATATGCATGTATTAAGCTATCCAAATAACATAATTAATAGTTAAGAAACAATTTAATCATTACAAATGTTTAGAATAATAATCACAGACCAATTTCTATAAGAAACACAATACTTTCAACTAACACATAACCATTGTTCATTTTTTACAATGGATGTAATAAACTAATTTATCAATTTTTCATTTTACAATGGTTGTAATATACTAACTAATCAACCAATCACAGACCTAGATACAATCGGATCCTTAAAATCACCATGCAACTAAATTCAAAATGGAAGATTCGATAACCACAAAAATGGAAAGGCAGATTCAAAAACCACAAAAATTTGTTCTGAAAAGCGCAACTTGTTCAACTATTTAACATTCAAAAGTGAAACTACTTACCGTTTCTAAAGATTCTTCTAACTTATCGTCTTCTGAATCATCGCCTTTTGACTCATCTTCTTTGCTTCCTTGCTCTACCAAGTCAGCCTCTTCTTATACACTTTCCGGATGTTCCACCGGAGGTTCGACTTAGTCTTCAATCGGAGCTTCGGTCGCATTTTCCACCGAATATTCCACCGCAGGTTCCACCACATGTTCCACGCTAGGTTCCACCACATGTTCCACCCTAAGTTCCACTGCATGTTCAATTGAGTCTTCAATCAGATTTCCAATCGAGTTTTCAACCGAAGAAATCACCGCATGTTGCACTGATGGTTCTTCTGCAGGTTCCTCCAAAGTTTCCACATCAGATTCCATCGGAGGTTCCACCCGAGGGAAGATAGAAGCCATAAAGCCAGCGACGCCTCTGCTTCCCCGATTTCGCACCGAATTCTTTGTCTAAGCCATTCCTCCTCAAGTACCTAGTTCAAACAACAACATAAGAGGATGAAAAAGAGGAATATGGGAAAGATTTCCGGTGAAGAGTTTGACCGGTGAAGATCGCAGAGAGAAGGGAGATGGAAGGTGAAAAGGTCCGATGAAATTGAGATGATATAGATAGCCGATGAATTGGGTGAGAATTAGGGTTAATATGAGAAAAAATTTACTGCTTGGTTATTCCAATCTCAGTTCAATTCAAATTTTCGGTTTTAATCAAATGAACTAACACTTGTCGAATCTTTTATTATGGATAACAAGCTCGGATGAATAGTACATGTTAGATCATGTAAATGTCTGCAACTATCAAAGACAACAAAGTAAATACCTTATTTTTAATACCAATTCATTTAATTAAAACACCTTCGATTTAATTAAATCCGTAAAGAAAAAGGGGTATATTAGTCACTTTCTTCTCAACTACAAGGGTTTGAGTCATTCCCCTGAACGTATGACTCGTGCCTTGCACTAACACAAACGACGATTCAGTTCTCTCTACTTCGTCGCGGTTCTTGTTAACGTTCGTCTTCTAGAAGTCACTCATTCGTCATTTTGAAAGTTTTCAGGTTAGTCTTCTTCTCTTCTTGTTCAATCCGACTCTGGTTTGTTTTCGATATTAACAAACCATTTGGGTTTTAGGGTTTTAAGTTTCTGTTCTGACGCTACTCTTTCTTCAATTTGGCACTCATTCGTCACTTTGAGAGCTTTCAGGTTAGTCTTCTGTTGCTCTTCTTTAAACCGACTCTGGGTTTTTTTCCGATTTTATCGAACCAGTTGGGTTTTAGGGTTTTAAGCTTCTGTTGTGGTTTAGCTGTGAATGTTCTAGGTCTATTGCTTGTAGCAAATTTGTCTTTGGTTTTCTCTTTATGAAACGGTTTTGTTGTTTTGAAAGATTAAGAACACTGATCAACATTTTGATGACAATTGTATTACAATGTGCTTATATACTGATAAACTGGTTTTCGCAGTAAACTTTATTGAAATCCTTTTGCTTCACATTTAATTAGTGTCTATGGTTCAGTTTTCAATAATGGAGTTCGATTTAGGTACCCTTTGGTGGATTTATGGCTAGCTTTTTCATTCATGTATATTCTCTGTATTCTTCAGGTGAAGATAATTTTGGGCTAGAGTTAATATCGTTTATTTGGTTGCTCTTGAACTGCAGCTGATATAAAGGAATCATGGAGACTGATATAGTGGAAAAGAAATCCGAACATGTTCCTCTGGCTGACTATGAGAATCTGGTTAAAAAATATGAAAAGCTGTCACAGGAGCATGAAAGTCTAACAAAGACAGTGGAGCTTCTAAAAAGTACTTTTGGATTCACTTTAGCTCTAGTAAACAATCAGGAACAAAAATTGGTGCCGAAGGAGTTAATTAAAGAGTGGGAAAGCAATATCAGTGAAATGCAAAAGAGGATATGGAGGAATCAGGGAAATGAGTCATGTCATCCAATCTCACTTGAAGAGCCTGGAGCTACAAACCCAAGTTTATCAGCAAGAGAGGATTCACTACCAGAGGTTCACAGGAAAGGTTCCAAAAAGAAAAGAGAGAAAAAGAGAGAAAAGAAGAAGAAAGAGGACTCTTTCTGTGATGAGAAGATGGTAGATGATGCAGAAAAAATCACACCACAAGACCATGCTGATACGACTTGTTCCCAAGAAGAGAAGATAAATCGAAAAAGGGACAGAAACACGCTCAAGGAAAGTAACATTGCTGATGTTACACTTGAACAAGGGATGAGTACAGATGTCAACGCTAAAACGCAGTGTCCTAAATCGAAAAGAAGGAAGAAGAGAAAGACCAAAACAATGGACGTTGACAAGTCATTACATGTGAATGATGCTGAGAATGGTGGCGGAGAGGAGGAAACGTTTGTTGCTAGTTTTATGGTGAATCTGAAATCCAAGGAAGACAAAGAGGAATTAAGAGAAAATACAGATGTCAAACTCAGTGAGGATGTTGTCCAAACTCAGATTCCTAAAGCCAAGAGAGGAAAAAAGAAGAAAGCCAAAGCAATGGAGGTCTGTGACCCATTGGGAAGTGTTCAGGTTGTTGAAACTACAGAGAAAAAGAAAGAAGATCCATTGGGAACTGTCCAGGTTGTTGAATGTACAGAAAAAGAGAAAGAAGATAAAACAGGAGAACTCGTGCATGGGGGTTTTGAAGGAGAAGATGTCAAAACTAAGGAGAGTGAGATGAAGGAAATAGCGTTAGATCATGTGCTTCAAGGAGTCTCTCCAGCAGAAATAGGAGACGTGCCTAAATGCCCATGTCAAGGTGGTAAAAAATTGATCATATTTGATCTAAATGGAATTCTTGGAGATGTTGCTCAAGGATTTACTGGACAATATGTTCCAGATAGTAAAGTGTCACACAGATCAAGTAAGTAATAATTTAATTTTAATGTGGTTGCTTTTAGTTTCTTTCTGGCTTTCTTTAGCTGTAAAGTAATTTCATTTTCCTTTTTTCTCTATAGTCTTCAAGAGACCGTTTGTTTCTGATTTCCTTGACTTTTACTTTTTTTAGTGAAGTGTCCTTTACATGTACTAAGTTTATTTCCTCAACTAACTCTGTCTCTCTGCTTACTATTATTACTAGTGGGTTGGATCATATGGTTAATGCTATCATGGGAAACCATGCAAGGAATCTGGTGTTATGTTTTGTAAGTGATCTCTGCAATCCCTATTAACTATTTTAGATATTTTGGGAGTAGGTGATGAGAAACGCAGTGAATTCATTCTTATTTTTCGTCGAACCGCAAGCTAATGAACTCATGAAATATAAACTTCATATGTTGTACACAGGATCAGAAGAAATGCACCATAACGGATTACAAAACCCTGGAGAAGTATTTGGAACGTTTAGCCGATGCAGATAATATTCAGAAGTTTGTGTCCGAAAATCTGTTTGGTCAGCCTGCAATAACAGAGACACATGAATCGTGGGACTTCTACTCTAAAGTGGTTGAAGAAATCATTCACGTAGCTTTTTTTATTAGGTATAGCTTTTGACTATAGCTACTCAAAAAAGCTACGTGAATGATTTCGCTTACACTTATATTCTTCAACCACTTTAGAGTAGAAGTCTCACGATTCATGTGTCTCTGTTATTGCAGGCTGACCAAACAGATTTTCTGACACAAACTTTTGAACATTATCTGCATCGGCTAAACGTTCCAAATACATCTTGAGCTCAGCTCACCTTCATGTCCTGTAACAAGAGTATGAAACCATCAATGTGCCATTGATTGAAAGAGAATGTTGAGAATCAAATGTTTGTGAGACTAACCCAATGAAGAATCTTCAGTGTGTGGCTATAAGAGAGGAAAAGCAATACCAATCAATGTTGAGGTTAAAACTGAAACTAAAAGTCTTAGTAGAATGAATTGCAACACAAGATTAACTAGAAGACTTAAGTAGAATGAGATGAATTAATTAGAAGTCTTTTGGTGTTAATTTTTTTGAGATCTTTATGTCAAACTCATAATTGGGTAATCAGTTTCTAGATTTTATTATTGACTATGTAGTTTTTGTGGTTATGACCTCTTAAACCTAACCATTTGTCTCTATTTTCAAATATATACAATGCATTGTTAATGGGTTTGTGAATGTCTGATTTTATAATTGCTTTTGTTGGCTTTGTCTCATAACACCATTTTACATACAATATCTCATAACACCATTTTAGATACAATATCTCATAACACCATTTTAGATACAATATCTCATAACACCATTTAAGCTATCATCAAATTCATAAAATACATAACAACATACGATAATCATCCCATGTCTTAATGATCAACATCAAATCTAGAAATATAGAACATATGACTCAAGACTTAGAACTTAATGATCAACATCAAAGCAAGAAATACACAACAACATAATGTTATCACTTTCTTCATCTTCCACTCATTTTCACTAAGCATAAGCTCAAAATTTTCTAATATTTGAGTCTCCATGTCCATTACCTTTCTGTCAGACTCTTTTTTTTCCTCCATTGAGTTGGACAATCTCTCTACCTCAATCATGAAGGCTTCGTCCTCCCATAGAAAGACATGATTGTCATTAGCAAGCTACAAGACAATTCAATACATCAATACATCCATTTCAGTCTTTGAATTCATAAGCTTCAAGAACTCACCTTTTGAGCTACTGCTAAAGAACACCGATAATAACGTCGGTTAGGGTTGTTGGAGGATCTCGAAATCTTGCCATTAATCAAAGCTCCACACCAACAACTTTTTGGAATTCTGGGAACAAATGTTCCTCCTCCACAGTGTGCCGTCGATGAACCACTGGAAGCTCCTGTGTCCTTGCTCATTTTCAAGCTGATACACAACAAAAATCGGACACTTAAACAACGAATTCACTAAAGAAACGTAACCCTAACAAGATATTCAAGGAGGTTTCAAAATCACGATTCTGAGATTTTAGAAATTAGGGTTCGATACTCTATTTGGCAGAAAAGAGATTACTAGTCGGGTTTTAATTGTCCTCGGGTTGTCAAAATAGTTTACTCTCAAACGGTATGGTTTGGTATGACGTGACCGTTTGTTAACCATAACAAACCAGAGATGGGAGAAATCAAACTTTGACACTATATCAGGGGAAATTAATTTTTTACATAGTTTAAGGGGCAAATAGAGAGAGGGCAATAGTTCTGGTGCTATATAAAACTTTCGAGAGGGATCTAGATCGTTGACCCAAAACTATTTTAGTAAAGTTTAATTGTCTCAATTCTCGTGGGATCACCCCTCAATAAGAGCCTGATTTTAAGCTTGCTACATAAAAGTACCAAAAAGCCAAGTTTTGCCATCAAAATTAACTAGATCCGAGTTGTGAGCTCTCAAGAACAATCACATAGTCAAAAGCTATAACTAGTAAAAAAAGCTACGTGAATGATTTCACTTACACTTATATTCTTCAACCACTTTAGAGTAGAAGTCCCACTATTCATGTGTCTCTGTTATTGCACGTTGACCAAACGGATTTTTTGACACAAACTTCTGAACATTATCTGCATCGGCCAAACATTCGAAATACTTCTTGAGCTCACCTTCAAGTCCTGTAACAAGAATATGAAACCATCAGTGTGCCATTGATTGAAAGAGAATGTTGAGAATCAATGTTTGTGAGACTAACCCAATGCAGAACCTTCTGTGTATTTGTACTCGTACTCGTACGAGAAGATTGCAATGTGTGGCTATAAGAGAGGAAAAGCAATACCAATCAATGTTGAGGTCAAAACTAAAACTAAATGAATATAAGTCTAAGTTGAATGAATTGCAACACAAGATGAACTAGAAGACTAAGTAGAATGAGATGACTTAATTAGAAGTCTTTTGGTGTTAAATTTTTTTGAGATCTCTATGTCAAACTCATAATCGGGTAATCTGTTTCTACATTTTATTATTGGCTATGTAGTTTTTGTGGTTATGACCTCTTAAACCTGAACCGTTTCTCTCCATTTTCAAATATATGCAATGCATTGTTAATGGCTTTGTGAATGTCTGATTTTATGATTGCTTTTGTTGGCTTTGTCTTATAACACCATTTCAGATAAAATTTCTCATAACACCATTTCGGATACAATGTCTCATAACACCATTTAAGCCATCATCAAATTTATGAAATACAGAACAACATGCGATAATCATCCCTGGTCTTAATGATCAAATATCAAATCTTGAAATACAGAACATATGACTCAGACTAAGAACTTAATAATCAACATCAAAGCAAGAAATACACAATAGCATAATGTTATCACTTTCTTCATCTTCCACTCATTTTCACTAAGCATAAGCTCAAAGCTTCCTAATATTTGAGTCTCCTTGTCCATTAGCTTTCTATCAAACTCTTTTATTTGCTCCTCAATTGAGTTGAACAATCTCTCTACCTCAATCATGAGTGCTTCGTCCTCCCATAGAAAGACATGATTGTCATTAGCAAGCTACAAGACAATTCAACACATCAACACATCCATTTCAGTCTTTGAATTCATAAGCTTCAAGAACTCACCTTTTGAGCTACTGCTGAAGAACACCGATAATAATGTTGGTTCGGGTTGTTGGAGGATCTCGAAATCTTGCCATTAATCAAAGCTCCACACCAACACCTTTTTGGAATTCTTGGAACAAATGTTCCTCCTTCCACAGTGTGCCGTCGATGAACCATTGGAAGCTCATGTGTCCTTGCTCATTTTCAAGCTGATACACAACAAAAATTTGACACTTAAACAACGAATTCACTAAAGAAACGTAACCCTAACAAGATAGTCAAGGAGGTTTCAAAATCACAATTTCAAAATCACGATTCTGAGATTTCAGAAATTAGGGTTTGATACTCTATTTGCCAGAAAAGAGATTACGGGTCGAGTTTTAATTGTCCTCAGGTTGTCAAAATAGTTTACTCTCACGTGGTATGGTACGGGTCTACTTAGTCTTCTAGTTAATCTTGTGTTGCAATTTTTTCTACTTAGACTTATATTCATTTAGTTTCAGTTTTAACCTCAACATTGATTGGTATTGCTTTTCCTCTCTTATAGCCACACACTACAATCTTCCCGTACTCGTACGAGTACAAACACACTAAAGATTCTGCATTGGGTTAGTCTCACAAACATTGATTCTCAACATTCTCTTTCAGTCAATGGCACACTGATGGTTTCATATTCTTGTTACAGGACCTGAAGGTGAGCTCAAAAAGTATTTGGAACGTTTAGCCGATGAAGATAATGATTATAAGTTTGTGTCAGAAAATCCGTTTGGTCAGCTTGCAATAACAGAGACACATGAATGGTGGGACTTCTACTCTAAAGTGGTTGAAGAAGATAAGTGGAAGTGAAATCATTCACGTAGCTTTTTTGACTAGCTATAGCTTTTGACTATGTGATTGCTCTTGAGAGCTCACAACTCGGATCTACTTAATTTTGATGGCAAGACTTTGCTTTTTGGTACTTTTATGTAGCAAGCTTAAAATCAGGCTCTTATTGAGGGGCGATCCCACGGGAATTGAGACAATTAAACTTTACTAAAATAGTTTTGGGTCAACAATTTGGATCTCCCTCGAAAGTTCATATAGTACCAGAATTATACGAAGTATTGCCACATTTCTATTTCCCCTTAAACTATGTAAAAAATTAATTTTCCCCTATAATAGTGTAAACGTTTGATTTTTCCTCATCTCTGGTTTGTTATGTTCAATAAACGAACGCGTCATACCAAACCATACCGCGTGAGAGTAAACTATTTTGATAACCCAAGGACAATTATAACCCGATCCGTAATCTCTTTTCTGCCAAATAGAATATCAAACCCTAATTTCTGAAATCTCAGAATCGTGATTTTGAAACATCCTTGATTATTCTTGGTGAAAATGAGTGGAAGATGAAAAAAGTGATAACATTATGTTGTTGTATATTTCTTGCTTTGATGTTGATCATTAAGTTCTAAGTCTTGAGTCATATGTTATGTATTTCTAGATTTGATGTTGATCATTAAGACCAGAGATGATTATCTTATGTTGTCCTGTATTTCATGAATTTGATGATGGCTTAAATGGTTTTATGAGACATTGTATCTAAAATGGTGTTATGAAACAAAGCCAACAAAAGCGATCATAAAATTAGACATAAACAAAGCCATTAACAATGTATTGCATATATTTGAAAATGGAGACAAATGGTTAGGATTAAAAGTTCATAACCACAAAAACTACATAGCCAATAATAAAATGTAGAAACTGATTACCCAATTATGAGTTTGACATAAAGATCTCAAAAAAATTAACACCAAAAGACTTCTAATTAAGTCATCTCATTCTACTTAGTCTTCTAGTTAATCTTGTGTTGCAATTCATTCTACTTAGACTTTTAGTTTCAGTTTTAACCTCAACATTGATTGGTATTGCTTTTCCTCTCTTATAGCCACACACTACAATCTCCCCGTACTTGTACGAGTACAAACACACTGAAGATTCTTCATTGGGTTAGTCTCACAAACATTTGATTCTCAACATTCTCTTTCAATCAATGGCACATTGATGGTTTCATACTCTTGTTACAGGACCTGAAGGTGAGCTCAAGAAGTATTTGGAACGTTTAGCCGATGCAGATAATGTTCAGAAGTTTGTGTCAGAAAATCCGTTTGGTCAGCCTGCAATAACAGAGACACATGAATCGTGGGACTTCTACTCTAAAGTGGTTGAAGAATATAAGTGTAAGCGAAATCATTCACGTAGCTTTTTTGAGTAGCTATAGTCAAAAGCTATACCTAATAAAAAAAACTACTTGAATGATTTCTTCAACCACTTTAGAGTAGAAGTCCCACGATTCATGTGTCTCTGTTATTGCAGGCTGACAAAACAGATTTTCTGACACAAGCTTCTAAACATTATCTGCATCGGCTAAACGTTCCAAATACTTCTCCAGGGTTTTGTAATCCGTTATGGTGCATTTCTTCTGATCCTGTGTACAACATATGAAGTTTATATTTCATGAGTTCATTAGCTTGCGGTTCAGCGAAAAATAAGAATGAATTCACTGCGTTTCTCATCACCTACTCCCAAAATATCTAAAGTAGTTTATAGGGATTGCAGAGATCACTTACAAAACATAACACCAGATTCCTTGCATGGTTTCCCATGATAGCATTGACCATATGATCCAACCCACTAGTAATAATAGTAAGCAGAGAGACAGAGTTAGTTGAGGAAATAAACTTAGTACATGTAAAGGACACTTCACTAAGAAAAGCAAAAGTCAAGGATATCAGAAACAAACGGTCTCTTGAATGACTATAGAGAAAAAAGGAAAATGAAATTACTTTACAGCTAAAGAAAGCCAGAAAGAAACTAAAAGCAACCACATTAAAATTGAATTATTACTTACTTGATCTGTGTGACACCTTACTATCTGGAACATATTGTCCAGTAAATCCTTGAGCAACATCTCCAAGAATTCCATGGGCATTTAGGCACGTCTCCTGTTTCTGCTGGAGAGACTCCTTGAAGCACATGATCTAACGCTATTTCCTTCATCTCACTCTCCTTAGTTTTGTCATCTTCTCCTTCAAAACCCCCATGCACGAGTTCTCCTGTTTTATCTTCTTTCTCTTTTTCTGTACATTCAACAACCTGGACAGTTCCCAATGGATCTTCTTTCTTTTTCTCTGTAGTTTCAACAACTTGAACACTTCCCAATGGGTCACAGACCTCCATTGCTTTGGCTTTCTTCTTTTTTCTTCTCTTGGCTTTAGGAATCTGAGTTTGGACAACATCCTCACTGAGTTTGACATCTGTATTTTCTCTTAATTCCTCTTTGTCTTCCTTGGATTTCAGATTCACCATAAAACTAGCAACAAACGTTTCCTCCTCTCCGCCACCATTCTCAGCATCATTCACATGTAATGACTTGTCAACGTCCATTGTTTTGGTCTTTCTCTTCTTCCTTCTTTTCGATTTAGGACACTGCGTTTTAGCGTTGACATCTGTACTCATCCCTTGTTCAAGTGTAACATCAGCAATGTTACTTTCCTTGAGCGTGTTTCTGTCCCTTTTTCGATTTATCTTCTCTTCTTGGGAACAAGTCGTATCAGCATGGTCTTGTGGTGTGATTTTTTCTGCATCATCTACCATCTTCTCATCACAGAAAGAGTCCTCTTTCTTCTTCTTTTCTCTCTTTTTCTCTCTTTTCTTTTTGGAACCTTTCCTGTGAACCTCTGGTAGTGAATCCTCTCTTGCTGATAAACTTGGGTTTGTAGCTCCAGGCTCTTCAAGTGAGATTGGATGACATGACTCATTTCCCTGATTCCTCCATATCCTCTTTTGCATTTCACTGATATTGCTTTCCCACTCTTTAATTAACTCCTTCGGCACCAATTTTTGTTCCTGATTGTTTACTAGAGCTAAAGTGAATCCAAAAGTACTTTTTAGAAGCTCCACTGTCTTTGTTAGACTTTCATGCTCCTGTGGCAGCTTTTCATATTTTTTAACCAGATTCTCATAGTCAGCCAGAGGAACATGTTCGGATTTCTTTTCCACTATATCAGTCTCCATGATTCCTTTATATCAGCTGCAGTTCAAGAGCAACCAAATAAACGATATTAACTCTAGCCCAAAATTATCTTCACCTGAAGAATACAGAGAATATACATGAATGAAAAAGCTAGCCATAAATCCACCAAAGGGTACCTAAATCGAACTCCATTATTGAAAACTGAACCACAGACACTAATTAAATGTGAAGCAAAAGGATTTCAATAAAGTTTACTGCGAAAACCAGTTTATCAGTATATAAGCACATTGTAATACAATTGTTCATCAAAATGTTGATCAGTGTTCTTAATCTTTCAAAACAACAAAACCGTTTCATAAAGAGAAAACCAAAGACAAATTTGCTACAAGCAATAGACCTAGAACATTCACAGCTAAACCACAACAGAAGCTTAAAACCCTAAAACCCAACTGGTTCGATAAAATCGGAAAAAAACCCAGAGTCGGTTTAAAGAAGAGCAACAGAAGACTAACCTGAAAGCTCTCAAAGTGACGAATGAGTGCCAAATTGAAGAAAGAGTAGCGTCAGAACAGAAGCTTAAAACCCTAAAACCCAAATGGTTTGTTAAAATCGAAAACAAACCAGAGTCGGATTGAACAAGAGCAGAAGAAGACTAACCTGAAAACTCTCAAAATGACGAATGAGTGACTTCTAGAAGACGAACGTTAACAAGAATCGCGACGAAGTAGAGAGAACTGAATCGTCGTTTGTGTTAGTGCAAGGCACGAGTCATACGTTCCGGGGAATGACTCAAAGACTCCTAGTTGAGAATAAATGCTTATATGCTCCCCTATTATTTGGAAATAAATCGATTGGTATTAGAAAATAAGGTGTTTTATCTTGTTGTCTCTTATTGTTGCAGACATTTATAGAATTCAACTTGTGGTATCCATCCAAATCCGTTATTCATAATAAATAATTTGACAAGTGTTAGTTCACTTGATTAAAATAAGAAATTCTTCTTCTTTTCCGTTAGGTAGATCTGCAAAAATAGGCACATCGATGAACTCGAAATATCCATATTTCGGTTTCACTTCACAGTCCAAAGAGCTCTTCAAGAGAGAGGAATATTAGAGACTGGTTATAGAAATACTTATAAATTAGAAATACAATCGAAATAAAAGTCAAAAAGGGAGATTGTTGAAAGCGGATCCACAGGAAGGATCGAGATGAGCTTGTTCCGGATGGTACGGTCCATGTCGAGCATAAGCACACGTACCGGAGAGGAGGCCAATGTGAATATTCTGTGATTCCTTTCTTTCCAAATTGTATAAACTGCAAGTTGCAATAGAAGCTTGAGAATAATCCGTGCATAGTGTCTTGGTGATGAGTGAACATTTTGAACCCATAGACTTGAGCTCAAAAGAGAGGAAGGAAGATTCGAGCTAACTCTCCTTGCCAGAGATTGCCAAATAGAGGTTGGGAATGTGCATTCAAAAAACAGATGAGCATGAGACTCCTCGGCTGCGTTGCATAACACACATACAGTTGGAATGTTCATTCCCCATCCAAATAATCTGTCTCTAGTATTTAATTGTCCTTTAAGTGCCAACTATTGTATGAAAGAGCACCTCGGTATTGCATGAGAAAACCATACTGCCTTGTGCCATGATACCGGAGGAGAATTAACACGCAATTGATTCCACGTATTTGACGTCCTGAAAAAAATCAGCATAAGATCATGCAGGTTGCTTCCACAGAAAAGTGTCTGGTCCATGTGAAATAGTTGGGGGGTCTATATCCATCAAACACACTTGCAAAGATACCGCATTGTCAGATCTAGCTGCTGGTAAATTCCACTGGAAAGTAGCGGCTTCACACACAAAAGCTGCCCTCGTAACTCTCAATTCTCTCGATCCACTATTACCAAAATAGTCAAGAAGGGGGCCAAGAGGAGTCCATGAGTCAAACCAGAAAGATGCCTTGCAACCATGACCAATTTTACATGAGATGAAGTTCTTAACTATTGTGTTAATCTCAATAAGTTTCTTGATATTCCATGAGAGCCTGAGAGAAGATTCCATGAACCAGTAATTTGTCCTTCCGAATATGTTGTGGTCTAACCAAGCTACCCAAAGAGAAGAGACTTTAGAAAAAAGATACCAAACTTATTTAAGGTGGAAAACAGTAGCAAAATCTGCTAGTAATCAGATTCCTAGACCCCTTTTTTTTTCGGTTTGCAGATGTCAGTCTAAGATACTCTAGCTCCTCTCGCTGTTTTCGTTATGTTTTTCCAGAGAAAGGCTGAACACAATGAATCGATCTTTGCATAGAAGGCTTTTGGCAAGACAAATACATGGCTCCAGAACAATACCTTCCCATAAATAACCTAGGAGATCATCTTTATTCTTCATGCATAAGATAGATACTTAACGGTCCAAGAGTGAAGCTGCCTGGTTATGGAGTATAAAAATGGCTGGAGAGAAGCTAGATTAAGCTTTGTAGGTTGTAATGGAAGCCCCATGTATCTAGTTGGGAAAGACCTCTTCTTGATCCCTAGCAACTGAACAGACTGATCAAATTTTGTCTCTGAATATCCTGCCATGTACAACTCTCATTTCGCATGGTTCATTTCAAGACTAGAGAGATTTCAAAACTGCTCAAGAATCTGCGTAATGCCCAGAAGAGATTACAGTCACTACAAGAAAACAGCCGAATTACAGGAGAATAGTGAGGAAAACCAATTCCTCGCAAATCGTGTCTCGCCAAAAACATTTTCTTGAAAATTCGTCAAAATATTTACGAGGAAGCAGTTAGTTCACAAATTCCTCGCAAAATTTGTGAGGAAGTTGCGAGGTTGACAATTGCGAGGAAACGTTTCCCACGCAAATTCCTCACAAACATTGCGAGGAAACTGTGAGAAAAAATGAGGAAAACTAGGGTTTCTCGTATTCCCGTTATGCGAGGAAATTGCGTGGGATTTAAGCATTTCCTCGTTGTTTCCTCGCAAATTTTTGAGGAATTTGCGTGGGAAACCTGCGAGGGATCTGAATTTTTTTTTTAAAAAATGTTAACTAATTTTTTTTTAAATAGTGAAAAATAATTAAATAAAAAATATTAAATAAAAATATATTTAAATTGTAATATTTTCAAAAATTATTAAAAAATCCTAAAACTCGTCAGATTGGTTTGCGTTCCCCGAGCCAGATCCTGGATCGTCGGTGTGGAGCTTCTTAAACATCGAAGCTAGTCGTTCATCCTTCTCGGCCTAGATGGAGAACATCTCATCACATGAGGAGATCTTCCTCGCTTAACACGTGATCAGCTGCTTTGCTTCAGCTAACTCCTCTTTCGTCTGATCTAACTCTTGCGTCTGATGACCTACTAGCTCCCTAAGATCAGAGGACTATCTGAAGGATTGAGATTGACATTCTTGCGGCGATAGACACTCCTCAATCCTCGATCCGAGTGAACCAGCTCCATACAATCTCCCCTTTTTACGGAGATTGACCTACGAAAAATATATATAATTATGCATTAATGTAATTAACGAACAGAAAATATACAAAAAAAAATTAAAAAACTAACCTTTGCAAAGATTTGGTTCTTCTGTGCAGTAGTTAGGCCGCTAGATACAGAGCTCTCATCACCGCAGTCCTGAGTCAACTCCTGCACCTTTGCAGTGACCTCGTTGTAGATCTGCTTAGATTTCTTATTGTTTTGTCTGGTACATCGTCTCTACCAGATCAGGGTGAGTTTCCCAGGTGCCTCTTGCTAAAAGTGTTAAAAATATATATAATTAATTTAAATATTATATAATATATTAAAAAATATTAAAAACGAAACACTTACAATCTTGCGGGCTCCGACTTTAAACGAAATATGTCCCGAGCAATGCTTGTGGAAATTGTCGCCAAAAAGATTAGAATATCGTGCCGCCCGACTGCTAGCACTCTTCTTCTCGGACCGCAGATTCTGCCAATAGCGCACGAGACCTTCCCAGACCTCAGAACTGAACCACCAGGGCATAGCGTCGTCGTCCTTTTAATTCCAGCCGAGCTTCCAATGACCGACCTGGTTGCATAGGCGTTCCTTGGGTTTGATCTCAAAGTATTTGTAGACTTTTCCCGTAATGGAAGGATCATAATGGTAAGGTTGTTACAACCAAAAAAATTTTGTTATCATAAAACATAGGAGTAAAAAAAGTAAACAAAACAAAAAATGTACCGTAAACGTTTTAGACCATCTGTCGACAACATGGACCGGGACTTGCCTAAAATTTGCATGTTGTTCTTTGAAATCCCTTTCAAAATTTTTTGGGATTGCCGCCACCAAACACCCGTCCTCATCGAACATAGAAATTTTAAACCGAACAGATTCGGAGTCGACGGAACAGATCAGGAATCGACGGAATGGATCGGGTTTGACCTTCGGGATGAGATCCTCCAACTCAGGTGTTTAGAAAATGTGTAAACAAAAAAAAGGAAAAGAGTTATTTGAATTTCCATTTGTAACCCTAAGATAGAGACGTTTAGAAAATGTAAATAACATACGATTTTTAATTTTATGGATGGTACTCACGTATGCGTCGTGTTGACGATCAAAACAAAGCAATATTTGCGTATAGATACGGTACCGTATCAAAGTCACGCTCCTCTTTGCTTTTGTCCTTTTTTTTTCTTCAACCATATTTTCATTTCCTTTCAATTTTATCTCTATAATATATATAGCATAGAAATGGGAAAGATACTTATGATAATTGATTAAATATTTATAGCAGAATTCGCCTGTGTAATATTATTTAGAATCGGATTATGAAAAATATATTGTATACAGAGATACATGTGGATCTGTTGTAATGTGAACGGATTAATGGTTGTGGTGGCGTCGCATGACGAGACGAGATCTGGTAGGCGTCGCATGACGAGATCCACCAGCTCTAGAAAGATAACTCGTATAATGATTATGAACTCCCGATATCATAAATTCATAAAATATGTAATATTAGTAAAAAAAAATCAAAATCATTTTACAAATCATTATAAATTATACAAACTATTTAAGTTCTTTTAGATATGGTAAAAATAGAAACATTTTTAAAAACGTTGTTAAAATATGAAACGTTTTTCAAATTTTTAAACATTTTGAAAATTTCAAACGAATTTAAAATTTAAAACGTTTTTAAAATTCGATTCATTTTCAAAATTTTTTTTTAAAATTATGGAGTATTTTTAAAACAGTTTTGAAATCACAAAAGTTATAAAAATTGAGTAAAAAGTTATAAATATTTCAAAAAACGTTTTTAAAATTACAAAAAATGTTTTGCAATTTTTTAAATGTTTTAAAAATTTAAAACGTTTTGAAAAGAGTTTTAAAAATTCAAATTTTTTATGAAAAGCATTTTAAAATTTCAAGAAAGTGTCTGAGAAAGTTTAAAAAATTCCAAAACGTTATAAAGAACGATTGAAAAATTCAAAAAATTTTAAAAAGCATTTTAAAAATTCAAAAGATAGTTTTAAAATTATAAACATTTTTTAAATCGTTTTAAAAATTAAAAAAATTGTTTTAAAACTTTTAAAAAACGTTTCAAACCTAGATCAAGATTCCAAATTGCTAAAACTCTTAAATCCAACATCCTAAATTGAAATCGAAGAGTTACTTTTTCAGAATGACCTATCTCGAGTAAATTCGCCATATTTTCCTAACCACTTGTCTGAATGCCTTCAAACCACCACCAAATGAAATCTAACTCTGGTGGCTTTCTTGTGTCTAAAATTCATGCAATTCCGTTTAAGGTAAGGCTTTAATCGATCACCAATATCAAGTACGTAGTTGTGGTTCTTCACCAAATGGTTGGAAGAGTTTAGAATTACCATGGTAGAGCATAGGCAAGCTCCACAAAACTCTACTATGCTATTATCTAACTCCTCCAAGAGTCACTTCAGCTTGGTAGAGTTAGTCAGTGTTTATTTAGAGCTTGGCAGAGCTTGGAAGAGTTACTTTTTTCAGAATGACCTATCTCGAGTAAATTCGACATATTTTCCTAACCACTTGTGCGACTGCCTTCAAACCACAACCAAATCAAAGCTAACTCGTGTTTCTTTCTTGTGTCCAAATTTTATGCAAGTCCATTTAAGTTAAGGCTTTCATCGATCACCAATATCAAGCACGTAGTGGCTTTGTCTCAACCAAAATTGTCAAATTTCTCAATAACCAACTTTTCTTGTTTGTTTGATGTATTTTACTTCATCTCCTTTGCTCTACCTTCATCCCTGAATCTCCACTTCTCCATAAATAGCTAAAAATCACCTAAAATGACTCAAAAAATGTAATAGATTTTGGAAGAGTTACTTTAGAGTATGGTAGAGTTCAAACATAGTGTAATAGATTTTGGAAGAGTTACTTTTTTCAGAATGACCTATCTCGAGTAAATTTGCCATATTTTCCTAACCACTTGTCCGACTCCCTTCAAACCACAACCAAATCAAAGCTAACGCTTGTGGATTTCTTGTATCTAAATTTCATGCAATTCCATTTATGCTAAGGCTTTCATCGATCAGGAAAATCAAGCACATAGTGGCTTTGTCTCAACCAAAATTGTCAAAGTTCTCAATAACCAACTTTTCTTGTTTGTTTGATGTATTTTACTTCATCTCCTTTGCTCTACCTTCATCCCTAAGTCTCCACTTCTCCATACATAGCTCAAAATCACCTAAAATGACTCAAAAATGTAATAGATTTTGGAAGAGTTTCTTTTTTCAGAATGACCTATCTCGAGTAAATTTGCCATATTTTCCTAACCACTGGTCCGAATGTCTTCAACCCACCACCAAATCAAAGATAACGCTTGTGGATTTCTTGTGTCCAAATTTCATGCAATTCCATTTAAGGTAAGACTTTCATCGATCACCAATATCAAGCACGTAGTTATGGTTCTTCACCAAATTCTTGGAAGAGTTTAGAATTACTATGGTAGAGCATAGGCAAGCTCCACCAAACTCTACCGTGCTATTATCTAACTCCTCCAAGAGTCGCTTCAGATTGGTAGAGTTAGGCAGTGTTTATTTAGAACTTGGCAGAGCTTGGAAGAGTTACTTTTTTCAGAATGACCTATCTCGAGTAAATTCGCCATATTTTCTTAACAACTTGTCTGAATGCTTTTAAACCACCACCAAATGAAAGCTAACTCTTGTGGCTTTCTTGTGTCCAAATTTCATGCAATTAAATTTACGGTAATACTTTCATCGATCACCAATATCAAGCACGTAGTTGTGGTTTTTCACCAAATGCTTGGAAGAGTTTAGAACTACCATGGTAGAGCATTGGCAAGCTCCACCAAACTCTATCATGCTCTACCATGCTATTATATAACTCCTCCAAGAGTCACGTCAGCTTGGTAGAGTTAGGCAGTGTTTGTTTAGAGTTTGGCAGAGTTTGTCTCGTATATGTAGATTTATTTGGTAGATTTTGCCTATAGTTTGACTATGCTTTACCATGGTAGTTCTAAACTCTTATAAGCATCATCTACACTCCACCAAACTCTGTCATGTGTTATATAAACTCTATCTAACTATACAACATTTACCTTGAAGAAATCACAACAAATTTTGCCTTAAATTTGTAGATATGTTAGGTTATTGTTTGAAATCTTCAAATTCTATCCAAAACCCTAAGAAAAAACATAAACAAAATCAATATGTTTGAAATCAAGTTTGATTTCGTGAAAATCCTAAGTTTTTGAGTTTTATTTCGTGAAAACCCAATGTTTTCGAGTTCAATTTTGTGAAAACCCTAAGTTTTTGAGTTCGAAATTGACTTCTTCTTTTATATTGGGTGTCGATTTTGAAACATAGAGAGAAAAAAAGAGAAAGAGAAAGAATAATAAGATTTTATTCATGAGATGAGAAAGAGAAGAAAAAAAGGAAGAAGAAATTTGAGAGAAGAAGATGAAAATGAAGAAGAAAATGGAGAAGAAGAAGATGACGTACAAGAAAAAAAATGAAAAAGTTTTTTTTTTCAATGATAAAAATATAATATAAAACACAACCTTATTTTTTAATGATATTTTTTACTTTTTTTTTTCAAAGTTTTAAAAAACTATTCTAATAATTATCCATATATTATGGTGTATTATAGTCATTCTTTCTTTAAAATAAAATAAAAAGATTGACTCCATTGAAATTCTTCGAAGAAGCAGAAGAATAAAGCAAGTGGGGTGTGAGATACGAAGGCTGGCCACGTTTACATTTCTAATGGGTTGTCAGAAAAGTTTTCTCTTTTAAATTATTTAATATATATTTCAAAATATGTGTTGGGCTATATTATATATGTTTAAAATTGGCCCACGAGCACCCGTCAAAAATGTTTTCTTTTCTTGCCTTCAAATATAAAACTAATTAGTGATTGTTGTGTATATAGTTGTTTTTGCTGCATATATTTGTTTTAAAAATTATAAATATATATCAAAAAGTAAAAAAACTAGTTTTCGAGTACTCTCCAATTAATTCACGCTTTCTCAATAACTCCTAGGCTCAGTCCAACCACCCGATAACGCCTAGCATAGTTCCGAACAAGACATGATATTGTATAGAAAATATCATTAACAAAAATCTATTATATTAAAGGAGGATGCAATTACAAAAAATTGTAGAAAATAATCTTAATTTTGTAAAATATTACAGTAACTACCATTATAAAATTGTAGTACATATTATCACCCAAATAATTAATAAGTCATCTAGATATTAAATTTGGGCATTTATAATTAATTAAAAAACCTTTAATATAACCCATATTAATATAATACAAATTATTTATCAAATATATAAGAATTAATACATTTATCTATAAATAATAAACATATATATATATATATATAAATAACGTGTATATTGATGGTTCATTTTTAATATATTTAGTATGTATTTTATATTCTTTTTTTTGAACTTTCATGAAAAGAAAATTCGCAGTCCACAAACTATTCCAACTGACGGCCAAAATTTCTTTGAATTTGGCCTTGAATTCATTCGAGACGTGAGTCAATTTATCATATATTTATAGTTATATAATTAATGACTATATTTTTATCATATAACCTCTATGAAACATATTTTTATATACAAAGAGTAAAACCAATATAGTATGAACTCATTTTTAATAGAGAATATTTTAGATTGTAGCTCCTTTGAATTTTAAATTGTAAGAAATAGTCTATTTCTCTAACATTTTTCTAAATGCACATTTGCCAAAAAAAAAGGTAGTAGTTGTTTGACCGAAATGACCCTAAGAGAAATAGAAAAGCGCAGGAATGTGTAATTTGACCATAATAAAAACCCAAAAATGTTTGAGTTATCACATGTTTAGTCACGTGGTATGTAATGCATCACACACTTTGTTCAAAAGCAACGCTTGAATCATAAAAATAATTCGCTAAGATTATTGGGCAGAGAAGACATTGTAGCCCAACTATAAAACATTGACCAAGACATCGAATTGTTCAAAAGAAGGTGTGGACGTAGTGAAGCTAGGAGACAATATTCAAAAGGGACAACAAAAGTGGAAAAGAGTCTCCTAAACCTACACATGATATAAGGATATGGTTAGGGAGATGAAAGAGACAAAAAGTATTTGTGAAATCCATGAGGAATGAGGAATTCATAATACTTTGACAGAGAGAATATTTAGATTGTTATATGAGTGAATCTAATTAAATAAAGAACGGGGGAAGGCACTTCTAAGCGAGTGTATAGATTTAATGATAGCATTTGTAATGGACAAAATAGTGATGGACAAAAGTAGTGAGAATATATTGTACAAAACAAAAGCATGGTAACATCAGGAAGGTTTGTTAGGGGCTAACTGGATTTAGGGCAATGGTGGCCTTCAGCGTGGAGGGCGATGAATTTAACAAAAATCGGACCATAATCTCCTCCGCGAGTGTTTTGAGCGCAATCAGGAGACGTATCGAAGATGAATGCATCAGGGAAACTGAAATCACCTTGCCAACCTGTGTAGGTTTAGGAGACTCTTTTTCGTCGTAATTTAATGATTTAAGGACTTCTAAGTAGTTGTTGTAGTTATCCCAAATTGCATCATTGGACATCTTGGTTGTTGACATCATTGAGGGGAGCATCTTTTGTCTTGCTAGTGTCCACGTGGACATCTTGTTTGTGGACTATTTCTTGAATGCCGCTCATATATTTTTTGGGAACATCGTTCCCTCCGGCTTGGTGAGTAAAGGTAGCTGGAGCATAGTCATCAAGCTCCCCCTCTAGACCAGAGATGCGGTGCAAGTTGTTAAAAGGCGTGAATATCTCTGAACCTTTTCCAGAGGATGGTTGACGATCCCCGGAGGATTGATCACCAGAGGACACATGGTTATTTACAGAATCAGGGGCAATTGGGGTGGGGAAGTAATTTCAGGGACAGTCTCTGAAGGGACAGATTCCACCGGGACAGAAACCACATTAGACAGATGTTGCTTGGCCATAATCCAAGCAATTTCAGACAAGGGGGGAGCAAATCCACATTAAAATCTCCGTCTTCTGGTTGCCATGAGTTTTTTATAAGCAAGATACACGGAAGAGAAGTTAGCATTCAACCCAACCAAAATAAACAAGAAACATGTTCAAAACTAAAAAGTAATCAGAAAGTTTGCAGAAAAGTGCATTGACCACAGTAGACTTATTTTATTTTTGTACGTCCACAGAAGATAGAGACTACATGCATAATATGAACTATTAAACCCTAGAATTTTGGAGATATACATGAGTAGTTTGTATGTCCACAGCGGGCAGTAAAGTAACAAGTAAGTTGGAGATCTAGACGCATAGTCTGTACTATTGAAGACAGTTGCACTTTTGTGGACAGATATGTGAAAAATGTCCATAAAAAGATGACATGGGACCAAATAATATGACCAGATGGACAATTATGTAAAAGATGTCATGACTAGAGTAATAAACCCAATAAATCGCATGAAAACACCAAGAAAGGAGAGAAAACGATACAAACTGCTGAGAAATTCTAGGGTTCAGTAAGTGAGAAAAGGGGAAATCAACAAACAACAACACAAAAGACATAGAAACCGGAGAGAAATGGAGTTATAAATGGTTGCATGTGGAATCGGAATCGAAATCAAAAGGGTTATTCTGATACTTACCTATGAAATCACCGATTGGAGAACTTGTTGCGATGTTGGGTGAAGGAGTTTGTAAGCGAACAAAATAGAGAATAAGCGAAGCGGATAGGGAGAGAGTGTGAGATGAATGGAGAAAGAAATGAAGAAGGTAGAGGCTTTTGGTAGAGGAAAGTAGTAGAAAAATTGAGAGATTTTGGTTGTTAGATAACAAAAGAAAGAGAGAATAGAAAAATTAAAAGGACAAAGTAAGAGGCTTTTGGTTTTCTCGGTGTCAAACATAAATGACAACAATTTTGAATTTTTTCTTTTATATCATGTACAATTATAGAAATGGTAAATTAGTAATTGCTGGTGGAGTAAGAGGGAGAGATACTAAAAAAGAATTAGTTTTTGTGAGAGAAAAAAGGGGTTATTGTAAGTGATTTAAACTCCAAAAAAGTTATTCCCTATAATTATTTCTTTTTAATATATTTAGCAAACATTTTTAATATGTATCATATATATATATATCTAAAGTTAACATATATTTATTATATAAGCTTTATAAAACATATTTTTTTATTTACATAATATATAGGGTTCATTTTTGATATATTCAATATATATTTTTAATATATTTATCGTATATCTAAACTAATTTTGAATTTTGAATTATGGTTTTGAATTTTGACCACTAAGTTTTTGATTGTTGGAATTTTGGTATCAATATCAAACTAAATATCTTTAAAACTATAATATTTGAATTACAGTTCTGAAATCTGGACCATAAAAATAATTTGTTATAGAATAGAATCTATATTACTAAAGGAAGGAACATTTAAAAAATTAACTTTGCCGAGTTGCTTTCAGTCTAGTGGTTAAGATGATCTAACTAATAATTTGGTACCAGAGTTCGATTCTTACTCGCTACATTATGGTAGCTTAAAAAATAGATTATTAGGGGTAGGTTTTAGGCTATGGATCGGGCCTTGTCGATCCAATTATTGACATAAAAAAAATTAACTTAAAATTTGTTATGAAATAAAATCTACACTATTAAAGGAAGAAAGTATTGCTATTGCTAGGATACCTTTTTAACTTCTAGAATCTATTTCTTAGTTCAAGATCCCTCTTATTAATACTACTGAAATCAAACATTTAAAAAATTAACTTAAAATTTGTAAAAATTGAAATCACATGCCATGAGTAATCTATTAAAAATAGATCAAATAAAAAACCTTCAATAATGATATTTTGATCTTTTATAGTAGAGCTACCCAAAAAAATAGATTTGAGTTTTTGACTATGTATTGCTCTTTAAAACATACAACTATTAAGTTCATTTAAAACAAAACAAAAAAAACTATTTAGTTCATGCACCACACTCAAATTAAGTTAATTATATTAGCAAAACTCTACTGTATGGTATTTTAATATAAAGTAATATTAATGGATGAGTCAGCAGATAATGCTAATTAAGTATGTAGTTTCTCAGTCCACGAACTTCATTCTCTCTCTTACAAAAAAAATTAATAAACCCTTCTTTCTTTTTCTCTCCCCTAGAAATTTTCCACGAAAATTGAAAATTATTTTGGGAAAATATGTAACTGGAAAAGATGACTGGTGTTGAAAATGATAAGGAGTTAAAACACGAACTTGTGATCAACATCTTAGTGACGACGATAGTGAAGATGACAAGTTAAAGACAAAGGAGAAGAATGGAGCGATGAGGATGGAGATGAAGATGAAGACGTTGATGAAGATGGAAGTGAAGGAGATGATGATGAAGAAGAAGGAGAAGAAGAAGACGACAATAAAATTCATGTTTTGAAGGTGGACCTCCGGTACAATCAGCAGAAGATGAAGAAGAGGACGGAGATAAAGATGGGTAATGTTTTATAATCTGGTAACCACGTTGTATGCATTTTTTTACCATGGTAACTATCGTAGTTTCTTACCTAGATAATGTTTTTTAATTTGATAATCAAGTTATATGCACTTATTACCATGATAAACATTGTAATTTCTTATCTCGGTAATGTTTTTTTTAGAAATTGGTATGAAATACCACTTTTTATTTTTTAAATTACCTGAAATGCCATCTTTTTTGAACTTTACACAAAATGACACATTTTATGTTTCAATTTTTGGGATACCCTTTTTTGGAGCATTGAATAGCAACACTGTTGTCCACGGTGGATTGTGTAAATGTCCATTGTAGAAAGCATTGTATGTTATGTTCATAGTAGACCATATAGATGTCCACCAAATGGCTATTGTGAGTGATTTAAACTCAAAAAGAGTTATTCCCTATAATTATTTCTTTTTAATATATTTAGCAAACATTTTTAATATTTATCATATATATCTAACGTTAACATATATTTATTATATAACCTTTATAAAACATTTTTTTTTACATAATATATAGGGTTCATTTTTGATATTTTTAATATATTCATCGTATATCTAAATTAATTTTGAATTTTAAATTATGGTTTTGAATTTTGACCACTAATTTTTGGTTGTTGGAATTTTGGTATCATATATCAAACTAAATATCTTTAAAACTATAATATTTGAATTATAGTTTTGAAATCTGGACCACAAAAATAATTTCTTATAGAATAAAATCTATATTACTAAAGGAATGAACATTTAAAAATTAACTTAAAATTTGTTATATAATAAAATCTACAATATTAAAACTTATTTTTAATTTTGAAAATTTAAATTACAATTAAAAAAAAACCAAAATTTAGATTCAATTATGAATTTTTTTTATGATAATTACTATATAATTTGAACGAGTCAATGCTTATTTTTAATGATAATTAGCTTTATAAATCTTTAATAAAAAATATCTTATACTCATTATTTTTATGAGATTTAACAAACCAAATTAAATAATCATTTCATAAAAATATATAATAAATTTTTTGATATTTTCTATATATGTTATAAATTCAATTTTTTATAGAAAAACATATATTACTTAATATATTAAAATTTTATGTATATCAGAGTCAAAATTATAAATCAAACGGGTCAAAATTACAAAGAAAATTTTGAGTTGGTAAAAAAAATAGTGATCATGTAAAAATTCATATACAAAAGAAAACACAAACGCACAAATATAATTGATAATAATTTAATAATAATATATGTAAATAGTTTGTTTTCAAAAATTAAAAATAATATTTTATGAAATAAAATATTTCACATGATATAGATTAAAAGATTTATATAATTAACAAAATATTTAATTATATTTTATCTATAGATGTATTGGGGTGAATAATATTCGTTTTTCACTAATTATTTTATGAACTTTAATAACTCATTAATTTAGTAAATCATGTAATGTACAATCTATCAGTTATAATTTGTAAAAATTAACCACAATTAAGCTACTCTTATATTTAACACTACATATTTAAAACATTCACTAATTTTTTATATGATATAAGAACATAAATAACCTTTATCATTATTTAAGAAAAAAATATTTTATATAAAATTGTAAATATAAAACCGCACATAGCACGGATCAGAACCTAGTAATCAAGAAAAAAGAAATTACCTAGGACAAAGATATCTAATTTTATTAGTTTTCCTCGCATATGTTATGATTTGATTTTTTGACTATGTATTGTTCTTGAGAACACACAACTATTAAGTTCATTTAAAACCAAAAAAAAACTATTTAGTTCATGCTCCACACTCAAATTAAGTTAATATTAGCAAAACTCTACTGTATGGTATTTTAATATAAAGTAATATTAATGGATGAGCCATCAGATAATGCTAATTAAGTATGTAGTTTCTCAGCCCACAAACTTCATTCTCTCTCCCACAAAAAAATTTGATAAACCTTTCTTTCTTTTTCTCTCCCTTAGGAATTTTCCACGAAAATCGAATTTTTTTTTGTGGAAATATGTAAGTAGAAAATATGACTGGTGTTGAAAATGATATGGACTTCAAAGACGAACTTGTGATCAACATCTTAGTGACGTTGATGGTGAAGATGAACAAGTTAAAGATAAAGGAGAAGAATGGAGCGATGAGGATGGAGATGAAGATGAAGACGTTGATGAAGATGAAAGTGAAGGAGATGATGATGAAGAAGACGACGATGAGATTCAGGTTTTGAAATCATTAGGTGGACCTCCGGTACAATCAGCAGAAGATGAAGAAGAGGAAGGAGATGAAGATGGGAAATGTTTTTTAATCTGGTAACCATGTTATATGTATTTTTTTTACCATGGTAACTATTGTACTTTCTTACCTAGATAATGTTTTTTAATCTGATAATCAAGTTATATGCACTTATTACCATGATAAACATTGTAATTTCTTATCATGGTAATGTTTTTTTAGGAAATTGGTATGAAATGCCACTTTTATTTTTTTAATTACCTGAAATGCCATTTTTTTGAACCTTACACAAAATGCCACATTTTATGTTTCAATTTTTGGGAGACCCCTTTTTGGGGCATTGAATAGCAACATCGTTGTCCACGATGGACTGTGTAAATGGTCATTGTAGAACCTGATCATCGTTGTTAGGTTTATATCTACTGAAGTTGGTTGGTAGTACCTGATCATGTTACACATAAACTTTCTCTGTGAACTTAACTCAGAACTGTATTGTCCATAGGAAAGTGGAGGACAAAATTTGTAATTCTTTTTTTTTTTTTTTATCAACATTGGATTGACAAGACCGTATCATAGCCTAAAGTTCATCCCCAATAATCTTTTTTAAGTTACCATAATTTAGCAGGTAGAAATCGAACCATATGCCAAGTCTTTAGCTGGATCATCCTAACCACCAGACTGAGAGCAATTCGGCAAATTTTATTTTTTATATATAGAGCTTCATTCACACATATGTGCATTTTTTACCTTAAGATTCTTTTTATTTTATTTTGACACTCATTAATGTAATTAAAGTCCAATAACTTTAACTTGTTTAAAAATTTATGACCCAATAAGAACCCAAAATCTTCGTCACTCACAATTCTTTTCATTTTTTAACGAATTATATATTCATTTTTTATAAAAAAATTTCTTTTTAATCAAGAAACACAATATTATATCTACCCAATTGAAATTAATCTAATTGTATTGAGGCTTTTGAAGTTGGTTTTGATATTATGTGTTGCTACTGCAACTTTTGAGAGATGTTTTTCAGCAATACAAATTATGAAGACAAAACGACGCAATCAGATTAGAGATCAATTTTTGATTGCTTAGTTTATTTGGTCGATAAATATTTGTTCGAGTCTATTACAAATGAGTTTATGATGAAGAGATTTCAGAATATAAAGTATCGCATAGTGGTTTTGTAATTTTTTTTATTATTATTGGCTTTCTATATCACATTTTACTTCTTATTATTTTATGGGATAGTTAGTTTATTTTTTTATGAAATATAATTTATTATTTTTTAATATATACTCTGAACCCCGTAAAATAATTTTCTGGGTCCGCCACTGGGTGCAACAGACTTCATCTTGTGTTACTCCCCAAGAGAATAGCCTTTCTTTGACTAGTAAACAATCAAGAGTTGAGACCCAAAACATGAAAGCTAGTTTCAGAATATGTCCCTTAAACCAAACTGTTCTATACCAAGTGACTGGAGGAAATGATGGCCTTAAGGCTTCATAGGTAGAGCTTGAAGTGCCTCATGCTTCCAGAAGTATTTATTTTTGCCCTTGCTCGGACTTGGTAAGAGGAGTATTAGCTAGACAATTCCTTAGCTGGTTTACCTTAGGTAATTTAGAATGTTGAGAAAGAAGAGTCCAAAAGGTACTTGACACTGCTTCCAATACCTTTATGTTTGTAGGTAGACCCATAATTCTAGGTCCAACCGTACCTAAAAACTCCATTAAAGGACCAAGCGATGTCCAATTATCATGCCAGTAGCTTGCATAAGTACAATCTCCAACAGTGCAATGAATAAACTTCTGAGCTAATGGCCGCAGTTTCAAAATTGATTTCCAAATCCATGAAGCAATCTAGTTCAGCTTTGCAGATCAGAAGGATGTCCTTTTGAGCCATTTTGCTTTGTGCCAAGCAACCTATAAAGAGCCACTTTTGGAGAACAATAACCATATTAACCTCAAATGCAACGCTTTATTCCAAACTATTAAGTTCCTTAACACCAAACCTCCTTTTTTTTTAGGTAACTACAAAAAAAGGTACATTCATAGCACATTAAGATAGTTCAGTTTTCGTAATTGCTATTAAAAATAGGGTGATTTATTCAACTAGTCTATTATGATTCTATCTCTTACTGAAATAGTCCAAAAAGATTGAAATTACTAGAATAGTTTTTTCGTCTTTTTAATATCATTTTACCCCTGAATCCTTTGAAAAGGAAAAAATAATTACGAAAGTGTCATTAATGAATAAATCCACGTCAGCATACGTTACGTAGGATTCAGTAGATTCGTAGGTTTATGATTTGTAGGTTTCATTTTCAAGTTATGTAGGATTGATTTCCATGTTTCGTAGGTTTAGTTTTCACGTATCGTAGGATTCATTTTCAAGTTACGTAGGATTGATTTCCATGTTTCGTAGGTTTAGTTTTCACGTATCGTAGGATTCATTTTTAAGTTACGTAGGATTGATTTCCATGTTTTGTAGGTTTAGTTTTCACGTATCGTAGGATTCATTTTCAAGTTAAGTAGGATTGATTTCCATGTTCGGTAGGTTTAGTTTTCACGTATCGTAGGATTCATTTTCAAGTTACGTAGGATTGATTTCCATGTTCCGTAGGTTTAGTTTTCACGTATCCCTAGAACATGAAAAGACCTTTTAACCCCAACATTAAATGCACCTAGCTTCTTCTTCGACAAACTAATGACGACATATCCATTCACGCTTATTCAAGCTCAATCATGCATTTACACTTTGATCTTGTGTTGCATATACTGAGAATGTATCAAGTTCAATTAGTTTGTGGGGAATGGAGGGGTGAGAATGGGCGATGGCTTTTTTATTTGTGTACATCTCGTGGGAGCAAAATCATCATGTTGGATGAACGAACAAGTCTGGAGGATTTAGAAGCAAAGGTGTACGAAGCCTTTGGTTTGTCTCGACGTCGTTATGATGTTGTAGTAAGTTATAGGTATCCTGATACTATCATGCGAAATTTACCACAAGATACTCAACCAGTTTTCATGCAAGATAGTAACGCAGTGCGTGTGTTCCTGGAGAAGTATTGGAAGGACTCAGGACGTATCTGTGTTTAGTTCTACGAAGACTCAGACGTGGAATCGGATGTGGTTGGAGATGAAGACACGCATGGTGGTCGGGCTAGCGATAAGTCTCGTAGGATTCCTGATGAGTCTCGTAGGATTCCATATCAGTCACGTGGGATTCATGCTGAGTCTCGTAGGTTTCATGATGAGTCTAGTAGGTTTCCTGATGATTCTCGTAGGACACCTGATCAGTCTCGTAGGTTACCTGATGAGTCTCTTAGCAATCCTGAAAATGTAAATATCGATGATGGTGATGACGCTGTAGCTGAAGAAAGTGATGATGAGGAAAATAAATTTGACTACTGTGATGATCAGGATGGTGCAAGTTCGGGGGATGAAGACTATATAAGCACTACTTGCGTGAAGAACGGTGAGGAATATGAAGGAAGGACAAGTAAGAGTGACGCGTATGTTGGAATAGAACTGAGTGCTGTTGAATTAGCAGTTGGGCAATGTTATCCAAGCAAGGAGGAGTTGGAGACAAGGCTGAAGATGCTTGCGGTTATCCGTAGGTTTGATTTTGATGTTGTAGCTTCATCCAAAGTATTGTTGCGAGTCAAATGTTGGGTGCAAGGATGCCAATGGAAACTTCGTGCCTCGACAATCGATGAATCGTCGTGCTTCTACGTAAAAATCATGTCGTGCAAGACAGGCAACTCCGTATATTTTAACTCGTCTATACACAGATTTCGTGGGTGGTGTTGGTCCGTCTGTTTTGCCAATTCATGTTGCTAATGCTTTGGCTAAACGTTATGGATTGAAGGCATGTTCTGGTCCGTTACGTTACGTTATGTAGATTTTTAGTTTATGATTCGTAGGTTTTTAGTTTATGATTCGTAGATTCGTAGGTTTTTAGTTCACCTTATGTAGGTTTCTCGTGCACGTCATGTAGGCTTCTCGTGCACGTCATGTAGGTTTATCGTGCACGTCACGTAGGTTTCAGGTTGTCGTTGTGTAGGTTTCAGGTTGACGTAATGTAGGTTTCTCGGATCTGTGTCATAGGTTTCAGGTTGACGTCATGTAGGATTCTCGGATCTGTGTTGTAGGTTTCTCGTAAACATGATCTTGTTATCTGATATGCACTTCTTCATGGCAGGTTAAATACTGGAAGGCTCATCGTACTCTGATCGCAGCACGAGTATTAGTAGGGGGACATGGGAGAGCAGTTATGAACAACTTCTATCTTACTTATATATGATAAGACGAGCAAATCCCGGAACTCTTATTAAGTTAGAAGTTGATGGAGATCACAAATTCAAGTTCCTCTTCCTTGCTTTCGATGCAAGTATACAAGGATTCCCATATATGAGGAAAGTTGTTGTGGTTGATGGAACTTTTTTGCAAGGGAAATATAAAGGTACTCTCTTAACAGCCACAATGCAAGATGGAAATTTCAACATATTCCCAATAGCTTTTGGAGTCGTTGATACAGAGAATGATGAGTCTTGGGAATGGTTTTTTAGACAACTCAACCAAATAATCCCTGACGATAAGGAAGTAGCTATTATTTCCGACAGGCATAGATCAATAGGCAAAGCAATAAAGAAAGTTTTCCCCCTTTCAGCCCGGGGAATATGCAAATACCATTTGCATAAAAACATATTGTTGAAGTTCAGGGGAGGAGAGTCTTTCAAACTGTTCAAGAGAGCTGCTACAGCGTATAGGACCCAAGATTTCAATGAGATTTTAGAGCAGATTCAAGAATTAAATCCGCGAGTTCATTCTTATTTACTACAGGTAAATACCTATGTTGGTTTCAGGTTGAAGTTATGTAGGATTCTCAAATCTGTGTCGTAGGTTTCAGGTTGAAGTTATGTAGGATTTAGGTTTCAGGTTGAAGTTATGTAGGATTCTCAAATCTGTGTCGTAGGTTTCAGGTTGAAGTTATGTAGGATTCTCAAATCTGTGTCGTAGGTTTCAGGTTGATGTTACATAGGATTCTCGGATCTATGTCGTAGGTTTCAGGTTGACGTTACTTAGGATTCTCGGATCTGTGTCGTAGGTTTCAGGTTGACGATTTGTAGGATTCTCGGATCTGTGTCGTAGGTTACAGGTTAACGATCTGTAAGTTTTTGGTTGAAATTGCGTAGGTTTCCCTTTCACATTTCGTAGGTTTCCCTTCCACGTTACGTAGGTTTCGCTTTCAAGAAGATAATCATACATTTCTTTCCTTCCTATTTTTTATAGGCTGATGTTAGCATGTGGAGTCGTGTTTATTTTCCTGGAAACAGATACAACATAAACACGACGAACATACTTGAATCTATAAATCATGCTTTGAGTGAAACTAGAACATAGCTGGATCTTCTGCATGGGAATGAAGTTGTTAAAACCTATATAACTTAGAGGAAACCTACGGAACAAATTTGTAAAACCTACATAACGTGACCAGAAACCTACGAAAGGTAACCAGAAATCTACGAAAGATAACCAGAAACCTACGAAAGGTAACCAGAAACCTACGAAAGGTAACCAGAAACCTACGAAAGGTAACCAGAAACCTACGAAAGATAACCAGAAACCTACGAAAGGTAACCAGAAACCTACGAAAGGTAACCAGAAACCTACGGAAGATAACCAGAAACCTACGAAAGGTAACCAGAAACCTACGAAAGGTAACCAGAAACCTACGAAACGTGAACGAGAATCCTACAAAAGGTAACCAGAAACCTACGCACCTTCATTTGTCACCACCTTACGCCGCTTACTCTTCGGAGGTGAAACCATGCTTGGTTTCTTCTTAGTCTGTGATGGCTCTTTTTCAACATCCCAAAAAGATTCATCCAGACAGTCGTCAAGTATATCCCGGATCATGTTGTCCAACTTTCGATCCCCTTTCTCGCCAGGCTCAAGTGGATATATCTTGTCAATAGGCTTAACCTCCATGTTTTTCTCCACGCGTATCTGCAAACATCAGATATTTAAAACCTACATGCCGTTATACAAACAAACAAAACTTTAACTAAAAACCTACACAACCTACATACCTTTTTTCCTCAACAGAGGCGTGTACCCTGCATGTCTCCCATCGAATGAGAGGAATTTCTACATCTTTCTTCCAACGAGCTAGCTCCCGGAGGGCAGGTATATACTCATATGCCCACATCAGCAACACATGTACAGGTCCGTGAAGGGAGTACATCAATCCACGTAATGAGGCTGCCTTGATGGAATGGACCAAAACTGAAAAGGCCTGCGTGCCCCAAGGGTACCTCTCGAAAGTGTCTGAATCAAGCACCAACTTAGCTAGGGCTAGGGGGAGTCTGGTTTCCCGGTGCTTACCATACACACCGACGTGCAGAATGAATAGGAGACCTAGCATCCTCTTCTTATCATTTGACCACATGCTGTATATATGAAATTGTTAACATAAGTTAGAAAACATGGATAAACTATAAAACGTTACATAACGTTGAGAAAAGCCTCCATGAAGGTAAAAAAAAAAACCTACCGAAGATGGAACTAAACCTACACAAAGTAAACTAAACCTACATAACGTCATCGAGAATCCTACGGAACATGACTTGAAACCTACGAAACATGACATGAAACCTACGGAGCATGACATGAAACCTACGGGCCAAGACCAAGAAACCTACATAACGTAAATAGTAAACCTACAACAATTAGACAAAAAACCTACAAAACATGTTTCGTAGGTTTCTGCGTTTAGTGTTGTAGGTTTACTATTTACGTTATGTAGGTTTCTTGGTCTTGATCCGCAGGATTCATGTCATGTTTCGTAGGTTTCAGTACTACAAAACAACCGAAAAGCGTAGGTTGCAAGACAAACCTGCATTTCGATAAAGCAGTTTTTAACTCGGCAAAATCAGGGCATATACCCTGATGTGTGCCAATATTCTGCCATAATTCTTCGTGTGAGATTCCTTTTGGTAAACCTTCTCCGATTACTCCACAATTTATGTGAGTAATCTCCTCAAACTCATTAAGAGAGAACCTGATTGGCCTACAACCAACCAAGACCCAAATTTCATCGAGGCAATTAACATCTAGTTGATTCATCAGCAACCAATCAACAACCTTAGACTGCCAATGATACTTCATAGTCGCAAGTTTGAGGAGCACTCCGACAGATGAATTGTCTCTAATGTCGTCGAAGACTTTTGCCCCAATTGCAAGCTTCAACATCGCAAACTCTTGAAGCTTACAATTATGATTCATGCTTTTTCATTTTACTGGACCATCCCCGGACCATATAATCTCCTCGGATATTCCTTCTTCTCTCCCATTGATCTGCAAGGCACAATAGAACTCGTTATAACATAAACCTACAAACCTACGGCACAGATCCGAGAAACCTACATGACGTCAACCTGAAACCTACGGCACAGATCCGAGAAAACTACATGACGTCAACCTGAAACCTACGACACATATCCGAGAATCCTACGTAACGTCAACCTCAAACCTACGACACAGATCCAAGAATGTTACATAACGTCAACCTCAAGCCTACGACATAGATCCGAGAATCCTACGCAACGTCAACCTGCAAACCTATGACACAGACCCGAGAATCCTACATAATGTCAACCTCAAACCTACGACATAGATCCGAGAATCCTACGCAACGTCAACCTGAAACCTACTGTTTATAAACTGAAACCTACCCAACGTAAACGAAAAACCTACGTAACGTAAAAGACAACCTACAAAAATGAAAACACCCAACACTAGAAAATTTACCCCACAGAACGTGAAAACATCGAAGGACCGCGGAGAACACATGTATAATTTCGAAGAAATGTACCCTAGCGTGAAGATTCAGAATAACGGCGGAGAACGATGGTGTAGGCAAAGGTTGGTGGAGACGAACGTCACTTACTAACCAGCGACGACAGAGAAGCAGAGGAAAAACTAGAAGAAGAAGCCCCAACGACGGAGAAGAAGAAGACGAATCAAGGAAAGAAAAGATAAGCTATGACGGCGAGAGGAGAAGAAGGAAAGCTACGACGGCGAGAGGAAGAAGAAGAAGAATTCCCAAAGGACGACGAATCAACGACGGTTTGAGAGGATTGTTCGAAAAAATTTTAGGTTTCTAAAAATAAATTTTTCGACGGTTATATTTTCATAAATTAAGATTACAAAAAAAAAATTTAATCACAATGGCATTATTGTAATTAACGGATCATTGTGGAAAATAATGGACATTTCTACACCTTGTCAGTTTTTTATGATCAAAAGAAACTATTCTAATAATTAAAGGATCATATTGAATTATTTCAATAATTATCCCTTAAATATATTTAGTGGAATTGATTTAAGTACAATAGCAATCAAAAAAAGCTAAGCCTTCTAATAACCAAGCGGGAATCAAAACTTAGTTTTAGAACTTAAAATTTTGGCTTGAGCCTAAACTAATTAGAAGAGGCAACACTTAATCCAATTTTTTGTTGTTGGCACAAATATAAAAGTAATTTTTTTTTGTAAAGAACAAAATTAAAATTCAGTCTCTTCCTCTATCGACGTTAAACCCTAAATCTCTCTTCTTCTCCTTTTGCTCTCCCTTTTTCCTTTCTTTCGTTGAAATTCTTCGAGTTTCTTCTGTTCCACCGAAAGGTACTTTGGTCTTTCTATGTTTTCCAATGTTTAAATTTGGAATCGATGGTCTTCAATTTCCGGTGAATCTCAATTCGATTTCGACTGATTTTGGTTGGTTCTTCTTCTCATTGATTTAGGTTTGTTCTTCTCTGAGATAACAAGTAGAAGCTTGACTTCGATCTAAGTTTTGATTTCATAAACTTATTTCGTTTTACTTTTACAAGGTTATCATGCGTGAATCTCATAAGCTTGACATGGACTATGCTCAAATTTTACCGTTTTGAACTTACATGATCATGGCAAATAGCATTTAATCTAGTGGCATGTCGTAAATCCACTAAAAGCAGACGCACTTGTATATCCATGAATCGAGTTCTACTGCTTACATTATATATGAATTTGGCTAATAGGCCGACCAATTGTGATCCAATAACAAAAAAACCTTATCTTGAAATTTGTTCAGTAGCTAACCGAGATCCCAAAGATATGCAATAGATGCTACCAAAGATACCGTTATGGGTGAAAAATCCAGATTTCGATTGTGCCTGTACCTTCCCCTTCTCTTGACATTTCAAGTGCGTTTGTCTTAGTCTCTCATGTTGTCGCTTCTATCTTCTAATGTATTATGTCGACTGGATAAACAAATTTCTTGAGTACATGTGGCCTTATCTCGACAAGGTTACATACGTGGACCTTCTCCTGCTGATTGATATTCTTGTGATGTTCTTGTTTCTTTCCTTCGTTTTCTAAAATTTCATTTTGGTCTCCCCAATTATATATGTAGGCCATCTGTAAGACGACAAAAAATATAGCAAAGTCGATCATTGAGGAGCATATACCAAAGTATAAGATTAACTCTGTTGAATTTGAAACTCCTACACTTGGCTCTTTACCCCTTACATTTCAAGGTCTGTTAATGCTTTATTCTCATTTTCAGTCTCTACTTGAATGTTCTGTTCTCATTTTATAACTAAGAGCTGGAGGGGAGTTGGTGGTGAAAAAAACTAAGACCACTTGCTAAAGATGATTATGAATTGATTCCATGCTTAGGTAAAAGAGTCTGATCTCTGATCATCAAATCACTTGTCTTGTCAACTCTTTATCATGTATAGTCAATCGAGAATTCATTGACTTGATGGATTAATTTGATTTATCTATAATTACCTTCAGATCTATTAGACATGTGCTCACAACTTCCACTGTCACTAACAAGGTGGAGGTGTGACAACATACCTTGGAATTTACAAATCGCAAGGTACGTTTTCGAGATTTATTCTATCTCTTTAATCAATTTTCAATATTCAGTTGAGTTCTATTTGTGTATTATTAAGCTGGTTACTTTGTAGCTCATGCTCAGCTTTGGATGGAAGCTACAGTGATGATGCAAAGACTGTCTTTGTAGTTGATAAAGATAATTCGAGGGAATTCCTTTTTAAAAAGTTTTGCCAATAATTTCATGTGTTTGGTTTTTGCATAGTTCTTCATTATTAGAGATGTTCACAATGTTAGAATTTGAAGAAGATACTTGCGGAAATATTGAGAGAAAGAGAGAGAGAACCGAGAGAATAAGAGAGAAAGAGAATCAGTTTTTCATTTCATAATTATCTACATACATTTGTTGTCTTACAAGCCTTTTTATAGAGAGACAATATGTGTGTAACGGCTATAAGTCTAAGCCACAACCCTTGTTGGTCTCCAAGGATGAGAGAGACAAGTAGAGTACCCAAGGTAATATTGACCCAAACCTTCATGTCACTTTCTTCTCGATTTTGGCAAAAGGAAGAAAGTCACATGTCTTTAACACCTCCAACGGTCATGTGTCCCTCCTTAGGATTCAACTAGACACTTGGAACAAGTCTCTTCATCATTAGAAAGTCAACTCTTCATTATTGAAATCGTTGAATTTTTCTGCGATCGTTGACCCGGCCGTTGACAGTCCGTTGAGCATACCGCGGTACATGTTTTCTCGACCCGCGGTACGTGAACATTCTTCCTGTGCTGAGCTCAACCCATCTGCTTCCCGCGGTACATGTGTGTCTCGGCCTGCGGTACCCATTCCTCGATCCGTCTACGATCCGTGGTACATGATCCAACCATTGACTTTTTCAGCGTCCGTTGACCACACCCGCGGTATGCGTTTTCTCGACCTGCGGTCAGTGCCTCTCGACCCGATGCCTTACCGCGGTACATGAAAACCCGATCGTTGACTTTATTGAAACTTTATTCTTTATTCATCTTGATCAATACTCCCCCTCAAGTTTAGCCATAAATGGACATGTTGGTTAAGCTTGGAAGACCCGAGACCTACACCTCATTAAAAACCTTGGAGAGAAAACCACGTGGGACAAAACTCAACCAAGGGAAAAAGACTGTGCATTTCCCGGGAAAGGGGACCTTTGATCAAGGTTTGCTGAGGTCCACGAGGCCAAGCTTGTTGTAGATGTGATCACAAACTTTGAGACTCGCGGCTTTGGGGAAGATATCCACCAATTGATCTTCACTCCTTGTGACAATCTAACTTGATGTGTTTTGTCCTCTCATGAAACACATAGTTAGATGCAATGTGTATTGCGGCTTGATTATCGCAATGCATGGTGATTGGCTTTGACAATTCAATCCCGAGATCTTTGAGGAGAGCCTTTAACCATGTCAACTCATTCGTAAGTTTTCTCATTGCTCGATACTCGGCCTCGGCACTTGAACAAGAGACTACTTTTTGCTTCTTAGTCTTCCAAGTCACCAAATTTCCTCCAATGAAGGTGCAATAACCCGTGTAGACTTCCTATCCTTCCTATCACCGGCCCAGTCCGCATCACAATACCCCACAATCTCGGTGTTATGGTTCTTGCCCATCCATATGGTACTTGCATATGTTGACTCACTTGATTTACGACATAACTTATGTCCGGTCTTGTTATAGTCAAGTAGATGAGTTTGCCAACAAGCCGGCGGTATTGAGATGCATTTCATATGGCTCATCATCTTTCTCCCCCTTTCGACTGACCTTGTAGCCATCTTAAAGAGGTGTCTTGGCTAGTTTAGACCCGATCTTCCTTGTTTCACGCAAAAGATCAAGAGTATACTTTCTTTGAGAAAGGAAGATGCCTTCCGAAGAGCGGCACACTTTAATTCCTAGAAAGTATTTTAGTTCACCGAGATCTTTAATATCAAATACGGACTTAAGATAAGCTTTAGTAGAGGAGATACCGTCCTTATCATCACTGGTTATGATCAAGTCATCCACATAAATGAGGACTACAATCATACCATTTGGTCTGTGTGATGTGAATAGAGTATGATCAGCCTCTGACTTGGTGAACCCTCTTTCTTTGAGTGCGGCGCTCAGCTTGTGGTACCACGCTCGTGGTGATTGTTTGAGTCCATATATGGCTTTCCTAAGGCGGAGAACTTTTCCCAGTTGTACCATACTTTCAAGGCCCGGAGGTGGATACATGTAGACTTCATCCTCAAGCTCACCTTGAAGAAAGGCATTCTTGACATCCATCTACCATATATCCCACTCAAGGTTAGTAGCCAAAGATAGCACAACACGTATCGTATGTAGCTTTGCTACGGGTGCAAACTTATCGGTATAATCTTCCCCATATGTTTGGGTGAAGCCTCGTGCAACCAAACGTGCCTTGTGCCATTCTATGTCACCATTACTCTTGTATTTAATGGTAAATATCTGCCTCATCCCATGTACGATTGCGTTCCATGGCTCCTTTTTCATCACTAACCGCGTCTTGCCACACTTTGTGTTCTTTGGCCTCATCATAACTCTTAGGTATCTGTTCAAGATCAATTTTGCCAAGAAATGATTGATGTTCATATGAAAAAAGGGCAAGAGAACAAATCGCTTGAATAGGATGAGCCACGGCTTTGTTGTTGTAGAAGACACGGCTTTGTTGTCGTAGTCTAGTACTTCATCTTAAGGGAGAAAGTGGTGTGTCATCATTAGGGACAAGGGTTTGTTGTAGTCTAGTACTTCGTCTTAATGGAGGAATCGTGTGTCATTATTGGGATCACCAATTTTATCGGGTTCTTCTAAAATAGGTTCCACGGCCGGATCACCATGACTTTGTCTGGATGGCTCATTTAAATCATCATCCGTTCGGCCAAATTGTTCATTCTCATGTCCGGATTGGTCAGTCGTGCATTCGGATCATTCAGTCGTATTGTCATCTGTATGTCCAGATTGATCTTGTGGTACGTCCGGATTTTGATCGGACCTATCTGTTGTCTCATCCGTCGAGCCACCATTATGGAGACCTTCTATTATGTATTTAAGGCTTTCAGCACTATCTGATGGATTACGGGCTAAGTCTTTGAGCTCATTCCAATTGTCCACATCATGATAACCTTTGCTTTCAATGAACTTGACATCTCTTGAAATCATGACCCTTCTTGTAGTCGGATTGTAACACTTGTAGCCTTTTTGAGTTGTGGAGTAACCAATGAACATACATCTTGTACTTTTCTCATCCAACTTATCCCTAAGTTCTCATGGTACTAACACATAGCAAACACACCCAAAGACTCGTAAGGTGATTAAACGATGGTTTTGTGTTATTTTGTACCTCAAATGGTGATTTATCTTTAAGAACTTTTGTTGGGGTTCGGTTGATTAAATAACATACTGTCATCACAACATCACTCCAAAATCTTTTAGGTACACTTGTGTGAAACATCATTGATCTAGCCACCTCCATTAGATGACGATTCTTCCTTTCCGCCACACCATTTTGTTGTGGTGTGTAAGGACAGCTTGTTTGGTGCTCTATTCCATTCTTTACTAGGTATTCTTTGAACCTTTGACTCATGTACTCTCCACCATTATCCGATCGCAAGCTTTTCACATTAGAATTGTAATGATTAGTTACATATGTGTGAAAGTTGACAAATGCATCATAAACTCGACCTTTTTATGGTAAAAGAGTTAGCCAAGTAAATTTTGATTTCTCATCTATGAATGTCACAAAATAGTTTTGATTATCTCTAGATAAGCACGGTGAGGACCGTACATTCGAATGAACCAATTCAAAACCTTTTTCATAATTCAAGATTGTTAAAGGAACTACTTGGCAACATTAATTCAAAAGCTCTACTATGCGGATGGCCTAATCTAGCATGCCATATAACATTGAAACTACGAGCAACTACGGAATTTAAAGCATTGGATAGAGTAGAAGATTTTTTTGTGTCTTCAAGCACATAAAGTCCTCCTTGAGTCACGCCACGTCCAAAGATTGAGCCGATCTCAATATCCTGAAACTTTACATCATTAGGACTAAAGATAGCATTGCAATTTAAATCATTAGTGGTTTTATGGACCGACAAGAGGTTTGATGTAAATTTTGGAAGATAAAAGGCTTTACTATTCTTCTTAAATATTTTTAAGTCTCCAATATCCTTTAAAGGAACCTTATGGCCATTTGCAACAATTACATTGCCAACAGCCGGTTTAATGCTGTGTATAAGACTCGGGTCACATATCATATGGTGAGATGCACCCAAATCCACAACTAAGGGTTTTCGAGCTTGAATTGTAAGTAAAGCGTTACCAGATTCTTTGAGTTGTGTAAGTGACTTGATGAGGGTATCAAGGTTGAGGCGTCTCTCCGCTTCTTGAATAGCCGCTGTATGAGCAAGTCCGTTGTCCACTTCCATTGGTGTAGGTCCGTTGAAAGTTTGTTCGGATTGACTAGCTTCATCAGCCGGCTTGACATTATTGGCCCGAGGATGGTCTTTGAATTTGCTAGGCTTGAGATGCGGGTGTAGAATCCAACATTTGTCTTTGAAGTGTCCCTTCTTCTTGCAGTGGTCACACATTAAGCTTCTCATATCCGTTGGTTTGTACACACATTTGTTTGCCACGACAAGCTCTCCTACGCCACCAAAGAGACCAATGTTTCCTTTTTCTTTTTGAATCCAAGTACATACCTCATCAAGATCCGGGAGTTTATCATCCCTTAGTATATGTACTATGAGGTTATTGTACCTTAGACTTAGTGTGAGAAGAAGGCTAAAGGCACGATCTTCTTAACGCCTTTTGTTGAGTATCTCCGGATCTGTTGTGATTGGCTGCAACATCTCAAGCTCGGCCCATAGAGCACACCATTTCCCATAGTGCGATGTGAACTCAATGTCATCTTGACTGAGTGTATTTAATGGCATTTTGCACTTCAAAGACCTGTGTGAAGTTTAAGATGTTACCAAAAACCTTCTTAAGAGTCTCCCAAAGTTCTTTGGTCATGTCACAATACGAGTAGGACTCGTGAATCGGCGGATCTAGAATGCTTTGAATGATTGCCATCACGACTTGGTCTTCTTGAAACCATTTGTTGTTGTCACCGGAAACCTCCACTTGGTTGCCATCCACACTCGTGACTAGGTTTGGTGCGGCTCCAAGTTCAACATGTTCCCATAACCCACATCCGCAAAAAATGGTCTTCACATTCCTTGACTATAAGAGATAGTTTGGACCCTTGAGAATCACATGGACACCAAGCGGTTTGAAGCTTTCTATCTTTACTCACCAAGGATGCTACTACCCAACAGACAAAAGAGATCTTGAGAAGAGAATGAAGATTTGTTCGGATGAAAAGAACGAGAATGAAGTGATGAAGTTAGAACTTAAGAGACAATGAGTAGAATGTGATCTTTTGCTCTGATACCATGTTAGAATTTGAAGAAGATACTTGCGGAAATATTGAGAGAAAGAGAGAGAGAGAGAACCGAGAAAATAAGAGAGGAAGAGAATCAATTATTCATTTCATATATATTTACATACATTTGTTGTCTTCCAAGCCTTTTTATAGAGAGACAATATGTGTGTAACGGCTATAAGTCTCAGCCACAGCCCTTGTTGGTCTTCAAGGATGAGAAAGACAAGTGGAGATCCCAAGGTGATGTTGCCCCAAGCCTTCATGTCACTTTCTTCTCAGTTTTGGCAAAAAGAAGAAAGTCACATGCCTTCAACAGCTCCAACGGTCATGTGTCTCTCCTTAGGATTCAACTAGACACTTGGAACAAGTCTCTTCATCATTAGAAAGCTAACTCTTCATTATTCAATTCGTTGACTTTTTCTGCGATCGTTGACCCGGCCGTTGACCGTGTGTTGACCGTACCGCGGTACATGTTTTCTCGACCCACGGTACGTGAAGGCTCGACCTGCGGTACATGTTTCACGTCCTGTGGTACGTGAACATTCTTCCCATGCTGAGCTCGATCCATCTACTTCCCGCGGTACATGCGTGTCTCGGCCTGCAGTACTCAATCTTCGACCCGTCTACAACCCGCAGTACATGATCCAACCGTTGACTTTTTCAGCATCCGTTGACCATATCCGCAGTATGCATTTTCTCGACCGGTGGTCAGTGCCTCTCGATCCGATGCCTTACCGCGGTACATGAAAACCCGACCGTTGACTTTATTGATCTTCTGTTGACTTTATTGAAACTTTATTCTTTATTTATCTTGATCAATACACAATAATTAGTTTTGCATAATATAGGAAAAGGGAACAACACCTCTCAAAGATATCCCCAATGGTATGTTCATATCCTAGATAGTTATTTTTAAAGTTCTGCTCACCTTAGTCTTTGTGATGAACAGATTTTTGGTTGTAGCTTTTATCAGGATTGTTGGTCGAGCATGTAATCATTTACTGTTCACTAATTTGCTCTTTGTGAATTTAGTTATTTTCTGCAAGCAGAACAGCTACGTGGGACTGATTTTTAATTGTCTGCGTATTTTATCAATATGTTTTTGTGATGTTCATCTTTTGGTTTTATTGTTCAAAACCTTGATTAAAGGTAAAGTCTTCATGTTTTTGATTTTGGACATTGAGGTTTTGTGTACGATGAGTAGATCATCTTGATCACTTTTAAAATGTTGAAATGCAGGCAGGTGGATGATGAAAATGGGTAATTTTTCTTACTAATGTTGTTGTGGTGTTGTTCCTTTGGTAGGCTTTATGTACCAAAAGCGGTAATTCCTCATACTTTGGAGATGTATTGTATTGGCATTGAACCATGGATCTTTAAACAGAAGCTTGGGGATGTTGTTTTAATACATGCTGGTTGCCCTCACCAAGTCAGATATTTAAAGGTAAATTTTGTAATTTATGATACAGTGGCTCTGAGCAATTTGGATTTTAGCTTCTCAGCAAAAGGTTCCTCAATTGATCATAGTAATTCTCTTGTTTCTTGCAGTCTTGTGCAAAGGTGACGCTTGACTTTGTCTCACCTGAGAATGCCAGTGAGTTTACGCATACCAAACCACTCTGCAAAAGAAGAGAAGTTAAAGGTATTTTTGTTGTCTCAATTTCTGCTTGTTTTGGTCAAAGCTAAGTTGTTGTGGTGGAGAGAAATGCAATCAAATGGGTAATTCTTCTTACTAATGTCGTGGCTGTAATAGGCTCCTTATACTAAGGTATAATTTGTGTTTTCTAGGCAGTTTTTCGTGATTTGGAATGTGATACATGGCAATGTGGTTGATTTAGTTGTGGTTTTAACTTTATAGGCAAGAAGGTTTGTAACACTCCCAGTCCGTTCTCCAGACCAGGAATGCCACTGACATGTATCCAAGCTAAGTCAAGAACTCCAAAACACATTTGGTCCTTGATCCATCTTGAACACACATCCCGTCCTAATATCCAAGGCTTTACAACCCAAGATATCAGTCCGTTAGATTGCCCCGGACCAAGGCTTGGCACACACGAACCCATTTTATATGAAAATACTTAGCATTATTTTCAAAGCGTTTACATTAAACCCAAATCCTCGGCCGAGTTTAAAACATCTTTACAAACCGTGTTTCGTTACATACTTTGCAAAAGGAGATAAATCTACACCGGTTCTCCTATTCTTTCTTTCGCGGTCAAGAGTCTCTCACTATGGTTTCCTGCGAAAGGGAAGTGAGACGTGAGCAACTAAAGCTCAGCGAGTTCGGGAACATACTAACAATGTTAGCAAGAAATGCACGCAACAATCATCCCATTCCATTGCCACACACCTTTACCACATAATCCCAACAATCTTGCCGCGGCCAACAACACAATATATTACAGTGCCGGTGTTGCTGGTCACGCCTACCTCGTACACACAGTACGAGTTACTCTACGCTTCACGTACCCTCACTTGGTACGAAGCCTCAATCACTTACACACGCTTCACGTACCCTCACTTGGTACAAATCCTCATTCACTTACACACGCTTCACGTACCCTCACTTGGTACGAAGCCTCATTCACTTACACACGCTTCACGTACCCTCACTTGGTACGAAGCCTCGTGACAAGCAATACTTTCTAGCTTCTAGTCACGTACACCATTCTTAATCATCTCAACTAAGTGCGTATCTTAATCAGTTCATAACAATCATTCATGCACACAATGAACAATACATCACACATAATCCCGCACATCATTCATTCAACTATCATTTTGTTCATTGTACTTTTATAATTATACCCGCGTCCTTACTTAGCGGTTCATTCAACTTCCATCATTCAACTAGGTGCAATTCTCATACGTAATATAAATTCTAGCACCTTAACGATCACTCAATTCACACAATCACGGAACTACCCATGATTAAACCCCCATTCCCATCATTGTTTAACCCGTAATTACCACAAGGGTTTCCTATCATGATTCAGCCATACTTAATAGTTATCATGGCAATATTCAATCATTGATATTATCATTTAAGCTTACTCATCATGCAACCACGGAACACAACCACTTTCCCTTAAGCAGTCCTATCACAAAACTCACCTTGATTGCTTCCTTAGATTGATTGGTGAGAATTGAGAATCGATCTTTCTTCTAAGTATTAAGTCTTAGGTTTTTGGTTAAGGTTTTCGACAGGGTTTCAGCAACACTTAGTAGCGTTATGGTTTTTCTTTCCCAAAATCTAAAGGCATCACACTCTATTTATAGGGGATTAAGCTACAAGGTGACTAATCACACAAGCAGGTTAAGCACACAAGCTAACAGGTGATTAACCTTTTCATAATTGTGACACGTGTCTTAGCCAATGACTCATGGAAAGCTTACTTACCACTTGGGTTTTCCTTGTAAGCTTCCTGCCTGCATGCTGGTCCACGACAAAAACCCAAGCATGTCGACTTTTATCACTTGATCCCTAAACCTTCCCACCCACTTTCTAAGCCTTCCCGCCTCTTTCGTGACCAACTTAAACTTTCCACATTCTGAGTTATTCACTTCCAATAATTTATTCGAACAAGGGTCTTAGGATCATTCCCTTGATCCTTGCGACTTACTACTTAGATCGCAGTCGGGGCACTACATTCTCCCCCCCTTAATAGAATTCGTCCCGAATTCTGTTAGTTCACTATGGACCTTCCACGTCCATAAACAACTGCGGGTAGTTCTGTTGGAGTTCTTGCTCATCCTCCCAAGTTGTTACGATCCGGTTTTGCTTCCCACAAAACACTTGGATCTGAGGAATTTCTCGGTTTTTAAGCTTCTTGACTCTTTGTTCTCCTACTCGAATGGGTCCTTCGGGGTAGGTTAGGTTGCTACGAAGGTTTTCTACCGGTTGTGCTTCTATGGCGTTCGGATCAGGAACATACTTCCGTAGCATCGAGACATGGAACACCGGATGTAAAGCCATGTCCGATGGGAGTTCCAATCGGTAAGCCAGCTCTCCCACTCTGTTCCGGATACGGTATGGTCCAATATACCGAGTTGCTAGCTTTCCGACCTTCCCAAACCTATCCCTTCCCTTTTGGGATGCTACCTTTAGGTACACCCAATCTCCCACTTGAAACACAACTTCTCGCCTATGTTGATCGGCATACTTCTTTTGTCGATCTTGCGCCTTTCTCATGTTCTCCTTTACTACCTTAATCTTTTTGGTAGTCTCTTCAACTATACTTGGCCCATACATCCTCCGTTCGCCTACCTCCGTCCAACATAACGGGGTTCTACGTGGCCGTCCATATAAGGCTTCAAAAGGTGAGACGCCAATGCTTGAATGGTAACTATTATTGTATGAAAACTCTATCAGGGGTAAGTAACATTCCCATGTACCTCCCCAATCCAAGACGCAAAGGCGTAACATATCTTCCATGGTACGGATGGTTCGTTCTGTTTGCCCATCGGTCTTAGGATGGAAAGTTGTACTCATATGCACTTCCGTCCCCAACACTTGGTTGAACGCTCTCCAAAACTGAGCCGTAAACCTTGGGTCTCTGTCCGACACAATACTGGCTAGAACACCATGCAACCTGACTATCTCTTTTAGGTATAATTCCGCCAAAATCGGGACCTTGTCCGTTGATTTTACGGGCAATAGATGTGTGGATTTGGTCAATCGATCCACTATGACCCCAATCGAGTCATTCCCTCTTCCCGGTGCCTTAGGTAATCATGTGATAAAATCCATCGCAACCGCTTCCTATTTCCATTCTGGGATCGGTAAACTTTGGAGTAGTCCTCCGGGAACCTGATGTTCCACCTTAACTTGTTGGCATACTTGACACTAGGATACCCATCTCGCAACTGACTGCTTCAGTCCAGGCCAATGGTAGTACTTTCAGATGTCTCGGTACATCTTTGTACTACCCGGGTGTATGCTGAGTAGGGAACTGTGGGCTGTTCTTAAGACTTCATCCCTTAACCCGTGACCTTGAGGTACGGTGATCCGGCCCTTTATAAGTATTGTCCCATCACTCGCCAAGTGATACCCACTATCACTATTTTCTCCTCTCCGCAATGCTTCCGTTATCCTTTTCAACTTTGGATCCTCCTTCTGTGCATTACGAATTCTCTGGACCAAGTTGGCTTGATTAACCACTTGTATCCCTAAGGGTTCAACTTCCACACCTTCAAGTGCGGTTACTTGAACCATTTTAAACTCAGCCATTAATGCCTCTAAGTCTGTGGCTATGTCTACATTTCTTTTGCATCTACTTAGGGCATCCGCCACAACATTTGCTTTCCCAGGATGGTAGTTAATTTCAAGATCGTAGTCTGTGATGAACTCCATCCATCTCCTTTGCCTAAGGTTCAAATCTGGCTGGGTAAACAAATATTTGAGGCTTTTATGGTCGGTCCGAATTTCTATCTTCTCACCATATAGGTAGGACCGCCAAATCTTAAGTGCAAACACCACTGCAGCCATTTCTAGGTCGTGTGTTGGGTAATTCTCCTCATGTTTTCTTAGCTGCCGGGACGCATACGCAATGACATGGTCGCCTTGCATTAACACACACCCAAGTCCTATCCGGGACGCATCCGTATATACCGTGTATGGTTTCCCCGGTTATGGCAAGGACAATATATGTGCTGAGGTCAATCCTTCCTTTAGTTGGCTAAAGGCCATTTCAGCCTCGTCCGTCCACCTAAAGGTAACTCCCTTTCCCGTAAGGCGAGTTAGTGGTTTTGCGATGCTTGAGAAGTCCTTTACAGATTTTCGATAATATCCCGCAAGTCCTAAGAAACTTCTTACCTCAGTGGCATTATTTGGTTGTGGCCATTCTTTTACGGCTCTAACCTTTTCCGGGTCTACTGATACTCCACGTTCAGATACCTTATGCCCAAGGAATCCTACTTCCCTCTTCCAAAAGCTACATTTGCTAAACTTCGCAAAAAGTTTATGATCCTTCAAGCGTTGTAACACTTTTCCTAAGTGTACTGCATGATCCTTGGCATTTTGGGAATAGATGAGGATATCATCAATAAAAATGATGACAAAGTCATCTAAGTATTCTCTGAAGACTTCATTCATAAGTCTCATGAATACTGCAAGAGCATTGGTCAGTCCAAACGGCATTACCACGAATTCATACTGTCCATACCTTGTTCTAAATGCCGTCTTGTGGACATCCTTCTCCGTAATGGGTATTTGGTGGTATCCCAAAGCCAAATCTATCTTTGAAAACCATGTTGCTCCCTGCAACTGGTCCAACAACTCGTCAATTCTCGGCAAGGGATACTTATCCTTCACAGTCACCTTGTTAATTCCACGGTAGTCAATGCACAGTCTCATACTTCCATCCTTTTTCTTCACAAACAATACCGGGGCTCCCCATGGTGACGAACTTGGTCTGATGAATCCTTTTTCTATCAGATCCTCCAACTGTTTCTTCAATTCTGCCAGTTCGGCCGGAGCCATTTGGTATGGGGCCTTTGCTATCGGGGTCGTTTCCGGTTCCAGCGTGATAGCAAATGGATTACTCCGTGGTGGAGGTAATCCTTCTAATGGTGCGAACACTTCCGCAAATTCCTTAACAATTGGAATTGATTCCAATTCTTCTTCCTTTCCCGGACCTGTTTCCACTGTACTTAACATCACTAAGTATACTTCTCCACTTTTCAATTCATGTTCCACTCGTAAGGCAGTCACTAATGAGATTCCAATACTTGGGCAAATCCCATTATAAATGCACGTCTGACCCTTTTCATCTTTTAACATTATTCTGCCTTTATAACAATCAATACTTGCTCGAAATTTTGATAACCAGTCCATTCCTAATATGACCTCATGATGTTCCAATGGTACAATCAAGAGGTTTGTCGGGAGTATTACCTTTTCAAACTCCACCGGTACTTCTAATATACAAGCTCGGGCATGAAGGGTCTGTGTTCCCGGGGTTCTAATTGGGACGTTTACCTCTACCATTACAAAGGTTCCTTCAAACCTTCTCGCAACTTCGGGTGACACAAAGTTATGCGTCGCACCCGAATCAAACAATACATGCGTAGGAACTTTACCAACTTTTAGCGAACCTACTATTTCATTAACATTTTCACATAACCAAAAACATTGTACGCACCAAAACATTCATTCACATACATGTTAGTTAGTTACTTACCCGATATTGGCCCTTTATCGGGCTGGGAAGAGTTAGGTTCATCTATACCTAGGGCATAAACTCTCCCCGCAATAGCTTGTCGTTTTGGTGCTGGTCTTGCCGATACTATGTCGAGTTGGCCCGCAGGATGAGTACGTGGACACGAAGTCGCGTAATGACCTTTCTCGCCACAAGTGAAGCATACTACCTCTCGCGGTATATTTAGACGTTCACGGTTCTTATTAGGACATCCCTTAGCAGTATGGCCTCGGCCATTACACAGCTGACATAATGGCAAGTCCATTGGGTCTCGTACTGGTATACGAGCACCCCTCGGAACTGGTCCTTTCCCCCGTCCCGGAAATCTACCACCATGTTGGCCTTGTGGGTTTTGCCGATAACCCGGCCTGCTCCCTGGTGTAGGTGGTAAAGTCAGCTTTGATGTCACAGTTTGCTCAGCTATGATTCTTTCTTCCACATTCACCGCCCTCTCTACGGCTTCGTAGATGTTAGTAAACTGGACAACTTGTAACCGGCTCCAGATTACAGGTTGTAATCCACGCAAAAATCTCCTAATTATTGTGGGATCATCTAAACTCATGTTTCGCATGAATCTTCCTAGTCTCAAAAATTCGGCCTCATATTCCCTCACAGTCTGGTTCCCTTGTTGTAAGTTCAGGAATTGTACTTCCAATCGGTCACGCGCCTCCATAGGGAAGTACTTCCTTTCGAACTCCCTTCGAAACTTGGACCACGTGTTGATGCGTCTTACACAATTGGCAACCATGTTCCTCCACCAGCAATCTGCATCACGATCCAGGTAATATACCGCTACATCTCGTTTAAAGCTTTCCAGGCATCTTGTTGCACTAAAGTTTCTCTCCATACTTCAGAGCCAGTTATCAGTCGCTATTGGGTCCGCGCCGCCTGAATATCGGTAAGTACCTAGGTTACGCATTGCCGTTACTATTGTCAGAAAATCAGGTTGCTCCCTTTCCCGTGGTCTTTCCCTTTCATGACTCCTTGCGGGCTCCCGGTTATACATACGATAAACGGGTGCGTCCTGAGGTACATATGTCTCCGTATCCGTTCCTTCCGACACACGTAACCAATAAGGTGTACTGGGCGTACTGTTCCTTTCTAGTTCCCTCATACTTTGAGTCCGTGACTCCTCTAACTCGAAGTTATCTGCCCACGACTCATCACTTATACTCGGTCTTCCCGACGACTCATCCCGGTGCCACTCGACATTTCTTCTAGTCAGTCTTTCTGAAGTAGGGATAAGTCCTCTACGAGTAGGTGGCATCTATATAAACACGGTGTTAGTACCTAGTTAGTATACTAACAAGGAAAGCTAATCGGTTTCCTATCTTTTTGCAAAACCCTTTTTGACTCCTTTAAAATCAAAAATCAAGTTCCATGTGTGCGGAGCATGAACCATGCTCTTAACCCATCTTGAACACACATCTCGTCCTAATATCCAAGGCTTTGTAACCCAAGATATCAGTCCGTTAGATTGCCCCGGACCAAGGCTTGGCACACACGAACCTATTTTATATGAAAATACTTAGCATTATTTTCAAAGCGTTTACATTAAACCCAAATCCTCGGCCAAGTTTAAAACATCTTTACAAACCGTGTTTCGTTACATACTTTGCAAAATGAGATAAATCTACACCGGCTCTCCTATTCTTTCCTTCGCGGTCAAGAGTCTCTCACTATGGTTTCCTGCGAAAGGGAAGTGAGACGTGAGCAACTAAAGCTCAGCGAGTTCGGGAACATACTAACAATGTTAGCAAGAAATGCACGCAACAATCATCCCATTCCATTGCCACACACCTTTACCACACAATCCCAACAATCTTACTGCGGCCAACAACACAATATATTACAGTGCCGGTGTTGTTGGTCACGCCTACCTCGTACACACAGTACGAGTTACTCTACGCTTCACGTACCCTCACTTGGTACGAAACCTCAATCACTTACACACGCTTCACGTACCCTCACTTGGTACGAAGCCTCATTCAGTTACACACGCTTCACGTACCCTCACTTGGTACGAAGCCTCATTCACTTACACACGCTTCACGTACCCTCACTTGGTACGAAGCCTCGTGACAAGCAATACCTTCTAGCTTCTAGTCACGTACACCATTCTTAACCATCTCAACTAAGTGCGTATCTTAATCAGTTCATAACAATCATTCATGCACACAATGAACAATACATCACACATAATCCCGCACATCATTCATTCAACTATCTTTTTGTTCATTGTACTTTTATAATTATACTTGTGTCCTTACTTAGCGGTTCATTCAACTTCCATCATTCAACTAGGTGCAATTCTCATACGTAATATAAATTCTAGCACCTTAACGATCACTCAATTCACACAATCACGGAACTACCCATGATTAAACCCCCATTCCCATCATTGTTTAACCCGTAATTACCACAAGGGTTTCCTATCATGATTCAACCATACTTAATAGTTATCATGGCAACATTCAATCATTGATATTACCATTTAAGCTTACTCATCATGCAACCACGGAACACAACCACTTTCCCTTAAGCATTCCTATCACAAACCTCACCTTGACTGCTTCCTTAGATTGATTGGTGAGAATTGAGAATCGATCTTTCCTCTAAGTATTAAGTCTTAGGATTTTGGTTAAGGTTTTCGACAGGGTTTCAGCAACACTTAGCAGCGTTATGGTTTTTCTTTCCCAAAATCTGAAGGCATCACACTCTATTTATAGGGGATTAAGCTACAAGGTGACTAATCACACAAGCAGGTTAAGCACACAAGCTAACAGGTGATTAAGCTTTTCATAATTGTGACACGTGTCTTAGCCAATGACTCATGGAAAGCTTACTTACCACTTGGGTTTTCCTTGTAAGCTTCCTGCCTGCATGCTGGTCCACGACAAAAACCCAAGCATGTCGACTTTTATCACTTGATCCCTAAACCTTCCCACACACTTTCTAAGCCTTCCCGCCTCTTTCGTGACCAACTTAAACTTTCCACATTCTGAGTTATTCACTTCCAATAATTTATTCGAACAAGGGTCTTAGGATCATTCCCTTGATCCTTGCAACTTACTACTCAGATCGCAGTCGGGGCACTACAAGGTTGTTATTGGATCCAACAATTCATGAAGAGTTTTCAAGTCGAACTAGTACCCAAAGACATCCCTCATCTATAAATTTGATCTACGGAGGTAAGCTTGTAAAGAATCAGTTGGGAACTTCAAAGATGGTGTCTACTTACACTGGCTACTTATAATTAGTTTAGAATTGTGATATGTATATTGGATTGGATGTGAACTTATGTTATGAGTATTATGTTGAATAAATATGTAAATTGGGTTACTAAATTCGAGTTTATATTATACAAAACAAGAACCTATATTATAACAATAGATAGCCTTCTTAAAATACATATAATAACAACAAAAAAATGCTATAACAAAATATATTAAAGCAATATAGAAATGTCATTGTAAAGTGACATATGATAGCACGCAATACGACTTATCATCACTATTTTTATGAAATCTAGAAATGTTATAACAAAATCAATAAAAGCATTCAAATATTACTATGGTATCTAACTTATCGTAGCATATAAAAAATTGCTATCGTATAGGTAGAACCTATTATAGCTGCCGATGTGATAGCATTAGTGAATTCGCTATTATACATGTACGATAGCATATTATCCGTGCTGACAATGTGCATTTTTCTTGTAGTGTGAACAAACTGATTGCCAAGAGACTTTACGAGCAGCTTGATTAGCTATTGATCCTGACCATAAGAACCTGCTACACAACTGTTCTATTTGTTTTATGCATCCCTTTGGAAAGATAAACATAGAGAACCAAAAGTTAAAATAGCTATAAATAACTGAGCTCAATAGCTGCAGTCTCTCGGAGAAAGAAAGACTCCTTATTGCCCAAGAATTGAATCTTCTTGATATTGTATCAATCAAAGGGGAATAATCAGGCTGTCGGAGCTTCCTATTCACTATAGGTAGGCCAAGATAGCGGACTGGAAAGGAACCGGATTGGAAATCAAAAGCTGAGAGTGATTCTGTTTCCATACGGTTCAATCCCACTGTATACAAAGATGTTTTGTCTTTATTCATGAACAGACCTGACAATTCTTCAAATTCCGCAAGAACCAAGATGAGACATATTGTACCGCTAAAGAAAAGCATCAAATCGTCAGAAAAGCTAGGTGAGACATTTGAAGCTCTTTGGCTAGAGGGTGATACCCAATGAGGTTATTAGCAAAAGCAGGCTGTAGCACTCCCTAGAGCCTCTATTATTATCACAAATAAAGAGGGAGATAACATGTATACATGTCTTAGTCCTCTTGATCCTTTAAAAAATCCACGCATATAACCGTTTACCAGAATAGAGAAGGAGGTAGTAGTTATGCACTCACTTATCTAATTGACATACATTTCTGGGAAATTGGCAGCTCTCAAAGTAGCAAGCAAGAATTCCCAATTTACCATATCAAAAGATTTTTTCAGGTCAACCTTTAACAAACCCTTCTTGGTCGTGTGTTTTGATTGAAACCTTGAACCATCTCGGAAGCTAGAAGAGCATTCTCAACTAAAATTTGATCTTTGACAAAAGCTGACTGAGAATTCCCAACCATATATGGCAATATCGCCTGAAACCTAGAAGCAAAGATTTTGGAGATTACCTTGTACATAGCATTGCAGCAAGAGATAGGTCTAAAGTCTGTTATCTGATCCGCAAACGTCTTTTTGGGAACAAGAGTGATAGTCGTTGCATTGATTTGTCTTCACAACTTCCTAAATTCAAAGAATTTTTAAACCGCAGAAGTAAAACTCTCTCGTACAACCGACCAAGAGCGAACAAAGAACTCCATAGTGAATCCTTTCGTCTGCAATTGCTAATTCCAGCTAATGAGCATGAACTACTTGCTCCTTTGCAGCTAGCTGATACGTTGGATTAGAGAGGTGAGCCGTTTGAATTGACTTAAGCTGACTTAACTCTTTAGCAACTCGTTTCTTAATCTGAGAGTAGTGATCCCGGTTAATCTTTTTGAGAACTTGCTTAATCACTTTTAGCTTCTTTACGAAGCAGAACATAAGAGATCCCCCTAGGTGTTAACTCATTCCATGCTTCAGCAATACTCGGAAGAAATCTTGGTGAAGAGTAAGGAGATTAGAGCAACGGAAAGAAGCATTTGTTGGCCTCCTCAGATTACCAAAATGGACTAAATCCGGGTAATGATCAGAATTTCTAGGACTGTCAAATTTCCCATATAAAAGTGAGAATAATCTGAGTTATTCTTCATTTATGAGTATACGGTCCAGTTTCTTTGCAACCACATTGTGAGCTTGCTTGTTCCACCACATTAGATGATTTCCCCTATAAGTAAGGTCAAAAAGTTCAGCCTCAACCAATGATGCACGAAACTCCTTCATGCCACTCGTGATCCTAGAAGAGCCGCTATTTGCATCTTTGCGGTTAAGAGATTGATTAAAATCGCCAATAGTGATGCATGCTTTGTTCTACGCACAATCGTGATTGTAAATATACACAAGATCCTGCCATAGTTGTTGTCTCCAAGCCATTGTGTTTACTGCATAGAAAAACGAAGCCACAAATTCATCTTTCACTTGTGGATACTTAACTGTACAACTGAGAACTCGATCCGATTTGAAGAAGACTGAGACTGAGACGGATGCATCCCAAAAATTCCAGATTCTTCCAAGTTCTGCAAAATCATAATTATCTTCAACAACTTTATTCAAAATGGTGGACAGCCAAATGCGCAGACAATTCTCTTACTTCACTTTCGTTTCTACAATAAAGCCAAAAAGGGAATTATGTCGCTTGTACCAATTCTTGAAACCTCTGCGTTTAATGTTTAATGGGATTATTGAATCCTCTTATGTTCCAACAAAAAAGTCCACCATTATATAAATATAGGGGTTAGTGGTTAGGGCCTATGCCCTTGCTTCCCTTATTCTTTGAGAGAAGTTTCTTAGTTCGAGCTAAGATGACTGTTATAAAACGGTCTCCATTGGTATCAGGGTTACCATTTGCAGAGAACTCACGACAGTCAGTTGAATCTACTGAATCGGTTTCAGAGGAGGAAGAAGGTTGCCAATCTTTCTTCTTTCCTTTCTTAAAGAAGTTTAATGGGTCAGTTATGCTTTTGGGAAGCATTCTACCCCCTTTTCTGATGATAAGAGGCTTCTCACAAGGAGCATGTGGTATGTTTGGAGGCTGAACCCGCTCTTGGTCCTTTGACTGATTAGTCTCTGTAGAAGCATGTGGATGAGTAGTACTCGCAGCCTAGGTAGCTTGCACTTTCTCCTTGGTTTTTTTCACTACCTTAATCTTCGGGTTGGGAATCCCAGGAAGAACAGGAGGAGCATCCAGAGTTTTCTGCACTTCTTTGGAAGTACTCTTTTCCACAGCTTTCTTGGCTTTCTTTGATTTCCTATGGAGTCTCGGACATTGCTTTGTAACATGGATGGAAGATTTACAGTTTGCGCAAGAGATAAGGGCAGTTGGGCAACGCTTTTGACTGTGACCAATCTCATGACAAAAGTCACACTTTGGCGGCAACAATGGACATGTGACTGCTATACGATCAACAATGTATGAGTCTTGCTACACATAAACAACCTTAGGTAATAGTTGAGAAGGGTCAATGACAGTATATTTGCTACTTTAATGTTAGACATGGTAGTTGTTGTTGGCTGCAGGTGAAAGCTTGCAAATCATTCATGCAATGTGTTCGAGTGCTTCTTCCAAGAGGAAGTGAGGAGGAACTCCATGGAATTCTAACCAAACAAGGGCTGATGTTAACACCGGGAGAGCCGGATTAATACCTTGCTCCCATCTAGCAACAACCATTGTTTGTTTTTCCACATACCACATAACCTGCGCAAGCACTCTGCGGTGAATCTCAGGTGACGCGATACCGATAAGATAAGCATGATATGTAAGCTTAGAAACTGTGATGTAACGAGTGTTGAATTAAGCTTGAAGATAGTGACTTGGTGAGCAAGTTACTAACTAGATAAGACTAAGTTTGTTATGATTAGGAGTTATCTATTCATATTTTCCTATTGTGATAAGGAGAAGCTTAGTTTTATCTATAAATAAGGGAGATACCAAAGTGTGGTATAACCTAAGAGAGATTGAGATTGTGAGAGTTTAGGTTTTGAGGGAGTTTCCTAAACTAATAAAGAAGAGATAGTTCTTTATAATTTCTCAAGGTTTACATTCGATTGCTTTAGAAACAACAATTGGTATCAGAGCGAATGTTTGATTAAGGAGGAGCCTAGATCACGCGAGGAGAAGTTATATGTGAGGTATAACAACTATGGGAGATAGTCAAGCGATCGTACCGACGAAAAGAAAGAAGGAGGAGGATCTTCTTCAATTCAATGTCCAATGTTGAGTTCAACTAACTACACCGTATGGGCTATGAGAATGAAGGTGTGTCTCAAAATACACAAGGTATGGGAGGTTATTGAGAAAGGTACAACCGAAGAAGAGAAAAACAATTTGGCGATGGGATTGTTATTTCAATCGATACCGGAATCTTTGATTTTGCAAGTCGGTGAGCTAGACACAGCAAAACAAGTATGGGAGGCAATCAAAGTACGGAATATGGGAGCTGAGAGAGTTAGAGAAGCAAGACTACAAACTCTCATGTCCGAGTTTGATCGTCTCAAGATGAAGAATTCCGACAAAATAGATAGCTTTGTTGGTAAGCTATATGAAATCTCTTCAAAATCGGCATCTCTAGGAGTAATCATTGAGGAGTCAAAGCTAGTAAAAAAGTTTCTTAAGAGCCTACCAAGAAAGAAATATATTCAAATTGTTGCCTCAATTGAGCAAGTACTAGATCTTAACACCATAAGCTTCGAAGATATCATAGGACGAATTAAGACCTATGAGGAAAGAATCTTCGATGAAGAGGAAGAAGCTCAAGAGGAATAAAACAAATTGATGTATTCCAATTCGGAGACTCAAGTAAGGAATTATAATCAAGAAAACAATGGAACTTCTAGAGGAAGAGGCAGAGGTCATTCTAATTATAGAGGAAGAGGACGAGGAAGAGGTAATGGAGATCGTGATTTGTCCAAAGTCGAGTGTTATCGCTGTGACAAGCTAGGACATTATGCTTCTAGCTGTCCAGATTGACTACTTAAGCTACAGGAAGCACAAGAAGGAAGTGTTAATGATGATACACAAGATGCGGATGAACTCTTTATGCATGAGGTTGTGTATCTCGATGAGAAAAACTGCATACCAAGTAATTTTGAAACAAGTAATGGTGAATACACTTGGATCTCGACAATGGAGCAAGTAATCACATGACAGGAGACAAAAGATACTTCACCAAACTAGATGAATCGGTGACAGGAAAGGTAAGGTTTGGAGATGATTCCCGCATTGATATAAAAAGGAAAGGATCGATCTCTTTCTTGGATAGAAACGGAGAAACAAAAACCATGACTAACATATATTACATTCCGGGTTTGAAAAGCAATATCATTAGTCTTGGACAAGCAACGGAGTCTGGTTGTGACATTCGTATGAGGAGAGAATACTTGACAATGTATGATCGAGAAGGAAAATTAATTGTCAAAGCGAAAAGGTCAAAAAATCGACTCTATAAAGTTCGAATGGAAGTAAAGGAATCGGAGGCTCTTCTTGCCGAGGTAAGTGACTCAAGCAAGTGGCATGCGAGACTCGGACATGTTAATGTTGATACTTTGTCAAATATGATCAAGAAAGAGTTGGTTAAAGGAATTTGGAAAGTTGAGATTGAAAGGAAAGTGTGTGGATCATGCTTACTTGGGAAACAAGCAAGACAAGTGTTTCCAAAAGCAACCCTTTATCGAGCTGAGAAAGTGTTGGAACTAATTCATGGGGATCTTTGTGGTCCAATAACACCTATAACAGCCGCAGGGAATAGGTATGTCTTTGTTCTTATTGACGATCATTCGAGATATATGTGGACGATCCTCATGAAAGAAAAGAGTGAAGCTTTTGGAAAATTCAAAAGTTTTAAAACCGTGATCGAGAAAGAAACAAAAGAAAGGATCCGTGTTTTTAGAACTGATAGAGGAGGGGAATTCTTGTCAAAAGAGTTCAAAGATTTTTGCGAAAATATGGGTATCAAACGACATCTTACTACACCATATACACCTCAACAAAATGGAGTTGTTGAAAGAAGAAATAGAACATTGATGGAGATGTTTAGGAGCATAATGAAACATATGCATATGCCAAATTATCTTTGGGGAGAAGCGGTGAGACATTCAACGTATTTGTTAAATAGAATTGCTACATGAGCCATAAGGGATCGAACTCAGTATGAGATTTTGCGAGGAAGAAAGCCGAACATAGCACATCTTCGTATATTTGGATGCATTGGTTATGCAAAAGTTGAGACCCCACAGCTAAAGAAATTTGATGATAGATCTCGTATCTTGGTCCATCTTGGAACCGAACCCGGGACTAAGTCATATAGATTGCTTGATCCGATTACTCGAAAGGATGGAATTGGAACCTCAAAATTTCGGAGGAGAGTGGTCAAGAAGGAAACTTTGAGGTAGTAAGTGGTGTTTTTAACTCTACAATTACACAAATTGGCGATGACAATGATCACGAAGAAAAAGAAAATAACACAAGTCAAGATTGTGTAGAAAACGTGAAACAAGAGGAGTTACCATCTCATGAACAAGAACAATACGAATCACAAGAATTAGAACACAAAACGTCTCCGGTATTAAGACGATCACAAAGGCAAGTTTTAAAACCTAAACACCTTGAAGACTATGTTTTACTTGCTGAAAAAGAAGGAGAGATGTTGTTAAGTTTAGAAGATGAACCGAGAACATTCGGTGAAGCTAAACAATTAAAGGAATGGATTCTTGCTTGTGATGATGAGATAAAATCAATTGAAAAAAACAAAACTTGGGATCTTGAAGAACTACCGAGAGGAATCAAACCTATTGGACTCAAGTGGGTTTTCAAGATCAAACGTAACTCCGATGGAAGAATCAACAAATACAAATCGAGACTTGTTGCCAAGGGATATGTAAAAAAACATGGGATAGATTATGAAGAGATATTTGCACCAGTTGCAAGACTTGAAACGATAAGGCTCCTCATCAATCTATCCGCATCATATGGCTGGGAGATTCATCATCTCGATGTTAAAATGGCTTTTAATGGTGAGCTGCAAGAAACCGTATATGTCACACAACCGGAAGGTTTTGAAATCAAAGGAAGTGAAGACAAAGTTTATAAACTTAAGAAACCATTGTATGGGTTAAAGCAAGCACCAAGAGCTTGGAATATCAAATTGAATCAAGTACTTAGAGAGCTAAAATTCGAGAAGTGTAGCAAGGAGCCATCGGTATTCAAAAGAATTGTATCTCATGAGATCTTGCTTATAGCCGTGTATGTTGATGATTTGTTTGTTACCGGAACAAGCAAGGGAATCATTGACGAGTTTAAGGAGGAGATGGCTAGCAAATTTGAGATGAGTGACTTAGGTAAATTGACTTATTATCTTGGAATAAAAGTTAAACAACTCATGGAGGAATAACATTATCTCAAAAACGGTATGCACAAATAATTCTTGAGGATTCGGGAATGAGTGACTGCAATATGGTTCATATACCAATGGATGTGGGTCTTAAATTGTCAAAATGTCTCGAAGAAAAAGAGATAGATTCCACGGAATATAGAAGAAGAATTGGCTGCCTTCGATACATTCTACACACAAGACCCGACTTATCTTATTGTGTTGGATTTCTAAGTAGATACATGCAAAGTCCAAGAGAATCTCATGGAGCTGCCTTGAAACAATGTTTGAGATACCTAAAAGGCACGACTACTTTTGGATTAGTCTTCACGAGATCCACCACGCAAGTACCAAAATTGATCGGGTATAGTGATAGTAGTCACAATGTAGATCCGGATGATGGAAGAAGTACAATGGGACACATCTTCTATCTAAGTGGAAGTCTGATTACTTGGTGTTCACAAAAACAAGAAACCGTTGTATTGTCTTCGTGTGAAGCCGAGTTTATGGCTGGAACCGAGGCTTCAAGACAAGCAATTTGGCTTCAAGAATTGTTAAGTGAGGTTACGGGAACACCTTGTGAGAAAGTTACTATAAGAATAGATAACAAATCTGCAATAGCCCTTACCAAGAATCCGGTGTTTCATGGAAGGAGCAAACATATTCATACTAGGTACCATTTCTTCTAAGTATTAAGTCTTAGGTATTTGGTTAAGGTTTTCGACAGGGTTTCAGCAACACTTAGCAGCGTTATGGTTTTTCTTTCCCAAAATCTGAAGGCATCACGCTCTATTTATAGGGGATTAAGCTACAAGGTGACTAATCACACAAGCAGGTTAAGCACACAAGCTAACAGGTGATTAAGCTTTTCATAATTGTGACACGTGTCTTAACCAATGACTCATGGAAAGCTTACTTACCACTTGAGTTTTCCTTGTAAGCTTCCTGCATGCATGCTGGTCCACGACAAAAACCCAAGCATGTCGACTTTTATCACTTGATCCCTAAACCTTCCCACACACTTTCTAAGCCTTCCTGCCTCTTTCGTGACCAACTTAACCTTTCCACATTCTGAGTTATTCACTTCCAATAATTTATCCGAACAAGGGTCTTAGGATCATTCCCTTGATCCTTGCGACTTACTACTCAGATCGCAGTCGGGGCACTACAAGGTTGTTATTGGATCCAACAATTCATGAAGAGTTTTCAAGTCGAACTAGTACCCAAAGACATCCCTCATCTATAAATTTGATCTACGGAGGCAAGCTTGTAAAGAATCAATTGGGAACTTCAAAGATGGTGTCTACTTACACTGGCTACTTATAATTAGTTTAGAATTGTGATATGTATATTGGATTGGATGTGAACTTATGTTATGAGTATTATGTTGAATAAATATGTAAATTGGGTTACTAAATTCGAGTTTATATTATACAAAACAAGAACCTATATTATAACAATAGATAGCCTTCTTAAAATACATATAATAACAACAAAAAAATGCTATAACAAAATATATTAAAGCAATATAGAAATGTCATTGTAAAGTGACATATGATAGCACGCAATACGAATTATCATCACTATTTTTATGAAATCTAGAAATGTTATAACAAAATCAATAAAAGCATTCAAATATTACTATGGTATCTAACTTATCGTAGCATATAAAAAATTGCTATCGTATAGGTAGAACCTATTATAGCTGCCGATGTGATAGCATTAGTGAATTCGCTATTATATGTACGATAGCATATTATCCGTGCTGACAATGTGCATTTTTCTTGTAGTGTGAACAAACTGATTGCCAAGAGACTTTGCGAGCAGCTTGATTAGCTATTGATCCTGACCATAAGAACCTGCTACACAACTGTTCTATTTGTTTTATGCATCCCTTTGGAAAGATAAACATAGAGAACCAAAAGTTAAAATAGCTATAAATAACTGAGCTCAATAGCTGCAGTCTCTCGGAGAAAGAAAGACTCCTTATTGCCCAAGAATTGAATCTTCTTGATATTGTATCAATCAAAGGGGAATAATCAGGCTGTCGGAGCTTCCTATTCACTATAGGTAGGCCAAGATAGCGGACTGGAAAGGAACCGGATTGGAAATCAAAAGCTGAGAGTGATTCTGTTTCCATACGGTTCAATCCCACTGTATACAAAGATGTTTTGTCTTTATTCATGAACAGACCTGACAATTCTTCAAATTCCGCAAGAACCGAGATGAGACATATTGTACCACTAAAGAAAAGCATCAAATCGTCAGAAAAGCTAGGTGAGACATTTGAAGCTCTTTGGCTAGAGGGTGATACCCAATGAGGTTATTAGCAAAAGCAGGCTGTAGCACTCCCTAGAGCCTCTATTATTATCACAAATAAAGAGGGAGATAACATGTATACATGTCTTAGTCCTCTTGATCCTTTAAAAAATCCACGCATATAACCGTTTACAAGAATAGAGAAGGAGGTAGTAGTTATGCACTCACTTATCTAATTGACATACATTTCTGGGAAATTGGCAGCTCTCAAAGTAGCAAGCAAGAATTCCCAATTTACCATATCAAAAGATTTTTTCAGGTCAACCTTTAACAAACCCTTCTTGGTCGTGTGTTTTGATTGAAACCTTGAACCATCTCGGAAGCTAGAAGAGCATTCTCAACTAAAATTTGATCTTTGACAAAAGCTGACTGAGAATTCCCAACCATATATGGCAATATCGCCTGAAACCTAGAAGCAAAGATTTTGGAGATTACCTTGTACATAGCATTGCAGCAAAAGATAGGTCTAAAGTCTGTTATCTGATCCGCAAACGTCTTTTTGGGAGCAAGAGTGATAGTCGTTGCATTGATTTGTCTTCACAACTTCTTGAATTCAAAGAATTTTTAAACCGCAGAAGTAAAACTCTCTCGTACAACCGACCAAGAGCGAATAAAGAACTCCATAGTGAATCCTTTCGTCTGCAATTGCTAATTCCAGCTAATGAGCATGAACTACTTGCTCCTCTGCAGCTAGCTGATACGTTGGATTAGAGAGGTGAGCCGTTTGAATTGACTTAAGCTGACTTAACTCTTCAGCAACTCGTTTCTTAATCTGAGAGTAGTGATCCCGGTTAATCTTTTTGAGAACTTGCTTCATCCCTTTTAGCTTCTTTACGAAGCAGAACATAAGAGATCCCCCTAGGTGTTAACTCATTCCATGCTTCAGCAATACTCGGAAGAAATCTTGGTGAAGAGTAAGGAGATTAGAGCAACGGAAAGAAGCATTTGTTGGCCTCCTCAGATTACCAAAATGGACTAAATCCGGGTAATGATCAGAATTTCTAGGACTGTCAAATTTCCCATATAAAAGTGAGAATAATCTGAGTTATTCTTCATTTATGAGTATACGGTCCAGTTTCTTTGCAACCACATTGTGAGCTTGCTTGTTCCACCACATTAGATGATTTCCCCTATAAGTAAGGTCAAAAAGTTCAGCCTCAACCAATGATGCACGAAACTCCTTCATGCCACTCGTGATCCTAGAAGAGCCGCTATTTGCATCTTTGCGGTTAAGAGATTGATTAAAATCGCCAATAGTGATGCATGCTTTGTTCTACGCACAATCGTGATTGTAAATATACACAAGATCCTGCCATAGTTGTTGTCTCCAAGCCATTGTGTTTACTGCATAGAAAAACGAAGCCACAAATTCATCTTTCACTTGTGGATACTTAACTGTACAACTGAGAACTCGATCCGATTTGAAGAAGACTGAGACTGAGACGGATGCATCCCAAAAATTCCAGATTCTTCCAAGTTCTGCAAAATCATAATTATCTTCAACAACTTTATTCAAAATGGTGGACAGCCAAATGCGCAGACAATTCTCTTACTTCACTTTCGTTTCTACAATAAAGCCAAAAAGGGAATTATGTCGCTTGTACCAATTCTTGAAACCTCTGCGTTTAATGTTTAATGTTTAATGTTTAATGGGATTATTCAATCCTCTTATGTTCCAACAAAAAAGTCCACCATTATATAAATATAGGGGTTAGTGGTTAGGGCCTATGCCCTTGCTTCCCTTATTCTTTGAGAGAAGTTTCTTAGTTCGAGCTAAGATGACTGTTATAAAACGGTCTCCATTGGTATCAGGGTTACCATTTGCAGAGAACTCACGACAGTCAGTTGAATCTACTGAATCGGTTTCAGAGGAGGAAGAAGGTTGCCAATCTTTCTTCTTTCCTTTCTTAAAGAAGTTTAATGGGTTAGTTACGCTTTTGGGAAGCATCCTACCCCCTTTTCTGATGATAAGAGGCTTCTCACAAGGAGCATGTGGTATGTTTGGAGGCTGAACCCGCTCTTGGTCCTTTGATTGATTAGTCTCTGTAGAAGCATGTGGATGAGTAGTACTCGCAGCCTAGGTAGCTTGCACTTTCTCCTTGGTTTTTTTCACTACCTTAATCTTCGGGTTGGGAATCCCAGGAAGAACAGGAGGAGCATCCAGAGTTTTCTGCACTTCTTTGGAAGTACTCTTTTCCACAGCTTTCTTGGCTTTCTTTGATTTCCTATGGAGTCTTGGACATTGCTTTGTAACATGGATGGAAGATTTACAGTTTGCGCAAGAGATAAGGGCAGTTGGGCAACGCTTTTGACTGTGACCAATCTCATGACAAAAGTCACACTTTGGCGGCAACAATGGACATGTGACTGCTATACGATCAACAATGTATGAGTCTTGCTACACATAAACAACCTTAGGTAATAGTTGAGAAGGGTCAATGACAGTATATTTGCTACTTTAATGTTAGACATGGTAGTTGTTGTTGGCTGCAGGTGAAAGCTTGCAAATCATTCATGCAATGATTTCGAGTGCTTCTTCCAAGAGGAAGTGAGGAGGAACTCCATGGAATTCTAACCAAACAAGGGCTGATGTTAACACCGGGAGAGCCGGATTAATACCTTGCTCCCATCTAGCAACAACCATTGTTTGTTTTTCCACATACCACATAACCTGCGCAAGCACTCTGCGGTGAATCTCAGGTGACGCGATACCGATAAGATAAGCATGATATGTAAGCTTAGAAACTGTGATGTAACGAGTGTTGAATTAAGCTTGAAGATAGTGACTTGGTGAGCAAGTTACTAACTAGATAAGACTAAGTTTGTTATGATTAGGAGTTATCTATTCATATTTTCCTATTGTGATAAGGAGAAGCTTAGTTTTATCTATAAATAAGGGAGATACCAAAGTGTGGTATAACCTAAGAGAGATTGAGATTGTGAGAGTTTAGGTTTTGAGGGAGTTTCCTAAACTAATAAAGAAGAGATAGTTCTTTATAATTTCTCAAGGTTTACATTCGATTGCTTTAGAAACAACAATTGGTATCAGAGCGAATGTTTGATTAAGGAGGAGCCTAGATCACGCGAGGAGAAGTTATATGTGAGGTATAACAACTATGGGAGATAGTCAAGCGATCGTACCGACGAAAAGAAAGAAGGAGGAGGATCTTCTTCAATTCAATGTCCAATGTTGAGTTCAACTAACTACACCGTATGGGCTATGAGAATGAAGGTGTGTCTCAAAATACACAAGGTATGGGAGGTTATTGAGCAAGGTACAACCGAAGAAGAGAAAAACAATTTGGCGATGGGATTGTTATTTCAATCGATACCGGAATCTTTGATTTTGCAAGTCGGTGAGCTAGACACAGCAAAACAAGTATGGGAGGCAATCAAAGTACGGAATATGGGAGCTGAGAGAGTTAGAGAAGCAAGACTACAAACTCTCATGTCCGAGTTTGATCGTCTCAAGATGAAGAATTCCGACAAAATAGATAGCTTTGTTGGTAAGCTATCTGAAATCTCTTCAAAATCGGCATCTCTATGAGTAATCATTGAGGAGTCAAAGCTAGTAAAAAAGTTTCTTAAGAGCCTACCAAGAAAGAAATATATTCAAATTGTTGCCTCAATTGAGCAAGTACTAGATCTTAACACCATAAGCTTCGAAGATATCATAGGACGAATTAAGACCTATGAGGAAAGAATCTTCGATGAAGAGGAAGAAGCTCAAGAGGAATAAAACAAATTGATGTATTCCAATTTGGAGACTCAAGTAAGGAATTATAATCAAGAAAACAATGGAACTTCTAGAGGAAGAGGCAGAGGTCATTCTAATTATAGAGGAAGTGACGAGGAAGAGGTAATGGAGATCGTGATTTGTCCAAAGTCGAGTGTTATCGCTGTGACAAGCTAGGACATTATGCTTCTAGCTGTCCAGATTGACTACTTAAGCTACAGGAAGCACAAGAAGGAAGTGTTAATGATGATACACAAGATGCGGATGAACTCTTTATGCATGAGGTTGTGTATCTCGATGAGAAAAACTGCATACCAAGTAATTTTGAAACAAGTAATGGTGAATACACTTGGTATCTCGACAATGGAGCAAGTAATCACATGACAGGAGACAAAAGATACTTCACCAAACTAGATGAATCGGTGACAGGAAAGGTAAGGTTTGGAGATGATTCCCGCATTGATATAAAAAGGAAAGGATCGATCTCTTTCTTGGATAGAAACGGAGAAACAAAAACCATGACTAACATATATTACATTCCGGGTTTGAAAAGCAATATCATTAGTCTTGGACAAGCAACGGAGTCTGGTTGTGACATTCGTATGAGGAGAGAATACTTGACAATGTATGATCGAGAAGGAAAATTAATTGTCAAAGCGAAAAGGTCAAAAAATCGACTCTATAAAGTTCGAATGGAAGTAAAGGAATCGGAGGCTCTTCTTGCCGAGGTAAGTGACTCAAGCAAGTGGCATGCGAGACTCGGACATGTTAATGTTGATACTTTGTCAAATATGATCAAGAAAGAGTTGGTTAAAGGAATTTCGAAAGTTGAGATTGAAAGGAAAGTGTGTGGATCATGCTTACTTGGGAAACAAGCAAGACAAGTGTTTCCAAAAGCAACCCTTTATCAAGCTGAGAAAGTGTTGGAACTAATTCATGGGGATCTTTGTGGTCCAATAACACCTATAACAGCCGCAGGGAATAGGTATGTCTTTGTTCTTATTGACGATCATTCGAGATATATGTGGACGATCCTCATGAAAGAAAAGAGTGAAGCTTTTGGAAAATTCAAAAGTTTTAAAACCGTGATCGAGAAAGAAACAAAAGAAAGGATCCGTGTTTTTAGAACTGATAGAGGAGGGGAATTCTTGTCAAAAGAGTTCAAAGATTTTTGCGAAAATATGGGTATCAAACGACATCTTACTACACCATATACACCTCAACAAAATGGAGTTGTTGAAAGAAGAAATAGAACATTGATGGAGATGTTTAGGAGCATAATGAAACATATGCATATGCCAAATTATCTTTGGGGAGAAGCGGTGAGACATTCAACGTATTTGTTAAATAGAATTGCTACATGAGCCATAAGGGATCGAACTCAGTATGAGATTTTGCGAGGAAGAAAGCCGAACATAGCACATCTTCGTATATTTGGATGCATTGGTTATGCAAAAGTTGAGACCCCACAACTAAAGAAATTTGATGATAGATCTCGTATCTTGGTCCATCTTGGAACCGAACCCGGGACTAAGTCATATAGATTGCTTGATCCGATTACTCGAAAGGATGGAATTGGAACCTCAAAATTTCGGAGGAGAGTGGTCAAGAAGGAAACTTTGAGGTAGTAAGTGGTGTTTTTGACTCTACAATTACACAAATTGGCGATGACAATGATCACGAAGAAAAAGAAAATAACACAAGTCAAGATTGTGTAGAAAACGTGAAACAAGAGGAGTTACCATCTCATGAACAAGAACAATACGAATCACAAGAATTAGAACACAAAACGTCTCCGGTATTAAGACGATCACAAAGGCAAGTTTTAAAACCTAAACACCTTGAAGACTATGTTTTACTTGCTGAAAAAGAAGGAGAGATGTTGTTAAGTTTAGAAGATGAACCGAGAACATTCGGTGAAGCTAAACAATTAAAGGAATGGATTCTTGCTTGTGATGATGAGATAAAATCAATTGAAAAAAACAAAACTTGGGATCTTGAAGAACTACCGAGAGGAATCAAACCTATTGGACTCAAGTGGGTTTTCAAGATCAAACGTAACTCCGATGGAAGAATCAACAAATACAAATCGAGACTTGTTGCCAAGGGATATGTAAAAAAACATGGGATAGATTATGAAGAGATATTTGCACCAGTTGCAAGACTTGAAACGATAAGGCTCCTCATCAATCTATCCGCATCATATGGCTGGGAGATTCATCATCTCGATGTTAAAATGGCTTTTAATGGTGAGCTGCAAGAAACCGTATATGTCACACAACCGGAAGGTTTTGAAATCAAAGGAAGTGAAGACAAAGTTTATAAACTTAAGAAACCATTGTATGGGTTAAAGCAAGCACCAAGAGCTTGGAATATCAAATTGAATCAAGTACTTAGAGAGCTAAAATTCGAGAAGTGTAGCAAGGAGCCATCGGTATTCAAAAGAATTGTATCTCATGAGATCTTGCTTATAGCCGTGTATGTTGATGATTTGTTTGTTACCGGAACAAGCAAGGGAATCATTGACGAGTTTAAGGAGGAGATGGCTAGCAAATTTGAGATGAGTGACTTAGGTAAATTGACTTATTATCTTGGAATAAAAGTTAAACAACTCATGGAGGAATAACATTATCTCAAAAACGGTATGCACAAATAATTCTTGAGGATTCGGGAATGAGTGACTGCAATATGGTTCATATACCAATGGATGTGGGTCTTAAATTGTCAAAATGTCTCGAAGAAAAAGAGATAGATTCCACGGAATATAGAAGAAGAATTGGCTGCCTTCGATACATTCTACACACAAGACCCGACTTATCTTATTGTGTTGGATTTCTAAGTAGATACATGCAAAGTCCAAGAGAATCTCATGGAGCTGCCTTGAAACAATGTTTGAGATACCTAAAAGGCACGACTACTTTTGGATTAGTCTTCACGAGATCCACCACGCAAGTACCAAAATTGATCGGGTATAGTGATAGTAGTCACAATGTAGATCCGGATGATGGAAGAAGTACAATGGGACACATCTTCTATCTAAGTGGAAGTCCGATTACTTGGTGTTCACAAAAACAAGAAACCGTTGTATTGTCTTCGTGTGAAGCCGAGTTTATGGCTGGAACCGAGGCTTCAAGACAAGCAATTTGGCTTCAAGAATTGTTAAGTGAGGTTACGGGAACACCTTGTGAGAAAGTTACTATAAGAATAGATAACAAATCTGCAATAGCCCTTACCAAGAATTCGGTGTTTCATGGAAGGAGCAAACATATTCATACTAGGTACCATTTCTTCTAAGTATTAAGTCTTAGGTATTTGGTTAAGGTTTTCGACAGGGTTTCAGCAACACTTAGCAGCGTTATGGTTTTTCTTTCCCAAAATCTGAAGGCATCACGCTCTATTTATAGGGGATTAAGCTACAAGGTGACTAATCACACAAGCAGGTTAAGCACACAAGCTAACAGGTGATTAAGCTTTTCAGAATTGTGACACGTGTCTTAACCAATGACTCATGGAAAGCTTACTTACCACTTGAGTTTTCCTTGTAAGCTTCCTGCCTGCATGCTGGTCCACGACAAAAACCCAAGCATGTCGACTTTTATCACTTGATCCCTAAACCTTCCCACACACTTTCTAAGCCTTCCCGCCTCTTTCGTGACCAACTTAACCTTTCCACATTCTGAGTTATTCACTTCCAATAATTTATCCGAACAAGGGTCTTAGGATCATTCCCTTGATCCTTGCGACTTACTACTCAGATCGCAGTCGGGGCACTACAAGGTTGTTATTGGATCCAACAATTCATGAAGAGTTTTCAAGTCGAACTAGTACCCAAAGACATCCCTCATCTATAAATTTGATCTACGGAGGCAAGCTTGTAAAGAATCAGTTGGGAACTTCAAAGATGGTGTCTACTTACACTGGCTACTTATAATTAGTTTAGAATTGTGATATGTATATTGGATTGGATGTGAACTTATGTTATGAGTATTATGTTGAATAAATATGTAAATTGGGTTACTAAATTCGAGTTTATATTATACAAAACAAGAACCTATATTATAACAATAGATAGCCTTCTTAAAATACACATAATAACAACAAAAAAATGCTATAACAAAATATATTAAAGCAATATAGAAATGTCATTGTAAAGTGACATATGATAGCACGCAATACGAATTATCATCACTATTTTTATGAAATCTAGAAATGTTATAACAAAATCAATAAAAGCATTCAAATATTACTATGGTATCTAACTTATCGTAGCATATAAAAAATTGCTATCGTATAGGTAGAACCTATTATAGCTGCCGATGTGATAGCATTAGTGAATTCGCTATTATACATGTACGATAGCATATTATCCGTGCTGACAATGTGCATTTTTCTTGTAGTGTGAACAAACTGATTGCCAAGAGACTTTGCGAGCAGCTTGATTAGCTATTGATCCTGACCATAAGAACCTGCTACACAACTGTTCTATTTGTTTTATGCATCCCTTTGGAAAGATAAACATAGAGAACCAAAAGTTAAAATAGCTATAAATAACTGAGCTCAATAGCTGCAGTCTCTCGGAGAAAGAAAGACTCCTTGTTGCCCAAGAATTGAATCTTCTTGATATTGTATCAATCAAAGGGGAATAATCAGGCTGTCGGAGCTTCCTATTCACTATAGGTAGGCCAAGATAGCGGACTGGAAAGGAACCGGATTGGAAATCAAAAGCTGAGAGTGATTCTGTTTCCATACGGTTCAATCCCACTATATACAAAGATGTTTTGTCTTTATTCATGAACAGACCTGACAATTCTTCAAATTCCGCAAGAACCGAGATGAGACATATTGTACCGCTAAAGAAAAGCATCAAATCGTCAGAAAAGCTAGGTGAGACATTTGAAGCTCTTTGGCTAGAGGGTGATACCCAATGAGGTTATTAGCAAAAGCAGGCTGTAGCACTCCCTAGAGCCTCTATTATTATCACAAATAAAGAGGGAGATAACATGTATACATGTCTTAGTCCTCTTGATCCTTTAAAAAATCCACGCATATAACCGTTTACCAGAATAGAGAAGGAGGTAGTAGTTATGCACTCACTTATCTAATTGACATACATTTCTGGGAAATTGGCAGCTCTCAAAGTAGCAAGCAAGAATTCCCAATTTACCATATCAAAAGATTTTTTCAGGTCAACCTTTAACAAACCCTTCTTGGTCGTGTGTTTTGATTGAAACCTTGAACCATCTCGGAAGCTAGAAGAGCATTCTCAACTAAAATTTGATCTTTGACAAAAGCTGACTGAGAATTCCCAACCATATATGGCAATATCGCCTGAAACCTAGAAGCAAAGATTTTGGAGATTACCTTGTACATAGCATTGCAGCAAAAGATAGGTCTAAAGTCTGTTATCTGATCCGCAAACGTCTTTTTGGGAGCAAGAGTGATAGTCGTTGCATTGATTTGTCTTCACAACTTCTTGAATTCAAAGAATTTTTAAACCGCAGAAGTAAAACTCTCTCGTACAACCGACCAAGAGCGAATAAAGAACTCCATAGTGAATCCTTTCGTCTGCAATTGCTAATTCCAGCTAATGAGCATGAACTACTTGCTCCTCTGCAGCTAGCTGATACGTTGGATTAGAGAGGTGAGCCGTTTGAATTGACTTAAGCTGACTTAACTCTTCAGCAACTCGTTTCTTAATCTGAGAGTAGTGATCCCGGTTAATCTTTTTGAGAACTTGCTTCATCCCTTTTAGCTTCTTTACGAAGCAGAACATAAGAGATCCCCCTAGGTGTTAACTCATTCCATGCTTCAGCAATACTCGGAAGAAATCTTGGTGAAGAGTAAGGAGATTAGAGCAACGGAAAGAAGCATTTGTTGGCCTCCTCAGATTACCAAAATGGACTAAATCCGGGTAATGATCAGAATTTCTAGGACTGTCAAATTTCCCATATAAAAGTGAGAATAATCTGAGTTATTCTTCATTTATGAGTATACGGTCCAGTTTCTTTGCAACCACATTGTGAGCTTGCTTGTTCCACCACATTAGATGATTTCCCCTATAAGTAAGGTCAAAAAGTTCAGCCTCAACCAATGATGCACGAAACTCCTTCATGCCACTCGTGATCCTAGAAGAGCCGCTATTTGCATCTTTGCGGTTAAGAGATTGATTAAAATCGCCAATAGTGATGCATGCTTTGTTCTACGCACAATCGTGATTGTAAATATACACAAGATCCTGCCATAGTTGTTGTCTCCAAGCCATTGTGTTTACTGCATAGAAAAACGAAGCCACAAATTCATCTTTCACTTGTGGATACTTAACTGTACAACTGAGAACTCGATCCGATTTGAAGAAGACTGAGACTGAGACGGATGCATCCCAAAAATTCCAGATTCTTCCAAGTTCTGCAAAATCATAATTATCTTCAACAACTTTATTCAAAATGGTGGACAGCCAAATGCGCAGACAATTCTCTTACTTCACTTTCGTTTCTACAATAAAGCCAAAAAGGGAATTATGTCGCTTGTACCAATTCTTGAAACCTCTGCGTTTAATGTTTAATGTTTAATGGGATTATTGAATCCTCTTATGTTCCAACAAAAAAAGTCCACCATTATATAAATATAGGGGTTAGTGGTTAGGGCCTCTGCCCTTGCTTCCCTTATTCTTTGAGAGAAGCTTCTTAGTTCGAGCTAAGATGACTGTTATAAAAAGGTCTCCATTGGTATCAGGGTTACCATTTGCAGAGAACTCACGACAGTCAGTCGAATCTACTGAATCGTTTTCAGAGGAGGAAGAAGGTTGCCAATCTTTCTTCTTTCCTTTCTTAAAGAAGTTTAATGGGTCAGTTACGCTTTTGGGAAGCATCCTACCCCCTTTTCTGATGATAAGAGGCTTCTCACAAGGAGCATGTGGTATGTTTGGAGGCTGAACCCGCTCTTGGTCCTTTGACTGATTAGTCTCTGTAGAAGCATGTGGATGAGTAGTACTCGCAGCCTAGGTAGCTTGCACTTTCTCCTTGGTTTTTTTCACTACCTTAATCTTCGGGTTGGGAATCGCAGGAAGAACAGGAGGAGCATCCAGAGTTTTTTGCACTTCTTTGGAAGTACTCTTTTCCATAGCTTTCTTGGCTTTCTTTGATTTCCTATGGAGTCTCGGACATTGCTCTGTAACATGGATGGAAGATTTACAGTTTGCACAAGAGATAGGGGCAGTTGGGCAACGCTTTTGACTGTGACCAATCTCATGACAGAAGTCACACTTTGGCGGCAACATGGACATGTGACTGCTATACGATCAACAATGTATGAGTCTTGCTACACATAAACAGCCTTAGGTAATAGTTGAGAAGGGTCAATGACAGTATATTTGCTACTGTAATGTTAGACATGGTAGCTGTTGTTGGCTGCAGGTGAAAGCTTGATAATCATTCACGCAATGTGTTCGAGTGCTTCTTCCAAGAGGAAGTGAGGAGGAACTCCATGGAATTCTAACCAAACAAGGGCTGATGTTAACACCGGGAGAGCCGGATTAATACCTTGCTCCCATCTAGCAACAACCATTGTTTGTTTTTCCACATACCACATAACCTGCGCAAGCACTCTGCGGTGAATCTCAGGTGACGCGATACCGATAAGATAAGCCTGATATGTAAGCTTAGAAACTGTGATGTCACGAGTGTTGAATTAAGCTTGAAGATAGTGACTTGGTGAGCAAGTTACTAACTAGATAAGACTAAGTTTGTTATGATTAGGAGTTATCTATTCATATCTTCCTATTGTGATAAGGAGAAGCTTAGTTTTATCTATAAATAAGGGAGATACCAAAGTGTGGTATAACCTAAGAGAGATTGAGATTGTGAGAGTTTAGGTTTTGAGGGAGCTTCCTAAACTAAAAAAGAAGAGATAGTTCTTTATAATTTCTCAAGGTTTACATTCGATTGCTTTAGAAACAACAACGAGATTTCCTACTTCAGATTCTATTTATTATGGCGTGCATAGCTCTAGGAGAGAGATCATTTCCATGGAATTGCCCAATGATGAAAGTTTCCCACGATTTTTGTTCTTGGTGATGACTTCATTAGGAATACGCACACAGATTTCATCGAATTCCAGTCTGAAAGGCTTGCCTTTCCTTTTCATTCTTGAATATGTGCCAAAGACAAGTTCCACCCAACTGAGGTTGTCAGCTTTAGGAGCTTGGGAGCTGCAATTTTCTTCGACGGAGCATCAAGGGTAACCGTAGTAACAATGACAATAGTTTTCTCAGAAACCAGAGGAGAAGGAGTCGGTGCTAAATCTGCAGCTGGAGTCGATAAAGGGAAAAAAGCAGGTTTGGGCAACAACTGCATAGATGAGACTTCCATACCTCAAGGAGAGGAAGGAATAGGTGGAATAAGAACTAAAGGGGAAATAGGGTTTGGCGGCGCAGGATTTAAGGATGAGGAAGCGATGGAGACAAAATAGGGAGAGGCGGGCTTATCGGGATCTTTGACCTGGGTATTCTTTCTCTTGGCCATTGGGGTTGCCGGGGACAGCGGTCAGGGACCGACACTGATGGGAGATCGAGAAGACTAAAATCGCTTAGTTATCGCATTGGAGAGACAAAAAATACACTTAAAATAATATTGCGAAATTTTCCCGCCTTGCTTAAATAACTATGTAGAACATTTTTTTTTTTGCCATTTTACAACTACATTTTATTGATAAGATTTTACAAACATAGCGAAAGTAGACATAACAGTGAATAAAATCACCTAACTTGGATGATTTCTAGAGCTTAATTGGAATGAATCAAAAGATAAAACAAACTGAAAAGAAAGAGACACTAATTTAACGAGTTCGGATCTTACGATCCTACATCTTGCCGGATCAGAAACTTGCTTCAGATTCCACTAACTTTCTTTCAACTCAAACTCGAGTTCTGATTACAATGATTCACTCCCCAACTCACTGAGTCAATCAAATCGATTGACTCCACTCATCTCTCTCTATTTGTTCACTCACTATCTAACCCGATATGAAGAACCCAGAAAGAAGATTAACCTTAACCTATTTGACACTGAAAGCTTATATAGATGCTACCATTACAACGACTTGCAACTAATCTACCTGATTTGAGATAACTGGTTCTGTATACGAGAACCGATTAATAACCAGCATTAACAGAGATTTTAATTTGACCATTAAAACCTCCACTCTATTCAGAGTCTTTGACATGGGTTAATCAGCTTGGTGATAGAGACTATAAGACTTCAATAATAATCTACTGTCGTGAATGGCAAACAAGTTTTTAGTTTTTTTTTGTCAATAATTGGATCGACAAATCTCGATCCATAGCCTAAAACTTACACCCTAAAATTATTTTTTTAATCTACTACTATAATAGGGAGGAAATGAACATCGGTGCCTGAGTTATTAGCCGGATTATCCTAACTACCAAATTAAAAACAACTCAGTTAGTTTTAAATTTTAGATTTTAATTTTTGGTTTCTACAGTAAATTTAGTTTTTCAAAATCATGAATGGCGATATTTATAGTTTTTGGTTTTTAAATTTTTTTAAAAATATTTTTGTATTTAAAATTTTTGTTTTCCTAAACCTATAAACCTATGAAAATTACTATATTAAATTTAAGTAATAAAAATTTTGACCAGAAAAATAAAATAATTTAAAATAGAAACATCTCAAATTTTTCATAAATAATATTAAATGATTCCTTAATATTACTGTTTACAAAACTAATTCAGTATTACTGTTTAGGAAACTAATAATATTTTCAAAATCAAAAACTAATTTAAGAATATATATGAGTGAATGGGTTGCCGCTGTTAGACTCATTCGTACTTGATTTTTTTATTTATTGAATAAAATCCGGGAGATATTTTTCTCCCGTTGCACAACAAAAAAAAACTGTATAAAATTCAATACAAATAATAAATGATTTTTTGGGTGGTTGGTTTAGCATATCTAGAAGAGGACGTTAATTTCGTAAATGATAAATAAAGTTTTTTAGAGTTTTAGTCAAAAAAATAATAAAATAATAGATAAAATTGTTCTATATTTGTTATAAAAATAAAACTATCTAAACTGTAGCAGCAAAAACTGGTGCCAGTGCCAGTCAAGACCTACATATATTGTAACAAAAAAAAAGTAGAGCATCCACGCATCTGACAATAATAATGGGTAAGAAGACACATGTTTGATCCATCAACCTCCGTAGCGTAAGAACCCAAATCTGATGAGTTGCTCGTTGTTATAACACACTCGAAACAACAAAAATTGTTGTTCATCGGTAATGACCAATACAGCTAAGAAGCACAATCATCCACCAAATAATCTCAACCGATTTGCTAGAAATTCCTCTAAACACAAGTAACAAAAATCGATTGGATTGAAGAGTCCAAAACCAATTGTCTAAAAATATTTAGACTCAAAATACAGAGAGTAGCGACTAAAAGGCAATTACTATCAACCTAGGATAAGAAGTTATAAACTTTAATTGAAGGCATACTTAAGCTCAATACCCATCTTGAGTTTAATACAAAGGGAAATATGCAATTCCAGAGAGAAACAGAAGGAGAAATCCAGACCGATTTAGCCATATATCCATATAAGGGATGTATATCCTTGTTAAAACTAAAGATTTCAAATATATATACCGACGAAACAAGAGATATAGACTTTTTTGTCTCGGAGAATAACCGGCCAACACAGTTAAAACAAGCTAGTCGATGCCAGAAACTAAATCAGCCACCGGCATCACAAACGATACCGAAAAATCTAAGGAACCGATCTCTTTCTTCCAGATTTCTCAATGCTTCGAGATAAGTATTCATATGCCTTTCTAGAACCTCTTTCTCATTTATTAGCTTGATTGTTAGAAGAGATGAGTAAACAAATAGGTTTATAAGGATTCAAAAGGTTAAATATACATGTAGTTTGCCAATCTAGCAGAAGATGAAGATTGATGGAATTTGACAAGAGTATGTTAATAGGAATGTGTTTTCTCTAAATCTAACCAAAGTATGAATAATTTTCCTAACAAAATTCAAAAATCAAACACTATTTTTTAAGGGAATTTTTTCTAGTATATAACTTTTCAGTTTTATACTGTGTACAATATACCAATCTGAAAAATTGTGTGTAGTATATCTTTCTCCAAAAGTGAGTATAAAGAAAAAGACAAGAGTACCTATCCTGTGATAGAGAAATAGTTGGAACAGAGAAGAAGCGATGGACGTGGGGAAGGTGACACGTGTAGAGGATTTTGTATCTCAGACTTAAATTGTTGGGTACAAAACTTATATTGAGAATTTTGTATCTCAGACTATCACTACAAGAAAACAAGCATTTTGGGACTGCAAAGTGTGACTGGAAAATCAGTCACAAAATATGAAATTGAATTGAGACTGATTTGAGACTAAAATGGGACTGAAACAATCAGTCCCACATCAGTCGCAAATTTGAAACTGTAAATTTCAGTCTTACATCAGTCGCAAAAGTGTGACTCGGTTGAGACTGATTTGCGACTGAGTAATAGAGTCTCATATCAGTCGCAATATTTGAGACTGAATTGGGACTGATTTTTCAGTCGTAAATATCAGTCCCAATTCAGTCCCAACTTGTTAAGTGCACACGTTTTTTGTGTTTTGTACCTAAAGCTGCCGACAAGTTTGTGACTGAAATTTCAGTCGCAAATTTCAGTCACAGTTCAGTTGCAAATCAGTCACAAATTTGTTCTATATATTCATTACGAATTTCACTTCTCAAACATAAAAAAAAAGTTTTAGAGAGAAAAAAAAAATTTGGAGGGGAAAAAATGGGAGGAAATTTTAATTATACAAATTTTCGGGAGTGGATGTATCGAAGAATCGATGAAGAAACAAGTAACATCTCGGCGGAATTTGCTGTTGGAGTGGACGAGTTTATTAATTTTGCGGGTAATCAGCCGTTTGCACTCAACAATAGGGGTAAGTTTTATTGTCCTTGTAATTCCTGCCAAAATAATAAAATGCTGTCGGGATGAAAAATTGCAAATCATCTATTTAGTCGTGGATTCATGCCTCAGTATTATGTATGGTACATACATGGAGAAGATTTGAATATTGATTTAGGAAGTTGTAGTGCAAGTTATGGCAGAAGTGAAAATCAAGATAATGTAAATCATGTAGAAGATACATATGTAGAGATGGTGAATGATGCATTTCCTGCTCAGCATAACACAAGTTATGATCAAACTAGTAACACTCAAGCTGGTGGGCATGAATCTGATGATCAAAATACAATTGAAGAACCTAATAATGAGGCTCAAATTTTTTATACCATGTTAGAAGCTGCTAACAATCCTTTATATGATGGTTGTGAGGAAGGTCACTCGCAATTATCATTAGCTTCTCGGTTAATGCACATGAAAACAAATTTTAATGAATCTGAACGTGAACTAGACCAGTGGACAGAACTCATTTCAGAGTATCTACCTAAGGATAATTAGTGCACTTCATCGTATTATGAAACCGAGAAATTGATGCGAAATTTAGGGCTCCCTTACTATACAATTGATGTGTGTATGCATAATTGTATGATCTTCTGGAAAGAGGATGAAAAATTGGATAAGTGTACATTTTGCGGAGCAGCAAGATACAAAGAGAGTGTGGGTCGAACCAATATACCATTTAGTCGTATATGGTATTTACCAATTGCCGATAGAATTAAAAGATTATACCAGAGTGCCCACAATGCAGAGGCGATGAGATGGCACAGAGAACATGAATCAAACGAAGGAGAGATGTCTCATCCATCTGATGCAACAAAGTGGAAGAATTTTCAGCAGTTGCACCCTGAATTTGCGAGTGAGCCTCGCAATGTATACTTAGGATTATGCACTGACGGGTTCAATCCTTTTGGAATGTCTCGTAATCACTCGTTGTGGCCTGTGATCATGACTCCATATAATTTACCACCGATCATGTGTATGAAAGAAGAATACTTGTGGCTTACTATTTTGAATTCAGGGCCACATCATCCACGAGCAAGTCTTGATATATTCCTTCGCCCTTTGATCGATGAGTTGAAAGAGTTATGGACGACTGGAGTTGAGGCATATGATAAGTTCAACAATCAAAATTTCAATGTAAAAGCTGTTTTAATGTGGACAATTAGTGACTTCCCTGCTTACGGCATGTTATCAGGGTGGACGACGCATGGACGATTAGCTTGTCTAGTATGCATGGATGATACCAGAGCCTTTCAATTACCAAATGGTAGGAAGACGTGTTGGTTTGATTGTCATAGAATGTTTCTTACTCTAGATCATCCTTTAAGAAGGAATAAAAGAAATTTTTTAAAAGGAAAAGATGCTATAAATCAATATCCACCCCCAACACTGACTAGTGATGAAGTATACAATCAGCGCATAAGGGAGGTTAATCCAGCAAAAACATCTGATTGTGGAGGAAACGGACATGAGGAGAAAGTTGATGGATATGGGAAGTGGCATAATTGGCACAAAGAAAGCATATTCTGGGAATTACCATTCTACGACATTGTCTGGATCCGATGCACATAGAGAAGAATGTTCTCGATGCGTTCTTAAATACTGTCATGAACGTTAAAGACAAATCGAAAGACACAGTTAAGGCAAGATTGGATATAGCACGGTTTTGCTCGAGGAAAGAGTTACATCTAGATAGTCGTGGAAGAGCTCTTGTTCCTATATTCAGACTGAGTGCAACAGCAAAGGAGCGTTTACTATCATGTGTCAAACATGATATTAAATTTCTGGTTGGTACGCATCAGATTTAGCGACTTGTGCCGATATAGAAGGAGGGAAATTTTCAGGCATGAAGAGTCATGATTGTCATGTTTTCATGGAACGCTTGTTTTCATTCATCTTTGCTGAACTCTTACCACGTAACGTGCATCTAACATTGTCAGGTACTTACGTAATTAATTCTCAATATTTTATAAGTAACCACACGTATATATGCTAATAGTGCATTTTTTCTATGCTTGTATAGCACTTGGAGGATTTTTTTGAGATTTGTGCAGTAAAATGTTGCAGGAAACTCGTGTTCAAATTATGAAGGAAAACATAGTTTTAATATTATGTAATTTAGAGAAGATTTTTCCACCTGCTGTGTTTGATGTAATGGTACATCTACCTGTGCATCTACCATATGAAGCTGCACTGGGTGGCCCTGTGCAATACCAGTGGATGTATCAATTTGAACGATTTTTAAAAAAGTTAAAAAGCAAAGCAAAAAATAAAAGATATGCAGCTGGATCGATTGTGCAATCATATTTAAACGACGAGATATCTTACTTCTCAGAGTGGTTTTTACCTTCGCACGTACAAACCAAAAAAAGGTAAAAATGTGTTTATAGAACTTTCGTAACATTATATAGTAGTCATTATTATTAATATATATAACCAATTTTTTCACAAAGGGCATCGAGATATGACGAGGGGGACGCTCCTGTATATCCGACTGAAGGAATACCAGATATGTTTAAACATGTTGGTCGACCAAGTGGAAAAAGTAGAAAAATATATATAAGTGATGATGACCAATTAGCGGCACACGCATATGTATTTCGAAATTGTGACTACTTTCGGCCATTAGAGAGGTATTGTAAAATTATAAGATATTTTTATATATATGTATATGTGTTTCATATGATATTGAAATTATATTTTTTTATATGGCTCAGCGTGTGTGAAAATTACATTCGTCATTGTCATCCTGAACTATCAGAGGACCAAGTACTTTGGAAGAAAGATGCTGATTTTGCTACATGGGTCAGAGATTACGTAAGTATAATTATTATGTACTTTACTCGAGGTTATTTGTTTCATACACGAGACCACAGACGCTTAAGGAAGACATGCAATTACGGCGTATGTGTGAAAGGGACAAATTATTTAGAAGCATCTGATGAAGCTGATTTTTATGGAAACATAACAGATATCATTGCGTTTAAATACTCTGGACTAATTAATTTGAAAATAACACTATTCAAATGTGAGTGGTACGATCCTACGATCGGGAAAGGAACTAGAAAGAACACAGCCGGTGGAGTTGATGTTTTAGCAAGGGGGAAATATAACTCATACGAACCATTCATATTAGGTAAGCACAATAATAATTACTTAATGATAATTCTATTAAATTGAAATATTATATAAATTATTTTAATGTGTTATATTTTGTGCAGCATAGCAGGCGGATCAAGTTTGTTATATTCTCTATCCCTATACAACCCAACCAAGGCATTTGTGGTTGAATGTTTGTAAAGTCAATCCGAGGGCACATATCTCTTGAAACTATAGAGTTCGGGAACCACCTTTGCTAGAACAAGATAACGATGATGATGTGTTGATGACGGTAGTTGAAGATATCGTGATTGAAAATTTGTCTGTATCAACACACGATGATGAAGAAATTGATAATGAAGTTAGAGATGCTGAACAAGGAGATGAATTTCAATGTAATATGTCGTCTTCGGATGATGATGAAGAGAATGATTTAGAGACACAATAAGATTGATGTTTCAGCGATTTAAATGAAATCACATTGACGTATATGTAATTGTACTTTTTACAGGCAAATTGTTTAAACTATGATATATGTTGTATTCATTAACATTAACACTTTCAAATGATTATAATTTCATCAATTATGGTAACCCGAAAATTTTCAGAAGAATTTCTAAAACCAAACAAAAAAACGAATAGGTAATATATATTAATGCCCGTAAACAATTAACGAAAGACTCTAGTAACCTAGTGGTTACCGGACTACAACACAAACATGTAAAACACAAGGTCACAGGTTCGAATCCTAGGTTGCGAATTTCTCCAAACTAATTAAACTGAGACTGATTAGCGACTGATTGCATATTTTTCAATTCAGTCGAATTTGAGACTGATCTGGGATTGATAGAATTTAATGTTTAGGGATTCTAGAAAATTTTAAATTTTTTAAAAAATTTTAAAAAAATTTCAGAAAATTTACAAAAATTCAAATTCAGTCACAGATCAGTCACAAAGTTTGAGACTCATCTGCGACTGAATTGCGAAAAATCGTATCAGTCGGTAATCAGTCTCAGATTTTATGACTGAACTGTGACTGATTATTATATAGATTGTTTTTTCAACGTAGTCGAATAATATTATTTCAAAACTGTAAATTACATTGTTACATGATGTTTACACATCATATTATTCATTTAGGACTAATTAAAATTGATGTTTTATCGATTTATATGAAATCACATTCACGTTTATGTAATTGTACTTCTTTAACTATATTACAATATACTTCAATTTCTTCTCCGACTATCGAAATATTTTATTATCGTTTATATATATTGGTTAAACTATGTTTTATGTTGTATTCATTAACATTAACACTTTGAAACGATTATAATTTCATCAATTATAATAACCCGAAAATTTCTGTGAAAATTTCTAAAACCGAACACATATTTAATAGGCAATATATATTAATGCCCGTAAACAATTAACGAAAGAGTCTAGTATCCTAGTGGTTACCGGACTACAACAAAAACATGTAACATGCAAGGTCACGGGTTCGAGTTCCGTCTTGCTAATTTTGTCAAATTAATTAAACTGAGACTGATTAGCGACTGATGTTATTTTAGGGTTCCAAAAAAATTTGAATTTTTAAAAAATTTTAAACAAATTTTCCAAAAATTTAAAATAATTTAAATTCAGTCGCAGATCAGTCTCAAATTTTTTAAAAATTTCAGGGTTTAGGGATTCAAAATTATTTACAAAAATTTAAATTCAGTCGCTAATCAGTCTCATATTTTGTGACTGAACTGTGACTGATTATAATATAGATCGGTTTTTTTCAACGTAGTCGAATAATATTATTCCAAAACTGCAAATTACATTGTTACATGATGTTAACACATCATATTATTCATTTAGGACTAATTAAAATTGATGTTTTATCGATTTATATGAAATCACATTCACGTTTATGTAATTGTACTTCTTTAACTATATTACAATATACTTCAATTTCTTCTCCGACTATCGAAATATTTTATTATCGTTTATATATATTGGTTAAACTATGTTTTATGTTGTATTCATTAACATTAACACTTTGAAATGATTATAATTTCATCAATTATAATAACCCGAAAATTTCTGTGAAAATTTCTAAAACCGAACACATATTTAATAGGCAATATATATTAATGCCCGTAAACAATTAACGAAAGAGTCTAGTATCCTAGTGGTTACCGGACTACAACAAAAACATGTAACACGCAAGGTCACGGGTTCGAGTCCCGGCTTGCTAATTTTGTCAAATTAATTAAACTGAGACTGAAAATCAGTCTCAGTATAATTACATTATATCTTCCTCTTTCTTCTTCCTCGCGATTCCACGGGTTTCTTCTCTCAATATCTCTAATTTTGGCCGATTTCCTCTCTATATTTTCTCTAGTTTTCAACAAATCAAACCCACTTTCATGTCACAATCTTGTAGATCTCGATTAGGGAGAGGAGGAGGAAGATCTGGGAGAAGTTTTCAAGCAAGTGGTGAGCCTTCCTCTTCTCCGGTGACTCCAACAAGTACGGCGGTGCGGCTTCCGGTGGTCCGACCTCACGGCAGTTGCTCCTCCAATTATCCACCACAACCCAATTTCGATTCTTACCATGACAATTCTCCAAATCTTCAACAATTTGATGAGGGATTTTCTTCTCAACAAGGAAATCAATCGGCTCAATTCACTCTCGAAGACCTCCTAGCGGATGAAGATAGAGCACGGGATCTTCCTAAGTTGGATCCGTTTCCAACCGAAGGAACCATATGGTATAAATTTTGTTCTTCAATTTTTTTTCAATTTTATGGAAACTATTGATTAAATTGGTATTAATTTGGTTGGATTAGGTTGATAAAATTTATATTTGGTAGATTAGAAATTTGTATGGATATATAGGAATTTTTTGGAATTTTTATGGATATATAAGAATTTTTTGGAAATTTTATGCATTTTATGATTTTCTAATCTATTTATTATGAATTACTAAGAAGATTTAAAATCTTGGAATGAATGTTTCTAATTATAAATGTGTTTTCTTAATTGTTTATATAATTTAAAGAATATATATATATATTTTTGGAATTTTTATGGGTTTATATGATTTTTTAAAGTTTTTTAGAATTTTTTTAAATATTTATGAATTTTAATAAGTATTATTGATTTGTTATTATTTTACAAATTTTTATAAGTTGTTTTGATTTTTGAAAAGATTTTATGATTTTTAAAAAGATTTTATGATTTTCGAAAAAAATTTTATGCTTTTTGAAATATTTTTATGATTTTTAAAAAGTTTTTAAATTTTGTAATTATTTTTCTCCGATTTGTTATTTTAGGTTCGATCGAGACCGAGAGAGCCAAATTTCGAGACATATCTCAAAGATCATCAGGGGCGGGTATGATAGCGTATATCTGAGTTGGACCAAAACTCCTCTAGATGTGCGCAATCAGTTTTTCATGAAATTTGCGGTACGAAATTTTTTTTTTAACTCTTCTTTATATATGTTTCTATGAACTAACACATAATAATTGTTTCTTATTTTTTGTAGCAAATTTATTACTGGAACCCAGCTATTACACATACCGTTCGAGAAGAGTTCGATAAAGTCGGTATCAAGCGTATGAAGGGAATCACAACTCAGATTAAGAATGAGGGGAAATATCCGGGTTGGATGAATGAGGTTGTTTACGTCAAGCTCTGCAAGCATTGGGCTACTCAGGAGGCACAGTCGAAGAGCCAGAAAACCCGGGCGGCTCGTTACTCAGATCGGGGCGGCTGCGGACTGCATAAGCATATCGCGGGACAGAAGAGTTACTACCGTGTTCAGTGTGAACTTGTAAGTATTTCAAATTGCTAATTTTATTTATTTATAATTATATTACATATTTTTTTTTGTAGGAAGAAGAATTGGGTCGAGCTCCTACGATTACTGATGTCTTCAAGAAGACGCATACTAATTCATCGGATGGGAGCTTCGTAGACCTGAAGGCGAAGAAAGTTTCAGAGACTTATGAGCAGAAGAGAAGCGAGTTCATGCAATCTCAGATGGACAGTAACACCGACATATCAGACGGTGCTTCTCAAACGATACAGCTCACTCCGGATCAGGAAAACGAGCTTTTCCTTCAGGTATATGTAAAAATTAAATTAAATTGCATTTTCTTATAATTTATTACTAATTTCTACATTTATTTTTGTTTTTCAGTCTATGTTGCCTGACCGCAACGGGAACGTTTACGGACTAGGAAATCTCAGCAAGAAGTTTTGCTCCGGGAAGAACAAAGGGCTCGCCGAATCTTCTATCACGGACACAATTTCTCAGTTGCAGCAAGAGCTACCTTCTTACAGGCAATATGTGCAGCAAGAGATGGCGAGTTACAAGGATAACATCGCTTATCTGACGCAGCAGAATCGTGATTTGCTTCAGTACCTTCAGACGACGCTCCCGTCTTTTCCTACACACTTGACTTTGATGCCTCCTCCTGCTCCTCCTTCTTCACGGCACGATGGTTCGGGATCTTCTTCTGCAACCCGACCTACCGACGACTTCTCCGACCAACATTGATTATCTTTGGGTTGTATTTTAGCTTAAATATTTTATGTTTTCAGATTTGGGATTCAAAACAATTCGGTTTTGGTAATATATATTTTATTTAAATAAAAATTTTAAATAATATTTATATTTTTGGAAAAATCATTAATCAAGTAAAATATTTTAAAAATAAAAAATAAAAATATGTGACTGATTTGCGACTGAATATTTGAGACTGAACTGTGACTGATATTAGAGACTGATTTGTGACTGAATTTAGGGACTGATTTGTGACTGAATTTAGGGACTGATTTGTGACTGAATTTAGGGACTGATCTGTGACTGAATTTAGGGACTGATTTATGACTGAATTTAGGGCTGATTTGTGACTGAATTTAGGGACTGATTTGTGACTGAATTTAGGGACTGATTTGTGACTGAATTAGGGACTGATTTGTGATTGATTTTAAGACTGATCTGCGACTGAATTGTTGTGACTGATCTGCGACTGATATTTGAGACTGATCTGCGACTTAATATTTGAGACTAATCTGCAACTGAAAGTCTGAGTCTCTAATCAGTCGCAAATGTTGTGACTGAACAGCGACTGATTGTAACAGCGACTAAGGCTTTGCGACTGATTGTATCAGTCTCACTTCAGTCCCAATTTGTGTATTATGGACCATATAAATGTCTACCGTAGATAGCAAATATATATCCATCGTAAAATTGCTATATATATTTGTAGTAGACACTATTAGTGGTCATTGTAGAAATGTCCTAATTTCTATTAAAAAATTATTTCGTGTTAGGTAAAAAAAAAAAGTCATTGGGCATTCTATACAATTTTTTATTTTTTTTATTTTTTTATTTCCCTTCCAATTTACCGTCACTGAAAAAAGCGCAAAAAGGAAAATAAACTGGTTCAGTTACTGATTTGTGCAGAAAATTTTAGTGAAAGAGATAAACTTTGTTCTCTCTGGCGACAATTGACGGTGTTACAGAACAACCCAAATCCTTTCAATTTCAGTTAATTGATCAAAGTAGTGAAGATGTGCGGTAGAACTCGCTGTACTTTGAGACCTGATGATGTCCCTAGGGCTTCTCACCGCCATTCTATTCCTACCCGTTTTCTTCACCTCGACCGGTTCTTTTCTCTTTTCTCGATTTCAAGTTTCAATTTTTAGCCTCTAAACTGTCTGAAAAATTGTTGCTTTCGTTGTTAATCAGTTATCGTCCATCTTACAATGTTGCCCCTGGATCCTATATGCCTGTTTTGCGGAGAGACAATCATGCTGTTGGTGATGATGGTGTTCTTGTCCATTGTATGAAGTGGGGTTTAGTCCCCAGTTTCACTAAGAAAACTGATAAACCAGATTTCTTTAAAATGGTAACACTTTACTACTTTGGGTTTTGTTTGCCTTGAAAGGTCACAATCTGATTGTGAAAGGAGACTATTGAATCTGTTTTGTCTCTCTGATTGCTGACCTGATGCTACAATATAGTTAAGTTTTGTTTATATGTACTGCAGTTTAATGCTCGGTCTGAATCAGTAGGGGAGAAAGCGTCTTTTCGTCGATTGCTTCCCAAAAATAGGTGCCTGGTTGTAGTTGATGGGTATTCACTATCTTCTTTCTCTTAATATCTTTATACATGTTCAGTCCCTGTGTGAAGATATCTTAAAATATATATTCTCCTGAGAAGTTACTTGGAGCAATGTTTTAAATTGTGATCTGCAATGTTACTCTTTCCACTCGTTTCATGGTGTTACTCTTGACTTTGTGTAAGTAATCTCAAGACAAAAGTTCTATCTATTGACTTCTGCTTCTGTTGAACATTCTTTGGAAACAACATCTCCGTTGATGAATTTCTATTTAGGAACTTGTTGTATCTATAGGATCAGATTGTTTGTAAACGTTTGCATCCATATTGTTGTCAGCATACTATACCTGCAATATCGTTTAGTGTTAGGCCAGTGGTATTGGAATCACAAACTCGTTCAAATTTTGAGCTAGTTTCTGATATTATGTCATGGTAGTGAGATTTGTATCTCTATCCCAAAAGTCTTTACACGAACTTACAGTGAGGTTCATTTTGAAGGTTCTACGAGTGGAAAAAGGAAGGTTCAAAAAAGCAACCTTACTACATCCATTTTAAGGATGGGAGGCCTCTGGTATTTGCTGCTCTTTTTGATTCTTGGCAGAACTCAGGAGGTGATCGGTTTATTTAATTTAATTTTATTGTAAATTCTGTCAATGTCATTTATCTTTGAAATCCTGTTTGGAAACTATGGAATAACACTTTCTTTCTTGCAGGTGAGACTCTTTACACCTTCACGATTTTGACAACTAACTCCTCATCAGCTCTCCAGTGGCTCCATGGTGAGCAAACATCCATTGGCTATAGCTGGTGGCATTTCTTATGCTTTTTCCATCCTTCAATAAAATTTATTTCCATATTTTCGCCCACCAGTGATTCTTAGAAACAGAATTAAACACTTATGAAGTTGGGTTTTATAAATTCTCTGTAGATTAATGGAGACATGAAATTTAAGATTCATAATAGTATTAAGTTGTCATTGTTTTCATGTTACAACTGATTTGATAAGCTCCTTTAGAAATTAAAAATCTGTAATTGCGAGCCTGCTATGGGAATGTGAAATTTTAAAGGGACTGATCAGAACATAACGAGGACAGGCTATTTGTGCAATGTATTGTTAATAAGTAGACCAATATAAAACCTTGGTGTTAGTTTAATCGTGAGATTAGCTTTTTCTGTATAAAGCTTACATTATACACAGCTATTAGTATGGTTTGGTTGATTTGGGGGAGTCTGGATTTTACGCTAACATTTGCTATTTTCACTATGCTTACTGTGTTTATTTTACATGTAAGAAAGAATGCCAGTAATTTTGGGTGACAAGGATTCAGTCGACACATGGTTAGATGATCCCTCAACGTCGAAACTGAAGCCATTACTTGCACCATATGAAAACTCGGATTTGGTAAGGTTATTTACCTGTTTCTATGTTATAATGGTATTTCCTATTTCACATACTTGAGATTGAACATTCAGGTATGGTATCCAGTAACCTCTGCAATTGGTAAAGCAACTTTTGATGGACCCGAGTGTATTCAACAGGTATTGTTAACAAGTTCCCCTATGCTTGTGTACAACTAAAGTTCTTGAGCTGCATCTGTAGTTGCATTAAACATATTCTCAACATCACCTCAAGGAACCCTCTCAATTCTCGTATAGCAAGTTATGTTTTTGAACACTTCGCATGCTTATTTGAGGATTATTCCACATGCAGGTACCGCTAAAGGCTTCACAAAGTAGCTTGATCTCACAATTTTTCTCAACAAAGCAGCCCAAAACAGACAAAGCAGGCAAAGAAACCAAATCTACTGATGCAAATATTCCAGTTGATTTGAAAGAGAAACCTACAGTTGAATGTTGTGAAGGGCCTGTGTTTTCTGACAGCACTATGAAAGTTGAAGAAGTAGACGAGGAGAAAGATTTATCAAATGAAGCCAAAAATTTGGGTTCTCAGAAAATTGTGAAAGCAGAACCATATATTGAAGATAAGTCAGCGGCTACATCCCAGCCCGAATCTGTAAAGAATGAAGTTGAGGGTGGTACCAATGAAGAATGCAAATCCATAAAGACTGGTCTTACTCAAAAAACTGGTGAGAGCAATTCCAGCATACCGGTACCGGCTGAGTCCGGCGACCTTAATCTCCCAAGATTATTAAAAGAGGAACCTGTGACTGAAGGCTATCTTTGCTTTACTACAACTGAGGAATCAAATCAGCATGAGCTCCCACATGAGGCTGTTGAAGAAAAACCAGGAAATGAAATCCAGAGTACAGTTTCGACTTGCCAAACCTTGGATGAAGGTGACTTAGAGTTTAACAAAAAGTCTTCAGGAAAGAGTGGGACAAAGCGAGACTACGAGGTCTTCTCAGCTCAAGATAAGCCAATGAATCGCTCTGAGAGGCTGAAAGATGTTAAAAGCTGTGGTAAACAAGGAAGAAAGCAAGGAAAGGGGAAGACTAACATTAAGAAATCTAAGGAGACGCAGTCTACATTACATTTCTTTTTCGATGAGAAATAGTTCAGTGTCTGTATAACAATATCTTTGATATGTACCGTTAGTTTTGGGAATGTTGATGCTTTGTATGTATGTTGTGCTTGTTAGGAGTAATATTAGCCTTTTTGTTTTTGGACAATTGTGGTTGACTGGGCAAAGTGTATGTTATGTCGTTTTTAGGATGATTATCGTAATTGTTGTTGTAGTCACCACCTGTGCCTCCATAAATAGGTTACTTATTTTTACAGGTTACATAATCTTTTAATATAATTTAACTATCACTAAAACTATATATACATATTAAAAATTATAAAGATAAATCAGACATTTATAAAAGTTATACACATGATAAATATAAAATAAATAAAACAAAAATCAAAATATTTGAATAAGGTTTTATAGAAGATCTAGACTTTAATTAGAGGTGGGCATTCGGGCACCAATTTTTCAGATTTCCGATATTTCAGATTTAGGTGGAGAAGATCTGATCGAATATTTTGTAAGTTTGGGTCGGGCTCGGATTTAAAAAGTTCGGGTTTAGGTCGGATTTAGGTCGAGTTCGGTTCGGGTATTTTCAAAATTCAAACTAAAAATGTGTTTATGTATCCGGTTCGAATCGGTTTGTATCCGGTTTGGGTTTTTCAACACCCAAACCAAAAATGTATTTGTGTCCGATTCATGTCTGTTCGGGTCCGGTTCGAATCCAGCATATTAAATTTCGGTTTACTTTAGATTTTGGATTCGTTTCAAATGACCATATCCAATCGGATATTTGTTAAGACCCGAATCCTACCCAAACTTGATTTTTTGGATTGGGTTCAGATTCGGATCCGAGTTTCGGATCTATTGCCTATGCTTAACTTTAATATATAATATTCATAGTATTTCAAAAAATAATAATTTTACTATCGTTAAATTTTTATAACAAAATCAATTCGTAAATCAAAATTCACATCTCTCTTCTTCTCTTTCTTTCTACAATTGTCTCTTGAAACCTCTAGTCTCTTCCAACTTCCTGATCCGATTAACCTACAGTGAACGGCGACGGTGGCTCGTTTGGCACATTAGCCTTCACCATTTTTTGCTTCTCCGGCGAGCCTTTGGTTTTGCCGTTGTTGATTCGGTTCCGGCTATAGCCGGTAATAAACTCCGGAGCCTATTTTCGATTTCTTTTTTCTTTTTTCGGCCTTTGGCCACCTCAAATCGCTTTGACGATTCAGAAATCAACACCTCTTATACTTCATACCCTTTGGCTTCCGAAGACCCCTTCTCTCTCACCGACGGTTCCGGTTTTGGGTGGTAATTTTTCGATGCTCCACATGCTCACTGAGAAGGAGTGTAAAGGTGGTTAAGTTCGAGATCAATACACTTGGATCTCGACGGCGCGGAGTCTCCCGGAGGCGGAAAACGGAGATGGGAATCCAAGACATTTGAATTTTATGCAGATCCGGACGGAGATGTCTACGGATGTGTTGATCAATCAGTCGGATTAATTCAAGAAGAAGAGCTGGGCATCAAGCAACAACGGCGGCGATCTCTTTGAAAGTCGACGGCGTTCATGCATGCCGGAAGTTACGAAAGGTCGACACATAGCAGCATTGGAGCGCGATTAGTGGCTCCGAGTTCTCTACTTGGACCATTTGTTTTTTTGGGCCATTGTTGGCTAGATCCAATATCTCTTTGTAAAGTAATCCACTGTACACTGCCTTTAAAGGCTTTTAATGAAAATGTCCAATATGGACTTCGACCAAAAAAAATATATCAAAATTCACATAAATTTACTAACAAATATTTTAAATCTCTATTACACTGAAATGCCAAACTAATAAATTATAATTTTATATTGACCAGAAAAAACTTTAATTTTATAGTTATATATAGTTTGGACCCAAAAAATGTTAGGGATATTTTCAAAAAAACCCATCTTGATATTTTCAAAACTATTTTTGCCCTTTTAGATATTTTTAAAAATATCTCTAATTAATAACAAAAAGAAAAAAATATCTTTAAATATTCTCTTTTAAAATTTGTATAAAAGTTTGTTTTTCAAAATTTTTTTACAAATTTTTTTCCCGCCATTTTTTTTATCTTATAATTTTGTTTTAGCATTTATAAGATTTAAACAATTATAAAATTTTATAAGATATCTTATTAAACTTTATATACAATATATTTATAAATTATTTTATAAATTCTTATAAAAAATTAATTTATAAGTTATCTTATGAACATTATAAATAAACTATTATGAATAAAAAATTAACTCCAATTAGATACTAAAATTTCCAAAAGAATGACCAAAATTATTAATAAAAAGCTAAATACTATACTATAAAAAAATTCACTTTATGTCTAAACCCAACAGAATGATTATACCAACTCTTGTAATGAAAAAACTAAACTCATATTGAATGCTTAAATCCAAGAGAATGCTTTTATTCGCAGATATAGTCCACAATTGCCTCAAGATCCTTGAAGAGGAATGTGTAGTTGTCCGTTCCATGACAGAAAGGAGATGTTTTGCTTATAGACAACTGGGATGTTCTTTATTCATAACATTACTTAATTACACTACACCAAAATTGTCCATTAAAGACCACAAGAACCATGATGTAACGTTCACCTTATCTTCACTACAAAGTTCAAAAGGTATACAAATTGAATTAAATGAAATACATTTACGAATAAAGAACAAAGCTTTTACCAAATTTCAATAATTGATCTCACCACATAGCTTCATGCAGAAACATGAAGAGTTTAGTTTTTTGAAATTCTTCTCACTAATTTGTTTGTAAAGTTTAACAAGAAACTTTATAAAATAGTATAAAATCAAAAAAAGAAAAAATAATAAATGAAAGAAAATGTCAAACATTTAGGGGTTTAAAACGAAAATTATCTTTTGTTTAAAAGAAATTAAGTTTAAATTTCACTTGCTTCCCTAAATTAAGAAGGGATGTGGTTTAATTTTATGAAATTCTTCTCACTGATTTTTTTATAAATCTTTATAAGAAACCTTATAAAACCGTATAAAACCAAACAAAAATATTAAATGAAAGAAAATGTCCAACATTTAGGGGTTTAATACCAAAAATCTATTTTGTTGAGAAATTAAGTTTAAATTTCACTTTGGTTCTCTCAACTAAGAAGGGGTATGATTTAGCTCTCTGAAATTCTTCTCACTGATTTGTTTATAAAGTGTTATAAGAAACCTTATAAAACCGTATAAAATCAAACAAAATAATAAATCAAAAAAGTATTGAATATTAGATGTTTAATATGAAAATTATCTTTAGTTTAAGAAAATATATATTAAATTTCACTTGCATTCCCTTAATTAAAGAAGAGTATGATTTATGAAATTGGTTTCACTAGGCTTTTTTTATAAAGATTTGTAAAAAACATTGAGCAAAAATATTAAATGAAAGAAAATTCTCAACATTCAATAGTTTTATACGGAAAAATTATGTTTAACTTTCTCTTGCTTCCATCAATTAAGAGGAGATATGGTCTAGTTTTATGAAATTGGCCACACTAATTTGTTTATAAAAGTTTATAAGATATTTTATAAAATTGTATAGAATCAAACAAAAATACTTAAACAAATAAAATTCTCAACATTCAATGGGTTTATACGAAAACTATCTTTAGTTTATGAAAAAGTAAGTTTAATTCCCTTGGGTTCCCTCTGTTAAAAGGAGGGTATGGTTTAGTTTTAATAGATAGGTCGACTCGTTTGTTTATTAAGGATATAAGATACTTTATAAACTGTATAAAACCAAACAAAAATACTTAAACAAAGAATTGATTATAACAACTCTTGAACGAAAGAAAACTAAACCCTAATTGGATGTCTAAACCCAAGAGAATGAATATAACAACTCTTGAATGAAAGAAAACTAAACCCTAATTGGATGTCTAAACCCAAATGAATAATCTAAATTAGTAAATCAAACTAATTACTATACCCTAAACAAACTCACTCGATGTCTAAACTCAAAAGAATGATTATAACTCAGAAAAAATTATTTACACGATAAGTTATGAATTCTAATCAAAGTATATTCATTAGGTTTAATAAGATAAGTTATAAATCTCAATAACTCACAGAATGATTAAAATTAGTAAATCAAGCAAAATAATCTTCTTAATAGACTCATTGATGCATAAACTCAAGAGAATAATTGTATCATAAAATTGAAAATAGTATATCTATAAGATTTAATAAGATAACTTATAAATTTGAATAAATTTTTTTTTTTTTGTCACCTTGATTTTAAATATAAAAAATGTTTCAAGTATAAGTACATCGAGCCGAGTGGGCTATGCTTTAACACAAAATACATAACTCGTAGCCAAATAAATGATAAACATGATTTTGTGTTTAATTACATAGTCAACACTTGTCCAGCGATGTGGCGGTATTTTGTGAATTCTGGTATGCAAACACCGTGTAAGTTGATCAGTAAAGGTCCGATTGATTTATGAAGCTGAGAGATTTGCAGTTATGTCCAATAAGCCACCAGCTGAGCCACTACAGTTAGAGATCTTATTAGGTTCCCTTTACCGCCGGTCATTGTTTTCCTGAGGCACCAACGTTGTCGAGGCCCGATTTAAGACCCACCAAAAATAGTTTCATTTCCATGCTTAAACCAACGGTGAGAGATAAGAAAAATGCAGCCGCCGATGGTAAGAAAGAAAACCAAACACTCAATCCAACTGGGAACTGGACCACTACAAGAAAACTGGCCATTTGCGATGGCCAAAATGTCGCAGTGGCATCGCAAATGGCCATTTGCAACACCACTGCGACATCGTCAATTTTATCGTAAATCGTGTGTCGCAAATAAAATTCGTCGCAGTCATGTCGCAATCATTGCGACGCAACAGAGACGTCGCAATACTGCAATAGACCAAGGCCTTCCAAATACGTCGCAGGTGTTGCGACGTTGGTGCGACGTAGACCCTGCGATGTCGTTGCGAGGCATAATATGTGACGTTCTTGCGAAACATAACCTGCGACGTCGTTGCGAAGCATTATCTGTGATGTCGTTACGAGGCATATTTTGCGATATCGTTGCGAAATATGCTCTGCGACATCCTTGCGAGGTCATTATTATGACACCGTTGCAACACCAGGTGTAAAAAAAAAATTTTAATGTAAAATATAATTTATTTTAAAATTAAAAATATTTAATTTATTTATAAAAATCATTAAAATAAAAATAAAAGTAATATATATTAAAATAAAAATATTTTCGAAAATATTTAAAATTATTTACAAAAAAAAAAACTAAAAATCTTTTGAATTGTCCGGGTATTCATTCGGGCTCTGGTCCGCGTTTGCCGAGTTTATTCGGGTTGCATCTCGTTCAGCTGAGCAGTTAAGTCCGCATCTTTTGAAGCCAAAGTAGAGAAAATCTTAGTGAACTGGACGATGTTCTGCCGTAGGAACGAAATCAGTTGATCTTATGCTTGTAGCTTACTCTCCATCTCCACCATTTTTGAGGAATCGACAGAGGGTTGAGACTGCAATCCTTGCATCCAAGTGCTCTGCTCGATCTGCGAGCCAGTGAGCGACCAGTCCCGAATAATCTCTCATTTTTACGGGGAGCAACCTGATAAGAAAAAAGCAATTATTACGTTAGTTTAACAATTTGAAACAGAAGAAACTCGAAGGAAATACAAAAATTCTTACATCAGCATATAACTTGTTCTTCTGTGCGGTTGATAGCACGGTAAATCATGTGCTCTCGTCACCACCATCCTAGGTCAATTGTTGCATCTTTGCTGTGACCTCGTTGTATATCCTCTCGGCCGTTTTGTCGACGAAGACACCGGCCTTGTTCGGTTTGGTCTGGTAGAGCATCTCTACCAGATCAGGGTGAGGATCTTTTGTCTCTTCTTGCTGAAAGGATTTAAAAAGTAAATATATTAATGAATAGCATTTTATAAACTGTTGTGTAAATATATTGACGTAATATATTATCTTCTTTTGGTCTTGGGGCTTGAGTGAGGTTTGGCCCGAGCAATGTTTATGCGGACAATCGCCATTAGGATCGGCCAACCTAGGCGCCCGCACACTTGTGCTCTTCTTTTCGGATTTTGGATCTTGCCAATAGCGAACAAGACCCTCCCAGACTTTAGTGTTGAACAACCGCGACATCGCTTGGTCGCCGTGTGCCCTCCATTTAGCTTTACAACGGCCGATCTGGTCGCACATGCGTCTCTTCAAGACCTCCTCGAACTTTCTACGGACTTCACCCGTAATCGAGGGGATTTAGTGGTAACGTTGCTAGAACGGAAAAAATTTATTAATCTTAAATTGATGTTAAAAATTGAAAAAAGAAATTGATTAAAAAAACATACCGTAAATGTTTTGAAGCACCTATCGACGATGTGGTTTGGTAGTTGCATAAAATTTACGTGTGGTTCCGTGAAATCTCTATTACCAAAACTTGGTCATCATTAAACCTACAATTTTATTTCCAAAAATAAATTAAAATTTGATTTACAAAATATAAAATTTCTAATTTTAAAATAGTAGGAAATACCATAGCGTTCCTGGCGGACGTTGTGGAACGAGATTGTGTAAGTATTGGTGGTGTGGATCGTTGAGAATGTCTTCTATCGCCATCCCTCTAGTATTGTCGGCTGGAATCAGCTGAGAGCTGAAACTACATCCCGACGTGGACGGGACAGATCATGAGGCGGGCGATGAGATAGGTTGAGATGTCTCCTCCGCGTGTGGCGTCTATGACTGAGAGCCGGGAGGCATCGGTGGGTGCGATCCCCCACCATCGATGAGGTACCTAGTGTATAGGTTATGAATTCCAGACATCTGAAATCACGATGATTTAGATGTCTAGAATCGTTGTTAATACATTTTTTTTACAATATTTTTAAAATGGTTTAAAATAAACATATCCTAATAACGACTTAAATATTTAACAAACAGAAACCGTTTGTGTTTGTTTAGACAAACGTTTTAATATTGGTTTTTAAAATAAAGAAATGATTTGCAAAATACGCAATGGGTTTAAAAACATAAGACGTTACTAAAATTTGTTTTAAAATTACCAAAAATCAATAAAATATTTTAGAAAATACAAAACGTTTTTAGAAATTTCTATTATAATTACCAATAATCATTAAAACGTTTTAGAAAATTATAAATGTTTTTAGAAAATTCTTTAAAAATTATCAATAATCACTAAAAATATTTTAGTAAATTCTTTTAAAATTATCAATGATCATTCAAACGTTTTAAAAAATTCTAAACGTTTTTCAAATTTTTTTTATTAATTACCAATAATAATTAAAATGTTTAAGAAAATTAGAAAATATTATACGAGTTTATAGGAGTTTGAAAATATGCAATAATCGGTTGTTTGCCATCCCGTGTAATATATAGTTCGCTTCTCGAACATATTTCTGCTAGGTCCAACCTTGATTTTAAATTGTCTTTACTCTTTCCCTGCACATTCAATATCGTGTTCATGATGTTATCGAAAAAGTTTTTTACCATGTCCATCGGATCAAGGTTGTGACATAGTAAGAGATCTTTCCAATATGGGAGTTCCCAAAAGATACTCTTTTTGTGCCAGTTATGAGATTTTGTATATCCGTCAGGCATGTTAGCTGGAGTGTGCCAATTGCCCCCACGTTTACATGTTTCCTTAGCACCATAATAATTAATCTGGTCCAACAGCTCATCCCCTGACATGTGTGTTGGAGGAGGAATGTGCACAATCTTGTTATTCTTAAACAATTTCTTGTTCCTCTGGTAGAGGTGGTGCATAGAGAGAAACCAACGATGACAATCAAACCAACAAGATTTCTTACCATGCTTTAATTGAAAATGCATCAGATCATCTCATACAATATGGACAAGATAGCCTTCCATGTGTAGTCCACCTAGATAACATTTCGTACGTAGGAAAGTCACTTATCGTCCATAATAAAACTGCATGCATCTTGAAATTCTTATGCTGCGAGAAATCATATGTGCGAACAGCACTATACCATAACTGTTTCAGCTCGTGAATCAGAGGTTGCAAGAACACATCAAGAAATTGCCTCAGATGACTAGGACGTGGCACTAGAATGGTCGTAAACAAGAATTTGCTTTGCATGCACATATCAGGTGGAAGATTGTATGACGTCAGTATGACATGCCATAAAGAATATTGTCTTCATGACAAACCAAATGGACTAAATCCATATGTGCATAAACCAAGATAAACATTTCTAGACTCTTTGGAAAAGTCAGAATGTACCGTCTGGAAGTGTCCACGCTTTTGCATATGACGGAGGTGTAACCTCCCCATCATTTGTTGTGTGTTCTGCGTGCCATCTTATTGCCGCTGATGTCCTTTCCGATTGGTATAGTCGTTTCAATCTATCAGTGATTGGAAAATACCACTTATGTTTGTATAGGACATGATTCCTTCCACCTGTTGCTCGTTACCTCGACTTCCCGCAAAAATGATATTCCTGCAACTTTTCATCATCTTTATAGAAAATCATGCAATTGTCAATGCAAACATCAATTGTTTCTGATAGTAATCCAAGACCCGCAACTAACTTCTGCATTTCATAATAACTTTCTGCAGAATTATTATCTGCTGGCAAATACTCTTTAAACGCATCCACTAATTGGTTCATACTTCTCTCGGTTATGTTTCATTCACTTTTAATAGACATCAATCTAGATTCTAATGATAGTTTGGATAGACCTTCTCTACATCCCTCATAGATAGGTTGATAAGCAGCATCAAGCATATCATATAACTGTTTCGCTTCAGCGTTAGGTTCTTCAATAGTAATTTCACTATCAACTGGAATAGATCCATGATATGCATCTGTAACCATATCATGATACCTATTACCTTGAAGATGCTCATAACTTTCAAACATATTTTTACCATAATTTTAATTAGCTTTATCACTAGGTTGATCATCACCACCAGCATCCATACTACTACGCCTAGATCGAGACTATACCCCTACCCATGTGAAAACTATACATAATAGTTTGGAGTAAATTCTCTATTATATACATGCCGTTTCACCATATCAACATTCAAATATTTGGTATTCCCACACTTTACACATGGACAGAAGATGTTACCGTCATTCGGAGTAAAAAGGTTGTTAGCCGCCTGGTTTACGAATGCTCGCAACCCATCTCGAAACTCTTTCGTCACTTCTAACGTCTCCGGATCTTTTCGATTATACAGCCATCGTCGTAATGTGAACACTTCATGTTCCGACGTCATTTTTTTTCTTTAAAAAAAAAAAAAATTCAAATATTTTTCCCTGAATTCTATCTCTCTCTAAGTGTTTATGAGATTTGATGTGAAGATACAATCACATGGTGGACTATTTATAGGAAAAAAGGGAAAATTTGCAATGTAATTACGATGGTGATTACTTCCATCGCAAGTAACTCGCAATTTTTCAATGAAAGAAACAACTCGCAACAGTGTCGCAATATTGCTATGCCCTTGCGATCGCCGTCCGTGCATCGCAATCATGTTGCAAAATTATCGCAACAACGTCGCAATATTGCCACATATTTAAACGTTGCAATATTGCGAAGCGGTTGTGATGATGCTTAATTCGTCGCAACAACGTTGCAAAATTGCGATGTTTATTTTCCATCGCAAAATTGCGACGTTTATTTTCCATCGCAAAATGGCGTCGCTAATTGACAGACCGGAAAAACCAAAATCCATATCTAAAGCTAAATCGATCATATTAATCCGATTTTATTGATAACACTAAACACAACATAAAACAAAACTGATTGAAAACAATCCTAGAATTTAACCCAGAAAATCCAGATTAGATCTTGGCTTTGAAAACTAAAATATGTAAAAGACAAAATTAGAAAACTACCGGAGCAGCAAACCTCGTTACTGGCAAAGACTCCTGATAGTCACCGGATAAACCAGATGGCAACCTCCACTAGAGTGGTCTGTCGAGCTGGTCTCTCTGAAAGGTAGCCATCGTGAAGAGAGACGCCGGGAACAGAGCTCTACCGATAGAGAGATACAAACTCTGACGAAAGAGAGAGAAAGAGTTATTACGTGTGATTGGTAATAATTTATAATTTTAAATAAATATATTATTTAATAAGGTTTCTTATTAAACTTAATAAATTTTTGGGATAAAAAATTTATAAGAATATGATGAGATGAAAAAATTGGTGGAAAATTTTTTTTGGTGGAAATTCTTTTATTTTTGAATTTTCTTTTTTCAAAATATATATATTTTTTTTAAATAATTTTTGAGGGTAAATTCAGAATTTTTAAAAAAATTGAGGGGTATTTTTGAAAAGGGTATGAATGAAAGAGTGTTTTTGAAAAAAAATAATAAGTGAAAAGTCATTATTTTAACTAAAAAATAAAGTTACATCTAGTTATGAAACCTTTCTATATATATAAATATATATATATATATATATTATTTTTCATTTTCTTAATTTATTAACTAAGTTCTAACTTGCAAGTGGTCTTTAGTCCAGTGGTAGTTGGTAAGTCCACTAAAATGACAAGGCGCACCTGCACCCGGGATCGAGTCCCACCACCTGCATTATGCAGGAATTTGGCTAATGGGCCGGCCAGTTGTGGCCCATCATATTATCTGCCGTCGACAAAAAAAAAAACTAAGTTCTAACTTGTGATGAAACACTAGATAAAATATGGTTACATTATCATTAAATCTTTTTACATACTGTATAAGAGTTATATTGCATTGATTTTGGAGTTGATGATATTGAGTTGTATTTATTATATATGGATGATTAAATTGCAAATTATAATCACTTCAAAATTAGTTTTTTTCAAAAACCCATTTTAACAGAAAAAATGTTGGAACAAAATTTAAAATAGTTAACATCATCTTATAATATAGGTAATTAAGATTTAAGTTCAAACTATTATGTTTTTTTAAAAAAATATTATGTTACAATGATATTATAACTTACTTAAAGAAAGTAACAAAATTATTGATTTCAAAATAAAACTTAAATTCTTAAAGATTAGTAAGATGTTCGTGAAGCATATATTTTTATGTATAAGAGATTTTGACGATTCATTGATAAGTCACTCACAACAATAATTTTAGCTTTATGAAGACCATTAAAGAAGTTTTCGCACAACCAACCAACATAGAAGACATGCTTAAATTTTTTGTCTCTTTGGCTTCTAAGTTTTATGTTCTAACACACTACATATTCTATTTCACAATCAAAATCCCTCAAGTTTTCAAAAAAGTATCATCTAACAAGTTTTTATACACAATAATAATAAAAACGAAGAAGATGGTATGAGTGAGCAATTTTGAAACCGAGTAAGTCACCTACTCGAAGGTCATGTGTCTCCACCAACTCCTTCCAACCTTCGGTGAGTCTATTGCACTATATCTTTACTTCCCATCTAATTTCCAACGCATATGATGTAGAATATACATTCTTGCTTTAATGTTTTCCTTCGATGAGCTTGGAGAAGAACATCACAAGAATTTTCTAGTAACAGACCACAAACAAAATTATGAAACCATATATATATGTTTATAGAAGAAGAAAGATAGAAACTGAAAGTTTACGTACCAGGTGGCTTTGAAAATCAGGTAGAAGAATGTGGGAGATGTGTGAATTTTTGGGAGAGAAAGAGTGATGCATTCATCATCTCCATTACTTCAATATAGAGTTTACCAGCTATTCGTAGAAATATATAAAGAAATATTTTTTTATCTCTTTAGCTTATCAGTTTTATATTCTAACATACTCTACTTATTCTATTTCACAATTTATGTTCCTCATTTTTCCAAAAAAGTATCATCTAACAATTTTTTATACACAATAATAAAAAAACAAGGAAGAAGGAATGGGTGAGCAATTTTGAAAACGAAGAAGTCGCCTACTCGAAGATCATATGTCTCCACAAACTCCTTTCAAGCTTCGGTGAGTCTATTGTCCTATATCTGCACTTCTCATCTTATTTACAATGCATCTAATATAAAATATACAGTCTTGCCCTCATGTTTTCCATCAATGTGTTTGGAGAAGAACGTCACGAGATCTTTCTAATAACAGACCACAAACAAAGTGGCTTTGAAGACTTCTTCTTGCTTCTTCAACCTGATTTTCAAAGCCACCTCGTACATAATATCTTTGTTTATGTCTTTCTTCTGCCATAAACATATATGGTCTCATAACTTTGTTTGTGGTCTGTTAGTAGAAAATTCTTGTGACGTTCTTCTTGAAACACATCGATGGAAAACATGAGGGCATGACTGTATCTTTTTAAATTAGATGCATTGTAAATAAGATGAAAAGTGTAGATATAGGGCAACAGACTCACCAAAGGTTGGAAGGAGTTTGTGGAGACATATGATCTTTGAGTAGGTGACTTCTTCGTTTTCAAAATTGCTCACCTATACCATCTTCCTTGTTTTTTATTATTGTGTATAAAAAATTGTTTAATGATACTGTTTTTGGAAAAATGAGGGACATTAATTGTGAAATAGAATACGTAGAGTGTGTTAGAATATAAAACTTAGAAGCTAAAGAGATAAACAATATTTATTTTTTTTACGAATAGCTGATAAAGTATATATTGAAGTAATGGAGATGATGAATGCATCACTCTTTCTCTCCCAAAAATCCACACATCTCCCACATTCTTCTACCTAATTTTCAAAGTCACCTGGTACGTAAACACTCTGTTTCTGTCTTTCTTCTTCTATAAACATATATGGTTTCATAATTTTGTTTGTGTCTATTACTAGAAATTTTTTGTGATGTTCTTCTCTAAACTCATCGAGGGAAAATATGAAAGCAAGAATGTATATTCTAGATCATATGCGTTGGAAATTAGATGGGAAGTAAAGATACAGTGCAATAGACTCATCGAAGGCTGGAAGGAGTTTGTGGAGACACACGACCTTCGAGTAGGTAACTTCCTCGGTTTCAAAATTGCCCACCCATACCGTCTTCCTCGTTTTTGTTATTATGATCAAATGGAGAGACTTACAATATCATCGTAGGAAGCCTCAACGGACCATTTGGCGATGTTTCTTTTGAGGATTTTAAGAAGGCTAGAATCAGACAAATTGAAAACAGCTACTATTTGTGTTTTTAAGTTTTTTTTTTTTTTTTGGTGAACTGTATTTTTCAGTTTATTGTGGAATATTACGTGATTTAGTAAATGGTTTACGTTTGAGATCGAGACATTCCATTTACATGCTAATTCCCTAATATTTTGTAATTTATTTTATTTTTGCAATTGGTCAATATGTAATGTTGTAAGTTATTAAAATCCTATTTAATCCATTCTTACTAAAAATCCCAATTAATACAGGAAAAAAAAAAACTGAAATCTAAACAAATGCGTAGTAAGATCTAAATATTAGATAGAAGTACCACTTCGAAAAATTCAGCTTAATTTTTTGAAAAATGTGTAACTAGAAAAAAAATGTATATAATATAAATTTTGTAACTGAAATATTCTTTTTGTCGTTAACTAAAATATATTTTAGAACGTTTAGATGATATAAAAATTATGTAGTACCTTAAATAATATTTACACTAATTGATGACTCTTACTAAGCTCTTAAACAAACTCCTAGAAAATTCTCAAATTAATTTAAAGCTTTTGTAACTGATTTTTCTTACAACTTTCATTTTAAGGATGCATAACAGACATATTAAATTCTCTTTAATAATGTGTAATTGAAAAATGTTTACTCTAATTATTAACTCTTACTAATATTTTTAAAAAGCTCCTACAAAATTCTCAAATTAATTTAAAATCTTTAAGACTTTCATTCTAATGTTACATATTAAATATTTGCATTTATTATTGGAAAGTAATAAGAAAAAAATCCAATTACTCAATTTGAATGACATACTCTCAATAATGAAATTACTACCCCCTCTATCATTTTATTTAATCTTTACAAAAAAAATTTGTTGTTGCAAATTAAATGATGTTCTCATTAATCTAGATGAAAATGGCCATTAGTTTATTTTTTTACCCCTACATAGTCAATATCATCTTAGTTCATTAGTATATTGAATAATGTACATTTAATGGAAGATGAGGTTAATATAGGTATCTTATTTGTTTTCTTAATTAGTGTGCATTTTTCTTAAAGATCAAGTAAATTGAAAGAGAAAGAGTATACATTTTGCAAGTGGCTTTTAGTCTAGTGGTAAGCGGTAAGTCTACTAAAGACATGCACACTTGCACAACTAGGGATCAAATTCCATTGTCTATATTATGTAGGAACTTGGCTAATAGGCCGGTTAGTTGTGGCCCAGGTGTTGACAAAAAAAAAGGAGTATACATTTTCTTTTAGCGTAATTAAATATATATTGGGACGAAAATACTAAGTTTTTTCATGCTGAGATAAAGTAAAGACGAGCGAAGAACCGAATTATAGGACTATTTACTAATGTCGGAATATGGGTAACCAAGCCTGATGAAATTATTACAGAAGCTACCCGATATTTTTCTAACCTTTTCACTGCCAATGGTAGAGATTGTGGCCAAGAATTATTAGCGGATATCGAGCCACAAATCACGGAGGCTGATAACCAGATACTTCTACGAATAGTTTCTGAAGAAGAAATTAAGAATTCTCTTTTTATGATGGACCCGGGTAAGTCTCCGGGCCCTGATGGTATGACCGCCCTATTTTTCCAAAAGTCTTGGGAGGTGGTTAAACTAGATATAATTACAATGGTTAATGAGTTTCTATCCACTAGTATTTTTGAACAAGGGTTAAATGAAACGAATATATTTTTAATTCCAAAAACTTCCCGACCTACGAGAATGATGAAGTCTAGGCCAATTAGCTTATGTAATGTGGGATACAAAATTATCTCTAAGGTCTTATGCTTAAGACTTAAGAAGTTAATGCCAAAATTAATATCGGAAACACAATCTGCCTTCATCACTGGCCGATTAATATCCAACAATATATTAATTACACAAGAAATGTTTCATGCTAAAGCTTATGATAGGATTGAATGAAATTTAATTGAATGCCTCCTGCTAAAGCTCGGATTCAGTAGCAACTGGATAAAGTGTGTCATGCACCGCATTTGTAGTGTAGAATATTCAATCATTCTAAACAGGGAGCCGAGAGGGAAAATAATCCCAAAATAGGGTCTACGACACGGGGATCTGTTATCCCCATATCTATTTATTTTATGTACTAAAGTCCTGGTTTCAAAATTAAAAAGGGCAGAAAATGATAAACTTATTTTGGGAACACCTATTGCGAGAGCAAGCAACAAGGTCTCTCACCTACTATTTGTTGATGATAGTCTTTTCTTCTATAAAGCAACGACAAAAGAAGCTACCCACATTATTAGAATTCTTAAAGAGTACGAATGGATATCAGGTCAACAAATTAATTTTGATAAGTCTTTTATACAATTTGGACATTCAGTCCCCAAAAATGAAAAGACTTTGATTCATCATATTTTGGGGATTCACTAATTGGGGGGATATGGGGTCTTACCTTGGAATTCCACAGAATATTGGAGGGGAAAAAACAAAAGTATTTGCCTTTGTTGGGGAGAAACTTCAAAACCGAATAAATGGTTGGTCATCGAAATTCCTCTCCAAAGGGGGCAAAGAAGTCCTTATTAAATTGGTCCTGACGGCTTTGCCGACATATGTCTTGTCATGTTACAGAGTGCTAAAGACAATTGTGGAGAAATTAAATTCAGCTATTGCGAACTTTTGGTGGTCAAATTCCGAAACGTCAAAAGGGATACACTGGATGAAATGGAAACAATTATGTCGACCGAAACAGGAAGGTGAATTGGGTTTTCGAATATTAGAGGATTTTAATTCAGCACTTCTTACTAAACAAGTATGGAGGTTGATTGATCACCCAGATTCTTTGTTTGCCCGTGTAATGTGTGGCCGCTATTATAAAAATCATTGGCCGATAACGGCCATAACAACTTTGAACCCTTCTTACGGATGGCAAAGCATCAATTCAGCTCGTTCATTAATGGTTAGAAAAGGGTTGATTAAAAAGATTGGCGATGTGAGATCAACATCGGTTTGGAGAGATCCATGGATTCCGGATATTCACCCAAGAGGGGCCATTGGTTCTTTCCGGACGAGGTTCAGTTAATTATGGGTATCCCAATACCACGACGGGCAAGGTCAGATTGTTGGGACTAGCATTATACTAAAACGGGTCGATATTCAGCAAAGTCTGGATATAAGGCTGAGGAGAATGTATCTTTGATATGGAAGTTAGATCGTCCAAATAAAATTAAACATTTTATATGGCAGGCTTTGTCTGGGTGTGTTGCAGTTAAGCAGAAGCTGAATACTCGCGAAGTTAATTGCGATCCCAGATGTAGTAAATGTGGGGCAGAAGAAGAAACTATTAATCATGTTCTTTTTGAGTGTCCCCCGGCGGTTCAAGCTTGGGCATTATCTCTCGTTCCCTCGCCGGTAGAGGTTTTCCCCGGCAATTCGATATGGTATAATCTGATTACCTATTTTTGAGAATCCTAGATTTTGTGGATGTCAGCATTTTCCCATGGGTGATTTGGCATATCTGGAAATCAAGGAATGATTCATGTTTTTCCGGAGTGTGTAAAGATCTCGTGAAGTGTTATCCCAAGCGGAGCAAGATGTGGTGGAATGGTCTACTACTAGGCGTCAAAAATGTTATGCTAGCCAACCAGGATCGCTCAGCAATGCTATGGCTTGGCCCGGGGTTTCTTTACCATTGACGGGGGACCCGGCCTTTACGAGTTACAGATATCTTGTGGATGCGTTGTGGAAGAGCTCTGATATTTACTCCGGGTTAGGCTGGGTTTGCATTCCAGATGCGGTTTCGGGGGGATGTATAGGGGCACGCCAAATTCGAAGGAGTCTTTCTACACTACACTCAGAGGTGGAAGTTGTCCTGTGGGCTATGGAATATTTGATTTGGACCCAGGTCCTGGAGGTGGAGATGGCTACAGACTATGCTGATGTTTTGAAGCTCTTGATGTATCCTGATAAGTGGCCAGCCTTCCAACCATACTAGGAGGAATTTCTCAAGTTAAAGTCTCTTTTTCGTGCTTTCTCTCTCTATGTAATCCCGAAATCTCTAAACCATAAAGTTAATGTTCTCGCTCGTTCTATTAGAGAGTCAGCTAATTGCTTAGTGTTATAAATATTTTTTCTACTCTTGTGGTAGTGGTTTCTAATATTATCTAGTTGATAAAAAATAAAGTAATTAAATATATATTATTTTATTCTTTTTTACATTGTGGAAAATTATAATTCTCACATATACAAAGTTAAAAAAAATGTACGTGTAGTATTGTAGGATGCTTGCTCGTTAGAATTTCAAATACTATATCCAGCCATCAATAAAAACAAAAGGTACTAGTTCTGACAATTTGTTTATAACTTTACGAACAAAAAAAAAGCTTTTTTTATAACAAATATTATTATTCTCATCTTTAAAATATATGCTAAGAATCAGGTGATCCAATTGGCTTGCCTTTAATCTAGTTTGATATCAGGTGATAAGTTTAAATCCTACCCAATTTTAATTAGAGACTTTGACTATATATCATATTTTATCGATCTAATTATTATTAAAAAAAAAAATTATATCAAAAGTTATAGGGAAATTTTTTCAGAATGTCACAAATGAGTTTAAAATACTGGGAAATGCCACAAATGAGTTTAAAATACTGGGAAATGCCACAAAGTTATTAACTCCTCCGTTATGCCACTTTACCAAATACGAAAGACTATTGCAAAATTCAAACTGAAAAAAGCGGACAAATTGAAAACTAGAGAAATGCTTAAAATAGAGAAGGAACAAAATAATCATTTTCTGTTATAAATATATCTAGGCAAAATAATTACCTATAGACATAATCATTACCTATAAAATATCTTACCGTTTCACCACCATTTCTCTTTTATAAATACCCTTCATCCCTCATTATAATTGTATGTACAAAAAGCAAAAGAGAAATAATAAATTATAGTTCTCTACGTCTTTTCTCTTATACTCACACAAAGATATATAATAATATAATATATAAATATTCAAGTTTTATAACACGTTATCAGCACGAATTGCTCCCGCGCTGGAAAAAGGTAAAATTTATTTTTGTCAATTTTGATTTTATACTTTGATATAATGGGTGACTTGGGCCCCATACGTATATACTATATATTTTAATTTAATTTAAAAACTATAATAATACCTGAATTACAACATGAGGGATTTAGTCCCATGTTTAAATATTAATTTCGGGAAGATAGGCACTGCCTTCCCTGAATCGATCGTTAGATGGCCCTGCCTTCACGATCATGATCATATGGTATACTATGTCTCCTCAGATCAATATTTTTATATGTCAAGAAGATATTTATAAAATGTTCCAGAAGAACATAAAAATCAAAAATGTCATGAAGACATTTACTAAACCGTTTCTGAAGAACAGTAAAAATAAAATGGATATACATATAAATCCGTTTCACACGAAACAAATAAATTTGTCTAGTAGACAAATAAATAAAAATAATTTTGTTCTGAAGACAAATAACATATTTAAATTTATTGTTATTGCATCATATTTAATTGCGCAATTTATACTCTGAATATTTCGTGATTATGTTATTATTAATTTTGATAATTTATTTTTGGATATATTTTTCTAACGGTTATGAAAAAAAAATAATAATAATAATACATAATTCTCCAACGGCCATAAACACTATTTCCAACGGCTACATACAAAATTTTAATCTATAAATACACTCACCTTTCACTCATTTTCATCACTCAAAATCTTCTACCTTCTCTCAAATTTTTTTTCTCGAAATCGATTCATTTTTGTAAAATGGATTGGGTTTTAATCTTTTGCTTCGGTATAATTCTTTCCACTATTCCCGGATTTTTCATCGGTGATTTCACTCACACGGAATATTGGGTGAATTGTTGGTTATTTATTGGTACTTTGTATCTTTTTGTAATCGCCTGCTTATTTCGTTTTTATGTGTTTAATTATTGACATGTTATTGCATTATATTTTATTTTAAAATTTTAATAATAAAATTATAATTATTATGCAGTAATTATGTCTAATTTGGCAAAACTCGAGATCGCTGCCCTGGATATATCAGGCAATAACTATATGAGATGGGCTGTCGAAACAAAAATGCACTTAAGGGGAAGAAAACTCCTTGACACAATTGATAAGTCAAAAACGACTTCCGAAGAACAAAAGGCTAATGCCATGATATTTTTGGTCCATCATATCCACGATGGCTTAAAAAATGAATATATAACAAAAGAAGATCCTGCAGATCTTTGGCAGTCACTAAAAGATAGGTTTGATCACCAGAAATACGTGATCTTACCAAAAGCAAAACATGAGTGGCTGAACCTCCGATTCCAGGATTATAAAAGCGTAAGCGAATATAATTCTGCACTGTTTGGAATTACCTCCAGGATAATGTTATGCGGAGAAACGATCACTGATTATGATATGATCGAGAAAACTCTCCAAACATTTCATCCTGGAAATGTAGTCCTACAACAACAGTATAGGGCTAAGGGATACAAGAAGTATTCAGAATTAATGCAAGTGCTTCTTGTAGCAGAGCAGAATAATGAACTCATCATCCTGAACAATCAGTCACGCCCTACTGGATCAGTAGCATTCCCCGAAGCGAATGTTACGAATTATAATAATTACGGACGTGGACGCGGTCGAGGTAATTACCGCGGTCGTGGACGAGGAGGATACAAACGTGGATATGGACGTGGGCAAAGGAAAAGAGTTTGTCCTACTGATTCCAACGATGAAAGGAATCACAAAAGACCAAAAGAAAAAGAAGTTGGAAAAAGGCAACATGAGGAGAGTTGCTATAGGTGTCGTATGAAAGGACATTGGTCGCGTACCTGCCGTACGCCGAAATATTTCGTTGAACTACATCAAGAGTCCCAAAAGAAAAAGGGAAAACAAAGAGAAACCAACTTTGTTCATGGCAATATCGGGCATCCTTTTGATCATGAAGCTGGTCCTTCTTTTGACCATGAAGTCGATCCGCATCTCGATGATATAAACAATGATACGTATCTCGATGTGGCTGATTTCGCTGTTGATTCCATAGAAATCAACGAAAGCCAAAAAGACTAAAATCTTCCTGAAGAAGAAAGTATAATATAATGTATAAAAAGTATAATATAATGTATAATTAATTATGATTGCATAATGTTGTTTTCTGCCTTGTTTGTAAAATATTATCTTGTAATATACTGTTTGTGTTAATATTAACGCATCTTTTATAAATATTCTTAAATCAGAAAATGTTGAAATACGGAAACAAGGATGGAGATATGTGTCTGGCAGATAGTGCTACAACGCACACAATACTTAAAGATAAAAATTATTTCTCTTCCCTTAAGATGAACAATTCCGCCGGAAGCGTGAATACTATATCTAGTGATGCAAAAATTATTATAGGCTCCGGAAGAGCTTGTTTTTCAATGCCAAAGGGGACAAAATTTGAAATAGATAATGCATTATATTCCCCTAAATCATGTAGAAACTTATTGAGTTTCAAAGATATTCGAAGAAATGGATATCACGTAGAAACAATGAATAAAAATGGTGTTGAATATCTCTGCATCACATCAGTTAACTCGGAAAAGAAATGTATACTAGAAAAGCTGCCAGCTTTATCCTCCAGAATATATTTCACAAATATAAATATGATTGAATCATATGTTACAGTAAACCCGAAGTTTACATGTACGTTCAAAATCTGGCATGAACGTTTAGGGCACCCTGGTTCAGTCATGATGCGAAAGATTGTGGAAAACACAAATGGCCATTCGTTGAAAAACCAGAAGATTTTTCAAACGAAAGAATTTCCATGTAATGCATGTTCTCTTGGAAAACTAATAACTCGGCCATCACCAGCCAAAATTAAGAATGAATCTCCGGTATTCTTGGAAAGAATACATGGTGATATATGTGGACCGATCCATCCACAATGCGGGCCATTTAGATATTTTATGGTATTGATTGATGCATCTAGTAGATGGTCACATGTGTGTCTATTGAGCACACGAAATATGACTTTCGCAAACTTCATTGCCCAAATAATCAGATTAAGGGCACAATTTCCTGATTATACAATAAAGAAGGTAAGACTTGATAACGCTGGTGAATTCACTTCACAAGCCTTCAATGACTATTGTATGTCATTGGGAATAGATGTTGAACATCCAGTCCCACATGTTCACACACAAAATGGTATGGCTGAGTCTTTAATCAAACGGTTACAAATTATTGCTAGACCGTTAATAATGAGAACAAAACTCCCAATTTCAACATGGGGTCATGCAATTCTGTATGCTGCGGCACTAATCCAAATAAGGCCAAGTGCATATAATAAATACTCTCCATTAGAATTAACATCTGGCCAGAAGACAGATATATCTCATCTCCGTATTTTTGGGTGTGCGGTATATGTCCCCATTGCGCCACCACAAAGAACAAAAATGGGACCACAAAGGAGATTGGGAATATACATTGGGTATACATCACCAAGTATAATTCGGTACCTAGAACCAAAAACTGGTGATATGGTTACGGCACGTTTTGCTGATTGTCATTTTAATGAAGATGAATTCCCCGCGTTAGGGGGAGGAATTAAAGAAGCTCCAAAAGACATAACATGGTACACACTATCGTTATGGCATCTTGATCCCCCTACGAAACAACGTGAACTGGAAGTTCAGAAAATTGTACATTTACAAAATATGGCAAATCAGATACCAGATGCATTCACTGATACAAAAAGGGTGACAAAATCACACATACCCGCTGCGAATGTTCCATCAAGAGTTATTGTTCCAGAAGAACAAAATGATGGAAACATAACAAGTAAACCCAATATTCAGTTAAAAAGGGGGAGACCTATGGGATCAAAAGATAAAAATCCCCGAAAGAAAAAGATTTTGGGAAAAATAAATATAAATGGTCCAGAAGAACCAAATTATACAGAGAAAAGTCTTGAAGACGAAAATAGAGAAAAACATGAAATTTCCATCAACTATGCCCAAAACGAAAATATTTGGGTTAGAAGTGAGATAGAAGATGATGATGGAATTTTCTCATTCTCTGTATCAAAAGAAATTGACAATGAAAATGATGATCCAGAACCAAAGTCTATATTAGAATGCCAGAAAAGACCTGATTGGGAGAAATGGAAAATGGCCATGACAACTGAATTAAACTCCCTAAATAAAAGAAAGGTCTTTGGATCTATTGTCATAACTCCTGAACATGTAAAACCTGTTGGATATAAATGGGTTTTCGTTCGAAAAAGAAATGAGAAAAATGAGGTAACAAGATATAAAACCCGACTTGTTGCCCAAGGATTTTCTCAAAGACCTGGGTTGATTATGAAGAAACATATTCCCCCGTAATGGATGCAATTACCTTTAGATTTTTGATGAGCTTAACAGCATCTAAAAATCTAGAAATGCATCTAATGGATGTTGTGACAGCATATCTATATGGATCACTTGATAGTGAGATATATATGAAAATCCCAGAAGGATTAAAGATGCCTGAAGCATTGAACGCAAAATCTAAAGAAGTATGTTCAGTCAAATTACAGCGATCACTTTACAGATTAAAACAATCCGGACGCATGTGGTATAATCGTCTAAGTGAATATTTATTAAGTAAAGGATATACCAACAATGCAATATGTCCTTGCGTATTTATTAAGAAATCTGTATCTGGATTTGTGATCATAGCTGTATATGTTGATGACCTGAACATAATTGGAACTCAAAAGGAGATTGATGTTGCTAGAACTCATATGATAGAAGAGTTCGAAATGAAAGATCTTGGACAGACAAAGTTTTGTCTAGGACTCCAGATCGAGCATCTTCGGAATGGAATTTTCGTACATCAATCGAATTATATTAAAAGGATCTTAAAACGATTTTATATGGATAAAGCGACTCCTTTAAGTACTCCAATGGTTAATAGATCACTCAATATCGAGAAGGATCCATTCCGACCTTGTGAAGATAACGAAGAGATATTAGGTCCTGAAGTACCTTATATGAGCGCTATTGGTGGACTCATGTATCTTGCAAATTGCACTAGACCAGATATAGCATTCGCTACAAATCTGCTTGCAAGATATAGTTCATCACCTACGCGCAGACACTGGAATGGAATAAAACATATATTTCGTTATCTCCAAGAAACAATTGATTTGGGATTATTTTATAATAGAAATTCTAGTCTCGATCTAGTTAGTTTTGCAGATGCAGGCTATTTATCAGATCCACATAAAGCCCGATCACAAACCGGAGATGTTTTCACAATTGGAGGCACTGCAATCTCTTGGCATTCTCAAAAGCAAACTCTAGTTGCTACCTCCTCAAATCATGCAGAAACAATTGCACTTCATGAAGCATGTAGAGAATGTGTGTGGCTTAGATCTATGACTCAACATATACAAGAAGCGAGTGGAATAGGCATAAATAAAGAGCCAACAAAGGTGTTTGAAGATAATGCTGCTTGTGTCGCCCAACTCAAAGAAGGTTATATTAAAAGCGACCGAACAAAGCACATCCCCCCAAGATTTTTCTCTTACACACGAGAACTCGAGAAGAATCAAGAAGTGAATATTCAATATATTCGTTCAACAGACAATGCAACAGATTTGTTCACTAAAGCGCTTCCCACTACAACTTTCAGAAAACATGTTCATGGTATCGGAATGCGTCAACTACGAAATTTATGATATACATCATTTCAGGGGGGAGATTGTGTTACTGTACTCTTTTTTCCCTCATCATGGTTTTTATCCCACTGGGTTTTTCCATGATAAGGTTTTTAATGAGGCAGTACATAATATCACAATAGGTAATTAAGGGGGAGTGTTATAAATATATCTAGGCAAAATAATTACCTATAGACATAATCATTACCTATAAAATATCTTACCGTTTCACCGCCATTTCTCTTTTATAAATACCCTTCATCCCTCATTGTAATTGTATGTACAAAAAGCAAAAGAGAAGTAATAAATTATAGTTTTCTACGTCTTTTCTCTTATACTCACACAAAGATATATAATAATATAATATATAAATATTCAAGTTTTATAACATTTTTCCTTTTGTTATTTTATAATTTGTCATCTTCATGTTTTTAATATTTTATTCATTTCACAATTATTTTCCTTCCTACTCTAACTTTTTCTTCTACAACGTAGATATCCATTTCATTTTGATAATAACATTTCACATCAGCATATCTTCCATTTTATCATTATCTCTTTATATATTTAGCACTGTATCGTTGCCATAATATTCCAAAACATGGACATAACAAATTTAAACACAAACATAGAATGCTATGTTCATGTGCGTTGTTTTATGTCTATGTGCGTTGTTTTATGTCTATCGTTTTATGTCTATGTGCGTTGTTTTATGTCTATCGTTTTATGTCTATGTGCATTGTTTTACGTCTGTCATTTTATATTCATGTCCATTATTTTACGTCTGTCATTTTATGTCTATGCTTATCTTTTTCTCTTTTCTTCCCTCTTTTCTTCTCTCATTTCTTTATCCATTTGTCACGTATCGTTGATTTATTCGACAATGAACAAATTTATGTCCATTTTAGACATGTCATTGTCCATCGTTTATGTCAATGTCCGTTTTTTACGTCCATTGTTTATGTCCATATTCTTTGCCAAATACAATTCACATTTTTTCTTTCAATCTGCCACGTGTCGCTCGAACCCTGATGATTATTAAAGTACAAACCCTTTTCGTGTCATGCTTTCTGTCAAATCATATTTCTATTTCTTTCGCCTTTTGATCATAATCTAATATATTAAATTTTTTATTTCTTTTTTATCGGTAAACAACTTAACTTTTTGTGCTATATTGATTATGATATCTGAAGATTCACACTAAACATCATCTTCTATTTTTCATTTTATTCCTTCCTATTTCTCAACAATATGAAACTATAACAGAATTGGATAGTTGAAAAATACAATAAAATATGAATCATCTAAAGTAGTTAAGTCCGGTAATTAAATTCAACAAACTTTAGAAAGTTGAGAGATTCTTATGACTTTTGATTAACACAAATATATAGTGATATTTAAGCAGATACTGAAATGTCTTTAGTGTTGTGTCTTGTAACAAATAATTTTATGTCTAGACTGTAATGTTTGGTTCTCTTCAGCTCACAATATCATGCGGACGTCGGGAATAAGACACATGACAAGAATTGTAATAATAGAATAAGAATCGTACGCCAAAAGATGAACAACGGAAAAAGAATAAATGGCATTTTTGTGAAGTGACTGTTGTTGATAACGTAAGCAAGATGATATTTACGCGCGCTGGAACGAGGATGGCAAAATGGTAATGGAGCATGTCACAAATGGCACGAAAACTGGCATAACATAGAAGAAAAAAGGTTAATGACATTTTTAAAGATTAAAAACTCTGGGGCCAATTTTCCCAAAAGTATAATATTATATATGATACGTATGTACGGACTTTTACCTAATACAAAATTAATGTTATTTGATGTTTTTAATTAATTTAAATTAGAAAAAATGTCAATTTAATATTGTACAAAAATTTGTTAAGTTAACATATGGTTGATTTTTTTTTGGATCACAAAACAAGTTATATTCATTTGATTTTGATTACATCAGTAAAAAAACCTATACAACATATAACTTTACATTCTAGAAAAAAGTTTTAAGTCCAAAAAGATTTAATAAGGATAGATAATGGGCCAAACCCAGACCCATATGTCTGCCAAAGTAAATTAGGAATTTCGCAGAAATTTGAGCCGCTGTCAGAAAGAAAAACGCCGGAAAACGAGCCATCGTCCTTAGATCGTTGATCTTCTGCTCGACTATCAACTTTAGAGTTTGAGAAGAGGGAACACAATAACGTTTGAGCATTCAAGTGATGGATGCTTTAAAGAGTGAGAACAGATCTGCATGGTCTCGGTGGTTGCAGGTCGACAAATCGGCCGGCGAGGACGAGAAACGGGGGATGAGCGCAATCAATCGGACTGTTTTCGGAGGTTCTGGTCAACAGAAAGTCGCCATAGAGGTGTATATGTGGCGAGGCGTCTCGATGAAGAGCCAACCTCGATCTTCACCGGTACACCGCCGACAGAGATAGTTATAATCTTGCTGGGATAATCCGGTGAATCGGAGTATGGTAGGTAGGCACAACTGCCAACAAAGCTTGAGGTGGAAGATAGAGAGAACCCCAGATCTCAACTGGCGAAGGACACCAAAATAGAGAGGGCTCAGATGTGAATCTCATCGTTGGGAGAAGAGGAGGAGATGACACCGTCGAAGATTTTTGGATGGTGTCATCGACGTCCCAAACTTTTGCCATAGAGGAGGAGACACACAGAAAGACAGAGGTACACAAAGGAGATGGGAGACACATAGAAGAAGAAACAAGGGAGAAAAAGAGAGAGATAATGGATGAGATCTTTCAACGCCGGCGAGAAACGCCTTTTCCGGCGATGCCGGCGTCTGTAAACGAAGAAGATGAAGGTTTCTCGATAATAGAGATGAGAGAGTATTCTTTTAGTTTCTAATTTTCTTTTTTCTATTTCTAGATATGGTTGATTAAATATTCAATTTATTGTTGAATTTTGAAAAAACTCTCAATTTTGCATTGACTCGGCAAATTGAACATATTGTTAATTCCAAATCGAAATTGTCTCTGAAATCGAAAGCCAAATCGATTTTGGAAGTTCGATTCAGTTCTTATCTTCATTCTGAAGAACTTTAAGCTTAATTTTCTCTTTTCTTTCAAGAATGATCTCAAATTCATCGATTTAAGATATTGTCTTTGATAAAAAAATTTTGTCTATTCATACTTCATTATTTAACTAAATGGGAGATAAAGAGTTTGGTGAGGTAGCATTCAAACAAAAATTTGGCTAACTTATCTGCTTCAGAATTGAAATTACGAGGAACAAAAAGACAATCAAAAGAGTTAAAACGAGAGAGAAGATTGGAGATGTCTTCTCAATCTCTATGGATCTATGATATCTTCACGCCTTTCTTGATAGTGTTGATTAGGGATAGAGAATCAGATCTGAGTTCTATCGAAGAGATCTCGATGATCTTTGATACTTTTATGTATCATTCTTGAAAGAAAAGAGAAAATCAAGTTTAGAGTTTTTTAGAACGAAGATAAAAACTGGATTGAGCTTCCAAAATCGATTTGGCTTTCGATTTCAGAGACAATTTCGATTTGGGATTAACAACAAGTTCAATTTATCAATTTAATCAATCATATCCAAAATTCGATGTTAAATTAACGATTTTTGGTAAGTATAGTGTTAAATTGACATGTTTCACAATTTCAATTAGTAAAATGTTATTTCTTTACGACAAAAAAATTTTGGTCAAGTGGTAGGGGACGAGGCTAAGACTTTAAAGAGTTTGTAGGTTCGATTTCCTTATTGTGCGAAACTAAAACACATTTTCCTACTCACCCTTACACAGATATAAATTTATGCTTTTGACTCATTTGATTACGTGGATAGATAGTTTATTCGTGGGCTTGCACCTCCTCTAAATAGTCATAACAAAAAATTATGTCTTTATTTGTATTAAATAAAAATTTTAAATTATTAAAAATTAAAAACTTTATGTCTATAAGTAGGTGCGTGTCTGATATAATTTGGGGTTAGAAAAAGAAAGATATTACCGAGGACAATTGTGAGACAAAAAAAAATTACGTTCGTTCGGATCAAAACTTATTAATCAAAAGTAAGAGATTTTCGAATCAAAAACCGAAACCTTTTTAGTATTCTGACATTTCGGTTTTCATCGATAAACCAAATGCAAACCGGATTGCACCACCAACTTCCTTAGGACGATATCGAAGAACACTGTAATCCCTAGAAAATCTAATACAAACAGAAATTCAGAAAACAGCTTCGCATACAATCGAAATTTTCAGGACAAAAAGTGTTATCGACTCCAATGTCTTCCTCAAAATCTCATTACAAGGAGAAAATTGCTCGTCGGAGGTCAGTAATCTTCGATTTATTCAAAACTGGGGTTTTTACATTAGCTGATTAGAATGTCTTAGTTCGTGACCATTTTTATTTTGAAGGGAGGAGAAAGCAGAGGAAACCGACAATCCAAAGTACAGAGACCGAGCCAAGGAACGAAGGGAGAATCAAAATCCTGATTATGATCCAGCGGAGCTTGGTTCTTTTCACGCTGTTGCTCCTCCTGGAGCTGTTGATCTCCGGTAACACTCGTTTTTCCGATTGCTCTATTGTATATTTATCTTAAAATTTGATTTGTTTTCTCTAATTATTTCTGGTTTTGGGTATTTTTGTAGTGCTCCTGATGCACTTAAGCTCTCTATCGAGAACAGCAAGTATCTTGGAGGTTAGTATTAGGTTTTAAAATGGTCAAGTACGTTTTCTTATCTTGATTTGGTTACCTCGAGGTGATTATATTGCGTTTTTATACTATCTTCAGGTGATGTTGAACATACCCATTTGGTTAAGGGGTTGGATTATGCTCTGTTGAACAAAGTACGAAGTGAAATCGTTAAGAAGCCTGATGGTGAGGATGATGGTGGGAAGACTAAGTAGGTTTTGGTTTCGCTATAATATTGATAATTTAGTTTATTTACTCATTTGGTGTGTTTGATTCAAGTGAAATATGTTTTCATATGACAGTGCGCCTAAGGAGGATCAACGAGTTACCTTCCGTACTACAGCTGCAAAGGTATGCAAATCTTTCTTAATTGTGCAGATGAGATGTAGATACTGCTCGATGTCTTGTTCTTATGTTTTTGATCTGTTTCAGTCAGTTTACAAATGGATTGTCAAGCCACAAACTATCATCAAGTCTAATGAGTTGTTCCTTCCTGGTAGAATGACATTTGTCTATGATATGGTAATGCTTTTTTACTTCTTCTGTTTTCTTTTTCCCTGGAATATTCAATCCTGTTACATGTTCTTACATCGTTGCTTGTCCTAGGAAGTACTCAGACATATTTTGTGTATCGTGCTTGCACTATTCTTCTTTGAGTAGTATGCTAAAATTTTCTCAGGAGAATTTTACGAAGCTAAGTTAAGCTGCTTTGCATTACTCTCTAAACAATATTATTAGCATATAATGTAATCTATTTTATTTAAATCTTATAGGCAAGTTCAGTTGACAAGTATTTTGGTTAGTCTTTCATGTCTGGTTTCTTGAAGAAGTATATCCTTTTTCTTTCCAAAAAAGAGACTCAGTTGCACGAGAAAAAAACAGTAAAATAATTTATTCAGCGGTCTTTTGAATGATATTTCAACTAATTCATAAACGTCCCTAATCTCATTTAATTCGATTTGAATGAATTTCAACTAATTCACAAATGTCCGTAGTCTCATTTAATTCGGTTTGCTGCTTTCTTAGGAGGGTGGCTATAGCCATGACATACCAACCACGTTATATCGGAGTAAAGCTGATTGTCCACAGCCCGAGGTACGAATACTTAAAATCTTTGCTGCAATAATCTTCTTGATCCTGGAGATATCTTAGGATTGTTTGCAGTGGCTGTTACATGTGAATGATCATCGTGATTCAAATGAAATAAGCCCACTTTGCTGGTCCCTGCAGCCTCTTTTTCAACAGTGTTGATGTAATACATATGAATTATATGCCAAGTGTTGATGAAATACATATGGCATATTATGCCATGGCTTCTGGTAAAAGCATATATCTTACTCAAGTAATTACAAGAATCAGCTCATCTTTCTTTTCAGCTAATCTTGAACCAAAAGGTCCAAAACTTATATTGCTTAAAAATTTATGGACAGAAAACTTATTAAAATTATAATTGGATTACTGCAGCAATTTTTCCGGGAACTGTTTTAAGTAACAGGCACTATCGCTCTTTTTTATCTCTCTGACAGGAACTTGTCACAGTCAATGTTGATGGTTCTGTGCTAGATCGAATCGCTAAAATCATGTCATACCTTCGCCTTGGATCATCAGGGAAAGTTCTCAAGAAGAAAAAGAAAGAAAAAGATGGGAAAGGTACTTTACATTTTCAATGTATAATCATATGCTTTGTGCTTTTAATAGCTGCACTTGCATTGTTACAATGATTTTCAGTATCAGTGGTCCTTGTATCACCTAAATGCAAGTAAATTTAGTTATTTGAAATTGTTAATTTTTTGTTTTTCCCAAAATTTGTTAGTTCTGGTTTTACAATTTGGAGCCAAGAATGTAAGTAGTACATTAGTCTCTGACCACATTACTAGTAGTATCCCATCTAATGATGTCCAGTAATGATGTCTGGTTGTGAATTCCCTTAGTGGTTAGTTGCATTATAAATACTTTGCTATGGTCTCTAAATATATGTTGGCATGTTTCTGTGACATTGTTTGTAATAATTTGTATTATGGTATTGTAGTGCCAATAGATGTTGTAAATCTTGTTTCCCATCAGCATACAGTGTGATATAAGATAAGAATTTAGCTGGGTCCTGAGTCTTTAGCAATAGAAGTTTCTATTATCTTTTTATCTTACTATTCATGTATTTGGTTTCTTCTTTTGCTCCGTTAATTACATTCAGTGCACCTTTCCAAAACGCAGGAAGGATGTCCACTATTGGTAATGATTATGGTGAAGACAATAATCAATCTAAGATTGAAAATGGTTCCTCGGGGAAAATGAGTGAAAGGGAAGTTTTGCCTCCTCCTCCACCTTTACCCCCTAGGATTGACCATGTGGACTTGATTAAGAAAGAAGAAGAACCCCCTGTTACCAGGACAGAAGATGATGACATATTTGCTGGTGAAGGTGTTGACTATACGGTTCCTGGCAAAGATGTGACGCAGAGTCCTATATCTGAGGATATGGAAGAATCTCCCAGGGATAAGGAGAAAGTATCTTATTTCGCTGAGCCTGCTTATGGACCAGTGCAGCCCTCGGCTGGTCAAGAATGGCAAGATATGGTCAGTTCGCCCTAAGTAATCCTCGGTTGATTTTATTCACGAATTTTGATCTCCGACTGCAAATTTTGAATATTGGCATGTTATTAGGTGTCACATATTCTATTCTTGTTTTGTGTTTTTAGAGTGGATATGGTCCAATGCAAACTCAAGGACTGGCTGCGGGGTATCCAGAGTGGCAGGATTACCAATATGCAGAGCAAATTGGATATCAAGAACAATACCTTCAACCTGGAATGGAGGGTTATGAGATCCAAACAGAAACGGGTACATTACTAGATCCTCAACTCATGTCTCAGGAAGAGAAAGATAGGGGTTTAGGATCAGTGTTCAAGCGTGATGACCAAAGGCTACAACAGTTAAGGGAGAGTGATGCACGGGAGAAAGACCCAACTTTTGTATCCGAGAATTATTCAGAGTGTTACCCAGGTTACCAAGAGTACAACCATGAGATTGTCGGTAGTGATGAAGAAGCTGATTTGTCTAAAATGGACATGGGTGGAAAGGTATGCCTTTCATCAACTATATACATCTCCTTTTTCTTTTTGTCTCGAAAGAGTAGCATTACAGTTTGTGTCTTGATGAACATGAAACAGGCAAAGGGAGGTTTACATCGATGGGATTTCGAGACAGAAGAGGAATGGGAAAAATACAACGAGCAGAAAGAAGCGATGCCAAAAGCGGCTTTCCAGTTCGGGGTAAAGATGCAAGATGGTAGAAAGACGAGGAAGCAGAATCGTGACCAAAAGCTTAACAACGAGCTTCACAAGATCAATAAGATACTTACGAGAAAGAAATTGGAGAAGGAAGGTGGTGATGTTGCTTCTTTGGATGTTGGCGATGCACAGACTCCCAAGAGATCCAAGCATTGATTTTTCTTTGTTACTGTCTATTCTAGTTATTCTCTCTCTGGTTCTATAATGTATCCTGGTTAGTTCAAACAAGGTGTCAGTGATGTACCCGAGAGAGTAACTCGGTCGCAGTGAATAATCGTTTTTCTCATACAGACAACTTTGCTCTGCACGTTTAACAGCTAAAGTCTTATTCATGAAGAAATGTGACTTATGAATCAATACAAGATGGAAATAACGAAACTGTAACAGAGACAATAATAAACAGGTCACTTGAACGTCACTAAACATTTCTAGTTATTGTGTCAAATGACTGAACCACTTATGACTTAATCCTCAACTACGTTGAGCATTAAACACTTGTATGGCCAAGAGAATCATCAGTATCGAGAGAAAAAATTGCAAAGAAGTCCTTTTCAAGACATGCACTTGGAGAAACACTTCATATTGATGTCTAGCCTTGGAGTCAATAGATATCTGGTACTGATTTATCCGTATAAGTATGCAAGCTTTTGGAGTCGAAAGTCAGAGAAACTTGGTCTGCTAATGTTTCGGAGTCAATGACACGGAATGCAGAAAAGAAACATGGAACTGATTTATCCTTGAAAGTATGCAAATGTTTCGGAGTCATCCGGTATGAACAAGCAGGAGAATGCAGAGACAAGGCCGAGTTTATATGAAGTTCTTCATAGGTTTAGTTGTTTCTTGCTCCTTTGCCTGAACCAACCATTGACAATCGATTTATTGTAAAGGAAGAAACAAATCTGTCTTGGTCACTCTCTATATCTCCCTATCATAGAAGTGTCAATCCATCTGCAGAGACTCTGTTGCAAACAGTGTGTTTAAAAACACGCACAGTTGTTGCAAACACTCTGAAGCATCAAACCAAATTCCAATATACAAGGAAGCAGATCAAAGACTCCAGGAGAAACAGTGAGTCTTTTTTACCAAAAGAAACAGTCTTTGATTCTCGATCTTCCTTGCATCCTCATGTCCATGCAAGTTTTTCCAATCAAATCAACCAACATTTTACTAGTTTTGTTCGAAAGCAATGTTCTTTCATATTCCTAACTAATTTGATTTTGCTTACCATTATTTTGAGTCATCAATCATGCATCATAAGTTTTGTTTATTTTTTCTTCTGATAAATGGTCACATTAGAGATTGTAATATTTGGTTCGTTTTTGGTTTTTAGATGAGTAAAGAAGAAGTGATTGAGAATCACTCGGGTCGACCAACTCCACACTTATCTATCCATGCATGGCATGATCTTGAAATCAGTAATTAATCACTAGATTATCTGCTTAATTGAATAAGGTTGACAAAAAAAAGTCTTTTTTTAACAGATTTTTTTTTAATGAGATTATAAAAGATTTTTAAAGTAGATAATACACATATTTTGTTAAGAAAGATACCGATTAATTATATATGCAGTAAAAGTGACTAATGAGAATATGAGATTTTAAAGAAATTCATCAGTTACTCATCTTTAATTAGAAATACGCTTTATTTTTACTAGATGTCAAGGAAAATTAAAAGGTATTATCATAAACTGTTTTATTGACATTTCATGGCGGCTGAGATTTCAACTAATTTTCATTATTTATACATGAATTATATATATATATTATGTTGGAGATTTATATACACAAATTTTCATGGTTTATGAATGAATTTTGCACTGATTATGATTTGTAAATGCATGAATTTTGCATGATTTGTTTTTCCAGGGATCATATATCATCTATGCACCTACATATATAAACCCAAATAAATATTAATTGATAAATATTTTATAATATTAACATTCACGCAATACAAGACACATTCTTTATAAATCTAAAATTTTTAGTAGGTGCTTTTAAATAATCAAAAGTAATTTTAACACTAATTAATAAACATACCTAGAACCGATTTAGAGATTGTAACATTTAGTAAGCTAGACGCCTAGACCACAAAAACTTATGAACCTTTTGAAAACTGTTCTTTCTCTTAAATTATTTAAACCACATTCAATAATTCACTAATGACAAAACAAATTCGTTAACTTTGACTTTTAGTAAACTATTGAGAGTTTAATATTAGTAAACAAATTAAATTCTTTAACCCTGTATGAATTTAAACTGTTTCAAAATCTTGTCTTTTTGTGTCGAAACTGCTTAAACTCATATAAGTATTATAAATCTGAATTTCAAATTCATAATAAACTTGATTTTTCTTTTGAGAAACTCACCTTAGTTTTTACAACAAACTACTAATGCATTATTTTTATGTTATTAAATTAATGTGATATTATGTTTGTATATTCCACAGAGATACATACACATTTACGACATGCTACGATATTTGATGTCCGGGTTTTATACAAACTTTTTGAATGGAAGCTTAGATCGATTAGCATTTCGATGTTTTTAATTATATAACTGTTTCTAATATATATAATAAATAAATTGCAGGATAATGAACAGGAATATTTCCGGCCTACACACGACTATTCAAACAGAAGTCACGGTTACTAAAACCGATTCACAACCATCAGTTAATCTCATAATAAGAGCAATTAACCCGGACTATTACAGAGCTCAAAAGCTCAACAACATTAGCTTTTCTTATGGGGTCCTATACATGTGGGAGCGGTATACTATAAATTGGATTCTGTTTTTCTTTGTTTCAGTTTCAATCTTTTTTTGCTCTTTTACTTTTCTTGTTGGATTTTGGTTTGCATATGTACCAAATCAGACAAATAATTGACTTAGACAGATTGGCTACTTTGATTTATTTGAAGACGTTTCAATAACTACAAAATTACTAAAATAATTATTAAAAAAGTTAATAAAATATTGTACGCTTTTACCTAAAGTTTTGATAACTTTTCCAAAAATTATTTTTAGTGATTTATGATTTGTAAGCCTAGTCTCGTTAAAAATCAGTAAATGTTAACCGGTCCTGAAAACTTTTATCATATGGAAATTGAAGAAGAAGCTAAAAAAACTGTTTTTATTTTGTTTGTCTGATTGGAGTTATCTTTTTCTTTTGGTATAACTGTCTTCTTTAATTTTCTCTCTTTTTTGTCCCAAAAAAAAAAGATTTCTCTCTTTTAGCTTTGGAAGGCATAAATCGTGAATGGTTGGTGAAATCTAGAAGATAGTTTTATAGAGTAAATTAGCTTAATATACAAAAAAATTATTAGAAATTCACTAATTACCTATTCAATTTTTTTTTCAACCTTACTCTTATAATTAGATCGATAAGGCCCGATCCATAGCCAAACCTCATATCCTAAAATCCTTTTTTTTTTCTTTCCCTTACATCGGAGAAAAATCGAACCATGATGCCTGAGGATTTGTAAAATGACCACTACCATTGGGCCACCTGTTTTCGGCCCTATTCAGTTTTCTTAATTAATAAAATACCAAGGATTGTCAAATTATTCTTCTATATACTTTTTTTTTTTCACGAAAAAAATATGAACTATTTTGCTATTTATTTCGTGCCGAAAACTTTTCAATATTTCACGGAAAATCATCAACTTTAACCAATTACACATAAAAATTATTTCTAATTAAATTACAAACCTGTTTACTTTGCATTTTATTAACATTTAAATATTGCTTATAGTTAGTAAAACGACATCGTTTCCGTTTAATCTGTTTGGTAATGAAGACAACAAAACGATGTTGTTTCATTAAAAACAAAACATTACCAATGGGTTATGCTGTTAAATTACCAAATTGTCCGTGTCGACATTAATTGGAAGAGAGATGATGACATAGTATTAAATGCGGGGACAGCGCATATTTTACCAGGATAACTCATTTATTATGTGTTAAATTATAGTATACATTATCCATTAAAACATTTATTATCCGCCAATATATTTATATTACCAGGTAATATATATTTTATTTGGATAAATATTTATTATCCGCTAACTTAAATTTTTTATCTGTTAATTTATGTATATAGTACATATTAATATATTTATTATCTGCTAACTTAAATATATATATTACCAAGAAACCCATATATTACCTCTTAATACCTGGTACTTACATATATGTCAAAAGTACGTGAGAGTGAAGGAAATGAGTAAAATTGTGAAAAATGGTAGAAATGACGAAAAACATGAGAGAGAAGAGTTGAAAAAAACAGAATGTTTTAGAGAGAAGATGAAGATAAGAGAAAGAACCAGAGAGAAGAGGAAAAAAAGAGGAAAAGAAAGTGAGATGATGGTAGTAGATGATGCGGCTTGTACTTAACTCTTTTTTTACAGGTTCAATAGGAGCAAAACGGATCTATTTTGCATAAAGCAAACTATGATTTATAGAACGGATTTAGTTAATTTAAGAAAACTTTGTGTATATAGGTTCAATTTTCTCAGTTATATATATATATATATATATATATATATATATATTTTCTTTTTCCTTTGCAGAGTCTTAACTCCAAAATTGATTTTTAGCATCTTCAGTCCAAAATCTGCATATAATGAGGTTGTGACTTGATGTTTCTCTGTTCTCTTTTAGATTTAAAATTATATTTCGTTTTCATAATTTAATATTTTTTTATAAATAAATTTTGCGAATAATAAATTTTTTAAAATTATAAATCTTAGTTTCTAATTATTATTTTTTCAATTGGCCTAGTGACCTTTAATCCCACTCTTAATAGTCATAGTTTCTAATTATTTTTACTATATTATAGTTTTGAAACTATTTTTTACGTTTATTATTTGTAATTTTACAAAGTCTTTATGCTTATGCATATTTTTTTTGGGTTTTAAAGAAAGTTAAGTGTTAAATCGAAAAATTATTAAAGGAAACCTATAGTATCCTATCTAATTTCCTACTCGTTAAAGATGCTATAAGTACAAAGTATTTTCATGTTATATAAATTTAACACTTAGTTTTACTCTATCGATAATTACGTAATTTTAAACATTTTTGTAAATTGTTTTCGCAAATTTTTTTTTTTAGAATTTAAAGAAATTTGAGTGTTAAATTGAAATAATGTGAAAATAAACCGAACCTATAATATTTAATCTAATTTCTTAGATCTTTAAAACTGCTGTTTTCACGTTATATAAATTAATTTCTAATTATTTTACTATAATTTAGATTTGAAACACTTATTAAGATTTTGTTTATGTAATTTTACAAACTTACACTTAGCTCTTAAATGCTTTTTTTTTTTTTTTTTCAATTTTACTATTTTATATATGTTTTGGATATTAAAGAAGCTCTCACGCTACTGTAGGCAGAGATTATCTCACACATAGAGATCGAGGCTACTGCCTATATTATATTATGTAGAAATTTGGCTAATGAACCGACCAGTTGTAATCGAGTATTAAAAAAAAACCTCTCACACCAGCATTATGATTTTATAGGTAGGAAAACCTAATTGATATCATTCAATCTAAACACATATTTAATTTATTCAAACCATAAAAAAACCTTCCTATTATTCTAATTTCCGACTAAACTATATAGGGATAAAATATATAAACGTGTAAAAAGAAATAAAAAAGAAAATTTATTCATAAACCGAGAGTTAGATATTAAAGCGTGGGCATAAAATCAGAATTCGAAGATCCGATCTAAAATTGACCTAAAAATGAGTATGGATCCATGTTTGATTATAGGAAATTACCCTATTGGATATTAGATTGAATATCCAACGGGTTTGGATCCGGGTCCAAATAAAAATAGAAACTCACAAATATCCAAATTGGACCTGAAAATTATTTAAATGTCTATTATATGCGGTGATTTTTGGATTTCGGTTATGTATTTTGATTAATCTTCTTATTAAGCTTTAGACGTGTTTTATCTTTGATTTGCTGTGTGCATTTTTTTTATTTTGATTTGCTTATAATTCTTGTCGTTATGCAGAGAGTTTTGATTTGCTTCACTCATTTATTGCTTCACATTTCATTGTTTCTCTGCTGATAATCGATCTACATATATTTTCTATTGTCTTATTTTTTGTTACCTTATGTATCCTATATATTCTTGATTTAAGCTATCATCACTCACGTCATTCAAGTTGTTATCACTTATAAATCATATGTATTTCCTCATAATCAAGTTGTTATGATTTATCTTGTTGGTTTTATATGTTTGAATATTTAAACACTTGGAATATTTGTATGTTTTTCTTTTGAATTTGAATACTTAGATTTGTATGGTATGTTTTGCTTAATACTTATAACTTAAATCATTTAAAAATTAGAGATCTTTAATTTATTAGGTTTTTGAGTTCAATTTTCGTGTTTCGAATCTACTTTTTTGGTTTCGAATCCAGTTACCCATACCCAAAACGAGATCCGAAATTTTCAGATATTTAGTAGTTCCTCAAACTTGGATCCAAACCAACCCCAATCGATGCTACTCGACCAAAACCGATCCGAATTATGTATTGGGTTCAATATGGGTCTAAATAGCTTAGACCTGAAAACCCGAACCCGAAACCCGAAATGTCCAGACCTAATTTTATTTTTTCAACTTAAAGAGGGTGTATTGAAATTTTAAAATTCCTTATTCAATTGATGATTTTTTAATGTTTTCTCAAATCTCATGTTATTGAATTTGGAATTATATAAAATCACGTAAAATAATATATAATCTCTTGTTATTCAATCAATAATTAATTAAAATCATATTAAATTATCTGTTATTCAAAAATTAACAATTCTTTTTGTTTGAAATACTCAATCCGATTTTGGGAGATTTTGAATACATTTTAAGTTAGAAAAAATAAAATTAGAAATCTCGCCATTATAGGTGTGATTCAGAAAAAAAAAAAAAAAATTTCTGCACTCTTCTTCTCTTCATATTAAAGCCTAACCTTTACTACATTTTGCAAATCAAACTTATTCTCTTCATTCTCTTTTCCCAAAACCTAAATCTTCACACAAATGTAGCTCAATCCCATGTATGCTTCGAAACAAGAGTTTCCATAAGACAAAAAATAGCAACAACTCAGAAACTGGTAACAAAAGTAGAAGATGCCAAGGACGGCCATGGAACATCCTATGGAGAAGGAGAATTTGTTTAATCTTGTGTAGGGTGAGATTGGGATTAGCTTTATTACACCGATGAATCTGCCTATTAAATTTTTTTTTTCCTTTTTTTCTTATCTTGACATAAATCATAAAGAATCTCAAAATTTTTTATAATCAAATCATCAAATCACTTGATTTAAAATAAAATAAAAAATTAACAAATTATTCTAAACATCCTAAAAACCCAGTAAATCTTTTCAAATCTCTTTCAGTCTGAATTCTATCAAATCTTCTAAAATTTTGGTTTCAATACACCCTCAGAATTTGTTCAAAATCTCCTAAAATCGGATTAAGTATTTTAGACAAAAAATTTTTTTGAATAATAGATGATTTGATATGATTTTGATTAATTGTTAATTGAATAACAAGGATTTCTATATTATTTTAAGTGATTTTTTTTAAAATTCTAAGTTCAATAATATAAGATTTGAAAAAACATTAAAAATCATCAATTAAATAAGAGGAGAATTTAAGAAAACCCCAAAATTTCTTGAAATTCAGGTTCCAATACACCTTTAAATTGGCAATTCACTTCATTGTTACATCACCATAAAGAGTTGGATAGAAATGTAATGTTAGACAAGAAGTTAGTTCATCATAAACCATTAGTTTCTTGCATCTCTTCTATTATGTCCTTTTAGAACTATTGCCGTAGAGAATAATTTCGAGACTTCATTGCTCGGCAAAAATTATTGTTAAAATTTTTAAAAACGAAAAGTAAGAGATATATATTTTCTAGAATTTTTATTCTCTAACAAAAAGTTTTCTCATATCTTATTTTATAACAAAAACAAAAAAACTATAAAATCTTGACCCTTTTACCTTTGTAGTAATATAATATAATACATATATATGTATTAAAAAGGTTATATGCTAATCGTTTCTGTGTAGTGCTAACAAAACAGTTTCCGATGTAATTTATACCAGGATACCATTACTAGATATCAATATTGTTATTATGTTAACTCTTCTATTTTGGACAGGTTTACCAGATTTGGTAACTGTGTATCAATAATATTATATAGTTACATAATAGTTAACATATCAACACTGTTTTTAATATTATATAGTTACATAATAGTTAACATGTTAACACTAGTTTTAGCATGTTAACTCTTTGGTTAGAATTCGATTATGTGATACTATTCTTTATTTTTGCCAGGTTTGCAAATAATAATTAATATTAATTATCTTGTTACTTTATTTGTTATCAGTGTATTACAAATTTTATTCTGCTAACATTTATTGTAACGATAAATTATAGGAGTATATTGGCCATGTGGTTATTAGATACTTAATAAAATAAACCTTTTGTTATTTTTCTAGTTATCTAAGAATTATTTATTATTTATTAATTTAACCTTATATTTTATATGTATATATGTCTATATCTTAAAATAAAAATTATAATCAATTCAAATTTTTTTTTTGTCAATAACTAGATTAACAAAGTTTCACCCATAACTCAAACTCTCAAACTCTATAACGTGGATTGCACAACTTTTTAAAATTGAACTGTGATGAAAAATGTTATAGAGATGAACTTAACCATTTCCTTAGTCAATTAAGAATTCTTTTTTTTTTTCCAACAATACTCACTTTGTTTTATATTAAGTGATATTTTAAAGAAATTTTTTTTATCAAATTATTTGATGTTTTCAACTTTCAATATAAAATTAATTATATTTTTATCTATTTTGACCATTTATATTATGGAGATTGATTTCTATTTGGTTGACTGATTATTAAATATTTTGAAAATAATACTTTTAGCTGAAAAAATTAATACTTAAATAATTTTTTAATGTATAGAGTACTTAATTTTATTAATAAGTTAGGTGGATGGGTACAAAGAGTTTAATGCCCTTTGGCTAAAGAATTAGCTATAACATTTGCTGTTCTGGGAATAAAACGACAAGAGAAGAAATCAAATTCAGATATCAACTTTTTGATGTCTGATAGGATGCCATAAAGCTCTGGGATTTTGGAATCAGACCAAATCGCTTTGGATTAGGATCTTGCAGTTAGATTCGATGGAGATCTCAGTCATGCCTTTCCTTCGAGCGTCTTCTACAGCAGAACGAAAGGCAAATAGCTTCCGCTAATAAGGCTGATGACACTTGCTCTTCCGTATCTAAAGCGGTGAGATATGGGTTGCTTGTCGCAGATTAAAGCTCCAACCGAGTTGCTGCCTGAACATCACTTCGCCAAGCTGCATCTACTCTGTAAATGATATTCGTTCGTAAAGCCAGGCGGTAGTCAATGCCTTCCTCGTGAGCTCTTTGATTAGTGGGAGCTTTTGATTAAGCTACGTTCCATTCCTTTGCATCTAGGATAGCCTTAGCTATTGTTTTCGTTAGTGAGAACTCCTTGTTGTTGAATTTTTTTTGTTTCAGAGACTTTTGATGATTCAGGGAGTAAGAGGAGTTTCGCCCACTCCCGTTGGTGGGAAGGTGATATTTTATCAACGCAATCTTTAGTCCAAAGGAAACTTGGTCGAGGTTTGATTAATCAAGATCATGGTGGAAGGGAACTAACTCCCAGACTTTCTTAGCGAAAGGACATTCAAAGAACAGGTGCAGAGGAGACTCGGGGTCACCGCATCTCAGGCACTTCGCATCAGGTATGATTTTCCTCCTCCTCATTAGTTGTTGATTAGATGGGAGAGCATCCTTCATTGCTTTCCATACGAGCATCTTATTCTTAGTAGCTGCTTGAGTTTTCCATACTAGAGAGTTCCATTTGATTCAAACTCTCACCTAATACCTAGATAAATTAGAGACAAACCAATTGAGCCACATATTTCTTCGCCATGAACAGTCAATTAAAAATTTAATATATAAATTTATGTACTTAGAAAAATTAGTTAACTGGTGAAATCCCATCATATTTTGGCAGTTTGAATGAGTTGGTCAGCTTATCAATTGAAAACAACAAGTTTAGTGGCAACTTTCCCTTTATATTACTACTAAATCTAACAAATTTTGTCAGATTTATCAATCTCCAACAATCAATTAACAGGCATGTTTCCCTCAAACATGAGTTCACTCTCCAACTTGGAGTTGTTTTATGTAAGTCACAATGCTTTCACAGGAACTCTCCCTGCTTCTCTCTTCTCCATTCCAAAAATATCTGATATCGACATGAGTTACAACCAACTCAATGGGACTCTTGAGTTTGGGAATATATCTTCATCATTAGTAAACTTAAACCTTGGCAAAAACAGCTTCATAGGGCCAATTCCAAGATCCATTGTCAAATTAGTTATAGTCTTGACCTTTCCCATCTCAACACTCAAGGCTTAGTTGATGTTTCCATCTTCTAGCGTTTCCTGTCACTCGAAGAACTTGATCTCTCCCATTTAAACACCCCCCACAACCTTTGACTTTAATGAAATCTTTTCATATTTCAAGTCCCTAGACACACTGGATCTCTCAGGCAACTATGTTTCAGTTGACACCAAGGTTTCAGTTTCAGATCATCCATTGTTAACACAACTAAACTTGTCAAGATGCAGCCTCACCAAGTTCCCAGAGTTCTTAAGAACCCAATACGAAATGAGGTTTTTGACATTTCCAATAATGAAATCAAAGGTCAAGTGCCTGGCTGGTTATGGTCGCTACCAAATCTGACGCATGTGGATCTTTCCAACAATAAATTCATTGGTTTCAATAGATCAATGAATCCAAGACTATCCTCTACCGAGGAACCACAAATGATGTACTTGTTTGGCGCCAACAATGATTTCTCAGGAAATATACCATATTTCATTTGTGGGTTATTGAAAGAGCTTCATGTACTTAGCTTTTCAAACAATGCTTTCTTTGGCCACATCCCATCAACAATGGCATATCTGATAAAACTTGAATCATTGGATGTTTCCCAAAACAAACTCTCCGGAGAAATTCCACAAGTGCTAGGAAAACTCTCGTTCCTTTCATATATGGATTTTTCTCCCAACCAGATTGTAGGTCCAATACCAGGGAGTACTCAGTTTCAAACTCAGCCTTGCTCTTCTTTCGAGGAACGAGAGTTTGTGTTGTATGTGGATGGATTAGATTACCATGCTTGAAATTTAAGCGTTAAAATTTAAAGCCGGTTCCAAAAAAAAAGATTTTTTTTGTCAACCAAAATATTATAACTTGTGTCATCAAGGATGATAACAAAAACGTTTACAACACCAAGTCATCAGAGGTAGTATAAGTACAAATGCGTATTTAGTTTCTAATATTTTTTACTATATTCTACACTTGAAATCATTTTTTCTTATAATTTTACAAATATATACTTAGTTTATTATTTAAAAAAAGATTTTGGCAAAAGATTTTTTTAACATTTTGAGAACTTGAATGTTTTCAAGCTCTTCACATTCTTCTTGTAGTTTAAATGACTTAGATAATAACTTTGATATTTGGGTTTGTGATTTCCAAGTGGAATTTTTTTTAAAAAAAGTTTTAAGAATAATTTTTAAACTATGGATCGGAATATGTCAATTCAGTTGTTAACAAAAAAAAATTGAATGTTAACTTAAAAATTGTGAAAATTAATTGGGTACATAGTGTGAAGTCTAATTTCTTAGATTATTATAAAACGATAAATACATTGTATCCATAGTTTTAATATATATTTTGTTTCTAAATTTCATTATAAAATTTTTTGTCATTGAAATATTTGTTGAGATTTTAAATAATGTTGAGTGTTAAAATTTTAAGACTGCAAAACAAACTGAACATATATAGTATATATCTGATCTAATTTGTCTAAATCGTTAGAAGTATTATAAGTACAACATGTTTTTATGCAAAATAAAATATATATGCTAACACCTTAATATATCTATATTATAGTAACAATGTATATATATATATATATTATATTTTTTGTAAGATATTGTAAAGAAGCTCTACTGTTAAATTGAAAAACTATAGTAATGCTAATGTACCAAAAATATAATATCCAGTCTAATTTTTCGGAATATTTGGGACACTTACGTACATTATGTTTTTCTCCTTGTTCAAAATTAGCAATTAATTTCTAGTTGATTTTGTAACAGCATATTAACTTTTGAAGTAAGTATATTTTTCGGAAATTTATTTTCAGTCGGTGGTTAGGATGATCTAGCTAACAATTCAGACATCAAGAGTTTAATTTTTCTTATTATAATTGGTAATTTATAAAGAGATTTTTAACTATAAGGGGATTTTGCCAGTGGTAGACTCAGAAATTTTTTAAACTGGGGTCAAAATGCAAAATATTTTTAGTCAAAAAATTTTCACAAAAATATAATGAAAATTAGTAATAAATTCTAATTATTAGAGTGTCAAGAACAAAAAATATGGCTGCATTAAGTGTCATTAAACTCATAAATTCTATGTAAATATTTTTTACCCAAATTATAGGGTGTTATTTGCATCTCTTACTCATAGAGTAGGTCCACCTTTAAGGTCTTGTCGATGCAATTGTTGACAAAAAATAAAATAAATATACGTTTATTTAATTATTTAAGAAAAAAAGTTCTAAATTGAATAACTTTGAAAGCTTTGATATTAATATTAACTTAAGTGTATTTTTTCAAATTAAAATTATTTTTGCTTTGATATTGATATGAAGTGAACCTTTTGCAGATTTATATGAATACAATAGAACTGTTGCTAAGAGGACGATGGAGATTTGAATGTAAATTTTGCAGTAACAAATATTATAGTTTTTATAACCGTCATGACCCAAACTTCTTTTTCTGCTGTGACTATGGGTGGTGGGCCTGAATGAGCTTGAGAATAGCAAGGCTCCCTGGGCTTAAAGCCCACCCTTTTGGTTTGAAATAAACGTTCCAAATTTTTGATGATATAAATTTTACGTTTCATCAAAACAAAACAAGAATGAAACATTTGGATCCTAAAGGTTAGTTATAATATGTTTCCTTCCGTAAGTAGTTTTTAGCACAAATCGATTTAAGATTGATACAACACATTCTCGTATCACTCTATGTTCTAGTGATCCAATTCTCCAAGTAAATTCTCACGCAAGCAACAAGTCTTCAATCAAGCTTCAAAGAGACCAAACCTAACAGGAGAACCTGTGGCATTGATCCAATCTCCTTGCAAGAAAGGTCCAACAGTATAGTTTAATGCTTCCTCCTTGTTTACAACCTTAAATCCAGGCCATTTAACCCTTGAAGTTGTATCTCCACTTGGTCCTTTGTTATTGTATTCTGCGTAATACAATGTGTCAATTGCAAAATCAGTCTCTTGCCATCTTAACCAACCAACCGGATCGATAGCATCTTCGATTGTAGATTCCATTACAATAGTTCGAGAGTAGTTCTTCCATGGTCGTCCGAGATAGCTCTTGTACTCTGCTTGTACAGGCTTAAGATCTTCATTTGCAGCGATTTTGCAACTGTGGACAACAAAACCAGTTGTCTGAAACTTATCAATACGTCCTTGAGCAGTCACTGTGTTTTTTTGTCCTTGTAAGCCTTTTCTGATGAAAATGTTACAGTTCTGGAAGATAGCTGCTGCATCTCCAAATATAAAGTCTATTGTTCCGATAATAACACAACTTCTGTAGTACTGACGGTGAGTGTAGGCATACAATGTGTCTTGGTAGCCTTCAAATCGACAATTGAGGAATATTGATCTATCAGATTGGACATGAATCGCAACCGCTTGATGTCGCTCTGGCCCAGCTGTGTTCCGGAACCCCATTGATTGTGCCATGAAATCTTCTCCTTGTGCAACTGTTAAAGAAACAAAACAATTAGTTTTGATTGACGTTAAGACTTTTTACAGATGAAAAGACTTAGAGTTTAACATAAAAATCTATTGGTCAGTTTTCTATACAGTTTATTTTATTTTATTTACGTGGATATATCCAAGTGAACGCGGCAAATCTGTAATTTGTCGGACACTGGCATGATATCATCTTAAACATCTAGATTTGAAGTCAGGATATCTAACCTCATGCTAGTAATCCCGTATCATCTAACCAAATTTAGAGCCGACTAACCCGAAAACAGTGATCAAAGTTTCGAATGGGAATCAAACCCGAGCTTATATAAGTTTACGTTCTAAGATCTAAGTTATCATCCATCTACCTCGCTATTAGGGAATAACATCTCACATCGGAACTTGGAATGAATCCTCTCTAATATATATATATAAGATATGAGTCTCTCCACTCATTGCCAATTGGTTTTGAGTTGGAAACCCATAATCTAATATGGTATCAGAGCCCACGATCCACATTGTACAATATGATCCGACCCAAAGTTGGTCTAATTATCGACAACCCATCCCCAAAATTGGTGCCGTCGATCCATTCCTAAACATATCGAGATTAATGGCTAAAGATTCATCATCTCGAGGGGGTGTATTAGGGAATAACACCCCACATCGGAAGTTGGAAGAGATCATCTCTAGTATATATAAGATATGAGCTTCTCCACTCATTGCCAATATTATAATATGGTAACAGAGCACACGATCCACACTCTCCAACCCGATTCGGTCTGGTCCAATTATCGACAACCCATGCCGAAAAAATTGGTGTCGTTGATTCATCACCAAACATATCGAGATTAATGACTAAAGAGCCATCATCTCGAGGGAGCGTATTAGGGACATCCCACATCGGAAGTTGGTAGGATCCTCTCTAATATATATAAGATATGAGCCTCTCCACTCATTGCCAATTGGTTTTGAGTTGGAAGTCCATAATCTAATACTCGCCAGGACTAGAGAATATTTTTCATATCTCAAAGAGGACTTGAACCTAGGGTCTCCCAAAATACTGAGCACAAGAGTATTCTTATACAGTTGATCTTTTGATCTCTAACTTGTTGTCAGAATAAAGTTTCTTTATTGTAAAAGAATTTAGGGTTTTTACCAAACGTTGCAGTGAGAAAAGTGCGGATCTTCTTTGCATGGCTTTTGTTTCCGGTAACAATTGTCTTCTGTGATCCATCTCCGATCATAGTAACGTTCGCTTTCTTCTTATCAACAGTCACATATTCATCATATACGCCTTGCTTGATGTAGATAATGTACCTACGTTTTCAAATTACAATGAAACGTAAACTTATTAGTTAACCAAAGACAACTTGACCTAATGGATTAGGGGTGAACAATATACCCAAAACTATGCTAAAATTAGGGAATCCAACCGGTTACCTAAACCGAAGTATAAACTAATTCAAATAAGTTAATTAAGAAACTTAAACGGGGTTATATAGACTGTTAAAAAGTTAAGCTTATGGTGAAAATGATAAATTCGCGATTTAATTAATAAGTCAATAAAAATTTAACCTATCAAAAATTTTAGGGTTTTGTTCAAACTTTATATCTTTCTTGACATTTCTTTCCTATTTATTTTCTATAAATAAATATAAAACTCGAACTAAACTATAATTGGATTCTATATGAAACCTGTTTTCTAAAATCTTAAAATCTTAAAACCCTCTAAATCGAACGTGTAGAATTATGTCTTTCAACTCAAAACCAATTGGCAATGAGTAGATTGGCTTATATTTCTTATATATCACTTAAGTCCTATATGAATTCCTGATGTAGGATATTCTCATAATCAGACCAGATAACCAAATATATACCCATAACAATGATCATGTTATTGCACGCTTTAGGGTTACGTACCTTCCTTCATATTTCTCAGGCATTGCTTTAAGAGCATCATTTATAGTCGTGAAATTTCCACTGCCATCTTTAGCCACAGTAGCGTTAGGCTTCAAATCCTTCACATCAACAGCCTTTAACATTCTTCTATCTTCATTGCTTACCCAAGCCGGTATTTGATCAAGAATACTTCGTGAAACCATAGAGAGATTCGTGTCAAACGCTTTGATCATCGCAAGGGAATTGCTAGTCAGAACCTGTGACGTATTAACACTCTTCTTTACTTCATCTTTAAAGCTTCCATCTGCAAATCCGTCAAGACATGTCTCCTGATAAGACATGACTGCACTTATCCAAGTATCCAAATCTGGTACTATTTTTGCGAAGTTGTTGACTTCTGTTTCGGTTACTTTGTTTAACGATGTTGCAAGTTCTTCCTTTGCGTCTTCCACAAGTAATTTACATTGCGCAATCGCATCTTTTTCGTCTTGGTTCTCAGTCTTGAGGCTTAAGATTTTCTCTAACACTTGGTTAAGATCTTCATCAACAGCTCCAATGGCTGATTTCAAAAACGTTTTCGGATTAGCCAATGCAACAACACCTTTCTCTGTATTGTTCTTAAGCGTTTTCTCGCAGGTTTCTTTATAAAGCGTTGAATTGCAGAGAGTATTAATGAGCGTATCAACTTGACCAGGTTTCACTAATTGTTCTGCAGAAACAGGCGGTTTCGGGCTCGGTTTTGGGGGACTCTGGCTCTTCTTTTGGCTATCTTTTGCATTGTTACCGCTACCGGTTTTGTTGCTAGTCTTCGCTTGTTGTCTTTCATAAGCAAGATAACCAAAAGCTCCTCCAATAATTGCAGCAACAACCACAAGCAAAGAGACAGTTCCAACGATGATTCTCCTTCTGATTTTACGTTTTCTATTGGCGTTTACACGTTCTTGGATCTTGTCGAAATCCTGAAACGCCATTTGTTTTTGGTTGAGGAGAGAAAGAAATGAATCTCCTCTGCCTTAGAAGACGGCCAAGGCAGAGAGGTTAAAAGAAAAAAAATTGATCCTTTTTATTTTTTTCTATTTTGGTTTTTTGTTTTTGTTTTTCTGTAATTTCTACAAATGAACAAATCTCTGCTCTGGATAGGAGGGTTTTGTGGGATTATAATGTCCATATTTCTACAAGAAAATTCATGTTTTCTAAATTTGGCATTCTTTTTTGAATCATGTATATTGCTAAACAAAAGTCATTGGTCAAAACTCAAAAGGAAGTCAACTGATCTAGTAGTTAAGTGGGAATTAGTATGACATTTCTAATGGATTTTTTGTTTCTGGTTACCATTTCTGACAAAAAAATTATGCTTTGGAATTGACTTGTTAATTTCTTGTAAGTACATATCCAGAGACTTACAGACAGGGGCGGTTCAATAAATGTGGATTTTCTGTGCTAATTGAAAACATTGTCCCTTTATTAGATTATAGATTAAATTGTTAACAAAAAATAATATCTTCGTATAGGTCAAATCTTATATCTAAGGCAAAAAATAGCTTGATCTATTATAGATTAAAAGTATTGAGTTCTAAGCTTTTAATTTTTTTTCCATAAATAAGGATATCTCATAACCACCAATCTCATCCATGTTTTTTCTACGAGTAACACATCTTCTGGAAAACACATAATCAATATAATTCTCAAACATTTCCTAAGCACTTATTAGAGCAATTTTAAATTCATCATCTCTATACTTCCTAAAATAAGAAACTAATCATTTTACTTCTTATATATATATAGCAATATCAGCTAACATGTCTTAGGACTAAAATTGTTTGCTAACTAAATTCACAATGTGTAATATATCATACTAAATAACTATAGATAACACAAATTCAAAACTACTAAGTTTATTTATTAATAAAGATTTAGCTTCGCTTTAAATATAAAATTCATTACTTTCATGAGAAACCTGAAATAACGCTTCAAATATGTTAACAATCTAAAGCTGTATAGCTTTTATACTTTCAACACATATTTCATGGATAATTGTTTAAGAATCAAATCTTTTACATTCTATATTTAACAATTTCACATTTTTGTTGAATTAGCAAATATACTATATCAAAAAAATATCTTGCCTTCAAAGAAGTGGTAGCCATACCACACAAAACTAAATTAACCTATGACATCCACAATATGTATAAATCCAGAAGTCTCCTCTGCACTCCAAAGTTTTTTTCCTTTCATGTTTGGTCCATTAGCATACCATTAACTTCGCACACTGTCTATATGAAGATCTAGAGATTAAACTCATCATGCAAATCCTCAAAAAGTCCATGAAATATCTGGTCTGTATAAATTGGAGTTGGTTTAATTTAGGTTACTCTATATTAGGTCTTTGTCAGGTTTGATTCCATGAAATCTGGTCTGTATAAATTTATAAAAATTGTTACTAGGTTCTTTTAATTACATTTAAAAAGAAAATAGAATAAAAATTGAATGAAGATGTAAATTCGTAAATGTCGGTTTACATTACTTACATACTAATTGGAAATACTTATATTCATTAGTTTCTATGCATAGAAATATAGTATTCAATAGTTTTTGTTGCTAACTAAAAAGTTTCTTGTATTTATTTAAAAATTAATTGTTCCTTGACCAAATTTTCATATATTTATTTAACCTTACATACAATTAACAAGGTATATAAAACAAGTAATCTAAATAGGAAATTAAATTGTTAATTCAGTAATTTGTTTCTTTTCAGCATTTGATATCTAGCACTAATTTCACCGTCTTCATAAGACTCTGTGACTGACAGAACAGAACTCAACTTGTCCCTTGTTTTAATCTAAAAGTGAATTGGAAAATTCAAAAGACATGTCTGCATGGATTTTCCCCTTTTTACAAGATAAAGCCAAGAAGACGGCACAGACTTTTCAATAAAAGAAAAACATAATATTTTTATTTTCAGAAAATTCACTTTCTTCATATTCTAAATATGATTAAATGGTAACAAAAAGCTAAATATTTTTTCTCTTCTCTTTTTGCAGGTAATATAAAATACGAAATTCCAGTCCGTCCTAACTCTGTTTGGATCTTTGTATCATAAACACCAGGATGCCACACCAATGACGCTATACATGTAGATACATTAGTCAATCCAAAAATCTTGTTTTTAAGTATTTTTATGGAGAATTAGCAAGAATGACTAAAAAATATATTATAATTAACTATATAACACAAAATCTTTAAATCAATATTATTCAACATATTTTTTACATTATTTGTCAAACTACCATTTTTATTAAAATTTTATTTATTTTTTCTTTTTCATTCCTTCTCTTCTCCTCTAATTCTATTTTTAATATATCTTTTAATATAAAACAAAATCAAATTTAAAAATTCTTTTTTAAAAACATAGATATTTTTCTATGCATGCTAAGACTTAAATTTTTTTAAAAATGAATAAATTTTTAATTAAAATAAATATGTTATTAACTAATTTTGTATAGGTTTACACTAATATATAGAATATATATTTGATATAGTATGTTTATTTTTTTATAAAACTACAATTTATACATATTTTTTGGACAAATCTCATCAACTTTTATTTATTTGTTTTTCTATTCATGCTATTTCTTTCTCGTGTCTTCCTCCTACTTCTACTTTTCAACCTACTCATCCCCTACTTTTCCTCCTCTCCCTTCTCATTATTCTTTTCATCCTTATTCTCCCATCCTCTTCATCCTCATCATTCTCTTTATTTTTCTTCTCCATTTCCTTACGCCTTTATACCATATAAATGAATAAGTTTTATTGTTCAGCATATCACGGGGCTCAACTGTAGATTGCGTGATCCTAATGATGCAGATTTAGCTGCAGGAGATTTATGGACAGAGATGAGTTTCCTACACAGTGATGGCCGAAACTGGGCTGAGCTTGACTCAACATTAAGGGGATGCAAGGATTGGTCGCTTGCCAAGAGAAAGTTGGTGGGGTTGCTGGTGGTGTTGTACGTAGTTTTTTTGGTTTGCACTACAATAGTCGGATCCCAGTCTACCATGCGAAATTGGTCATGGATCCGGAAAGATTTGAGAGGCATCATTGGGGCAGAGTAGCATTTGATGCTTTGGTTAGATCACTCTCTTCATCATCACTGCAAGCTTCAACGTACACTCTGCACGGCTTTGTGAATGTGCTTCTAGTATGGGCATTCAAGCATATCCCACAACTAAGAGAAATGTGTGGAGGAAGAAGAGAAGGTGATATTCCTCTTCTACAGTGGGCGTCACGCACTACCCGCGGTTAGATATTGAGGATGTCTTCAAATTTGATAAGAGGACATCCGCCGACAATAAGGTAAGCTTCCCCACTTGGTAAAGTTAATTGGATCCTATGAATACATTGGCAGATGTATGGTATATTTTGGTAGTGTTTGGTTTTGGTTGGTTGAGCTAGGATGTAGAGTAGCAGAAGTTGGTAGAGTTGTTTTTGGTTTGTAAAACTAGGATGTAGCGTAGTAGAGTTTGGTTTACTTGAAACCTCGTTTGGCAGAGTTTGGTAGATATAGTATGCCTTTGACATCTGACTTTGTTTTGTCATTTGTAGGTTCGCGTGGTGCACATTCTTCGAAAGCCTTACGAAGAAGTCTACTCTGGTTGGCCTGGAGATGTTGAGGATCTCAAAGTTGACAAAATGATCCGAGACATACTTGCTAGGACATCAGATGAGACATTTTGGACTGTCCTGGCTTCTACAAATAGGAAGGCCGATGAGAAGCATGGTGAGCTGCGAACCTCCAAGAAGTCAAAGGTGAAGGAGCCCGAAAAAATAAGGAAACTCTCCATTTGGCACCGGATATGACTTTGGTCGACTTTTTTCAGAAGGCGGCCAAAAAAAGAGAAGGAGAAAGATAATAAATGAAGAAAGAGGTATGAGACAAAAACCAAAGGGGAGGAGAATGATAAGAAAATGATGTTTGACATGCTGCAGAATTTGTCAAACATCGCTGAACGGCTTGCGCGAGTGGAGAAACAAAGAGTAGACGATGCAGTGATGAATGAGCGGCTTCACAGGCTTGAGGAAGGCATGGCACAACAACACTTATTCAATGAATAACAAAACTTGATGAATCAACACCTCATTATGGTTGAGGAAAGCATTGCATAGCAACATTTGATCAATCAACGCCTCCTTAGCGTTGAGGAAAGCATATTACAGTAGAACTTGATAAATCAATGCCACCTTATGTTGTTGGAAACAAAACCACCGGAGGTGCTGACCTTGGTTGGGACTAAGAAGTCTGCTGTGGATCAAAGTGAGTCTTCTGGAAGTGAGACCCGAGATGGGAATGATGGAGGAAGCAATGGTGTTTAGGCCTTAACTGGGAAAAAATTGGTACGTAAGAGTTTACTTGATTATGATTGAGTTTGGTGGACATTGGTACGTAAGAGTCGTAGTGAAAACTTGTGGTAGAGTTTGGTGGACATTGGTACGTAAGAGCCGTATCAAAAAAAATTGTAAACTTTGCCACAGAGTTTGGTGGACATTGTACATTCTGTGGCAGGGTTTGGTGGATATTTTATGACTGGATTTGGTGGACATTGTTACAGAAGAGCCGTATCAAAAAAATTGTAAACTGTGCTAGAGTGTGGTGGACATTGTACACTCTCTGGCAGAGTTTGGTGGACTTTGTAAACTTTTGGTAGAGTTTGGTGGACATTTTTGATAAGGTGTTATAGACATGTTAGTTTAGTTGATCTTTCTTTGTTGTATAAATTAGATGGTTTGTTTTTGTCTATGGTAGTTCTTTGACTAACTCTACGTAGAATATGGTAGATGTTAGTATGGTACTTATTTTATACAGTTTGGTAGAGTTAGAGAATGACTTTGGTAGTTCTTTAGTATACTAACACTTTTACCTTTCTTTCCAGAAGCAACGAGTTTCTGAGGAGCACGCAATCCCAAAGCATTTGTCCTCAAAACCATTTTCCAAAAACCTAGAGGTTAATATGGAAACTCTTTGGTAGAATTAGGGAAAACTTTTGGTAATTCTTTGGTAGGATTTGGTAGACTAATGGTTTTACCTTTTACTTTACAGAAGAAACGGATCTCTCAGGAGCAGGAAACCTCATAGACTTTGCCCCAAGCATTACGACTTCATAAAAACCCAGAGGTTAGTATGATACTTTGGTGGACTTGGGTGGATTTTGTTTAATTTAATCTTTTACCTTTTTTATTTCTAGAAGGAATGAATATTTGAGGAGCATGAAACCTCTGATCCTATGTCTCCAGTATTAAAAATTTCTAGGAACCCAGAGGTTACTAGAAACCTAAAAACGCCAGAGCATACTTTTACCATCGATCTCAAGTTAAATCCAGAGCAGTCTCAACTCGCCATCATCAGTCTCAATGAAGATAGTGATTATTGTATTTTGGACAAAACTATTGGCGACAATAAAGGCGACAAACTGATATGTATGGAGGACGTGCTGCCCAAACCAACTAGACCCTGTACCCTTGCAGCGAACCAAGTATTGGTTGCTAGAGTTTGTAGACTACATTTTTTAGTTTAGTAGAGATAGATCGTAGTTGGGTAGGATTTGGAGGAGTACGGTGGAGTTTGGTGGAGGTTGGAATTTACGTAATAGAGTGAAAAATTGTTCGAAGGAGTTTGGTGGACTTAGAGTAATAGAGTTTCGTGGAGGTTGGTGGAGGTTGGTGGAGGATGTTAGACTTAAGTTGGGCCAATACAAAGATGCAAAAGTGTTCGACTGCGTAACCTTATCAGGCGCAAAATGTAAGCCTATTATTTTCTCTTTTAAGACTTTTGATTTACCAATCGGTACAATATTGCTATTTGCTGATTACCCACATTTTCAGGGATAATTCGATTGATGATGTGTCTCTTTTAGCTGAGTTTTATCTTCAGTTGCTCATGCTTAGATACTGTTGGCCAGTGGAACAATATGGATGATTCATAGAATTGGTAAATTCTTTGAATTTGATTGGTAGTCTGGTAGAGTATTATGGATAGTGTGGTAGACAATGGTAGACTATAGCAGATCTTGGTAGATTGTGATTGACTTAATATTGTGTTACTCTTTTTGCAGCATATGACTAGCGGTATGAAAATGTTCCGTCGAAGAAGTTTGTAGACATCATCTCCGTGTAAGAATGATATGATTGCTTTCCTTGATCCTACCCTATGTGCATGGTGGTGTATGTAATTGGGCATAAAAGTCATGAATGAGCTTCCAATATCATAGACAATCTCATGTAGTGATCCCAATGTGTGTGCTAAAATTGATAAGTATTGAATACATCGTCACATGGGTTGCTTCTCGATTGGTAGAGGTAGGGATATTACTCGTTAGTATGGTAAATTGTTGTATATGCTTAGCAAATTCTTATCTTATGTTAACAAATACTCCCAAAGGACCAATATTTGTATTTATGACCTAGATGGTGGTCCTATGACAATATTAATATTAATTTATAACTATGACTTTAAAAAACAAGAAACGTGCACTCTACCAAACTCAACTACATCATTATCCAAGATCAGCCAAAGTATTTTTAACTTTACCATAGTCTATCAAACTCTTACAAGCCATATTATTTGACGTGACATTAAAAAAATTAAAAATTAATAGACTTTCATTTCTCCGCATAGGTACTAATTGCCAGATGCTACAGTTATTATTATTGGACGCGACTCTTCACTTATCAACTTGTACGGACACAACTCTTCAATATAAGGACACAATTCTTCATTCTATATACAAGTTACTTAAACTCTTCAACACTCCGACTCTTCAACTTTCTATAATACTGCATCTTTTACTTAAACAGAAGCCAGCATACTCCGACATGACTCCATCAACTTCTTATCCAAAATGGTCATACCCTTCAGACTACTTAAGAGGAAAGATACTTGGAAGAGGCGTAACATCTACGGTATATCTCGAAAAATGGAAATATGAAGAGTCTGAGAAGAGGCCGATAAAATCTGTTCCACTCTCGCAAGTCGACACTCTCTTGAAAGAGGAGTGTATGCTATGACGTGTTCCATATGTTCCCCATTGTCATGGATACAAGATAGCTCGTGATTAGTTTGATCCGAATAGATCGAATCATAATCTTCTTCTCGAATACATATCTGGTGAAAATCTTAAAGAGTTTATTCGCAGAAACCATCATAGAGGATTACGGGTGTCTCACGTCAGAACAATTGCCAAAGATATTCTCAAAGGGATTGAGTATATACATGGCAATAACATAGTGCACTGTGATATAAACCCAACAAACATACTCTTATGCCCTACCGATTGGGGATGGAGATATGCCGGGTATATGTTTGTCATTGTAGACTTGGGGTCAGCAATGGATGGAGATTCAACGGCAGCATATGACCACCAATTAACTCATAAATCGAGAGATAAGAGGCACAAAGCTCCGAAGCTTATACGCTTTGGGACACTCGACTTTGCACTTGATATTTGGGCTTTCGGATGCACATGTTAATATGGTAGTTCTTTGGTAAATTTTGGTAGAGTTAGGAAAGATTTTGGTCGAGTTAGATAGATTTTGGTAGAATTAGAAAATACTTTGGTCGAGTTAGATAGATTTTAGTAGACTAATGCTTTGACATTTAGGCTTTCGGATGCACAATTTTAGAGATGCTAACAGGACAACCTCCTTGGAAACAATATGAAGGGTATGGTAAAAACTGGTGGAATGCTGTAAACACTAATAAACTACTGTACATACCGGATTGGTACTCAGACGACACAAAAGATTTTTTTCTTAACTGTCTCATTTGAAATCCTATAGAAAAGCATAGTGCAGCTACATTCTTTCACCATCCATTTCTTATTGATACTATTTTAAACGATATGTAAATAATTTATAGGTTATGTTATTTTCTAATTTTCTATGTTATGTGACTTTATATGTTATTAAATATGTATGTGAATACTATTAATCTTTATATATCATATCTTTAAACAGATATTATTACTCGTTAGTATCATATCCTCAATTCTCATTTGTATACCTACCTCTACCAAACAATCGAAATAACTCTATCTAATTTTACCAAACTCTACCAAACTGTCGGAATAACTCAGCTTAACTCTACCAAACTCTTTAACAAAAATAACTCTGCTAAAATCTACTAATTCTATCAAACGTACTAATTGAAACTCTATCAAAATCTTATACACAGTGTGAAATACGAGTTCAAGATTGGACGTATACTCTACATGTCAGGGCATTATGTCCCACACCTTTACATCTTGAACAAGTTGCCACTTTCCTTGGGCGTTTTGCCTCAAGCCAGCATTTGAGCCAACTTTTCAACCACACCAAAAACCATAGGGAAAATGTTGAAATTTCTGTCTTGCATTGTGGCCGTGAGAAGTGTCCCTTTATATTTTCCTTGTAAAAATGTTCCATCCACAACAACAACCTTTCTCATATATGAAAATCCTCTGATGCTTGCATCGAATGCAAGGAATAGAAACTCGAACCTATCATCTCTGTATACTTCCAGCTTGATAAGTGTTCTCGAATTTGCTCATCTAATCATATACAAATACAAGGAAAGATCTTCAAAAACTATTCTCTGCAGTCTTTGTTACTATAGCCCGAGCTTCTTTTAAAGTTGATGTGCCTTCCAATACTTCATCTGTACATAATGCAAACATATGGCCAGAGTTATAACTACCTTTACTAAACTCTACTAAAGTCAAACAACCTCAACCAAACTCTATTAAAGTCAAATAACCTCTACCAAATTATGCTACAAAGGATTCATAGATTCACCCAAAGTCTACCATGTACTATCATCCGTATTCCAAACTCGACCATGAAGAAATTGTACCTTCAAACCGAAATGTTTGTTCAGTGATTCAGCAACATAAGTTTTACACTTCCCTTGAAAACTTATGAAGTCTTCATCACTAGAGCTTGCACAATCTACATCCTCGCATTAGTCAAATTTCATTTCCGCTTCTGCATCTTCTTTAGCGTAGTCAACGTGTTCCTCTTCCTTTTTGATAGTCTCCCTAACTTTACCACACGTTGAAGATTGTCTACCAAACGTAGTATCAAATTTATCAAAGGAAGACTCGTATTTAGGCTCAAATCTATTACCTTCTTCCACAGCTACATGATATTTCCTTGAAATCTCCACACAAAGACAAATTGCCTCTTTTCAAAATTGTTGCACATACCCACGCAATTGCCTCTCGTTAGTCACGAAGATAGGAGGTATATCTTGTGGTAGTCCATTCATGAGTTCATTTGATATGTAACTCAGCTTTACCTTATAGATCTCTTGACTTAGCTTGAAATCTTCATGCACCATTCTCACAAACTCATCATAATGTAAATCTTCACTCACTTGCATAATCTTACAACCAAGAAAAGTATCCACTAAAAAGAACCAATGATTTTTGTTGAATCTCCAATTTCCATAAACTAAGATGATATGATCCATAGATCCAAAAACAAGAAACGAGGTCAAAAGATAAGAAAGGAGCTCAAGCAACAATGGTGATTTGTGTGCTTCAATGGTGTTTGGCCGACAGTTGAAGCGAGAAAGAAGGTAAGGGATGTAATAATTAAGGGCTAAAATCGTCATTCTACAAACTAGGTTAAATGAACTAACTCTGCTTAACTCTACCAAACTCTCGGAAACAACTCTGCCAATATGTGTCAAACTAGCAAATATAACTCTGCCAAAATCTGCTACACATTGTGCAAACTTTATCAAACTCTGTCACAATGTCGTTACTAACTCTGCCATGCTATGACAGATAATTTTGCCAAATTCTGCTACACTGGCAATTCAAACTCCGTCAAAATCTACAACAAAGGGTCCAACGTCTACTAAACTCCATCAAAATTTACTACAAAGGGTCCAACGTTTGGTAGAGTGTGGTGGAGCTTACGCTGACGTGACATATTTCACTAATGATATTTTCGTTATTACATTTTTGTTTACACATCTAAAAATGGCAAAATGGTATTATACGATTTAATAAGAGTCTTTGAGTAATTATGAATTAATATGAACTATTTGAAACATTTCACAATTAATATGAAGTATTCTAGCAAATCATCCTTCCACATATCTAAATGATTAAAATAAATATTAGATAATAGTTAATTTGGTAAAAAAGTAAGGTTTTGTGTCACTCGACCAATTCTCCATATTTTTTGTTCATAAAATCATTTTCATTATATAAATAATTTTTTTTGAGTTGACTATGTTTAAGTCTCTTAATTGACTTCTTTTACCTTTTTCTTATTTTTTGTCAACCATCTTAACATATACACTACAAGAAAACAAGTCATTTGCGATGAAAAAATGCATTGCCGGGGTGTAGCAAATGGCCAATTGCTACATCCATGTGACATCAACATTTTCGTCGCAAATGGTTAGTCGCAAACCATATTCGTTGCAGTGGTGTCGCAAACCTGCGATGGACATAGGCGTCCTAGATTCGTCGTAGGGTTTGTGACACCATTGCGAGGCCGTACATTACGAGAACTTAGGAACATAGCCTATGCGAGGTCATAGCAAGACCTCATTTACGAGACAGTTGCGAGACACTGTTTGCGAGACCTTTGCGAAGTCATATTTTATGAAGGCCGTTGCGCGCCGTTTTTGCGACTGCCTTGCGACGCCCATTTAAAAAAGTATTGGTTTTTATTTCAAAATATAATTAATTTAAAAATAAAATATATTTAAAATATTTAATAAATTATGAAAATAGAAATTAAAGTAATATATATTTAAATTAAAATATTTTACAAAATATTTAAAATTGTTTATAAGAAAAACTAAAAGTCTTCTAAATTGTTAGGGTTTTGTTCTGCGCACCGGTCCGCATTCCCCGAACTAGATCCAGGCTCATCAGGGTGCAGCTGCTTCAGCTTAGCAGGTAGTTAGTCGTCCTTTGCGGCCAAAAAAGAGAACAACTGGTCATATTGCGATATCTTCTTTTTCGCTTCCGCTAGCTCATTTTCACCTTTGCAATATCAGAGGGATCCGTAGAACCTTGAGATTGAGATCCTTGCGGCGTAAGACACTGTTCTATCCTAGATCCTAGTAAGCGACCGACCCTATAGAATCTCCCATTTTTATAGAGAGCGACCTAATAAGAAAAAAAAATATTAATACATTACTGTAACTAATTAAAACTAAAAGTACATGAAATAAATTAGAACAATCTTACCTTGGTGTATATTTGGTTCTTTTGTGCGGTAGAAAGCACGGCTAATCTAGTGCTCTCATCACTGCAGTCCTGAGTTAGCTCCTGCATCTTTGCAAGGGAGCTTGGAATTGCGCTATTTACGTGTTGGTAAAGATTCTCTACCAGATCAGAGTGAGGATCTCCCATTTCTTCTTGCTGAAAGTATTGAAAAAGTATAGTAGTCCGCCCCGAGCAATGCTTGTGTGGACCGTCGCCATAAGGATCAACTAACCGTATCGCCCACATACTTGCGCTCTTCTTCTCGGACTTTGGATCTTGCCAATAGCGGACAAGACCGTCCGAGACAGTTGTATCGAACCATCGGGGTAGTGCTTTGATGTCGTGTGTCCTCCATTTAGCTTTCCAACGGCCAACTTGGTCACACAACTGACCTTTCAACACCTCCTCGAACTTGTTTTGAACTTCACTCGTAATCGAGGGTCTCTAGTGGTAGTGTTGCTACGAACGAAAATAATATGTGACTCATAAACGGTGGTAAAAAAAAACCAAAACAAAATGTAAAACTTACTGCAAAAGTTTTAAACCATCTATCGACGATGTGGTTCAGGACTTGCATAAAATTTGCTTGCAGTTCCTTGAAATCCCTTTCAAAGATTTTCCGCACTGTAGTCGCCAGTTTCCCGTCGTCATTGAACCTACCATTTTAAACCAAACAAAACATTAATTCTTTTCTTACTAAATTACAAAATAAATAAATTTATAAGTTCATAAACATACCAAAGAGTTATCAGCGGATGCTGTGGAACGAGTTCAGAATATCCTCGATAGCCATCTGCGCAGCAATGTCAGACGGTAACGGCTTGTACACATTGTTCGCAGTCGATGCCGAATCAGTCTCTCATATAGAAGTGTAGCCCAGCGGATAACTGAAACTACTACCAGGTGTCGACGGTACAACTCTTGAGCCGGGAGACGACAAAGGCCGAGATCAGCCCTCTCCAAGAGACGTCTGTGGTTGCGATCTGCCACCGTTAGGAAAATAGCGAGTATAGGAGTTGTTTACTTTGGACATCTGAAATTATGACAATTTAGATGTCAGGACTCGTTATAAATATTCTAAATAAAACAATTGATGGTTTTAAAAAATACAAAACATTTTAAAAAATTCAAAACATTTAAAAAAATTCAAACCGTTTTTAAAATTTACAAGAAACATTTTTAATAATTCAAACTATTTTTAAAAATTACCAAAAGTTTTAAAAAATGTTTTTAAAATTACAAATATTATAAAAAGTTTAAAAAATTGCAAAATATTATTAAAAGTTTATATAATTACAAAATATTATAAAAATGTTTTAAAAACTATAAAATATTATAAAGAATTCCAAATCTAAATCTTACAATCCAACAATCCAAATCCTAAATCTATGTTCAAAAATTAAATCTATGTTCAAATCTTAAATCTAAGATCTAGATTGAAGGTGTAGGCTTACAGTCGGGTCGGTGGTGGTGGCGGACTCAGCGGTGGAGGGAAATGAGCAGAGAGGAAGAGAGAGGAAGTCGTCAGACAAGAAAAAGAGAGGAAGAGAGGAAGTCGTCGTACAAGAAGAGAGGAAGAGAGAAGGAGAGAAGAATAGAAGAAGAAGAGAGGAAGAGAAGAAGAAGATAGGAAGAAAAAAGAAGAGAAATGGTGAATGAAGAGAAGAGAAGAGGAAGAGAGGCCGAGAATTTGCGAGAAGAATGGAGGAAGAAAGAGGCTAGCCGCGTAGGAGAAGAATGGAAGAAGAAGAAGCAAAACTCGGGTGTAACTTATTTTCTACGACACCCCTATGTAGGAAATTAGGGTTTACGGGTGTCACAACTGTGTCGCAAATTGCTACACCTTTGCTAAACCTTTGCGACATCGCAGACCACGATGTCACAATTGTGTAGCAAAACACTTAAACAAAAACGAAACATGTAGCGGTGCATAGATGCGTGATTGAAAACACTTATATAACATTTCCGGTGCATAGAGAATGAGATTGATACGTAGTGGACTCGCAAAACACTTAAACGAAAACGATACGAAGAGTGGTGCATAGATGCGTGATGGAAAACACTTATATAGCATGTTCAGGATTGATTCTAAGAATTAGACGTAGTGAATCTAATTGACATATGATTACCGATGTATAAATGGCCTTTTCCATTTACACTTTCCTACGTTCATATAGTAGTCGATTTTGTGTTTGGGATAATGTTCGGGTTCAATAGTTCTACCTTCCCGGTTTCAGTTCTTTGCAACACCTTTGCGACATTGCAGACCATGGTGTCGCAAATTCGCGAGACCATTGCAACACCGAGGCATGTAATGTTGCAACGGTGTAGCGTAACACTTAAATGAAAACAAAACGTATAGCGGTGCATAGATGTATGATTGAAAACACTAGTACAACATGTTTTACCTATCTGGTTTGCGAGACTAGTGTTTTACCTATCCGGTTTTACCTTTTCGTTGGGGTAAGGTTAATTTATTATCGATGTATTCACAGGCTCTTAGAATTTCTTTTTCCGATGTTCATACAATAAACGGTTTGATGTTTTAGGTAAGGTTGGGGTTTAACATTTACATCGAAACTTCATCGCAAACATGTCGCAATTTTTCTAGGGAGAACTCTCATCGCCACAAAATCGCAATATTGCTACGCTCTTGCGATAGTATTATATTTCTCACAAACGCCACGCAGAGACATCATAATGGTGTCGTAATCTTGCGAGGCCAATCTGCGTCACAGTGTTGTGATGCGATTGTGATGTCTCTTATTTACGCGTAACTGCGTTGCAACGTCGTCGCAATATTGCGATGTCGTTTTTTCATCACAAAGTTTTATAACAAATGAGTTGTTTTTTTATAGTGATACTCCATACGTTTTATATTAGTTGTCATTCTAAACTTTTTAATTGTTTCAATTTACTTGTCACTAGTTCTATATCCGCGCAAATGCGCCGGATCAAGTTTAAAAGAAATTTCCTATTACTTATAATCTAATATGATCTTTAGCATATGTCATCCAATTCTCTTATCAATTTATCCTAAAGATATAAGAAAGAAAAACACCGAAAAAACAATCCACAATCCTAAAAACCTTATAACTTAATTACACGACTGTATCATTTAGATTGATTGCACAACCTCAAAATTATACGACATAACCATGGTTAGAAAGAATTACACAATATCTGGAACCTAAAGCAAATGGTAAATGATCTACTTTTAAATAAAAAGTGATTTGTAACCAAAAACATGAACTTCAAAATAGGAATACTACAATACAAAACATGAAGCTGCATCTAGATATATACACACACTACAAATCAAGCTCCCACCTAAAAAACTGTTGTATTTTCTCTCTTTTACCAACATTTTGTATAGTACTATTACATGGGTTTGCCTGTAGACTGTAAAACTACATATCCCAAAATGATTAGGTAAATCGAGATTCAACACAGTGTTGTTATCAGGTTCGACATTTGATGAAGCAAATCTGGAGGATGTGATCTTTGAGCGTATTGGTTAAAACTCTCCTCCTCCTAAAGTCGCTTAGGGGAAGCCACGAAACAGTGCCTTCTAAGATTTGCCTATTTAACAAACAATGATTTTAATTATATACGTGCATCAGTTCCTTAGCCTTTGAGGCTGCTTTAAGCTTTGTCCTCTGCATTTTTTCCTGATTAAATTGCAGTTGAAAATTCGTATATATTTTAATGTTAAGAGTTTCAAAATTCATTATCAGTTTTGCTTGGGTACAGATTTACTCACATTATTCTTAATATAACTTTTAAAGCATAAGGAAAGAGAAGGAAAAAACATTGAAAGCATCAACATCACTTGAGTTTTGGTTGCGCTGACGTTAATATAAAGATAATAACAAATTACGAACAACAACCTACACATTCAACATTTTCTAGAACAATACAAGATCAGAAATATGAAGGGAAGTTTTTGTCAAGTTGTTATTCACATCACTAATTAAACACAAATAACCAAGCGATATAGCAAATCGTCGGCCATCAGCTCGGTGTAAAACCCGAAAGCGATAAAGAATAGGAAACAAAGAAGAAGTAAAGCAAGAGACAATACAAAGGTATCAACTTACTGTAAGTCATTGAGAAGTGGAGAACTCCTCCTCTCTACATTTCTAACAGACAAAAGCTCATCCCCAATAGGCTGTTTGCGGAACTTAGGAGGGAAAAAATCTCAGCAAGGCACTAAAATCATCCGAATCTAATTGCGAGAGGAAGGAAACGTGGAATCCATCATGAAAGGAACAAAGAGAGGCTAGAACATCAGTGAAAGATGGAAGAAAGGAAAGGCGTTGAAGATAGCGGCAGTGAAAGGGTTTTCATCTTCGTGTTTATTTTTTTCCTTTATGATCGATTCATCTTACTTCTTTTTTAGATGACTTGAATTAATACAACGATTTTATTGGTGGATACATAAAAAATGAAAGCTGACTTGTCAGCTGGGTGCCTTCACCACAGGAAAGATCGTAACTTTTGTATAAAATTCTATATTATATATAGTTCTCATTTTTTAACTTAAATTTTGTATAAAATTTCCATACCATAAATTCCATATAGTACTAATAGATGATGAAATTAAAATTGCAAATTAATGTTATTTATAAGGTTAATATAGTCAACCTACAAAAAATCTTAATCTACATAAAATAATCTAGAACCACGTAAAATGAACCGGAAAGAGTAATATTAAAGAGAACCATTCGTATAGGTAGAGTTTATAAAATCATGATTATGAGAAGTCTCTCTCGCACACCAAGCAAGAGCATATGTTCTATAATTCAAAAATCGTGGAATACAGTGAATGTTGAAACTAGAAAACAAGCTCTTTAATCGCATAAAATCTTCCAGTTACGAAGCAAAAGCTGGCCAGCTTCCTGGGTTCTCGATCATCCTACCAGTTCTAAGCAATCGATAGAAAATTCAACTTTCATGAACTGAAGTTTGATCATGCTCATCATCGCCCAGAGTAGAGTTTCGAACTCATAATGTAGGGAACAAAGGCTTCTTCTGACACCTCGACCTTCCATGCACATGTGTGTTATTGAATTTGGAAAGCAAAACCATTCCAAGCTTGTTTGTCAACAGTCCCCACCTCTTTTACTATTGGTGTTTGCTCAGGGGTCTCCATTTGTCTTCCTTCTTGTGTTTCAGGTCTGCAAGATTGACTACTCCCCTTGAGTCCCTATGCTTGCTCGAAAAAATATACTTGTTTCTTGCCTTACAAACTGTTTTCTTCGGCGTTCGCCATAGTAGATAATCCATATTAGAGAAAAGTGTCAGCCCTGGAAACACCCCTATTAGTGATGAGATTAGAAAATTTTCCTATGCTTGGAGGGATGGGGGTATTTAAAAAACGCATGGTTATGCCTTCTACATTGTGTCCACACCGGATGCAACTTTTTCACAATTTACTCCTATATAGTGTAGATTTGTCCTCACTGTTAAAATATTTCGTCAAGGCTTGCCAAATAAAATGTCTTATCTTTTAGAAACATCTCAATTTCTAAATTTTTTTCTGCAAAGCTAGTGTGTTTGGTCCATGACTTTCCACATTTAGGAAAGACAGATTACTCTCTACCAGTACCTTGACTTCAAGGTATGTCTCCTTGATTTATTGAAATGTCAACCTTCCATGTCTTGTATCCGAAACAAGTATAGGTATTGCTAAATAGATCTCGTATGCTCTAGGCGAATGAACTACCTTATAAGCGGAGCCCTACATGTGTTTGGTATGATGATCAATTAGCTGGTCTACTGTTAAGTTGAGATAAAATCTCACTCTAATTATTGTAGGTCTCGGAATTGCGTCAGGAATCTAAGGGTCCTACCACACAGATGTTATCCCCTTTTCCCACCTTCTTGATAAACCCTTCATTACTAGTGACCTAGCTGAGATAATGTTTCTCCAGCTACAGGATGGAGAATAGCATTTTAGCATATCTAGAGGACTATTGTTCTTGAAATATCACTTTCTTAAAACTTCTTGTACCTTAATTAATTAAATTTTCTTGCAACTTCATGATTTTAATTAACGGACTTAAACATGATTATAACAGAGCTGAAAAAATTAGCAAAAAGGTGAAAACGGTCTGATCAACAAAAATTCATAATTTAATTGGTAAGTCAAAGTCAACAAAATTAATAAATCCATTGATAAGTCAACAAATATACGCGATTAAATTCAACAATTCCAAGCTTTATGGTTTTTTCAGTTACTTTCAAAAGTTGAGGACTGTTTTGATATTTTTCCTATTTGGATTTGCATGTTTTGGACCATTCATATTTAACTCGATGTGGACAAATTTTATTATGAGGTACATGCGAACAGTGATCAAAGTAATGGTTGTGGTGTTAACTAATATTTGTTTGGTGTATGGTATTAGATAAAAAATTTTGTTACCGAGAATATTTTACATAAATATACTTCGAATGTATTGTGGTGTAGAAGGCTACAACTAATAATTGATTTGACTGAAAACTACATCAAAATAGTGGACGGGGTTGTCCCGGACCCGATTCAATAGTCTCCTTTCCGACGGATTTCGACAGGTCAACTTTGATCGCTTCCGACGGTGGAATTTTGATGGCGTTTGACAGCATATTCCGACAACACTTCCTGTCGATTACTGTCGAAAAATTCCAATGGTAGCTAGTGGGATTCGTAATTCCAACTAATTTGTAGTGATGCTTACGTCCCGTCGAAATGCTATTGGAATAGTTATATTCCAACCGGTTTTTGACGGAATTTTCTATCATAATAAGGATTGTATTCTTGTAGTGTATTTCCCTTACTGAAAAGATTGTAATCTGGGGTAATATTGTAATATTATTTAGATATTGGAAAAGGGTTTGCATTACAGACTTTGTTGCTCATAAAAAAACAATGATTGGATTCATGGTCATGTAATGTGATACATGTTACCATGCATATAGAACTGCCTGCAGATTCCACATTTTGGTTTATGCATTTAGTGCAGATGTATCGTCATTTTTATTTTTATAAAAAATTTCATCACCAATTTTTCTAATACTTTCCTAACTATGTATACAATTAATGAGAAATATAAAACAAACCATCCAAAACGTCAATTAAGTTGTTAATTTAATTATTTGTTTATTTTCACCACTTGGATCTAGCATTATGCTCACTGCATTTATAGAAGTATTTGACAGAATAAACATAACTTGTCCCATTTGTTATTTTAAATGTTGAAAATTTCAAAAGACATGCCTGCATGGATTTTCCTTTCTTACAACAAGATAAAGCCAAAGAAGACGACAGACTTTTTTTAGAAAGATATATTTTGCTAGCTCGAATAATTAATATACACAACTTTTAGAGATAACTCAAACCACAGATTTATTTAGATCTTTTTTTACATTTTCGTTAGATATTTAGTTGACAAAGAAGACAAATTTCTACACACTTGAAGCATCAAAATATGCTAAATTCCATTATCATATGGAAATGAAGTACTTCCTAACCAACCATCGGCGGTAATAAACTCCGTCGCCGTGAAGTTATATGCATCTTCATATCCCATAATATGAAAACTTGACCAATTGACCCGTTGACCCGTTTCAGAACCCGGTCCATGATTATTATACTCACCATAATAAAGGTTATCGACTTGGTCCTTACCATTCCATTTCGTCCACCCGGAACGATCAATAAAATCATCAATAAAAGATTCCATTAGAACTGTCCTTGAATAATATCTCCAAGGACGTCCCAAATAGCTTTTCACTTTATTGTAACTATTAATTAGGTCATCTGTTGCTAGTATCGAGCAATTCTGCATCGAGATACCGGTATCTTCTTCCGGGCTATCCCTCGATTGAGCCGTGATTACAGTGAATTGTCCCGGCATAGGCAACTTTGAGACAATGTTGCAGTCTTGGAAGACTACAGCCGCGTTACCAAAGATGTAATCAACGGTTCCATAAATATCGCATTCGCGGTAGAATTGTCTAAATGAGTGGGTGTAAAGTGTGTCTTGGTAGCCGTCAAAGATACATCTATAAAAGGCCACTAAATCCGCATTCACACGTATTGCAACAGCTTGGTGTTTCTCTGGTCCTGCTGTGTTCGTTATCATTATATCCCTTGCTAAGAATCCTTCCCCCGAAACAGCTATATCTCATAATAAGAAAGATTGAGAACCATCAATTATAATCTTGATTTAGTGCCAACAACTTACGTTGTCAAATTTTGAATGCAATTAATAAGGCTGCAAAAAGCACACACAAATAATTTTAATCTCTTAACTAGTCACTTCTCAGCATTATGAATCCAAAAGTAAAGATTCAACAATACTTTAAACCCTTCACAACTGCATTTTGCTATTCACCTTTTAAAAATGGTTAAATTTTTTTTTGGAAAAATAAACTGGAGTTGCAGGTTATGACGAATTGTTAGAAAAGATGAACTATGTGGTGAAAAAGGCTTTATTAATGAAAATTTAAGATTTAATTTAATTTTTTTTATCAGCAAAAGGGGCAATGCCCCAATTAACTACTTATTATTAAACAAAAGAACTGAACACAAACATTCCTCACAGAAGAAACCCCATGAGAATCTGCAATAATAATCTCCTGTAAACAATCAGGAGGAAACTCAAAGTAGTGATAAATTTGTGATTTAATTTGTAAGCTAAGTCAACAAAAATTTACGATTTAATTGGTAAGTTAACAAAACTAGCAATTAATTTTAGTCACTCAAAAGTTTATGTTTAATGTCTTTTCTTTTTTTTTTTTGAAATGTTTCCAGTTTTAATTTCATAGGAAAAAGTTCCTGAATTTAATTCTAGGGTCATAGTTGACAGAAAACAATATGTTAATCATACGGTCCAACGTCTACGACATTATGCCCAAAAAAATCCTAGTTGACTCTAGTCTTAATTTCTCTTGTTTTTATGTAGCAATTATCTAAAAAAGAAGAAGGTAAAGATGATTACCAAGAGTAGCAGATCCAAAAGTGGTCCAACCATCTCCGACGCTTCTATTACCGGTAATAAATGTAACATCGGACCCATCTCCGAGCAGAACTATATTTGTCTTCTCGCTCGGAATCTCTATGTTCTCGTTATACACACCTTCTCTTACATATATCAAAACCCTGTCATTACTCATATTTGGAGCAAAGTTTATGGCCTCACTAATGGTTGTAAAATTTCCCGATCCATCAGAAGCCACCACGAAAACATTGCTTGGGTCGTACTCATCATTGTTCTGATCATATTCGTCATCGGAATCTTCTAAAAATCGATGATCTTTTTTTGAGATCCAATCGGGAAATAGACCAAGTAACCGACGGTTCTTAGTCTTGCCATTAGTTTTAGGATGTGTGGCTCTTCTCTTTTTGGGAAGAGCTGAGAGAGAATTGCTTATGTGTTGGTAAGTGGTAATGAAGGAAGTCACAAGCTTTGGCTTTAATGGACCAGAGGCTGATTCAAGACCTTCCAAGCAAGTGACCTTGTTGGTGAGTGCAGCACTTAAGTAAGTTCTAGTGTCGGCTAGCTTTCGTGTATCATTAGCACCGTCTTGGATCTTAGAGAGTGATATTTTCAAGTAAGAGCTAGTGATTTGGTGAAGATCTTTGCAATCTTGAAGAGAACCACGTTGGCCCTCGACAAGACCGTTCGAGATTCCGAGGCCGGAAAGGAGATTAGTGAGTTTTCTAGCCTCAGAAAGAGCGGTTTCGAGGGTATTAATGAGGAAAGAGAGAATGTTGGGGCTTATGTTGATGGAGATAGAGAGTTTTAAAGAGTTGAAACATGCATCTGGATATGGTGTGTTCTTGCAAAAACTTGTAAAGCTTTGATTAGGGTTTAGAGAAGTCGGAGTTAACGAGAAAACGTAAGGAGTAAAGAGGATGAAGAATAGAAGAGAGAAGCAAAAAGAAGAGAGAGCCATAGTTGGAGCAAGTGGAGAAGAGAGTGAGAGGTATGTTTTTAAATGCATATAGAGGAATGGGTTTACTTCATTACTTGTTAACAAGTCTTCGTAAAGCGACAAATCAAATATCTTTATGGAAAGTTTGATCACACCGTGTTTTATCAAAAGAAGGATTTATAGAAAATGATGTCTGTGAATTCAGTTTACTTATGGGTCTAGATTTTGTTGAGTCATCACTCGGTTACTATTTTAATAATAAGTGGAAATTATCACTAAATTCAAATCCACATAACAGCTAAGTAAAGATTCATGAAAAGAATATTCAAATCTACATAACAGCTAAAAACATCTAAAAAACCACCACAAAATTTTAATGACTGTCAGATTTTTTCTCAGTTTAATTGTTTATATGTTCTAGCAAATAATTTAGATATCTGGAATTTGATTCTACTTTGCTATATGTTAATATTAGAAAATAGAGGATTTAGTTTTGTCGATCTAATTGTTAATAGAAAAAACATGTTATCATCTTATAGCCATAAACCTAAATAATAGAATTGTAATTATAGAATTGTGACTAAATTTTGTAGTTATTTTCTGTATTTATGATGGTGACTGCTTACACATTTTTCTAGTGTATTTTTGTGATTTTTGAATAATTTTTTGTTTTATTAAAAGAAAAAAAGATATGCAGTCCGTGACAAAGCAAGCTGTCTTTTTACGTTAACTACGAGGAAACATGAACTTCCGAGCAATGTTTTAAACTTCGACCAAAAATGCGAACTATATTACTTTTTTTGGGTGATTCAGTCCACAAACTGGTCAGAACATGAATCACATGAGTGGTTTTGATACTTGCACCGCCGAACAGGGATGGATAATTTCATAAAATATTAGAAACCAATCAAGAATATTATGTCTGGTTATTATATTATCATAAAATATTATTTTGAAAAATTTATTTTCTATTGTTTTTATTGTTGTGAAAATGTTTACGAGAGTTCAATTTATATGTCCAAATTTATTACTATTATTATGTTTAACTGATAGGCCCAGTTCTTTATTACCCGTTAAAGAACACAGCTATACTCTCTGTGTTTAGTTATAGACTTAATGGTTGATATTTTAGAAAAAAATATATGAACGTTATCAAAGAAAAAAAGATGAAATATATGAATTGTCTTTAACTTGGTTTACTAAGCATGAGAAAAAGGTAAGGCTCTTGCCAAGAAGACTGCAACTAAAATAGAACAAGGCCCTACTCTAATTTCCAAAGGTAAAAAGACTCCAAATTCAACACGAAATGGGTCATAATAGGAGATAAAATTGTAACATAAGCCCAATCAAAATTGGCATTAATGATCTCTGATGCCAAATTATTAACTAACTTGGATAATCGAAAACTATAAACTTTATATATTAAATTTATGATTAGAATAACGGTAAATATTTAGATTTAAAATTATAAAACTAGATATTATAATATAATTATATATATGGTCATATTAATAAATTAATAATTATACATATGTGTGTTTTCATATTATATATATTAAATATAAAATTTACAATATATATATATAGTCCTCTTAACAAATTAATAATTATACATGTGTGTTTTCATACTATATATAGTAAATATAAAAAATATATATATATTTTAATTTTTATATTTAATATCACACATATGTATAATTATTAATTTGTTAACTCTATGAATTTATAGCAATTTTTTTTCTAAACGGAAAAATTGTTTTGAAAGTTTACCCTCAATTTAAATCCGCAATGTAACTAGTCGTCACTATCACTATCATAAAGTTTTGTTAAATTATAATAAATATTATAAATCTAGTTTCTGGATTAAAATATAAGAATCTTAGTTTTAGCTAAAATCATCTAGAAACTTAAATTTTTGTAATAAAAAATATTAAATATTTTTAATATAAAATTGGCCAATCCTACATGCAAAATATTAATAGTTAAATGTAACTAATTTTACATAATGTAAAACATCTCTAAAATAAAACAAACTTTTTTTCCCAAAACACATTATTTTGAAACAGTTATTAAATTTCTCACTTCAAATTTCACTTCAGTCAACAATTGAACTTTAGTATGAATGTCTACTTAATTTCTGTTTTCGAAAGTATTTGACAACTTAACATAAAATAATGAAAGAAAAGAAGAACAGAGTTTAGGAAATTCCTATATATATATATATAGATATAGATATATATAGATGTAAAAATGTTGAATATAAAGGTGAATCGAATTTTATATGTGAACTGAAAACCATAATGCCATAGAAGATATAAACGACTGTTAAAAATTAACGACATGGTGAAAATGACTTGATTAACAAAAATTTGTGATTTAATTAATAAGTCAAAATTTGTGATATAATTAATAAGTCAACCAAAAATTTTAGGGGTTTGTTCAATTTTTTTCTCTTTCTTGACATTTTTCCTATTTATTTTCTATAAATATAAAACTTGAACTTAACTATTATCGGATCCTACATGAAACCTAATTTTCAAAATCTTAAAATATTTTTTCACAAAAAAAAAATCTTAAAATCTTAAAACCCTCTAAACCAAACCGGACCAAATAACCGAATGTATACCCATAACACTAATCACGTTAGTGAACACTTTAAGAGTACGTACCTTCCTTCATATTTTTCAGGCATTGCTTTAAGAGCATCATTTATGGTCGTGAAATTTCCACTGCCATCTTTAGCCACAGTTGCATTAGGCTTCAAATCCTTCACATCAACAGCCTTCAACATTCTTCTATCCTCATTGCTTGCCCAAGCAGGTATTTGATCAAGAAGATTTCGTGTGACCGTAGAGAGATTCATGTCAAACGCTTTAATCATCGCAAGGGAATTGCTAGTTAGAATCTGTGACGTATTAACACTCTTCTTTACTTCATCTTTAAAGCTTCCTTCTTCAAATCCGCCAAGACAAGTTTCCTGATAAGACATGACTGCACTTATCCAACTGTCCAAATCTGGAACTATTTTTGGGAAGTTGTTGACTTCTATTTCATTGACTTTGTTTAACGAAGCAACAAGTTCGTCCTTTGCGTCTTCAACAAGTAATTTACATTGCGCAATTGCATCTTTTTCATCTTGGTTCTCAGTCTTATGGCTCAAGATTTTCTCCAACATGTTAACATTATGAAGCAAGGAAGTGAAGAGTGTAATACAAAGAAATGAAGATATTCGCATGAATTTACACTCATGATCTAAAGTGAAGATAGGAGCCTTGTGAAGAAAGGAACCTTGGTCCTAAAGAAGCAACAACGAGCTAAACTCAAGTAAATGAGTATGAAGCAAGCAACGACTTGCGTGTGAAGCAAGTATCAAGTCCGAGTTTTCAATACCAAGGAACCGAATGGAATTGACAAGCATTTGGAGATTACACTTGGTTAGGAAGCAATTAAATGGTTAGGAAGTAACCAGCAAGTCACATGTCTTCTCTAAGCCAACATGTAGCCGTTGGAACCAAAGAAGACAAGTCTTTCTCTTCCTTTCTTGTCTTACACAAAAGAAAGAAAGGAATCCTTCCTCATTGAGAAGTGGACCGTTGAGACAAATGAAGAAATGCTTCTCTCCCTCTTTCGGACCAACTTTGAATGTGTGTCCAATTCACGTAATTTTGTAGGACCAAGTATATATGTATGTATAGGTAGGTTTTTTGGTTTGTTTGTCTATATATACACATTGTAAGCTCAATTGTAAAATCAATAGACAATAAAATCTCTCTCTTCACATACTCTCACTCTCTAAACTCGGCCACCATGGCCAACAAGCTCTATAATCTTTGGTTACTAAATCTCTTGGTTACAAATCTCTTAAACTCTCATTCTCTTTACACTCCAAACACTTTCAACCATTCTCTACTTTTATTCCGCAAATTCTAACCTGGTATCATAGCAAGATCCATGGTGACTTTGTGTTCTTGCTGTTTTGTTGCTTGAAAAACGTTTTCCAAAATTGTTTTCAAACCGATTTTTACAAAATGTTGTTTTTCTTTCTAAAATCGATTTCTCTTGAGACAATGAGGAGAATGAATGTTGTTGAGGTTGAAAACCTCTTATTTGAGTATCATTTCATCTCCATGTCTCAGATTTTCAAAAGAAAGATTTTTCTCCTTTGTGTTCTTTTGTCTTTTTAAAATGCTTTCTTGAATTTTTCTTTAAAGGTTTCAAAGTTAAATTTCTGAGTTTAGTCTCTGTTTTAAAAAGGAAAGAATTTCTTTGTGTTCTTGATGTTATTCAAACCGATTTTAAAATCTGTTTTGGAAAAATGTTTTGTTCTTCATTTGCCTTTCTTTAAATCGTGTTTCTTGTTGATTTACTTGAAGATTTCAAAGTTTAAATCTCTGTTTCGTGACCATGAAGAGAGGAGAAAGGTTGCTGTGTGAAGAACCACAAGAGAGAGAAAGAAATAGATGGCCACATGCTTATATCCGTTGGACAATAGAGGGATCTCCTTTGGAGTGACTTTGACCACTGTTTGCTTGGCTTATTCACTCTATTTTCTCTTACTTTGAGCATCATTTTTACCTCTAAGTCACACCTTGCTTTGTTGATTGATTTACTTTCAATTTGAATTTCATAAACGTTTTTGTTTTGTCTATTGGATAAAAGTATAGTCTCTTTCAAGAAAGTTGTGTTGTCTTATTTGCTGAATCTTTGTGAGACCAATCTAGCATTTAAGACTTGTTTGTCATCAATTTCTTGAGTTCAAACAGTATGAGTGTAAATCTTGGGTTGGTTTTTCCTTCTTGTGAAGTTTAGAGCCATAAATCCATTGTATTTTTCGACTTTATTTTACAGTTTAAACCAAGCTTTAAAATTGTGAACCATGGTAAATCACACTTGATTCTTATGAACTAGAGTGTGTAAAATCATGTTGAATCCATATCTCTTTTTAAAAAATTGAAAAATCTTGGACTGAGTTTTGTTTCATAAAACTCTCAGTTTATTTCTTTATGAAAAATGTTGAAAAATTATTGTGTTTGTTTCTAACTCTTATGTGAGTTTGTTTTTGGTGTCTAACATCTCTGTAGTAGCTAGGTGAACTCCATGAGGGAGTAGGGCCAGCCTTGATGGATGGAAAGGCAAACCAAAACCGCAACTTGTTTTGTTTTCGTTTGGCGCCTCACTTACTTGTGAAGTTAGAACCAATGGCCTCAGCTCATGAGGAGCCTGATGGAAGGTGATGAATCAGCTCACAAGCAAAGGAGAAGCGTCCATACTTGTGTGGGAAGGGAAGTGCTCTTGTTCTTGCAAACCCGAGCCACTTATGGAGAAAATAAAGGCCACCTCTAAAACTCCTCTTATTTATTCTCTTATGCTCTCTTTTACTTGTCTTTACTAGCCTAGTTACTCATATTCATAGTTGGTTTCGTTCATGTTTCATGTCTTGGAGCCCTCAATGTCAAATGCTTTAAAATCTCTTATACTTTGTGTGAAGGTGTAATTCAGAGCTTTGCTTGAGTATTCCCAAGAGGAGATGGATGGAAATGAACAAGCTAATGGGTATTGAAATAGTGTTAAGGAGGACAAGTATGGTGATGGTCTTATTATGGAAAGAACCAAGTCATTGCAACCGTTTGGAGGAGGAAGAAGAATAGACCAATGAAGCTCCATAGTGTTGGCGGATTGATGGAATGGCTTCTCAGTTTTGGTGGACTTTGGCTCTTCTTTTGGCTATCTTTTGCATTGTTACCATTACCGGAAGTGATACCCATCCTGGGTGTAAGGATCAATTTTGAAGTTGAGGAGTAGAGATGGTGGAGGAACTGAACATTACAAACAAACCCTACCTTTGACCGATCGAGTGTGGGTGGACGAATGTAACCAAACGATCTCAGAATTGGATGAAATTTAACAAGCGTAGAGTTGGGAAGCTGATTTGTTTTCTTATCAAATGTGGGCTCGATCTGATGTGTGAGTGACGGGATACAAGTGCAAAGATAGATGGGATCTGATGATGATTTCTGGGGAAGTGATGGATCAAATGGCTTTACTTCCTAAGTTCTAGGTTTCTCAGGAACAGTCAAGTCTGTCACTTGAAGGATTTTCGAACCTAAGTGATGGACGAGCTGGAGAACCAATTATTGATCTAACCTTGAAAAATGTTTTTGAAACAAAAGATTAGATAAGTTTTACAATGAGAGAACATGAGAATATAAAGGGAAAGAAGAAGAAGGCTTGGACATACTCCCAAGAAAATCTAGAAAATGCAAGAGAAATAAAAGTTGTCATGGAAATGCAACAACATTAAAGTCTTATTTTGAATTCAAAATGAACCCTTATTCTTCTAAGCCACATTTTTAGGCCTTTGTTTTTGATGGGGTTGGGTCTTGTTCACCAAATAGATTATTTGAAAGTGAATTCATATGCCTCATTCAAACCTTACTTGTAAAATCTATTGGGATAAAATTAAGTGAAGGAAAACAGAATACTTAATGGACCACTTCTCTATTTCATGAGTTCCTTGACCTTGGATCAAAACTAGAGAGGTTTAGACTTGGGCTCAAGTCATTTGATAGGCTCCAAATGTAATTAGGCACACCTCCATTGGCTGAGTTAAATATCTTGTCTTTAAATCAAGCTATGAATCCTTTTGGTGCAATACAAGCTCTATGATCTTAGGCTTGTCTAGGTTCGTATCAGGAAGTCAACAGATCTAGTAGGTTTTTTTTTTCTATTCTTTTTTGTCAATTGGTCTAAAAGCCTTTAGTCTCACTCCTATTGCTCCAAGTACGAGGTTCGAACCTTAGTGCCTAGAGAATTTGTAAAGAAAGTGCTATTACTGGCTCTGATCTAGTAGTTAAGTCGGAGTTAGTGTAACATTTATGATGGATTTTTCTTTCTGGTGGACATTTCAGACAAATTCTTTTCAGTCACAAAAATCCTTAGGAATTGCTACATATCCAAAGACCTACGATTATGTCTGTTTAATAATGCTAAAAAGCAGATGTTATATAATACTTATGCATTTTGTTTCTTCTCATAATAACTAACTATGGTCTAAGGATAAACTAAGAAACCATTATGTCATATTTATTCAACTGTTCTTCTAATATGTTTATTCCAAAAGATCATCTTCGATTCTCAACAAAGCTAATCCATTTAACCTCTTTTGTATCATAGTCATGTGCATATAAGATTTCAACAATTTTAACTTAGATATACTTCTTTCTGCACAAGCAACAATTATTGGAACATTTAGTATAAAATTCAATATTAAATAATAATCATAATTCGAAAACAATTAATTTTTCAAGATGATTCAATATGTCAATTGCTGTTATCTTTTATTTTGGAAGAATTTTTCTTTAAACTTTTAACTCCATAAAAAGATCATATGTATTGGCATCTAATAAATTTTATATCCATATAAAAATCGTATGTAGTGACATCTAATGCATCATCTTTTTTTTAAACACCTGGTTATCACAAAAAAACTCAAAAGACAGTCATCTAATATTTATAGTTTTAATCATTTGACTAAAGATGATGCATTTAATTATATAATGCAACAATAACTCTATAATTTCACCAAGAATTAGACAATAACTATATAATTTCATACATATTATACGCTATCTATCTAACCGCACAAATTGTTGGATAATTATGAATTTGATGTAAGCTAACATTTAGTTACGATCTTAAGCCATTAAGTAACCGAACCTATACCAATTTTAGACCCGACTAAATCTCAATTACGACATGTTTATGCTAACTCGCTCATATTGGAAACCCAATTAAAAAAACTAATTTATCAAACCCTCAAAATTTGTCTACTTCGAACCCTAATTTTTTCTCAAGGTTGATAGATGGAGACGATGGAGACAGATTTGTGGCATGTTGTGTCGATTGTTGAGAGAGACGATGGAGATAATGAAGCTTGTGAGAATGATGGTTCACATGACGACGAACAAGTTGAGAGAAATGCATACCAGCTTGAGTGAAGAATTCCGAGATGAGCCGCAAGTTATTCATAATGTTTTTCTAGAAAGTGATGCAAAATATTTCGAAGAATCGAGACTATACCCCATCTGCCGAAGAAATGCTTGAAGAAAACATGGTCTTCTTCAACCGTGTGGCCTTCATAGATGCTATTGTCAACTATGTCTACAGAACTGGGCAAAACCTACCAATATAGGTATGACAAAAAAATCACTTACAAATGTGTTAGTGGTAATGAGTGTTCTTGGAGGATCTATTGCCCTAGGATTGGAAAAGATAATGAATGGAAGGGTTAGAATTAAGTGCACTTATGTGCACTGATTGGAAGGTGTGAAATGAGGAAGGTTATGATTATTGCTAGGTTATTCTTAGATAAGATAACAGACAAACCTGATTATTTCATGCCAATGAAGATGGAAGCTTATGTGTTTGAGAAGTGGAAGGTTAAGGCTTCGAGACATCAATGCCAAGCTACAAGAAAGAAGGCTTTGAGGTAGATTGAAAGGGAAGTGATGATCAATTTTCTCGACTCTGAGACTATGGTGCAAAATCGTTGCTTCTAATCCGAACTCTATCGTAGCTATCAAGAAAGTAACAAATGCATAATGACAAGATGTTTTCTGTCGCTTCTATGTTTGTTTTGATCAACTTAAGAGGACTTGGAAGGTGACATGTCGACCATTGATTGGAATATATGGTTGCTTCTTGAGTGATAAAAGGAAAGGACAATTGCTGGTGGCGTTAGGGAGAGAAGCGAATAACCAGATTTATCTGGTAGGTTGGAGATTTGTCAATTGTTTATTTGTCTCGACATGTTATATTTTTAATATAGTAGATTTAGTATATGGTGTGGTCCTAATAATCTGCATTGGATAAAAAAGATATGTTTCTATCTTATTTTATTTATTTTGTTTTGTTTGTATTTTAATTTGTTTCTAACACATTCTTTTGTTTTGTGAAATGTGTGTCAGAGACTGTTTCAAGCTGTTCAAATGGAGATTCCTTTGGCTGAGCATCAGATGTGTGTAAAACATCTACGAAAACCTCAAGAAAAAGCAAGGAAATAAGTCATACATGAAACCTCTTATAAGGAATCAGTCATACATGAAACCTCTTATAAGAAATTTGGCATGGAGTTACAGTGATGTTGAATTTGTAAGCAACTTGGACAAGAGTTTGAACTATGATATATGTGTGTATGATGAAGTTTGGACAAGATATAAGAACTTGTACTTGTTAGAAGTTTGACATTTGTGGCATCCCTTGTGGCCATGCATATGTGACAATCATCAATAAGAGGCATGAACATGAAAAATTTGTATGTCATTGGTTCTGTACATCTATGTGGAGGAGAACATATGAGAATGAACTTATACCAGTGTGAGGTCCAACCTTTTGGCCATCAACAAATGAAGCGAATGTTCATCAACCATCAACACCTACAATGTCGGGACAAAAGAAAGGGAGTTCTAAGGAGAAGAGGAAAAAAGGAGTTAATGAGTCTCCTACCAAGAAGAAACACAACAACAAGAGAACAATACATCGTAAGATCCATGGAAAACGTAATTACAACTCACAGATTCACAAGGAGCTACCAACACAGATTTGTAAACTTTTATGTGCCATCTATATTATTTTTGCATTGTAAAAATTAATTGTTCCATTTTTTTTTTGAAGTCTTCTCAATGAGAATCAAGTCAAGTACCTCTAACTCAAGGAGAATAAAGTCAAGGACAACTAACTAAAGTGACACTACAACATGAAAATTGAGTTATGTTGTCGACTCTTTTTTGGATGTTCAAAGTTTGACATTAGGAATACTGCTTTCATATGAGACAAACTAAGTGCTTGAAATTTTTTGAGTGGGGCATTTGTATGTTTGTCTCTTGCGTTTTGGATGTTTAAAACATATCAATCTAACAATATAAAAAACATTCCCCATATAAAAACAACAACATAAAAAGTCAATTCCATTAACATTCAAAGCATCTGACAAAAATTTCACTTACATAAAAAGACGAAAAGAAAAACATAAAAGGACAACAACTCCACTACTATAAACCGACAAAAAAAACATAGAAGCTTAGATAAACTCTTGAATCATCCTATAAACTTCAAGCTGATACATCCAACCATCAAGACAATAACGAAGACAACAACCAGTTTCTTAAACCATGTCTTAGCTTCCACCAAAACTAATTCAACTCTTTCAAATATGCCACTCTCCATCTCTATTTGCATCCTCTCATTCTCCAATCGTGAAGCCATAAACTCTTGATTAAGACTACCAATTTTGGCATCCAAACTCTCAATTTCATTTAAAATTGCTTCATCCGCCCACTTGAACACATGTTTGTCATCCTTTAGCTAGAAAAACAACTGATTTTCAACATTCATTCTGTCAAATTAGAAACAAATGGGAACTAGATGAGGAACACCTAATATTCAAAGAATCATTTTAGTGTACCCTATTAGATACAACATGTGCACATCGAAAGTATCTTCGGTAAGGATTGCTATCGGATTTTGAAAGTTTCACCATTATTGCTTCCACACACCAACATCTACGAGGAACACCACAGATCTTTCCGTTTGGCAAAGCACTTGAAGATGCAGTCAAAATGCCATAAATAATGCTCATTCTCGATTCAGGGGAAAAAATTTAAGATTCAATTTAATGGTTCGTTGATGAAATTGTTGTTTTCTTAAAAATGTTTTCAGTTCATATAGAGATACAGGTTGGATTTTAGCATATAAGGTTTGGAGTTTTAGCTTGATTTGGATCATAAAAACGGGTAAGATATATGGATTTGGTCTGATTTTGTGTAGTCTGAACCAAAAACGACACCAGTACCAAGGAAACCGACACTAATGTGTGATTTTATAGTTATTGTCTAATTTTGGTTGCAATTATGCCTTGAATATATATTTTGAATGGAATTAAAAAGAAGATCAAAGTATAGGTTGATCTGTTGTTATATCGAAACTTCGAGATGAAATAGACAGTCGACCCTTATTATACTTTTACCTATGACATTATCTATATATGAAGATCTAGAGATTTTAACTCATCTTGCAAAACTTCAAAAATTCAATGAAATATGGTCTGTATATATATATATATATATATTGAAGTTGGTTTAGTTTAGGTTAGTCTATATTAGATCTTTGTGGCGTTTGATTCCATGAAATCTGGTCTATATAAACTTTTAGAAATTATAAATAGGTCATATTAATTACAGATTTTTTAAATAACTTTTTTTTAAATGAATGCAGAAGTAAATTCGTAAATGTCGGTTTACATTACATTACTTTAAATTCGCAAAGGAAATACTTATAGACATTAGTTTCTATGCATAGAAGTACAGTGTTCAATAGTTTGTGCTACTAATTACAAATTGTATCTTTTTAAGTTACAAATTGTCTCGTGACCAATTTTTCAAATATTTAATTAACCGTATATAAAACTAAAAGGTACATAAAATAAACAATCTAAAAAGGAAATTAAATTGTTAATTAATTAGTAATTTGTTTCTTACAGCTTTTGGATGACAGAACTAAACTCAACTTGTCCCTTGTTTTAAATCTAAACGTGAATTGGAAATTTCAAAAGACATGTCTGCATGGATTTTGGCCTTTTTACAAGATAAAGCCAAGAAAACGGCACGGACTGTTTTTTTTAAAACATTGTATATTAGCCGGTATATTAGCCAAATTCTTATATAATGTAAGTAATAAAATTTGATTTTTGATTGTGCAAGTGCACATATCTGTTATGGATTTATTATCTGCCACAAAATTAAAGAACACTTGCACTACATAAACTTTTCAAGAAAAGTAAAATATACTTATTTTTCAGAAATTTCACTTTCTTCATATCTAAATATGATAAAATAGTTAAATAAATTGACAAAAAAAACAGTTAAGCAAAAAGCTAATTTTGTTTCTTTTCTACTTGCAAATACTAGAAAATACAAAAATTCAGTCCATCCTAACTCTGTTTGGATCTTTGTAGATATATTATTTTACTCAAAAAGTTTGACTGGTTGAATCTAATCGACAATTTTTCTTGATTTACCAATTAAATCATAAATTTTGGTTGATCAAATTATTTTTATTTTTTCATTAACTTTTTAACAATCTCTCATAATCTTGTTTAAGTCAATTAATTAACTTCTTTTACCTTAGTTAATTAATGTTTTTTGGTAAGTTATTGATTTTAATTAATAGGCTTAAAAACGGAATGCTAAAAATATTAACAAAGAAGGTGAAAATAGCTTGATAAAGTTCACAATTTAATTAGTAAGTCAATAAAAGCACGCAATTACATTTAACAACTCCAAAGTTTATGGTTTTCAATCATTTCTATAGTTGAGGTTGTTTTGATATTGTTTTCCATTTTAATTTGCATGTTGACAAGTTTTATCATGAGGTACATCAGAAAAGTGATCAAAGTAATGGTAATGGTGTTGGCAAATATAACTAATATTTATTTGGTGTATGATTATAGAAATTTATTTCTTTGTACAATATTTAGACAATCAACGGTTCCATAAATATCGCATTCGCGGTAGAATTATCTAAATGAGTGAATGTAAAGTGTGTCCTAATAACCGTCAAAGATACATATATAAAAATAAACTATATTTTTTTAGCATTATGAATCCAAAAAATAAACTATATTTTTATTTTACTATTTACATTTTTTGCATTGAAACCACTGTTAAGATATAATTACCTTTTACTAGTTTTAGACCCTCTTTTAAATGGTAAAATAATCGCCAATTTTTGTTGACTTACTAACTAAATCATGAACATTTTTTTACCAGTGACATTTTCATCTTTTCGTCAATTTTTTAAGAAATCCATCATAACCCCGCTTAAAGTTGTTAACTAATTTATGTTTAGATTAGGTAATTGAAAATGTAAGTAAATTAATAGACATAAGCAGACGTTATGACGAATTATTTATAGTGAAAATATATCTGTTAACCAAAATTAGCAATTTAATTGGTATAACAACAAACTTTTAAGAACTAAAAAAAATCATGATTTTTCCAACTACTTTTAGAAAGTTTAGGTGTTATTTTTTGAAAATTTTTCAGTTTTAATTTCATAAGAAAAACTTTAAATATTACTGAAATTAAATTCTAGGGTCATAAGACTATCTACAATAGTGTTTGGATTCAACACCTTACTTTTTTACTTTACATTTCCAACTCATTATCTCTCTCTTCCATTTAATATTATAATATTTATTTAATTTTATATTTGATTTTAAATTATGTTTTTATTGCCACATCTCTTTCTACTTTTTGGATTTAACATGTTGAATCTTTTCAACACCATTTAATTCATGTCATCATTTATCCATTTTTCAATTACCATTGTAGACATTCAATTGTTGAATAATTTTATTCAACACTCCATTGTAAGTAGTCTAATAGACAGAAACAATACAATAGTCATAGGGTCCTACTCCTATATCTATATATTATGCCTAGTTGACTTTAGTCTTTTTTTTTTTATGTAACAATTATTTTTAAAAAAGAAGAAGGTGAAGATTAGTGATTACCAAGAGCGCATAATTAAAAGTAGTCCGACCATCTCCGACGCTTCTATTGCCGGTAATAAGTGTAACATCGGACCCATCTCCGAGCAGAACAATATTAGTCTTCCAGCTCGGAACCTCTACGTTCGCGTTATACACACCTTCTTTTATATATATGAAAATTTCGTATAATATTAAATATATTGAATTTGAAAATTTTGAAAAAATAAAATATGGAGAGGAAAAAAGATGAAGGTAATTTCAATATTTCATGCATAAAATCAAGAGTAGATGTTTTCGTCGTTTTCTGTATTTATATATGATTGTGACTGCTTACACATTTTCGTATTCTTTTTTATTTTTAAGTGTTTTTAGTTTTTTTTTGTGTGGTTTTTAGTTTGTTTTATTAAAAAAAAAAATGAAGTCCGTGACAAAAGCAAGCTGTCTTTTTACGATAACTACGAGGAAACATAAGCTTTGGAGCAATTGTTGAAAAGTACACAAAAAATGCGAACTATATTACTTTTTTTGGGTGATTTGGTCCACTTGTCAAACTGATCAGAACGTGAATCACATGAGTGCTTTTGATACTTGCACCACCGCATAGGGATGTATAATTTTTTTTTCCATCTAAACATAACTTTTATTTATGAGATTCAGATATTATGAAATTATAACTAAGTCTTGGAATTTTATAAAGATATAACGAAAAAGTTGTGTTTTTTGTCTTTTTGATATTCGTTTTGTTCGTCAATTTTGAGTAGCATTCTTGTTTAGGAAACATTTTCATCCTGTTATGCATTCGAATATCAAAAATTGCGATGCATCTGTTACATCACGAAACCTTCATTGTTATCAAAACTCTGAGAAAAAGATATACTTTTCTTTGCTTGTAGTAAACTTCCGTGCTTATTTGAATGAATTGAATCGTTTTATGAGTCCCACATTGTTCTCCTCTCCATTATTTGTGTATTGATTTCATAGTGGTTTCCATGGTGGTCGTAGTTTCATCACTAAATTTGAAGGGAGATGTGCTAATTTTCGGGACGTCCACAGAAATCGCACGAAGACCGTAGATTCATCACTACAATGGAAGTATTGAAACTTTAGCGGAGGATCAATGAGCCAGAGAAGACGGTCCCACACATATTCTACCACAACAAAACCTTCATGATCATAGTCTATCTTTATGAAATTACCAAGACTCTCTCCAATAAAGTGTACCATGCGAGAAGTTAAGTAGTGGATCGATACACCCCTTATTTTAATCCAAAAGGGTATGTGAAGCCTTTCATCATTAGAAGAAACAACACTGCACAATTTGACCGCCTTACCGTTAGCAGCATCATCAAGACCACGAGTCATGTTTTGTATATGTCTCCTAATATTAACTAACATGACGAGTTTATGCAAAAAGTTACAGCGATTTCGATAGAGCTCGACACAGAAGGGTGAAGAGAAAACACAAGATTGAAATACCACAACACACAAAACAGTTATGCCATAGATTAATCTTGAAGGAACGGCTGATAACCGGCGATCTACACTCTCCGAGATGAAGAGAAGGCAATTAATGATAAATAGGTGTGGTGATCGTTCGAGAATCGCTCTAGAGAGCATTTTAGAACGTTCAATTTGTTTTAGTTATTATCAATTTTTTTACTATAATTTTCTTAGAAGTAGGAGGAAACTCATGTAAAAGCTCCTCCAAATAATTAATTGAACCCATGATCCTAATCACTTCCAATATGTAGGTAAGGTTCTTGCCAAAAAGACTACAACTAAAAGAGAATGAGACCATAATAGGAGGTGCAAGTCCCATTTATATGAAATATCTGGAATATATAAAACTGAATCAAATTTTATATGTGAATTGAAAACCATAAAATGTTATAGAACATCATGAATCTCAATGAGAGATTATGTACGAAAAAAGAAACATAAAACTTATAAAAATGATTTACTAAACATTTCTTCTATCAAAAAGAGATCCAAAACTCGAAGAAACATCCTCAAGCAAAGATTTATTCATAACATCTCTCAGATTCTTCTCATCTGTAGCATCGTAGAAGCATATACGTTTCTTCGACTCACTAATCAGTTTTTCCCAAATAGAACCACTTAGAGCCAAAGTTGTCTCATTTCCAATCACTTATAAACAATGCCTTGCTCCAGTCAATGCCACATTGTCTCTTTGAAGGTTACAGAGAAACCCAACATTTCTATTACTGTTACTTCTAACGGTTGAGATTATGATAATATCTTCTTCTCCTCCTTGAAACCCATCTACCGACCGAACATTCAAAGTGAAAAGCTGATCTGATAAGGGACTGTACATATCACTGATTCTCTGTTGGATTGCTCCCACTTGTCCTTTGTATGGTGAAACCACTCCAATACTCATCTTCATTCTCCTTTCACTCGAAACTGTTTCAATATTAAGCTTATTAGTTCAAGAAAGAATGATTAAACAGATAAGATTTCAGATTATATTACCTCTAATAAACTTTGATATGATTTCAAAAATCACAGCACTTCAATCATGTTTTTGTCACTATGTCCATCACCATATTTCTAAAGGGAGAATTCTCCAAATGGCACAATTCACTAATTTAATTAAGGATATGACATATATATTCTCATAATTAAGAAAATGACACTTTGACCTAAATATGTACAATATTGCCCTTTTACACTACAAAAAAAATTGTATTGAGACGTAATATTTCGTCACATATTGTTATGAATTTGTTATGATTGGTAAATAGTTGCAATACAAACGTCAAAAATATATAACAAAAACATCACAATACTGGTGACGGAAAAAATTTAGTAACAATTTCCTCACAAATTGTTATGAAATAGAGTCGCAATGATTTTTTTAAAAACGTAACAAATAAAATTTGTAACTAAAAGTATATAAAACGTCACAAATTATTACTAATACTCTTAGTCACAATACAATCGTTACAATAGCTCCAATTTTTTGTAGTGTTAGTTTCATATATATTAAGTCAACAAAGAAAATGAAACTACAAACTTGCTTCTTACATGGACGAGAGAGAGTGAGCAAATTGTATACCTGCAGATAAAAGCTATATATTAGACATGATTCTAATCAATAGCATAACCACAATATTATTAAATTCAAGTAACACATTAGTATTCAGTTATATTAGACATGAATTCTATATCAAATAGACATTTTACATACTGGTGTTCTATATAAACTTAGTTAATAACTGTTAAAAATTGTCTATTTTATTTTATATAGTACAACTATATGAAAGAGGAAGATGAGTAAAAGGGAGAAGAGAGGAAGAAGAGGGGAGAAGAAAGAGAAGGCGTAATAGGAAGAGGAGGCAGAGGAGGGGAAGAGGAAGAGGAAGGGAGGAGGAAAAAATGATAAGTAGGGAAAGAAGTATGAGGAAAAAGAAAGAAGAATAGAAGAACAAATAATTTAAAGTTGATGAGATTTTTTCAAATATTATTTACAAATTGATTGTTTACTAAGAAAATAAAAAGTTTATATTAAAAAGACATTCTATATATATTGGTGTTCTATATAGTACAACTATACGAAAGAGAAAGATGAGGAAGAAGGATGGGAAAGAAAGAGTAGGGAGGAGGAAGAGTTGGGGAGGAAGAGGAGGAGGAGAAGAGGAAGAGGAATGGAGGAAGCGGAGGTGGGGAGTGGGAAGAAGAGAAGGAAAAGGAGGGAAAAATGATGAAGAGTAAAAGGAGAAGGAGGATACCAAAATGATGAGTACGGAGAGAAGAAAGACTAGAGGATGAGTAAGAGGAAGATATGAGGAAAAAATAAATATATATAATAGAAGAAAAAATAAATTAAATTTGATAAGATTTTTTAAACATTATGCACAGACTGTTTATTTAATAAAAATAGATATTCTATATACTGGTGTTTTATATAAGATTTTTTTTTGTTTTGAAATGTGAAAATTTTTATCAACAACAAAATTTATATACAACTAGATATAAACATAAGCCAAACTATAAAAAACATACTTTACATAACAATAAAGAATTAACTTAAATGGACCTCAAACCAACGTCTTCTAAGACTTTCCAACCTATGAGGATATTGGTAATTGAGGGAAGAGATTTTGTTGTGCAAAACCTTGTCAATGAGGCAAGTTAAAACAATAGTAGAAGAATTAGGCCGACCATGAATACGAGAATTACGTTTGCGCCAAACATAATAGATCATGGCTTGAAAAGCAAGCTTGGCTAGGGTAAGATCAGAAAGCGGTAGACAAGAAGAAGATAGAGTCGAGACACTATCAGTCCAATCCGGAGTAGTGGAAGAGCCGAGCAAACGAGCACAAAGGTCATTCCAAACAATAAAACTATATGGACAAGCAAAGAAAAGATGATCCCGAGTTTCATCACGCTCATCACAAAGAGTACAATGCTGTATCAGCCCCTAATAACGCATTTATGAACCAGTAGAAAGTCTGTCTTCCATAGCAAACCAAGAAATGAAAGAGAACCGAGGAAAAGCTTGAGATAACCAGATCAAACGACTCCAAGGAACCTTAGGCTTCACAGAATGGAGCTATTCCCCAGTACGAGTAGAGGAAAAGAAAGGCTTGAAATCCAGAGCCGAGTGACACAAAGGAAGACATTATCTCCAGAGTACGGATGAGGACCTCTTTCTAACTAGAGAGTGGGAAGAAACTCTGGAAACCTGCGATCACTAGCAACACAAAAAGTCCATTCTAAATTCGAAAACGCAAAAGCAACTTTAGCATGTTTTGGAACTCCTAAATACCGAGGGGCATTATCACCAAAAGCTGAGTGAAGTGTACCTAAAGAGCTCCAACAATCGTGCCAGAAAATGGCATTGTTTCCAGAGTTAATACTCACATTCACAAAATCAGATATTTCAGAACGAAGTTTAAGCAACTTCCTCCACATCCAAGAGCCACGAGGGACAAGATTAGCATCCCAAAAAAAGGTATAACGTAGGAGGTAATGCCAAAGAGACGTGTTTGACGAAATGAGTCTCCAAATTAAATGAAAAGAAAAATCTTGGAGGTAATACGAAGAGAGCGAATACCCCTCCCTCCCTCATCTTTCAGATAACAAATATCTTCCCAACAGACTTTTGCTTTGGAAGTGCAATTTGGGGAGCCCGACCAGAGAAAAGCAAAGAACATACTCTCAATATCCTTAAGACAACACCTATGAAGTCTAAAAGTAGAACACCAAAAATTTGTAGTGCTCGATATAACCGATTTGATCAATTGTAACCTGCCCGCAAAAGAGAGTAATTTAGTATCCCAAAATTTCATTAGAGACCTGATTTTTTCTATTAAAGGCTTAAAATCACTGCGAGACATGGACCTAGTAAGCAAAGGCAAACCAAGGTAACAGATAAGCAGAGACCCCAAAGATATATACGTAGCGGATGCTGCATCAAACAACCCACTTGGAACTCTTCCAGCAGCAAAAATAGTTGATTTAGAGACATTAATGTGAAGACTAGACATTTCACCAAACTCAGCTAAAATAGAGAGAATACCATGTAAATAGCGAGCAGATACATCCGAGAGAACCAGAATATCGTGAGTGGAACTTAGATGAGTGAGACCAACATCTTTGCAGAGAGGATGAAAACCAAAGCTGCCTTGGGACGCAGCTACATTCATCATTCGAGACAGCACATTGTTTATAATAACATAGAGGTAAGGTGAAAGGGAGCAACCTTGCCTTATGCCACGAGAACTAGGAAAGACACCTTCAAGATCCCCATTTATAAACATAGAAAAAGAGGTTGCTGAGATGCAAACATACACCCAGTTGATAAACATATCAGGTAGTTGCATTTATCTAAGGATAGCTACAATAAAATTCCAACTCACTGTGTCGAAACCCTTTGCAATGTCAAACTTAATAGCACATTGAGGCGAGATTGTATTTTTATGATAATCCTTGACCAATTCAGTAGCAAGTAACACATTTTCAAGCAACAAACGCTTCTTGACAAAAGCGGTTTGATTAAGATCAATGGCCAAAGAAAGAATAGCTTTCAGGCGGTTTGCCAAAATTTCATAGATCACCTTGTATAACAAATTACAGCAAGCAATACGCCTGTAGTCCTTCATTTCAGTAGCTGTAGAATGCTTTGGAATTAAGGCCAAAAGAGTAGCATTCACACTAGTTGGGAGGAAACCATAAAGAAAGAAGGACTGAATAGCAACAATGAAATCAGCTCCAACAGTTGACCAAGCAGCTCTAAAAAATTCTGAAGTGTAACCATCCGGTCTCAGGGCCTTGTTAGAAGGCATGGAAAAGAAAGCTTGTTGAATTTCCGAAGGAGAGATGGGGCCTACAAGAGAAGCCGAAGAAGCTGGTGAACAACGAAAGTCCAAAAGATTATCCAAATCGGGAATACTATAACTTGAATCAGATTGAGATTGTATAAAAGTTAAGAAATAATCAACATCAGTCTGCTTAATCTCAGCAATATCCGTGACAACTAAACCCAAGTCAGTCTTAAGAGACTTAATAGCATTATGAGCAGCATGTGATTGAGCAACTCTATGGAAGAAAGACGAATTCTAATCCCCATCTTTAAGCCACTTGATTATGGACTTTTAACGAAAAAATTGTTCTTCAATATGTGAAAGATGGTGCCATTTAGATGAAGCATCCGCAGCTAGCTGAGAATTGGATGGAGAAGGATCACTAAGAGCAACTCTTGGGCATGACACAAATATTCATAGGCAGTTTTGTCCGAACTGGAATGTTTCCATAATGAGTTTTATTTAACTCACAAAGAATGGGCCTTAAAAGCTTTAATTTCTTGTGAAACGGCTGCAAAGCAGCACGAGAATGATAGAGAAGCGAAGACTGATCCCAAGCCTGAGCCACACGAGACAGAAAAAATGGATGTGAAGCAACGTAGTTGAAGAACTGAAAATGACGACAACGGGAATCGGAGGGAGTAGAGAAATGGATACCACTTGAGGAGAAATTAGCGTAAGAGTGTGGAAATATATTAACCCACTCATGATTGACCAAACCACGATCAAGCTTTTTCCCAATAGAACCCTCCACAAGCTTATTCCACCAAGTAAAAGAAAGCCCGTGAAAAGGGAGATATAAGAGATCAAAATGAGAAACAAAATCCTGGAAACGGTTCATACCCAAGTGATCAAAATTGTAATCCATATAACGAGGGTGCTCTGAGAAAGCAAGGATCTCATTGTAATCCCCCATTAGAATCCAGGGTTGTTTCAAATGACAAAAATTGGAGAAAACTTTAGATAATTATGACCAAAGAAGCTGACGTTCCGACTCCAAAGTTGAGGCTTAAGTGGCCGAAACTATAAAAGTAGCGTCAAAGTCCAAAACCTGCACTCCACAAGTGATATGTTGGGCCCTTTTGGAGAGAAGAGAGACATGCACAACATCATAATAACAAAACCAGATCCTTCCAGACGGTGAAAATCATAATTTGTGATTTTATCCCAACCCGGAAAGCAGGAGGAAAAAAATAGAGTCACAAGTATCTTCATACACTCGAGTCTCAAGCAAACAGCCAATAATAGGCTTACAATCCTGAACCCATTTTTTTAGCACTGCATGCTTGCGTGGTTAATTAAAACCACGCAGATTCCAAGAAAAAGAGACATCAATGCTTCCGGGAGGAAGAGGGCTTGCTAGAATGGAGATTTGAAATCTTAGCTCTTCCAGTTTTTTCTTTTGATGGGCAGATTGACGAGGAAGAGAAATATCTGAGACAAGTCCAACTATTTCCCTTTCCTCAAGACAGTCAACAAGAGCTTCAAACTTGGAAGGTGAAAATTTATTCAAAGAGACACTAGATGGCAAATTTAGAACAACTTCATTAGAAACAGACTGTTTTAAAGAGGTACGACCTAATTTTATGATGGTGGTCCAATTAAGAAACTTAGAACCATCATCATTAGACTTAGAAACATAACAAAGGAGCTAAAGAGCTAGGGTCAAAAGAGGCCAAAGGGAGGGCAGCCCCACCAGCAACAATCGACCTTGTTGAGACATGGACATGAATAGAAGAGCTGGAACAAGAGACTAGACAAGTAGATGCATTAGATGATGCTTTAGAAATTAAAGTACTCGGAACAGATTTCATAGGAAAGATACGACATGATTTTCTGATGATGGTAGAGTCAGGAGACTCAGTACCAACATAAAATTCCAAAATAGTGTGCTTAGTCCAATGAGTACTAACAGGAACTGAGAGAGATGGAGAAACAGATCCTGTAGCAACATTCGACCTTGTTAAGATAGGACCTGAAACCAAAGAGTCACGAGTAGTTTCAGGAACAACAACATTCTTTGAACAGTCTTTAGAGAAATGACCCCATTTAGAACAAGAGCCACAACGAGGAGGAAGCCAGGGAAAAAAAATATCAATCTGACACGCTGGGAAGGAACCTTTAGCCAAATTGTTTGCATGAGGAAGTGATTTATCCAAATTCACCTAAACTAGAACATGAGCAACGTCAAAATGGAGACACTTTTTTGTGGATGGGTGAAGCTTAATAGGCTTACCAACATGACTAGCATGGAAACTGAGACCCATGAAAGAGAAGAGATGATTAGGTATATTTCCGAAAATCAACCCAAAGAGGAATAGAGGACATCTTAGGAGCTTGATTTGCAATAGAGGAAGACCAAGCTTGAACAATCATAGGCTTGTCCCCTATTTACCAGAATATCCTATGTAGAATGCGAGAACGAGTCTGCTTATCATCAATCCAAAAAAACAACTGAAGTAGGGCGGACAAAGTTCACATCAATCTTAAGATTCTTCTTTGAAAATTGCCAAATTCTATTCATAGTGGCATGAGTTGTTCCAGTGTGAAGAGCTTCACCAATAAAATGCCGAACCACAAACATACTCCAAAGAGGGGTCGAGCTGATAAGCAAATCAGATGGAATTGATGAGGAGACAACACATACTCCAAAGAAGGGACAATTTGGAAGTCAGTGATCACCGAATTAGAAGCCTTCGCAACATCAATCCAAGAAGATTTTGCAGAAATCGGAGAAGAAGACGGAATAGGCTCAACAGGCAGAGAGAGAGAAGCAATAACTGGAGAAGTCACGAAGAATCTCAGGAGAGGAGGCCAAAATCGGCGGAATCACTGTATTCGCAAAGAGATTCCCCAGAATCGCAGAGAGACTCGTCGGAGGAGATGGTGAATCACTCACCATGGGTCAGCGGATAACCAGCCAACAAAGAAAGGAAGCTCCAAAGCTTAGATCGGAAACCAGAACGGCAAACCAGAACGGAAGAACCAGATCGGAGAATAGAGAAGATATCAGGAACCAGATCAGAAATAGCCCGCAAATCGCCTAACCATTCAAACCATGTGCTCCACGCGCTTCGAATCTTGGAATCTTTTTTTTTATATAACAGACTTTTTTTTTTATATAAGATTAGTTAATAATATATTCGTTTTGTATAAAACATTATTCATTTAAAAAAAATTAAGTTTCATTATGTGTAGAAAAAATAATGTTTTCTCAAAGAAATATTAAAATTTAATTAGTTTTTTATGAAAAAATATAATATAATAAAATAAAAGATGAAAGAAGATATTAAAAAGCAAAAAAATAAAAAAGTAAAAAACAATTAATAAATAAATTAAAATGGGATTTTGGCAAATAAGATACAAAATAAAGAGTATATCACTTATTTTTGGACTTTATGTCATTTCCTGTATTATTAATCAGAATTGTGCCAATATGTACTAATTTCTCTATTATAACATTTGCCTAGCGCACTTAATGTTTGGATAAAATTGAAAGGCATATTTTTTTATCACAAAAATTTAAGAGCATACATTTTATGAATTTTATTTATTTATCACAAATAATAAACACTAAACATATGGATTTTTAAAATATGGACAAATATTTGAATTGTTTGTTTGATTTTAAAGAATTGTAATCTACAAATGATAATAATTTAATTGTTTAATTTATCAATTTTAAAGATTATCTAACTGGTTTTGATATATCACACAAAAAACTAATTAATTGGCTATTTAATCTATTGAAACAAATGGGTAATCTATTGAAACAAATGGATTAGGTATTTGTATCTTATTAATATGGTTTATATAAATTTTTTGAGGGAGATGGTATAATTACATGTTGTTTATGGATAATGTATGATGAAATGCTTGTATCGATATTTTGAGGTTGATAATTACAAAAGAGGAAGAATGTTATTTATAGATGATGGTTGTACACATGTTGAACTTGTTGGAATGGTACAAGATAATTATGATCTTGATAAGGAAACCGATTCCATGGAATTAACTTATTTACTTCTAGATTCAATGTTGCAAGAAATACCACCTAACACTCTTCCCATGCACATCAGAAACGATAAAAAAGTTTGAAGCTTGGTTGAGTTATGTAAGTTGTACGTTTATGTGTTGCAGTTAGTTTCTCGAAGAGTTATCGTGAATTAGGGAATTGTGACGAAGTAGGGTACATGATGACGATCAAGAAAAAGACATAAATTGGGATGAAGATCAAGTGGAAGATGACATGAAATATACATATGAGTCTGATGGTGAACCTGAAGTTTACAAGGATGGTGAAGATTACAATATGTAAGCGTTCATGCATGTTTTGTGGCAAATCGACATGGTCACTTCAAACACCATTCTCCGAGACATATTGCTAGATATTTGCAAATCATTTTGGAATAGTTGATGGAATTACGCAAAAGCATATTGAAGAGTTAATGAAGGCGATGGTTGAGTTATACTACTTCCACTACAAGAAAAATATTCATTATTAGCGCATAAAATGTGCTATCATACATGTATTATAGCGAATTCACTAATCCTATGTCATCAACAACTACGGTAAGTTCTACACATATGATAACATTGTCTATGTATGCTACGATAGGTTCGGATATGATAGCAATATTTGAATGATGTTATTTACTTTATTATAACACCTCCTTTTTTGGAAAAAGTTTTTTACAATTCAGATTTCGTGCTATAATCGATGTTTCTAAGATAACAATTGGATATTGCTATATTATTTGAGCCGTATTCAAATATTTTATAACAAAAAAAAAATCATATTAAATTATTTATTATATTTATTTTGTATCAATTGAATCTATATTAAAAAAACATATTCAAGATATTCATAAAATGATTTTATTAATAACAAGTATTAGTAATAAACATATAAACTTTACAATCTAAAATTTACAAGCTAAAATTTAAAAAGATTACTAGCTTCCTATCTATCACCTCTTTCTCATCCTCATTGATTTTGACTTCAACTTTTCTACCACACCTTTGAACTGAAAGGTGATACCAAATAACAAGTTTGTGGAACAAAAGAGGAGACAACTCATGAAACACGAAGGTTAAGAATATCTTTAGCAACCAGCAAGAACTCAGTTTCCATCGTTTGATATCAATATACAATTAACTAGTTGGC